>CP098277.1:2400000-3600000 GCA_023658475.1 Epichloe elymi | reverse complement strand
CGAAATCCTGTTCGAGAACCTTTTTCCTGTTTCAATGGTGCTGTGAAGGATTTTTAATTTTTCCGCTAATAAAAGCATCCATTGGTGTCGTTGATTGGGTGGCAGGGACTTTTTTTCTGTACATTAAGTGGATCCGAGGCCAGGGTTTTTTTTCCACGTCTTGCCTACCCTGTGGTTGCGGCGCTGTTGGGACAAATTGGCCAGGCTGAGTGAGGCCTTAAATGAGACTTGAGTAAGAAGAAAAAGTCTCTGACTTGGAACCTTTATCTCTCAATCGCATATAAAGTGGGTCTACATGAGCAGCTTGGTGGAAGTAAATGGTCCTGAGGTAAGGTTTGGGCATACTTGTGCATGGGTACCAATCGTGTAAGTCATGAAGAAACTGAAGTCACGAGCAGTATTTGACACAACATACGACCGAGAGGCTGTACAGGAAAATTGACATGCTATTCAATTTTATCAGATTTTGGTCAACTGACGATGAAATTGAAAGTCTGACGGGGAAGAAACAATCAACAACAGTCGTGGAATGGAAATCCAGGTTTCTTGACAAGTCCGTCTCGATGCTGCGGGCCTCCATCTCGCCTTCTCTTCGGGCTGCTGCTACCCCGCAGCAGACTCCAGCGGGACAGACAGTAGTGACAGCTTCCAGCCATGGATGATGTGCGCGTTTCCCATCTTGTCATATTCTCATCACATCACTGCGGTCTGAATGCGAATTCTACCTGGCTCTCCATTTCGACATCTCGGATTATTGCAAATCGCTCCGTTTCGGGTTTCACCGGCATTCGCCCCCCATCCTTCGCCTCCAGCCATTTAAAAAAAAAACAACCATAAAATGAGTACCAGGCACGCCGGAAAAGCAGGCTCCTGGTATGTAGCTTCGCCGGATGAGCTTGGGAGCGAGCTAGATGATTACCTATCTGAAGTTCCCAACATGATAGATGGTTCATCACTGCCCATAAGGGGAGCAAGAATTGTAATTGCACCGTAAGGCTCCTGTACATGTCATACCTCATTTTTGTCTCGGACGGATAGTTGCTAAACACAAAAACCTAACGTCCTACAGTCACGCAGGATACACTTTCTCGGGACCCTGCGCCGCCTGGGCATATAAATGTCTGGACCTCAGCAAAGTAAAGCGAGTGTTCGTGCTCGGCCCCTCTCACACATACTATCTTGACGGATGTGCCGTGACTACATACGACAAGTATGCCACGCCATTCGGCGACTTCACGGTAGACCGCGACGTGATGCAGAGAGTGAAAGGAGCAGGGCAGATGGCCGATATTCCCAAATCGAGAGACTCGGCAGAGCACTCTCTGGAAATGCATCTGCCGTACCTATACAAGCGTTGCGAAGAGACGTTTGGCTCGCCGGATCAATTTCCCGCCATTGTCCCGATCCTGATCGGAGATAATGACCGAGACGAAGAAAAAAACGTGGGCAGAATTTTGGTTCCCTACCTGAAAGACGAAGGGAACGCCTTCATCATAAGCTCCGACTTCTGTCATTGGGGAGCCAATTTTCAGTACATGGTCTATTCGCCGGAGAACGACGCTACAAAGTTGGTGAACCTGCGAAGGTCAGACAGTAGGCCCACCGGTGCCCCCATTCACGAAACCATCAGATTGCTGGATGAGGCAGCCATGGATGCTGTCAAGAGCGGAAGCCACGATGCATTTGTTGATAACCTTGAGCAGACGAAAAATACGGTCTGTGGCAGACATCCCATCGGTGTAGCCATGGCCGCGTTGGAGTTACTTGCCAAGGAGACAAATGATGACACAAAGTTTCGGTTCAAAATCACACAGTACCAACGTAGCAATCTTGTGGACAAACCCAGCGATTTCAGTGTCAGCTATGTGTCGGCTTATGCTGTTTTGTGACGGCAGGGTGGCGAAGTTTAATTGTACGTATTATCTTATGGCTTATTATTATTAGGGCCGCTCTACTCCGTAGACAGTGAGTGCATTGAGCGGGCGTTGTAAAAGATTACTGGGCTTCTGGACATTGTTACAGTAATAAGCAAGTGTTTTTATTAGAACCCCGGCTAGTGAGTAGGTAGAATGAGGCAGATTTATCTCAACCCAGGTGGGCAATCATTCACCGATTCAGGAAGGGAGGGAAATTCCATGTCCAGGGCACAACAGGAACGAGCGAGCGCCCAACGAATTTGGACATCAACCTTGCATATGAAACCAAGCTGTTTAGCGCACAATGCTAATCAAGATCCCTGTGCAGGACCAAACGAAGACGAAGACTGATGCCCCTGGGCGGCTACGGACAAGAACCAGTCCTTTGACGCCATTGAAGGGCGCGAACAACGAAAGAGACAATCTTCCGGTGTCAATTCAGGTTAGTTTCCGCATGGATACCGGCGGAGGCATGGCATGATCAAACTTGTCGCATCATCAGTCCACAAAATCCACCGCACAAGCGCTATGCCTTGTTGCACCATGTCTCAAACTGCGGTTTACTCCCATGACTCCGACGCCCTGCAAGAAGGGGGAGTGTTTGTGGTGGGATGAATGGAGGAACACTGGGGCTGGCGGATCTTGCTTGTTACGAGTGATTGGATTGCATCATGATGAAATAAAGGAATGATCGAGGAAGAGTTTCACTTATAGCCAGCCAACCGAGGAGAGAGAGAGCGAGTTGTGGTACTCGGTACTCGGTACACCCACTGCAGGTACTAGAGACTGCAAGTAAAGTGGGGTGGGCTGGACTGCGTGGTGACTCTGGTGAACTCTGGTGACTCTGGTGACTCTGGTGAGTGGTGGAACGGGGCAGGCGTACAACATATGTATGTACAGGCGGGCGGCCCGGCACTGAGCTGAGCCCCCCTTTTGATCCCACCCTCGCCGTCGCCGTCGCCGTCATCTTAACCACGACCAAAACCTGTCGCGACACTTCCTCCGCGACCCTTGCTCGGCTACCGTGCTTTTTTTTTTTTGTCTTCTTTCACATTGACTACCGATCAGTCTGGCAATTATCCTCTTCCACCACTTTTTACATTGATCCATATCCTCGGATTCACGTCGGTCGCAACAGCCCCTGCTTGCGTTCTGCTCTTCGCCCAAACCCTCTTTTCTCTTTTCTCTCTTCCTGTTTTGTGTGTCCGTCAGCGTCGTTTTCGCTCGCAGGATATTGCAAAGAGCCAAGCGCTCTCGACCTTCACCATGAGTGTTAGTGTTCCACCCTTGCTCCCCTTATGTCAGTTCTGTTGTCCGTGGACCTCTTTGTTCCTTCGTGACGCGGGAGAATTGTGCCAAGTTCTTTGACTTGTATCTCCTGCTTCCGTTTGTGTTTTATACTGCCTCTTCCTTGCTCTGCCACTTCTTTTTGTAATCAGTGGCCATCATACTCAGCGGGTCGATCTTGGTTTACTGACAAAGTCGCAACAGTACGGGTTAGTTGATGATCCATCTCTCGAGACGATATTCTTTGACACCCCCTCTCCCTCTTTCTGCGGCTCGATCACGATTACGTCACATCGCAGCGACAGAATGGGTCGATGGGTCGACTGGTCGTGCTCACTTCCGAACAATGGCTAATAAAGATGGCTTTTTGAAACAGATACGGTGGACGACAGAACCCTTATGACCAGCGGGACAATGCCCCTGGCGGCTATGGAAGACAACAACAGCCACCATACGGAGGCAGCAAGGGCAGCGGCTATAGCCAGGACAACAGTTATGGGGGTAAGAGCTGGACCCCGGAGGGTGCATGTGTCATAAGACGGATGACGAGAAGTGCTGACAATCATTTGCGGGCAGGTTCTAATGTAGAAATGGCCCCTCTCGGTCAGAATGCTGGTTATGGAGGCAACGCTGGCGGTGGCGCCCGTAATATCCTAGACGAATGCAGCGGCATCGACAATGGCATCAACGAAGTTGAGCACAACCTCGAGAAACTCCGGATGCTTCAGCAGCGCTCCCTGGATGACGCTGATAGCTCTTCTGCCAGCGCAGTCAACAGGCAGCTTGATTCGCTCTCGGCAGACACCATGGCTCTCTATCGCGGTCTGACGGAACGTGTTCGTGCCCTCAAGTCCAAGCCTCCACAGCAGATTGCCCAGTATCGCGGCCAGGTTGAACGCATCGATCGTCGCCTGAAGAGCGCCATTCAACAGTACCAGCAGATCGAGTCTCAGTTTCGCAAGCGTACGCAGGACCAGATGAAGCGTCAATACCGAATTGTTCGCCCCGATGCGTCAGAGGAGGAAGTCAGGGCCGTTGTTGATGACACAAATAACAACCAGGTTTTTGCACAGGCCTTGATGCAGAGTGACAGACAGCAAAACGCCCGCGCTGCGCTGAGCGCCGTTCAGGACCGACACGCTGCGCTGCTCAAGATTGAGCAGCAGATGGTGGAATTGTCTCAGTTGTTCCAAGACATGGACACACTCGTCGTTCAACAGGAAGCTGCTGTGATGCAAATTGAGCAGAAGGGTGAGGAGGTTGTCGACAACCTCGACAAGGGTAACGAAGAAATCGGTGTTGCTGTCAACACTGCACGAAAGACGAGAAAGAAGAAGTGGATCTGCCTGGGTATATGCGGTAAGTTTCTTCGTACAAAATCACTTTGTGCAGAGGGAAAATCGTTCTGACTAACATGACCTTCACAGTCGCTATTATTGTTGTCGTGGTCATCATCGTTCTCATTTACTTGTTTGTCATTCGAGGCCAGAACACCAACAACAACAATGGCGGCAACAAGAGTGCCAAGCGAGAGATCGAATCCTTGACCAACGGTGTCGTGTCTACTTTCATGAGCGCTGCCGCTCCTAATGCCAATCAGCTGGAAGTTCGAGCCGCCGTCGACCAAGCCCTCGCGGAGCAGATGCATCTCAATGCCGATACGCGAATTCACATTCCCCAGCTACCAAACAACTAAATCGGCTCTCTGTTGAGCGAGAGAACGACAAAACATCATCATCATCATTATCACATCATCTGACAGAATTATTTCCATGTCGGTACTTTTGTGTGTTTCAAAAGCTTGGGCGACATGGGGTGGAGCCGGGTTCATCTTGAGGCCAGATGCCGCGACGGCGTTCAGAATACGAACTCTGAAGAGCCTCTATTGGATTTTGTTTTCGGTCTTTTAAACAACACGCAAGACACCTCTGCGGGACGGGCAATCCTTTCATCTCTTTTTCTCTCCCTTTTAATCTGTATAAAAGTCCAATATTGGTTGACAAAGGCTAGCAGACCTTGCTTGTAGTGTTTTCATTTCCCACCTTGCTTTCTCGCGCTCATGGTTCTGCCCTGGAGCATGTCGAAATCAGGAGAGACCATCTAAAAGAGCCACACGTGGGTGGTATGGCCAGAAGTCTCGTTTTGGAGTTTTTTCAATCGCTCCGCCCACCTCTGGCGTCACCATGACTTTTTTTTCTATAGCCGTGGCACACATGCATGCCTCGTCATGGTCAGCAGTGGGTGTATAGCTGGAGGATATTCATCATTTATAGCATCAGGGGCGTTGAGATGTACAGTTAATAATTACACTTTTGTTTTTGTCTTGTTTTTCACATCTTGACCATGTGGATTTAGCAAAATGCATCTAGTCATGCTGTTCGTGTTGAGAGTGCGATGCTACTCGTCCTGTATACGACACCTGTAGATGAGAAACCCGAATGAAATGTCGAGGATTGACCAGAAACAGCCTACACGCTTGCTTGAGTTTACAAAGTACAAAGAAAATGAGCAAAAAAAAAAAAAAATTCCATAATAACCCGAACTCGATCCAAACATGTTCGTCTTCATCCCCACGTAGATCCCGCAGCCTCTGCATGTTCCGCACGTATTGAATCGCGCACGGCGTCCTTCTCGCCGGAGGATTCACCCTCGACAGCCACGTCATCCTCGGGTTGTGGCTGTCGCTGAAGGCCCTGATGTTGCTCTCGCTCTCGCTCTCGCTCTCGTTCCCGTGGAGACCCCGTCTGGGCCTCTGTGATCAACCTCCTCTTTTCGCTTTCCCCCACGACCTTTCTCAAGACGCCCATGCGTCGTCTAAACTCATCGGCTAGCGAGTCGACGTCCTCTCTGCCCAGGGCGGTTCCGCTCCCGCTCCCCGAGCTGGGCAGGCTGCCCGGACGACTCACATCGGGGGGGTCGCGCTCCACGCCTTCCAGGCGGAGGGTGGTGGACTTGTCATCGCCGGCGCCGGCACCGGCGGTGTGGCTGCCGTCGTGCTGGACGGTGATGGAGGAGCCCGTCAGGGCGAAGTCGGGGGAGAGGGAGGACGCCCATGAGACGGACCAGCCGGCGTTGTCGGGGGCGGGGACGAGGTCGACTATGAGGGGGCGGGTGGAGGAGGAGGAGGAGGAGGAGGATCCGTGGCCGTGGTCGTGTGCCGGGTCGGGGGGCAGGACGGAGGAGGGGTCGTCGTCGGAGAAGAGATATCGCACGCGGGGGTGGGTGGTTGATCCCGTCGTCGTGTTGGTGACGAGGGTGAAGAAGGGCTCTAGGGGTGGAGGAGGAGGCGGAGGAGGAGACGCATCTTGGTCTGTTTGTTCACCAGCATGGTGGTGGTGGTGGTGTTGATCCTCGTCGGTTTGTTGGATGATGATGGCCTCTGCTCGAGGAGGCGAAGACGCTCCTTGGTCCCTGTCCGACATGGCCGAGGTCTGATTCGAGGCGAGCGCGCGGGTTCTGGAGTGGTGGGTTCAAAACTTGGTAAAACGTCCAGTCATGAAGAAAGGCAGCGAGGGAGAGAACTTTTTGATGCAGTTGACTACTACATCTTCGACATGTCGCGGTACATGTTTTGGAGGGTGAGCGCCGTGATGGGTAAAGTCGGTTATGGGGAGGTCAGGAGGTCAGGTTCGGTGGGAAATTGCGGAAATATTCTGCCAACATGCAAGCATGAAGTCTGAAGTCTACCCCCTTCCCCCCCCCCTCGTGGGTGATCTGGTAATCTATACGGACTACTTGGATAGATCCCAAGGCGGAAACGAACGAGGCTGACTGACTTGTCAGCTTGCGGCGTTTGACAAGCTCTTATCTTATCTACCACACCTTATCTACAAGGTGTACTCCGTACTGCTCTTTGCCTGCTTGAAATCCCACACCCAAATATTACGTCCGTACAACCCCGTCGTCAATCGAGGGAGATTCAAATGCTTGCCCGGTCATGAATCCTCATGATGAGTGCAACGCGCGGAACCCTGCTGCAACTAGACTTCTCGGCTTTTCTTTGGAACCTGCTGGCCCGTTACAGTACAGTAAACCAAACCCTGTCCAAGAAGTTCGCTGTACTCGAATGTTCCCCCGTTACCAACCTCCACCTTTGAACTTCTGTCCTGCCCCTGTCGCGTGCAGAAAGCTACGGCCGTAGGTGGGGATATCCAGGAGAAGACCACCCGCCGGGAACCCCGCGAGAACATGATATATGCTGCCCCCGGATGATGCCGAAGGCTCAATCTCGGACATTGCAAACAGCTGGGAATGATGTCCGCTCCTCGTCGACCATGCACCGAAGAAATCAAAGGCCATCAGGTTGATGGAGTTGAGATGGTTGGCAGCCGAGCGGAAGTCGATGAACTGCAAAACGGCCTCAGAGGCAGGCAGGGCTGCAGTGATGATGTGCTTATCATGAGGCAAATATGTTCGAATCGTGGCTAACAAAGCGATGAAGTCGGTACCCTGCTCGACACTGCAAGGGTACTACTGTACTCCCAGGCAACTGCGATAAGTTGAGACCGTGACTCACTCTGTCAGTAAGATGCCAAACAAGATTGATATTTACACGCCAGGTTTCTGGTCCGGTCATTCGACAGTTTTACTTACTGTCGATGCCATCCGAGCCAGAAGCTTCCACCAAACCAAAAGCAGACCGGGCAAAGTTGTCTCTGAGAAGGGCGTTGCTGGCCATGGCAGGGAATATTCCGGAACACGACCCTCCCCCAACAGACAGGATCACCTGCAAATGAGGGTGTCTTTGCTCTAGGTGCATCAAAGATCCCAAAGCGCCTTGTACACCATCTATCGGAGCTTGAGCATCAGCCCACTCATCGCTCAACTTAGCCGTGGCATGGCCCACAACGAGTCAGTGCAAAAGCAAGGTCAGTCGTGACACAAAAAGAGCTATTCCTCCAAGTTGGAAAGGTGGGGGAAAAAAATACCAGGGCGAGACTCGGTTGATGGAGGGAAGAAGTGCCAAGACCCGCGGAGGAACCCGAAACACAATCTCGGCTCAGACCGTCCAAGTTGGTTAGACCACTGATGGGGTTCTAGGGAACACAGGCAAGATATGTGTAAGCTACAAGAGTCGATTATTGGATCTTGTTGGAGCACAGATCGATGGGGTGAGTCAGGCATCAAGGGTACCCGGAATTATGGCCCTCTCTCTGAATGGCCCAGCATCTGCTTCTATCGATCCTGACAATGCAGATCTAGCGAGTAAATGGTGCCCGGCTCATCAGATGACAGCACGATGGGCCCTATACGGCCAATTCCTCCAGGGCCCGTGTGGACACGAGACAGGCAATGGGCATTTGAGCGAAGGATCAGAGAAAGCCGTGATATGCATGACCTGATAATTGCGGGAGTTGAGGGAACATCAGTGGCTGGAAAGACAAACCCATCATTTCGGATGGGTGATATCAGATGCGGACATGAATACACATGTCACAATAGAGCTTCGTCTCTCCCACCTACTTGGGTAGTTAGTTGGACGGGCCAGCAAATGGGGCGGCGAAGTGAGACGAAGGCCGTCGAAAATTTCATGCGGGTTCAATAGGGTGCCAGAGCAGAAGGGAGCTTTACGTCCGGAGTATGTACATGCATAATGACAAAAGATCCTTGTCGGCCTAATATACTTGTGCCGAGTTAGGTGTGGGCTTCCTTGCTTAGGGTGTGATTCGCGCAGGCGCAGTTGTTTAAAAGCAACCACAATACTCTCTGTTCTTGTTTTGTGCCTGGACAGTCAGTTGTATTCATATTTCCGGGCGGCGAGACAAAACGTCGGCGAGCCGATGGTGGGCGACGGACCGAGCCATGATCGTCATCATCACGAGCCGCCATTGATGGACGGCAAATTTGTAGACAATATTAGACACTATTAGCGAGCACAGCACGTGGCTAGTGGTCACAAATCTACCTACCTTCTTGAGGAGATGACGCCATTATTTACCAACAGGTCAGGGGTGGCTGAGATGAGCTTTTCTTGTTGCTCAAATGGTCGATCATGAACCGAAAGCGGCCCTCGGAACATTTCGAATGTGATATTTTTGTCGTCGACTAGGAACTTTCCATGTAGTTTGGACAAAAGTAAGAGGAGGTCCATCATGTATCATTCCAGTGGAAATTGATACAATGGGGACGGGAGCCAGAATCGGCAGGCAGCATTTTTCTCTGGTCTTGAGTTCCATCGATTATGTTCTTACTCAGCCATCACGCATGCGTGGAGCACTCCGAGGCATAGCATCCACTCGCAGTTGGTGCTTCGTAGGTGCTTCGTAGGTGCTTCGTAGATCGCCAGCAATTCCGTTCATGTCGTCGCTATTAGTGGTCTGTCTATCCTTGTGGCGCGGAGGCTTGAAGCAGCAATAGTACGGAGGGTGAGCAAAGACTTGACGTATTTCATAGAGGTCTGTGAGAGAGTGTGTGAGCCGACGCGGATTCTGCAATCGGGAAGTTGACTAGACGTCATCCTTGACACAGACCCAAGACGACTCCAAATTTTGAGGTGATGATGAGTAGTACCTAAAGAGGCCCTCTAGAAACAACATTTCGGCGTCGCATTTTGGCGTCGCCATCATTCCAATCCGGGGTCTCAACGATTTGCCCCATGCCCCATGCCCCATGCCCCATGCCCCATTCATCCGTTACCAACGTGCATTCGCTCGGAAGGCCTAGCAAGGCTAGTCTGAATCGTGAACACGACCGTTGCAGCATGCGGTTGGTCAGTGGCGGTGCAAAGTAGCCCACCCAGCCAGTATTGTCGACGGAATGCTATTCTGACCGTTGACCGACGGAAGGCAATCGAGAAACAAAGCACGGCCTCATCGCTTCGTCTTGTCGAAACTCGAGCCACCTTCTGCATCGTGTTTTGCCAACAGGTGAGCGAGCCTGAGTAGTCAGACTTTTTTTTTCTTGGAGTCTCGGAGTCTCGGAGTCGCCTGCCAGCCGGCGTGGCTCGAAGGGGGGTTCGTTCAACGGGTTCCACTCCTCACCCGGCTCTCACCCTGTCTGAACAAATCGCCCTGCTGCCATGCCCATGTACATAAGTGACTGCAACCGCGTTCCAGGTCCCTCTTCGCCCTCGTCACTTCGCCAATGTCATGGCGATTCGTCTCGCCGTTCCGACTGTCAAATGTCTCTCCCCATGTGGCCCGAATACGATAACGGCGATGCCGACGATGACAGCATCTATTCAGTTATATCGACATCGCCCGACCTTGATACGGCAACCTCTCCTAGTGAGTTTGGACACGACGATGCCGAGGACGATTTCGAACAATTTTCCCTCGATGGCGACGGTATCGGCGACGGCGACGGCGTCAACTCTGAAGTCTCCTGCGGCTGCTCGACATCAGTGACCCCAAGCGCCTACGAAGATGAGGTGGCTCATGGCCGACGATATCACGGCTTCAGGCGAGGTCGATACCCGCTGCCCAATGACGATTTGGAACAGAGGAGAGAGGAGACAAATCATGCTTTGATGCTCGAACTCACTGTACGTCCTTGATTTCTTGTTTGGCAATCGGAGCCACCTCTGCAAACAGCAGACCTGGTAGAAGACTTGATGGCTGAATGATGATGGTCAGGCCGGGCGTTTGTTCTACTCAGATATTGGGAAACACCCCCAAAAGATTATTGACATTGGAACCGGCACCGGTACGTTTGCCCTTACACGATGTCAAAGACTTGGCTATGTGTGCCCTTTAATAATGACCTTGAACATCCTACTAACAGCTATCTATGCTCAGGAACATGGGCGATAGATGGTATGGTCTTTACCCACCTCGATTATTGATTGCCCACTACTTGGATGAGCCGAGGACGAGCTGACCATGACGATCTAGTGGCCGACCAGTATCCTAGTGCGAGTGTTGTCGGCACAGATCTATCGCCAATTCAGCCCAAATGGGTTCCTGTCAACGTCCGCATGTATGTCGACGATTGCGAAGAACCGGACTGGCTTCACGGCTCTAATTTTGATCTGGTCCACTTTCGAGGGATGGCTGGTACCCTGCGTGACTTGGACAGAATGCTGAAAAGAGTTTACCCGTATGTTGCCTGCCTGCTGCCACGTGTCATCCCAGGTTGCGAGTCTAACAGCGCAAATAGGCATGTGAGAGACGGCGGTTGGGTCGAGTTCCATGAATTCATCCCCCAAATATTGTGTGACGATGGGACGATGAGTGATGAGGACCCTCTGCGCATCTTCATGGATGCTTCTGCTCAGGGGTTGCGGACGTTTGGCGGGGAACCGCTTAGGGCGTTGAATTTGGAAGATGCACTGGTTGGTGCCGGATTCACCAACATCCATGTGATCACGAAGAAAGTCCCCATAGCTGCGTGGCCCCGAGATAAGCACCTCAAAACGGTGGGAATGTTCACCCGGGCGGTAATTTTGGATTCACTCGGCGCTCTTGCCGCGAAACCTTTGGCAGCGTTGGGCATACCATCTGAAGATCGAAGAGCTCTGGTGACGCAAGTCAAGCGAAGCTTGAACGACAGGAGAATACATAGGTACATGAAGTGCGTTATTTGTTATGGCCAGAAACAGGAGAGTGCATAGTCAGAACATGACATGGTCTCCTACTTCAAGCTGCGGGAAGGATCCAAGAGTTTGACAGCCTGAGTTATGGCGGGCAACAACATCACGGCCTTGTCTGCTTCGTTTTGTGTTTTATTCTTCTCTCGAGCAGGGCAACGTGGCGGAGTTGACACTGTATAAAACGGGTTCATATGATTGATTGCATTACGTACGGCCTTTCCTTCTTCTTTATCTTTTGGTTCGTTCAAAGCTGCCTCTGGCCAGATGTCCTTCTGTCATTGAGGGAAAAGGCAACGAGCCTATCCCATGGCTTCGAGTCTCTTCCTCCACCACGGCTCATTTCCCACACATGGTGTCTCTTGCTCTGGGTCACTAGGTGCAACATGTTGGGATACAAGACACAATGAGGGTCGCGCGCCAACAAACGCCCATGAGGGTTACATTGGGTACGAGAACATGGTTGGCATGAAATGTAGAAACAAAACATGAATTATTGGGCTACAAAATACACGGGGGTTTTTTTTTTGTTTTTTTGTTTTGTTTTTTTTTGGGGGAATAATACGAATTGTTAATTCAAGCATCATTTAAAAAAGAGTCGTTGTTTACTCCGTAGAACGACTGAAGCTCAGCAACAACCAGTTAACTGTACGGGCAGCTGTACGGCGCGCACGACGCCGCGCAGCTCCCACAGCCAAAAGTTCCCCAAAGCTACCTACCACATTCCATCAATTCTGCATCCACCCATCCATCCATCCATCGCACAACATTCAAATTCACCACCTTGAATCGACAGAACCGGACCTCGAGCCAGCACCGCCTCTCTCTCTCTCTCTTTCTCTCTCTCTCTCTCTCAAAACCTCGACAAACCGAATACACACACCATCGGAACTTCCAAACACCAGCTACGCACCAGAAGAGAAGAGCGCTCACTCGAGCTCTTCTCCCTTTCACATGGCGACGACCACCGCCGCCGCATCCGCCGCAGCCTTCATCCTCAACCACGCCTCGCAAACCTACAACTTCCGCTTCTCCCCCTTCCTCCGAAAAACCCACCAAGTCGGCCTCCCGCCCGACCGGCCCGTATGCAAAGCCTACCAAACGGGCTCGTGCCCCAACGGCACGCGCTGCACAGAGCGCCACGTCCAGGATGCGTCCAGGGCGACCCAGCCTACCGGCGGCCTCAACTCGCTCGTCTGCAAGCACTGGCTGCGAGGTCTCTGCAAGAAAGGCGAGCACTGCGAGTTCCTGCACGAGTACAACCTGCGCAAGATGCCCGAGTGCAACTTCTTCATGAGGAACGGGTACTGCTCCAACGGGGAGGAGTGCCTCTACCTGCACGTCGACCCGTCGTCCAAGCTGCCGCCTTGCCCGCACTACGACATGGGCTTCTGCCCCCTGGGCCCCAACTGCTCCAAGAAGCATGTGAGGAGGAAGCTGTGTGGGTTTTACCTGGCGGGCTTTTGTCCCGACGGACCGGAGTGCAAGAGTGCGCATCCGAAATGGAGTCGGAACTTGGAAGGGCCGACGCTGAAGACGGAGGAGAAGAAGGAGGATAATAAGGGGGAGGCCATGATGCATGGACATGCACATGGACATGGACATGGGCACGGGCACGGGCATGGGCATGGGGACGGACACGGGGGATCGGGGAGGTTTGATGACGACGGGGGTGGGATGAGGGAGAGAGGGGGCGAGAGGGATAGAGAAGACGGGCGGTTTGGAAGACATAGGGGTGGTGGGAAGTGGAGAGGAGGACGGGGTGGAAGGTTTAGAGGGAGAGGGTATTGAGAGAGATGGTAAAATACGTCTACGGGTTGGAGTTTTGGGATTGTTGGTGGGCTGCTTGGAGGGCGACCAAAATTTATGTGGAATTGTATTACTATGCGGCGATATACTCGGGCGAGAAAGACGCGATAGAGAAGAATTAATATTTCGCTACTTAAGGCCCGGGAGATTTTGAAAAAGAGTTCGTGTGAATGCGTCTACTATATTTTGAAAAAAAAAAAAAGTCCATGTGTTGATGCAAGCCTGTTTATATTGCATCCAGGGGTGCACAGCACGGGGAGAAGAGATGCGATCATTACATACAATCATATCGGCTAGAGGGCCGTGGGTGCGGACGCGCCCCTTTCTTTACCAGAAGAATAAGTTTTAGAATGACATAGTTTATGTCGGTGGCGAAGCCGAGACTGACGGCACCCAGAGACTGCTCTCTGTATCATCAACACTCCAGACATTTAGCTCCGATGGCGCAGCAATGAACTCGTTGGACGATGCCGTTGCCGCTTCGCCATCCTCGCTCTCCTCTCGCTCCGACCCCCCATAGGAGCTTGTCTTCCACGTGGACAGCTCATCTACCCTGCGGATACCCATCATCCACGAGATGAGGCTGCGCGGCGCCCAGCGCCCCACGAAGCCGTAGACACTGGATCCGAGACCGACGCGGACAGAGTCAGCCGTGATGGAGCCGTCCATGACGTCAAACACGGCATTGTTGAGACGACGCAACGAGCTTCCCTTGAGACCGCGGATGCGTCCGCCGGAAATGGCAGAGCTGGTCTGCGCAACAAAGTTGCCGCCGTAGACATGTCGCGCGCCATCTGGCCAGACCAAGGGCTCCTGGGGATTGCCGGCGTGCACCAATCCTTGCTGAGGCATGGCGGTTCTGGTGGGCACGAAGCCCGAAAAGTCAAATGTCCCGAGCTGCATGTGCGTAACGGGGATGTCGAGTGGTCGAAGTTCGGCCGTCAGAACCTCGGTGAATGCTGATAAAGCCGAGCACACCGTGGCCTCTGGCGCATGGAAAGGTGGGTTGATGGACGAGATGATGGACGGCGTGAACACGAGAACCTTGGGCGGGATCCATTTCTCGCCTATAGGTTGTAGCCGTGAAGTGAGGAGTGGCAGAAATGCCTGGATCGTGAGAATCGGCTGGAGAAGATGCGTGTTGAACAGGTCGGCAAAACTTGACGGAGGTATAGTGGCAATGGGCGATGTTTGGTAGTGCAGGCTGGGAATGAGGATGACGGATTTGAGAGTAACATGGTTGGGTTTGATATGAGGCCCTGGGGCCTGGGCCGACTGCAAAAAGCCCGCGAAGCGTTTGATGGCGGCGCCTGCTTGGGGAGGCTGATGGTTCGCGTCATGTTAGCCCAAGACTTGTCAAGGATTGTCAGGAGGAACTGGCATGATGCAGTGCAGTACTCACGTCCGTCGTGTCGATGCCCATAGGCCGAATATCAGGTCTGGATAGGGCGTGCACCAAGCTCTCGTCTTCTGCCGCGTTACAAACGATATACACGATGAACCCGCGACGTTCCATGTCCAGAGACAGCGATTTGGTAAGGGGCAGGGTGGGAGACCCAGCAATCACCACGACTTCTGTGCGTCCCCCAGTTCTCGCACGCTTGGCTCTTCTTGTCTTCCTCAGTGACCGGCTTGCCTGGTAGCCCTTGAATATGACCGTGCCGCAGGTGACGATGATGACGCCGGTCAGAATTTTGTGCCGAGCTACCCAATCTTGCACCTTTTCAAATCGGGTCATCGTGACCATGGCGACGGGCGCCCCCGCAGGAGGACTGGGCTTGACGTAATCGGGTAACCATTTTGCCTGCGAGAGCGTCTCGCGCACCATTCCCGCGGCACGGTCGAAATTTTGATCTATATAGTCGGCGACATCGTTGGTATACTGCCGTAGTTGGGTTGGGATGTGCGAAAGCTATGCGATGGCAAGGAGCTTGAGGTTAGAGACGGGGAAACAAGTAGATATAAGAGTATTCAAGAGAAGATCGACTCACCACGACGTCTAAGAACTGCTGGTCGTCGGCAGACATGATGAAGGCGCGTTGACTAAAGCATGAAGAAGCAAGAAGCAAGAAGCAAGATGCCGTCGAAGGGTTTGGATTCACATGACGAAATGTTTGGGCATCTCCTTGTTGACAGTGGAGAACAACAGCTGCGGGTCTTCTGTGAGCACTCAGTGAGCACTGAGCACTGGGCACTGGGCATGAATGGCGGGGAGAAGCTGGCCGATGCTCCGTGATTGGCGGAACGAAATGGCCATAATATCAAGGTTGTCATGCAAAACAGCCATGTATCAAAAATCATGTTTATTTACGCTTCAAATGCTTCCTCTTGTAGCATGAAGAGTGGAAATAAGCACATTCGATCATCTGCAGTCCTAGGACACCCATCGCCATTTCTGAAATATCTGAGCGTAAACTCTTCAACGGATGGTGTATTCTGCCTAGTACTACGCAGGATAACACATTATTACCGTGAACAGGAATGGCAGAAACGGAGCAATGAAAGATGTATACAAGGTACTTGAATTTCGTCCGACATCAAGCCGTGGTGTCAGACTTGGGTCGTGGGCGAGCAGTTAGCAGGACGTTGTTCGTCATCTTGAGACCAACAACTCCGAAAGGACATGGACGGTCCAACACATGAGCCATCAGGCCATAATAACCCCCGGACCCCATGCTCCATCTGGTGGTTCGAGAAAATGGGACCAGTAATCCGTAAAGTATTCCCCAGAAATAAAAAGGTCAAGTCGGAAATGTGCAGTGTGGAAGCAGGCAACAATTATTACTCCGTACTTGGAAAGGCCTTGGGGTAGATGAAAAGCGGTGAAGGGAGATTCCTGACCCAGTCCGCCCTGCCAGGCCTGCCAGGTGGCCAGCAAGTGGCAGGACGAGGAGGTTGGGCTCCGTAGCGCACCCCGGATTTTCTCACTTTTTCTCTCACCAACTGCCCTGCCTGGCGACGGGCGCGAAGCTGGCTCGGCCCCGCATTATTACCATTGATCGCTCCTTTGACCAATGGTTCAGCTCCAAAGTGGCCGTTTATCGTTATCAGCGGTTCCACCAGAGACATACATGCGGATTACAATGTACTCATTGCAGTGACATACTGCCAACCCCTCGTGACATGCCGCACTTCCATCACTTATTACAGATTGTATTACACCCAGACACGACCCTTTTGAACCAGACCTCTTCCTTTCTTCAAACCCCTCTTCTCCCCTCGAGGTTCGACTTCTGCTGAGTCAGATAGCCTTCCTTCACAATGTTTCTCTCAGACTACTTGCAACATCGCCGTGACTGGTCAGTATTCATGAAGCACATACGTACTCCAGGCACATCACCGGCCCCCTGCGTTCTTCAAGCAGTTCAAGCAACCATTCCCCGTCGTCGATTAGTTCTACTTTGGATGCAACCATGTTGACCGTTGGTCTTCCGACGTATACCAGTCATTGCCCAACCCCCAGTCGTCTTTCTTCTCTTGAACAATCTCATCTACCATGTTGATCCTGAGTTAACGCATAGTCTACAGTCGATTTAAGCAGGATGAGCGTGTGCGCCGCATTCGCGCCTTGACTACATATCACGCCCCATTCAGCCCATTGGACAGAGAGATTGTCAATAAGCCTATCGAGGAGCTTGTCCAAGAGGTTCAAAAAGATCCTGGCAAAGCTGTCGACCTGCTTCGTACTTATGGCAAGGTTGCTGTAAAAGCACACGAGAAGACCAACTGTGTCACTGAGGTGCTCATCGAAGATGCTGAAAAGTGGATCAAAGATGGTTCCGTTAATCTCAAAGGCCCTCTTGCCGGCATCCCAGTCAGTTTGAAGGATACAATTGATGTAAAAGACTACGACAGCTCCGTTGGCGTAACCAGCAACGTACACAAGCCCAAGACGGAAGACGGCGTTACCGTGAAGTTGCTCAAGGAACTTGGAGCTGTTCCTTACGTCAAGACAAATGTTCCCATCACTCTTCTCAGTTTCGAGTCCTCCAACGATCTCTGGGGTCGATCTACCAACCCCTACAATAGCAAATACACCCCCGGTGGCTCTACCGGTGGCGAAGGTGCCATCCTTGCCCTGGGAGGCAGAATCGGCATTGGCAGTGATGTTGCGGGTAGCGTGCGCTGCCCTGCTCACTTCTCTGGCATCTACTCTCTGAAGTGCTCAACTGGCCGCTGGCCAAAGCTCGGAATGACCACCAGTATGCCTGGGCAAGACGGCATTCCTGCAGTGTACAGTCCCATGGCACGAACTCTCAACGATCTCTTTTACTTTACGCAGGCCGTCCTGGAGAAAGGTACATACAACTACGACTACTCGTGCCACCCAATTCCATGGAGAGGAGATGTAGTCAAGCAGTACAAAGAAAAGAAGATTCTCCGAGTTGGTATCATGCGAACCGACGGTGTCGTAGACCCAAGTCCTGCCTGCAAGAGAGCACTGGAGATGACTGAGGCTGCGCTCCGCCGCGAAGGCCACGAACTCGTCGAGATTAACCCGCCTGAGCCTTACGAGGCTCTGTATCTCGCTTCACGACTTCTCTGTGCAGATGGCCTTGACACTGTCCGCAGCTTTTTCAGGTCTGGCGAACGGGACGACTGCGGCGTAGCTCAGATGCGTTTCTATGCCAAACTTCCCCGCCCCATCAAGTATCTTCACTATCTTTGGGTTCGTTACATCCGCCGCGATGCAGCTTGGGCCGGTCTACTTCGTGACTGGCACCGCACCACTACCACAGAGTACTGGGGACTCATCAGCAGGAGGGAAGCCTACAAGAGAAGCTGGTGGGAATACTGGCAGGCAACCAACCTGGACTTCGTCATTGCTCCGCCCAACGCCACCCCGGCTGTTCCTCACGATGGCATGCACGATGCTGTCAGCAGCTGCGGATACACGTTCTTGTTCAACCTGGTAGGCACTGCTGAAGCCCTTCTATGAGATGTGAGATTGAAGATGACAGATTAACAAAGGAACGAACAGCTCGATTATTCTGCTGGTGTAATTCCCGTGACGCATGTCGACAAGACCAAGGACCAGCTCCCCGCCGGGTTCAACATCGGAAAACTCAACGGTATTGCTCGAGGAGCTTACAAATTGTACGACGCCAACGACATGCACGGTCTGCCGGTGGGCGTCCAAGTCATTGGACGGAGATTAGAAGAAGAAAAGGTGCTGGCTGTGATGGAGCGTGTTGAGAAGGCTCTTGGGGACGAGAAGTTCCGATTGCTTGAAATAGACTAATGGTCTGGATATCAATCATCTGTGTTTTCTATAGCAGCGCCATGTATCATTCTTCCTCTTGCGTTGGCCTTGACCAATGATTTGTGGGGGGGGGGGAGAATAAAGAAACAACTTCATGGATTGGATCACAATCTTTCTCCTTCATTACGTTGAGGCCTAGTATGTGTGACGGGCGATTATTCAGCTTGCATCCTTTATGTGCCGTAAAAGAATTGGGCTGGTTGGTATACGCAACTAGTTGAAATGTACAAAGGGAGGCACGTCGTGTCTGAATCTGCACAGATGCCCTGTCCGTGGCACGGTCCAACTCGTGCTCACTGCAACAGCACGCCGAATACACAACTAGATCTTGATTGAAAACCGGCCGGAGCTGAGTCATACTCGATTATCTCCCTCCCGTATAGTAATTTCATGTTGTGTTTTATTCGCCACGTCCTGTGGTGCAGTTCAAACGCCCCTCGAAACTTCTCTGTCCCGGACGCTTAGTCATTCGCCAAATCATCGATGCCAGAAACTTCCACCAGACGTTCTCACTCGCTCTCACCATTCAGGACCAAGGCATTTCGCAACGCCCATCTTTGATTCACCCGGGGAGGGGCCACGAAGGCATCATTCATATTACGCGTCCGTGGTGTTTCTGTGCCCTGTCAAAATATGTCGCTCATGTGAGAATGCAACACCATTTTGCTACGGGATCGTTTCCGCTTTCTTGAATGATGCGCATGTGGGAAGGAGGTTCTGTACAACTGCAATAGCGGGATCTGAAGAAGAAGAAGGGAAGGAAGGAAGAGGTCAATATGACGGAGTATGAGAGCCTGGTGGGGACTTATGTCCACTTGGCCAGAGAGGCGCGGGCGAATGAGGCGCTTCATACGCTGAAGAAGGTTGCGTCGTTGGTGAAGCCCATCATGCGGGCGAGAGGGTGGAAGGTCGGACAACTGGCGGAGTTTTATCCTGACCAGACAAACTTACTGGGTAAGTTTAATGTTGTCCTGTCAAGTCTTTTTTTTCCCCTATTTCTTTTCTAGAAACTCGAATTTTTCAGCCCCCACCGTTCCCCCTTTCTAAGCAACATTTCACGTGTATCTATTGAACAAATCTGTTTGGCTGGCAGAGGACTGACAAAGTGTCAAAGGCTTGAATGTCAACAAGGGCATGAAAATCTGTCTGCGCCTTCGGTACCCCGGTGATCGAAATCAGTTCCTGCCCACAGAGAATGTAGTCGATACAATGCTTCATGAGCTCGCTCACATCGTCCACGGGCCGCATGATCAGCGGTTCCATGCGCTATGGGACCAGCTTCGTGATGAATGCCAGGGTCTGATGATGAAAGGATACACAGGGGAAGGATTCCTCGGTCAAGGCCGCCGACTGGGAGGAGCGAGAATGCCAGACCGTGAAGTTCGGCGCGTCGCTCGGGAGGCAGCGGAGAAACGACGGGGACATTCCGCTCTCGCCATGGGATTGGGACAAAGGCTGGGTGGAACGGCGCCGCGACCAGGGCAGGATATACGACAGACCATTGTGACTGCTGTGGAAAGACGGAATGCTGTTCTTCGAGGATGTGGCAGCGAGCGATATAATGATGAACAGATTCACGAAATCGCCGACGCAGCAAGTAAGAACGGATTCAAAACGCAGGCCGAAGAGGACGAAGCGAACGAGGCAGCCATCGCACAAGCCTTGTGGGAGCTTGTTCAAGAGGACGAGAAGAAGAAACTTGGCCAGTTGTATGTGCGACCCTCTGCTGAGAATCCGCAAGGTGGGAGTGGCGGGTCATATATTCAAGATCAAATCGCTGCTGCAGCCCACGGCGCCATTGGAGCGGGCCAAGAGCCGAACGTCTGGGTGTGCGATGCTTGCACCTTGCATAACCCTTTACGGTATCTTTGTTGCGATGCTTGCGGGGCGGAAAGGACGCTACCAGATAGCAAGAGAGCCAGACCAGTGGGCTCCTCGCGTGAGTCTGCGAAGCAAACAAGTAGACCAGAGTCGATTTCGAGTACAATAGACTTGACTTCTGAGAGCCCGCCCAGAAAGAAGAGGCCAGAGATGAAGGGCAAGGCAGAAAAGGCAAAAGGCCTACAATTACCTTCGGCTTCGTCATCCTCGGCGTCTACACAATTAGTCTGGCTTTGTACCTTTTGCGGCACAGCCATGGAACGGCAATGGTGGACTTGTTCGCTGTGTGGGAAGATGAAGGCAGATTCCAAGTAGCGACATTTGTTGGTAGAATGGTTATTTTCCAGATTGCTACTTACTACTGGTGAATCGTGATGCGTGATGGGTACGTTGGATGCTACGCATCAGAGGGGCATCACCTGCGCTGGCGACTATTCCCATGTTGGCTACCTAGGTAGGCGAGCAAGGCTGCTGCTATCTTGCCACCTGCACGATCTGCAATTGCCTGACTTGGAACATTGGGCACGCGTGACAATGGAAAGCGCCTTGCGTTGATGGCGAGACAAAGCCTGGACCGTGTCTGTCTTTTGTCAGGCCTGCTGACATTACACTACATATGTACAAGGCGATCTTCGGAAGACAAAAGAACTCCGCCCGTTCGTCGAGGGCTACCAAAAAAGAAGCAAACTAATCATGCATCAATGATTGATGGAATGGCTCTGCAATCGGTGTCGTTGGGCCAAGCCATGTTCAGTGTGGGCTGCTTAGGTGCAGCATATTAGACGCAGTCCGCTTGGGATCCAATCGATCGCGGTCTTCGCTATACCCCGCCTTGCGCACACGTGACCAGGAGGCGACTACGCTCACTTATCCTAGGACCCACTATGCTCTGTGATGTTGGTCGCGCCTGTCTCTGACCTCTCTGCCCCATAATAAGGCTACACTTGCGTACCGACCCACTTTTCCTGGCTGGCAAAAGGGGGTGACCTCAAGTGACCTTTCGTATAGCCCGAAAACATTGCCCGCTAAATCCCTATATAACGCGTTTTAGCTAGTACTAGCGATAATAGATTAGCCTTACGCGTTCTAGTAACACCTTAAATATAACTATCGCGATAATTAACCATCGCCTTCATTGCCTCTGTCGCTCCACGACCCTGACAGGCGGGGCCTCACATTAAGGTTATTCTTAAAGCCACAAAGAAGGCCTGTAAATAGGATATGGATAGAATACTTAAACCACTAAAAATTTATAATAATAAGGGAGCTAGGCTGTTAAAAAGGCATAATTCAATTAATTCAATGATTTTTAGGCCGTTGATGTGTCCAGCACCACCTTGGGGTGGGGCGTGGCACGAGTACCCTCCTACATAAACGATGGCCAGTCAGGTTATCCGCTCTGCCCGTCACACATACATATACAAAATTTCATTGTGACGACCGACCTATACGACGAGTCAAGAATTGCTCCATCATCAACTCGGCTGGGGAGGTTGAGGGCGGTCAGGGACCGTCCCCCGAATCTTCTGAAATCCCATGTACTCACATCCATGCGCGATATGACATCCTCCAACACTTTGATGGAGTGCACCTCCGTGGTGGCTAGTACGCCACCGGCTCCAGAATCCTTGGGCCGCAAATCAAATATGCAAGATGAAGAACATCGCATGGCAACCAGAAGAACCTTTCTGCGAGACTCTGCTGCTGTCCCTGTCGATGGAATAAGGCCAAAACCTCAGATTCCTCTACGATTGCCTATTCCCGCCATAACACCTGGTCAACTGGCATACTCCGCAATGCTATATTTGCCTGTTCCTGTGCTGGTTTTGAATAGCTTGAAGACTGTTGTTCTAGCCAATGAGGCCATGGGACGAATGATGGGACTCATTTCCGAAGCAACATCTCAAGAAGATTCCATTACCGCCGTCAACCAACTGCGAGGCAAGTCCTTATCGCAGGTGGGTGTTGACATGCTACAAGACGGTCGGCCTGTCTGGATTACTTGGGAGTCCTTCTTTGATGGTTTAATTGAAGAAGCAGGTGCCCGGCCGCCGGCGTCCGATGCCAGGCGACCTCAGTCAACTTACGCCGGCCCTGGTGATGTCACCCCAATATCCGTGGACACATTGCCAACCTCAGATTCCGAGACTCGCCGGGAGCCGTCGAATTTGCCTTCACAGGATGCTGTTGTGGAGGTGATCATCAGCCGCGAAGACATGGGGAAAACAACTTTTGATAACCGATACAAGGCCAAAGCATCCGACTACCATGTCTTTGCCAAGATGATCATCACGGTGTGGGAGGTCGAGGACAAGCAAACCTTCTTCACGTTGACATTTACCAATACCAGTTCTACCGCATCGTTACCCCCAAATACAAAGAAACTTGTAGCTAAGCCAAGTGTTCTAAAGGCCGCCGACCAATGCACAATTGCGAGCTCGAATGCCTCTTCCGTTGCATCCAGCCGCGATTCCAGCTCTCCCTCATTTCGCAATCCAGGCACTGTCACGATGTCTTCAAGTCCGTTCCCCCCGATGGGTCCGCCTTCAATCGCCTCGCATTCCAGCACACCATCCTTGCTTCAGAAAATCAGCTTGATGAAAGAAGCTTTACTCGACAACACACAAATGCCAATAGTGGCAATGTGGAAGGACGGAAGTGTCAGCTTCCCCAACAAAGCTGCGAGGGATCTGTTGCCTTCTGATGCTGACCTAGATGCGTGCACGGATGGATTCGATCTGTTGCGGCATTGGGGACTTTGGGATGAACATTTCACTCGCAAATTGGATGTCTCCGAATATCCGATTTCAACCCTCATTCGCACCGAATCTCCCTTTCAAAGTATGCGCGTTGGGTTTGTTACTGGTGATGGCAAACGCCTTGTCCATGATATACTAGGAGAAGCTATCCGAGACGACACCACGGGGGAGTTTTTAGCAGGAGTAGTCACTGGCAGAGACGTCACGGACATGTCTGAAGTGATCACACAAATAAAAGAACGAGACGATGAAAGATTCAAGCTTATTTGCGACACAATGCCTCAGCTTGTGTGGACAGCAACGCCAGATGGCCACCCCGATTTCTTTAACACACGCTGGTATTCATACACGGGTTTGAAACCAGAAGAATGCCTGGGAACAAAATGGCATATGCCCTTTCACGCTGATGACCGACCAGAGGCATTGGCTCGCTGGAATCGCTCATTGAAGACGGGTGATCCTTATGTCATGGAGTATCGTTGCAAAAGCAAGGAAGGAGAATGGCGATGGTTCCTGGGGCGTGCTCTGGCTGTACGAAATAAGGATACTGGCGAGATTGAGAAATGGTTTGGTAAGCCAATCATTGTGGTTTCATCTCAAGCGTACGTGGTTGCGGAACACTAATTTCTGGTATAGGTACATGTACGGATGTTCATGAGAGCATAGAAACCAAATTCAATGCCAAAAGGACTAGACAACAACTTCTCAGTGTTATTGCACACTCCCAAGTAACGATTTTCACAGTGGACCAGAAACGCCGCGTTACCATGCTCGAGGGCGCTTTGATCTGGAACAACACTTACGAGGACAGTCATGATTCGAGCCGTTGGTATATCGGTGAGAATATGTACAGCGTGTTCGGCCGCTTGACGAACCAGGTTGCGGAAGGAGAGCAACTCGGATTTCTCCAACCCATAGAAGATATACTTGACAGAAAGTACAGCGAAGAGGTCAAGGAGCATGGACTAGGTTAGTGACACGTCCTTTTTGAATTTGATCACAAAGGCGATTGTTTAAGCAAAGAGCGCTCACCCGCCCCTACGCCAAAGGATCGCGCATTGCATGGTTTCTGAACGATACGAAGCTAACTGCTGGCTTAGACGATCGATGGTATCGAACTCGGTTCCTTCCCATGTATGGCAAAAAGACCCAAGATGGAAAGGCGACAAATGACGGCAGCATAGAGGGCGTGATCGGTGTCATCATGGATGTGACCGAACTGAAAGATCGCGGAGAGGCCCTTTTGCAACAATCAATAGAAAAGCGAAAGGCGATAGCGAACGAAGCGGCTGCAAAGGAGGCCAATCGACTTAAGAGCCAGTTTTTGGCCAACATGTCCCACGAGATCCGTACACCAATCACCGGAGTTCTGGGCATGGCCGAGCTTTTGGGCGACATGGACCTAGACGAAGAGCAACGAGATTACGTCGACAATATTCAAAGTTCCGCCACCTCGTTGCTGACCGTCATTAATGACATTTTAGACTTTTCCAAGGTTGAATCCGGCCGCCTGGACGTCGAGGAAGTCCAATTCTCACTGTCACTGGTCGTCAAAGAAGTTGTAAGGATGCTTCAGTTCGCCGTGGAGCGGAAGAATTTGGATTTCCAGTCCGACATTGGGGGAGAAATCGAAAACGACATGGTTGTGATAGGAGACCCTGGTCGCGTAAGGCAGATTATCACAAACTTGTTGACAAACAGCATCAAGTTCACCAATCAGGGATATGTTCGATTCTCTGTGGTCACAGAAACGGAATCGAACGACTCCATCAAAATCAGATTCGTGGTTGAGGATACCGGTATCGGCATTCAGGACGACGTGCGCAAGAAACTGTTCCAGCCTTTCAGCCAGGGCGATGCGTCGACAGCACGACGATTTGGCGGCACTGGTCTTGGCCTCACGATTTGCAAAAATCTTCTAGATCTTATGCACGGCCAAATCACGCTAGAGTCCGTAGTGGGTAACGGAACCAAGGCGACATTTTGGATCCCATTCAATAAACCGCATGGTCCGCAGAAATCGAATCCGGTGCAGAGTGGAGCTATTCCGGATCGATTGCAGTCAGATCTGAGCATCTCATGTAATAGCTCGGAATATGATCAGGTTGGCGGAACGTCGACGGGCTCTGAGGGAGCAGTGCTGTCTTCGTCCCTGCCTCGTCGACGGCCTTCTGTGCGAACGCCACCTACCAGTGACCGGGATATGTCAAGAATCGAACGTTCTAAGATGCACATCCTGCTTGTCGAAGATAAGTAAGTTTATCTCCTTTGCGTTTGTGTTCTTCTCTGGAGCAGAGGAACTTTTGGGGGCGTAGCTGTCTGACTCAAAGATCCTAGTCCTGTAAACCAAAAGATCGCCATTAAAACCATTCAAAAGCTAGGCTTTCAAGTCACAGCAGCATGGAATGGGAAAGAGGCCTTGGATTATATGCTGGCTGCGTCACGTGGCCAAAACAAAAAGCCAGACATGATTCTGATGGATGTGCAAATGCCCATTATTGACGGATACAAATGCACACATGTCTTGAGGCACCACCTTCCATATAAAGCAATAGCTCAGGATGTCCCGATTGTTGCCATGACGGCTTCTGCCATTCACGGGGACCGTGAGAAGTGCAACAGAGCCGGCATGGATGACTACCTAGCAAAGCCGGTCACCATGACGATACTAGAAAGAATGCTTGTGCGTTGGTGTTTGAACCGGCGGAAGGCGCCCTCACAGCGCCTCGAAGTACGCTCATATTGCTCCGAGACAGGCGAGCATTGTCGAAACACGGGTATTCCCCTTGTAGGACTTGAGGAAGCCAATCTTGCGTCGCAAGGGTCGAGCCGAGATGATTTGCATAGCAGCCCGATGACGCCAAAACCGTTGACAGCAAACGGACATAATGAGCCATCACCATTCGACTCACCAGCTGCAACCGAGTTAAACATGCAGGTTCGCAAGCAGGAGGGCGAGAAAGAGTGGTCCAGCCTCCTTCAAGAGAACAAGTTGATTGACGCCGCTGGCGGGCCCTCCAGCTTCCGAGGGGCCCCTTCCTTTCACTTTCAAGAGCCCGGGATAGGAGAGGCATTGACGGAAGAAAACGTGAATAGGCTGAAGAGCGAGACGAGCACACGCGAGGAGAAGTGATGCAAGTTTCCAGCGAGGTTGCATTCCCCAACCAAACCCCGACATTTCGAAGGGAAATCAAGCAAGCAAGCAAGTATGATTGATGTACACGAATGAAAGCAATCATCACCTGGAAGGCGCGAATTCTTTTCTTTTCTTCCCTTTTTATAACCATCCCCCACAGGCTCCACAGCCATCCACTTTATGAGCACCATGTTGCTCGTGCAATGGAAGTACAGCACATCGATTCCTTGTACCCGAGAAACAGGACGGCGGTATACAACAGTACTTGATCGAGCATATATGATCAGTGGAGAATAGTACTCGAATTGCATGAAAACAGTGTGGAATTTGGGACCAGGCCATGAAACAAAGAATATTGCTCTTTTTTGGGGGGGAACAATCTAGGCCTCTTTGGCATTATAGATGCCGTGCTTATTATTATCAGGGAGTTCCGCGAGAACTGACTGGATACGAATGAGGGGGGTTGATTGTACATGGGGTGGCACGCGAGCGAATGTTTTATTCTAGCCTTATAAGCGAATTTGGACATGAACATGAATAATACAACGGGAGTCTTTCAGGTTTCTGATGTATTGGGATATATTCGACCACCAACGTTGAAAGAAGGGGTTTTTCCCCCAAATGATGCTGAGACATGATAGTAACATTGCACAACTCCACTTGCTACGTTCAAGTACAATGTGAAAAAGGGTGAGAGGCAAAGTCAAGACACGTTGCATTAAATCAATTGTACAAGTCCTCCATCAACCAACTACGCTCATAACTACGCTCATACTGTTCGTGGAAAATCCACATGGAAGCCCATTCATATTCATATACTTGATGCGCTATCCAAAGAAATCGATATGGATACTTCACAATGCACGTGTCGTCCTAAATAGCCCTGCTATGCCATGTCCCGTCCCTGAAACCCATTCCTATTACGAAATGGGATAATATCCAATATGAATAAATTCAAGACTCCCGTGGTACTCCATTCCATTCCTGTCCCGGTCCGTTTAGAAATGCTCTTTCCAGAATCTGAAGTTGACTTCGCGTGCTGTGGCGCCTTTGCATGCGGACTTGATGTCACGGGCTGATTTGCTGTTAGCTTGGACAATGGAATAAGCGTTGAGGGGGGCTACCAAAGTGAGAGTAGAAGACATTGCAAAAAAATAAAAAATAAAAAAAAAGGAGATAGAGAAAGAATATAAAAAAAGGGGGGGGGGGGGAAGGGAAATACGTACCAGCTACGGAGGGTCCACAGAAATATACACCAACTGTAGTTCGCATACTGCCTTCCAATCCATTAAGATATGTTCTGTCCAGAATACCATCTCTCATCGTGGTGAAAAGTCTGTTGAAATCAGGACGGCCGAAATGAGTCCTTGACTTCAGTTCAGTGAGGGGATCCATGTCTGCGCCGACACTGTTGAGAACAATGTTCTGCGTCGTGTCCATGTCGAGCTTCTGTGTAAGGTAGGTGTGGATCTTGAGGAATTCGACGCCAGAGCTTCCAGGCACGCGGGCTGCCTCGTTGGACTGCTCTTCCAGGGAGGACAGCAGTGTTTGGAACCACTCGAAGGAACCGGGGTCCTTGCAGACCCAGATGAACTCGACACGGCGGAGTCGGGTGGGTGGGTTAGGCGAGTTGCGCAGGTGCCAAATGTTTTTGAGGATGGCAGCCCAGGGCGTGACGCCGATGCCAGTGCCGATCAAGACGGCGATTTCGTTCTCGAAGACGTCCTCGGCGGGGGCTCCGTATGGTCCGTCGATGCGAAGACCAGGCATCTGCTGGCCATTTTGTAGTGCTACTTCGTACATGCCCATGGGGTCGACGCCATCGTAGAGCTTTGCTTGCGCGCCACCAGCACCAGTTGCGTCACCGAGGGCGCGAGTGAAATCTCCGACTTGTCTTACGTGTACGGACACGTAGGGGTCGAAGGGACAGGATGTGATTGTGAACGGGTGCCATTGGTATTTGGAGATGGAAGGAACCTGCAGGAAGAGCCACTGGCCAGCCTTGTATTTGAAGGATGGCTTGTTGAACTGGACCTCGACGACATCGTAGGGATGGCGGACGACTCGGGTAATTCGAGTCTCGCGACGAGCACGAATCTCGCGATATAACCGCTCGACCAGATACAGACCGCCGGTCCATAGCTCCCAGCGCCAACCTAGATAGCCAATGCAGTGGTTCCAGTATTGGTCACCAGAAAAAGGGGAGAAGGCATCGACGGAGTCGCGGACAAAGCAGCCCACGGTGTGGGTGTACAGAGCCAGGAAGAACGGGATGAAGAGGTGGTGCGTATACCAGAACGTTTCGAACGACTGCTGACGGATACGCGAATGCGCCGTCGTGTACATCAGTAGCATGCAGAGGAGCATGACATGTCCAGTAATGCCACCGGCTTGGGCGTAGTGAATTTGGAGGGCGCTGACAGGTCGAATCTGCGTCTTTTCGACATTGAAGAAGTTGACGTAGTGTGCGCCGACGTGTAATGTGGCAAATACCAGGAGGGCGTACGCCAACTGTCGGTGAAACCACAGATTCTCGTCCAGAGGCAGGAACCGAAGCTTGGGTCGGAGCCAGCGCATGATTGTACGGCACACGGGTAGAAGAATTAGCATTCCGTCGACGCTGAGAACCAGACCAGCGCCTCTTGAGATCCAAACTGAGAATTTTAGTGTGTTGAGCCCTGCTAGTCGCGGTTCTGAAGCTTGTTTCCACCTTGATGGAGAGAGAATGCAGATTAGACTTGGGTTTATTCCCTCTTTTAGGAGGGGAGCCGAAATGTCTGTCTACTCACCAGCCATACGCGAAGATGCCCCAATGAAATATCCAGAAGAGGACGTGGAAGAACAACTTCTGAGTAGTAAACTGTTTGCGAATTAATTCGCGGTAACCGTATTGGCCCGCCATGGTGAATTTTTGTTGCTGGGAAGAAAGTAAAGAGGAAATAATGAGTGTCGACCGGCGACAAAGGCGAGGTATAATCCTTCACTCAGGATGCTTTCCAACTCTTGGCCGGTTTGCCTATTCGTGGGTGCCGAAGACCTGGCAGTGTGTATTTTCAGATCAAGACGTTGCGTCGCCGTCCGAAATTAACACGCAGTATTCGTTACGTGTCGGATTCAGTGCGATTAGAATGATGGAAGGTCAGGCAGAGGGTGATGTGGAAAAGAAGACCCCAAAACGAAAACGATTGAAAAGATCTGAGCCAGCAGCGATAAAAGAAGGAAAATGGGTCAAGTCCAAACTGCGCCGCTGCCAGGAAGGATGGAGAAGGGAGAGAAAAAGTTGGATCGGTGAGAAACAGTGTCGCAAGGATGGTTGAGAAGACGACGAGAGCAATTCCGGAGTGATGAACACACCCAGGTCAATGTGGTGTCGGTGGTGACGGGATCGAGGCCGGAGTCGCAGGTGAGCCTTCGATCTGACCTATCCTCGGTCCTTTTTTAGTCCCGTTTGCGCCTGTTCGTACTGTCGGGGCCACTCAGGTTGGCAAAAGAGCTGGGCAGAATAGCGCAGGAGGTAGATATGGCGGTTTGGAAATAGGGCTGCTGGGGTATGAGGACGACTGGCACGGAGTCCGGATAGATAGATTGGGCGTAGACCGGACGCAACAGAGCTTCAGGTACCGTGAGGAGTTCTGCCGGTCGCAGTCCGGGGCAGTCGGGGGCAGTCGGGGGCAGTCGGGGAAAAGAAGAGGCCTGAAGATGGGACGGCTGACGGTGCGGCTGACGGTGCGGCGAAGAAGGGGAAGAAGAAATCGCCGTGTCGTGTTGTCGTGTGTCGTGTGTCGTGTGTCGTGTTTGATGGACGGTAGCGTCGGTAGGTGGGTAGTACCCCGTCCGTACTGGCGAAGTCTGGCGTACTGGAGGGACGGAAACTTGCGACAGCCAGTGTAAGAGGCTGAAGCTGGCCGCGAAACATGACATGTGTCGATGGTTGCGCCTGGTTCCTGGTTTCGGACAGACTGGGACAGACTGGGACCGTCTGGCACAGAGCTGGCGGCTGGTCTGGCGGCTGGTCTGGCGGCTGGTCTGGCGGCTGGTCATGATGGGCGTGTGAAGGAAGGAATGAAGCGGCCATGATGCACCTTCTGGTGGTGGCCCAGCACAGCAGCGCAGTGAGTGGCCGAATGAAAATCGTCCTCAGTTCGCGGCGCTTGTCTGACTGCGCTGAGTGGCCAGTCCTGGCCTTGGCATGACGAAAGTGGCTGTGGCTTGCCCCCCCGCGGCACCAAGTTGCCACAGACGCGCCACGCCACCTCTGTTTCCGTTGTCTGAGCCGTCTCACAAGTGAAGTCGTGAAACTCACCACTTATATGCGGATGATGGCCCAGAGCCTAATCTGCATACGAGCATCTCCTACCTGATTTCATTTCCTTCTGATATGCCGTCTTCATCACCAAGACTAATAAGCAGACCGATGCATGGGGACGTCATATTTCTGCGGTAACGTAGAAGCGAGCGCGTCCAAGTCACAAACCAAGTCACAAACCAAGCTGCAGAATAACAGTTAGTTTGCCGATACGCATGGCTTGTTACTTTTGTTTAGGGCCGGAATCATTTACCAGTGATTCGCTTGACGATCAGCACAAGTGTGGAGTCTCTATAAACATGAATAATGAGGTATGCTTTTATAGGCGGAGTGTCCGAGTGGTTAAGGAGAATCATTAGAAATGATTTGCGTTCGCGCGCGCAAGTTCGAATCTTGTCTCCGTCGAGTATTTTTTTCCCCGCCGTCCTTTTGCCTAGCAACTTGGCTGCGGAGCAGGGCTGTCCCGCGCAACGGCCTAAAACGGCCTAACGTCCAAGGTGCTGTGGGGCTGACGAATGTCAACGCGCCTCTACAAGAAGAGTGATGGCATTATATATCCTTCCCCATGACCTCTCGTCGTGTGCGCCGAGAAACCTGCGTTTTCGGTTGTCCTGACTCCTGGGCGGAGGTGCTGGGCCCACTTCAAGCTGCCTGGGTACGTACCGATTACTTAAGCAAGAGCCGCGTTGTTTGACAGACAGCTCGCGCCTGTGGGAGCATCACGATCAAAAAGTTGCTACACTGAAATGGGGTTAGGCGCTGCCGTAGATCAATCAACTCGCTGCCACGGCGTATTTGCCAAAAATGCTGAACCTCGAATGTGAGGGCGATCAATCCGACTGCAATTGAATGAATGCCCGTGGGCATTGACATGCTTCATGCCAAGAAATCGGAGCTATGACGTAACCCTGACATGGCCGTTGGGCTGAGTTCCTCCTAAGGTTCTTTGCCCACCTCCTTCCATCCACTCTTCCCTCTCTCCATCCTCTAGGGCCGCTTCGACTCTCCATTTCTCAATTTTTAGATTGATACCCATGGTCATCCCGGAGATTCCGTTGAACCAGTGTCATCAGGGCTTTACTCCTCGGCGCATTTGCGGACCATGCCGCCTGCCATGGACGAACATGAAGACGCAAGACGATATCAGGCGCCTTATAGTGCTCACCGACCCGTTCCTACAATCTCCAAGTATCGGGAAGAGAAAGCAGCGAGACAGCAGGAGTCAGTGAGAAACAACCGGGTGGAAACTGCGCCTGCCATAAACGACAGTACTGAGTCAGCAGATCAGCAGCAGGACATATCGCGCAGCTACGCCAACGAGATTGACAATGGATCTGAAAGCAAACATGAAGATGACTCTCAAGGAGGATTCAAAGATACTTCCCAGGTCGATAATGGCTCGACAAATGTGAAGCAGCGAAGAAAGGAACTCAAGACAAAGCATCGCGAAAGAGCCGAGCGCGAAGTTACCGATCCTGTGACGCATCTCCCCGTAAAAATCCACGACTTCACGGATGATGCGCTGGAAGAGGCTACTTCGTCGCACCCCGCATTTACGTCGGACAAGCGAGCAAACACGGGGGTTAGCAACAGCGACAAGTCAGAGGAACACTTGCAGAACGAAACACGAGAATTACAGAGACATCATGAAATGATGCGGAGTAGATTCCCACCGCCTGATTTTGAAACTTTGAATCAAAGTTTGATCACCATCAATAATCGGGGTCTAAGTATAGGTCTTGCCGGCATGTCGCTGGTTGCCATCGTGGCCTTTTCTCTAGGAGGATTCCCCTATGGTGCTATGCGAAGCATTTCTGGCTCTGGTTCCGAGGCTGGAATAAGTTGGTGGCGGTTTTTGCTCTCTGTGTTCTTCATTGTGTGCGCAGCAGGGGCGATTGTTGCTGGTGTGAGACAATACACTGCCCATAAGATTAGCAACATTTTCCAAGACGAAGTTTGGGATGCACATCGGCAGCAGTTGCAAAAAGATACACAAAACCACGAAACGGAGACGACAATCTGGCTGAACTCTGTGCTGGGCGCAGTATGGCCGCTGATCAATCCAGATCTTTTCGCTAGTCTGGCTGATACACTCGAGGATGTAATGCAGGCTTCTTTGCCAAAGCTAGTTCGCATGGTCAGCGTCGAGGACATTGGCCAAGGAAGCGAGTCCATTCGGATTCTTGGCATCCAATGGCTTCCCACTGGTGCTGCAAGCAAGTCCGTTACTACAGATGGCAAACTCACGTCTGACAAAGACTCTAGTAGCAACAAAGAAGACTTCCCACCGGTCATATCAGGGGACTCTGATGACAGCGATGCCCAAGGTGTGTCTAAGATGGATGCTATTGTCGACGGTATGGAAGGGGAAGAAGGAGATTTTGTCAATATCGAAGTGGCGTTCGCATACCGCACACGGTCTAGTTCGCGAAGCCTCAAGGACAAAACCAAGGATATGCATCTTTATCTGGCATTTTATCTGCCTGGAAACATCAAAATTCCAGTTTGGGTCGATCTTCAGGGCATCATTGGTAGCGTCAGATTGCGATTGCAGCTGTGCCCTGATCCACCCTTCTTCTCGCTATGCACCATTACCTTTATGGGTCAGCCAAAAGTGGACGTACGATGCGTTCCTCTAAGTCGCCGCGGACTAGATATTATGGATATTCCCTTGATCAGCAATTTCGTTCAAAGCGCAGTTGATGCTGCCGTGGCCGAATATGTTGCTCCCAAGAGTTTGACATTGGACTTGAAGGATATGCTTGCTGGGGATGATTTTAAGAAAGACACAGTCTCAACGGGCGTTATCATGGTGCACATAAAACGAGGTTATGAATTCAAGATGGCAGACACCGCGATACCGCTGATCAGAGACGGCAGTTCGGATCCATATGTGTCGGTGGGATGGGCTAAATTTGGCAAAGTTCTCTGGAGCACCCGCATTATGCAAGTGGAGATGGAGCCTCACTGGGACGAAACATGCTTCGTGCTTGTAACACCGGAAGAGGTGAATATCGAAGAGCGAATCCGTGTTCAGTTGTGGGATTCTGATCGATTCACAGCTGACGATGATCTTGGCCGCATTGAAGTAAGCCTCAAGGACTTGATGCAAAACAAAGAGTCCAGGGGAAGGATGAGTAAACGGACTGACGGATTCCGGGCACTCAAGGCAGGGGAAGACATGCCAGGAAAGCTGGAGTGGAGTGTTGGCTACTTCCCCAAGACACGCATCCAGCAGTGTCAATTCGATCAGCAGACACACGATCCCAAAATCAGGTCGATGGAGCAATTGAGGGACAAGGTTGAGAAAACCTGTGAGCGCAAGCTTCGCGAGTTTATGATCAAGGAGAACATCAGAGTGCGTGACGAGGAAGAGCTGGAGCAGCAAATTATGCAGGAGATGAAGAGTGAAACGGATGCCATGACCATTTCTGCTCCGCCGCCAGATGGTTACCCAAGTGGGCTGTTCAGCATTCAAATTCATAACATTACTGGGTTGGAAATCGAACGTATGAATAAGCGACAAGCCGACGATTATGACGAGGCCAGTGATGAAGAAGAGGAGGGAGATGGCCTGCCCAGCTCTTACTGCACCATTGTTGTCAACCACAGCAAAACTTTCAAAACGAGAACCAAGCCACAGAATTCGAAGCCATTCTTCAATGCCGGATGCGAGCGGTTCGTCCGAGATTGGAGAGATTGTGAGGTGTTTGTCTCCGTTCGAGATGCAAGACTCCACGAGGACAATCCACTGCTGGGTATTGTGCACTTGCCTCTCGCCGATTTGTTCAAACATCGCTCTCAAGTCATGGGATGGTATCCCCTGAGCGGAGGCATTGGTCGCGGCAGAGTCAGACTATCTATGGTTTGGCGAAGTGTAAGTCTGCAGGCACCGCGAAACCTGCTTGGCTGGCAGTACGGCACGATACACGTGGATCCGGTTGCCGTCAGCCCAGATTGCCCTAACGAGCTCAAGTCTTGCAAGTTGAAGCTCAAGACCGATATTTGCATGGGCAAAATGTACCCATCCTCGGAAAAGGAAGCCAAGTGGACGGCCAAGAAAGAGCAGAGCCTTCATTTAGCTGTAAAGAAGCGCTACAGTAGCTGCATGGCGGTCGAGTTTCGTGACAAAGGCTTTCTTGGGGACAAGGTCGCCGCATTTTGCGTACTGTGGCTAAAGGAAATCACCGATGAGGAAGAGGAGGAACTCGAACTGCCCATTTGGAAAGGCAACTATGAGCGAGCTGTAGTCAATCGTTTGGAAGAATGCGGCGAGAAAGTTGGCACGCTCAAGGTCAAGGTTACCTTTTGGGCTGGCATGGTACCTTCCTCCGCCGAGATATTGACGCTTTTGATATTCAGTAGCTAACATGACTCTACAGGGCCAAGCGCATTCGAAATGGGCGAGTCGAAGCCAGCACACTCGGGATGTTGTTGAGATCATTGACACAGCCAGAGATAACCTCGACCAGGACAAGATTAAAAGGCAAGCTGGCATTGTGGACGAGGAAGCATCTAGCGATAGTGACAGCTCAGAAGAGGAGAAGGAGAAGCTGCCGGATGGTAGCGCGGATCAGAAGCAAGGTGTCATTGATCAAGTTCGCTCTTACAAGAGAAGAGACAAGGCTTTGCACAGGCAGCATCGTGGTTTGATGCAGTGGAAGGTAAGACGACCTGTTTCGCGCCTACCTGAATGTGATGGTTCCCTTCTGACTTGTGGAAAAAAAATCCAGATCCCTCGCACAGCAAGGTGGGTGAAGCACAAAATCGGCAAAGTGGAAGAAAGCGTATCAGGCTTGTTTGACCACCAGAACAAACAGCCTGGCATTGAGACGGAGGTGTAGATAGGCAAGCATTCGCACTGGCTCAGATACGAAAGATCTAGTCAGAAAGCTTAGACGATATATATATATATATCATGGACCGGTCTGAGCGAGTAGAACCTCAAACGTGTCAAATTTTGGATGAATACTGCGAACGAGAAAGCGTGGCGCATTCATTATTGACGAGGAAACGAAGGCGTGCAAATTACCAGGCACTTCATAAAAGCACCCGCGGACTAGGGGCAGAGAATGAGCTTGTGGATAGCGAGACCACGGTACACGGCTTGCAGGGACAGAAAGAGAAGGGCACGAATGAAGCTATCACGGAAATCAAAACGAAAGCCGTCTTCCCACAACGACAAGCCGAGCAAGCCGAGCAAGCCGAGCAAGCCGAGCAATGCACCAAGCCACCCTGCCATGCCACTCTGGCGCTTCCACCCAGATCCTTACCAGATGCACGGAAAAATTGCGATGGTCACAGGGCACAAATCCACGATGAAATAAAATTGTACACGTAAAGAAGTAAATACTAAAGAACCTTGAACCTTGACGACCCCCCCCTTCCACTAAGCACGCACCGAGACGCACTGGCCACTGCCGGCTCCGGCGAATTTTAGCGAGATTTACCCCCAGGACAAGCCCCAGAACAAGCCCCAGGACAAGCAATTTCAGACCAAGCCCACTTCAGCATAGGAGAGCCCCTTTGGCGTGAGGTCCTGTCATTCTCAATATTCATCGCGCATTCGCATTCACAGCCATTGTGCTTCCTTTTTTCTTTTCTTTTTTTTCTTCCCCAATTCAAATCAATTCTTCATTGTCTTGGCTTCTTCCTACAGTCCTTCGCTTCCCACCCAACGCCAGATCGCCATTGATCGGATCCCTCCGCGCGCTCTCTCCAGCGTCCCTGGCCACCAACAATTTCTTTTAGAACCCGTCTCTAGCATTATCCCAATAGAATCTGACTTCGGAGGGCGTTCAGAAAAAAAAAAAAAACCTGTCTCTTGTTCCTGATTCCAGTTCTTAGACGTCAAGTTCTTTTTTTGCCTATTCCAATTCCCATAAACCGTCACAATGGTCGTGTCGCTGCTTCGTTGGTGAGTTTTGCCCTTCCAGCCCTTCCTGACATGTCCAATGACGTCGGTTGGTCGGCTGCCCCAGCCGTGATATGGAATGCGAGAGGGGAGAGAAACAGCTGACTCCCGGCGTGTAGGTACAATGCCAGATTGGCTGCCCGTCCGCTTCTCACCCAGAGTGTGACTACGGCTGTGCTCTTTGCAACTGGTGATATTACGGCGCAGCAGCTGGTTGAGAAGAGGGGCCTCAAAAGCCATGACTTGACTCGGACGGGGCGCATGGCTCTCTATGGTGGATGTGAGTGATGTCGAATCCTATTTCCTCAGGAAACTCTTCTCTTCCCTTGTTTCATGTCCTTTTTCCTCTCGAGAAGAGAAATTCAATGCTGATTTAGCGCGAAGGCGTCTTTGGCCCCGTCGCCACAACCTGGTTCGGATTCCTGGCTCGCCATGTCAACTTTAGGAACCCGCGAGTTGAAACTCTCGCCCGCGTTGCTTGCGACCAGGCGCTGTTTGCTCCCGTCATGATTGGCGCTTTCCTCAGCAGCATGGCCACCATGGAGGGTGCCAGCGCCAAAGAGCGCCTCGAGAAGACGTGGTGGCCGGCCCTGAAGACCAACTGGTTGGTGTGGCCCATTGTTCAGACAATCAACTTCACCTTCTTGCCGCTTCAGCATCGCGTCTTGTTTGCCAATGTCGTATCCATTGGCTGGAACAGCTACCTCAGCTGGGTCAATAGCCAGTAGAGAATTGGTTTGAGAATGTTGGAGCACGGGGCGAGGGAGTATAAGCATGCAGTCGATTCTGCATCCATCTTGTGCATGGTGCTGGTTGAACGGATCCCGCATACACATTGCTGCTTTTGTTTCATTTTGTTTTCGCTTGATTTTCGTCGCTCCAGACGTGGACATACATACATACACAGGAAGACGGTCCAAATAAAGGGAGGGGGGGGGGTTCACATAGAAAGGGGTCGGATGAGGACGTGGAAACGTAAAATAGCACAAGGTCTTTTTATCTATCCTCTTTGTGTGCCATGTAGAATAAGCATAGGGTTTTAAGGTTCTGGAAAAGACAACAATAGAAGAAGCTACAGAGTGCGTTCCTGAACCTCATATCACGGGACGGTGGTTTCAGTGTCCGCATGTTGCACAGACATGTCCCCACGCTCCTGTCACGAAGAACAGGAATGCGGCCTGTTGGGTCCCAGGAACTGCCCCATCAATGCGGCCGAGAAAGCACGTCATGCGGACAGATCAGTGGGTTTTACCTTCCTTCCTTCCTTCCTTCCCAGGTTCTAATATAGGCGGTCAGGCGGTCAGTCGGTCAGTCGGTCAGGCGGGTCGGTCACGCTTGGGGCTTGCCTTGCTCGTCCGGTGTCGCTGCCTAAGGCCGCCCCCTCACACCCAGCCCCAGCTAACCTCGCAACGTTTTACCGACATGCGGCCATGGTCGGATTTGCAACACCTTAAATCCACGTCATCAGGATCACCATCCTGGAGTAGAGGGCGCTGCGTCTCTCTCTTTTTATTTTACCCCCATCTGCTGTGTTAATACCTGCCCCTTGAGCCAGGCGAACGACATGTGGCCCTCATCCGTCCGGCGCGTCGTTGTCACCCAGACGGGACTGGCTTCGACGTGGACCTCCTCAGCACCTCGAGCGGCCGTCGCAACTGTCCCAGTCTTCGTTCGCGGCCACCAGCGGTCCTACTCGTCTTCTAAGCCCTCGCGATCAGACAATGGATCCAGCGACATTTCTACTGACCAGTCCGTGACTGCGTCGACTTCGCGAAGCGAAAGCAAATCCGGTAGCGAAAAAAGGAAACGAAAGAGCAAGGATGCTTCTGAAAAGCGCGCTTCTTTCAAGAGGCTGCCCAGCGTTCCCAGCACGCACCACATGTCACAAGAAGGTAAAGATGATTGGATGGAACTCTGAGAGTGAGGACGACGAATATTTACTCGGTTGGCTGACACATGTTCATAGCTTTGGGTCTTTCTTCCTTCTTCTCATTACATCGGCCCATCTCCATCACACAGACGATGCCCCGCACTGTAAGCGATGAGCACTTCGCCTCCATCTTCATGACCCGAACCAAGGCGAACAAGGCGTCCGATACCATGTCGACGTTATCCAGCACCATCGACCAGTTGGAGGGCCCGATGGCGCAGCTGACCGTCGGCGGACACGAGGACCAGGGAATGGGTGATGGCATGCACAAAGTCGAGCTACGAAATCCCGATGGAAGCGAGTCGAGCCTCTACCTCCAAGTCGATACCATGTCTGGCGATTTCTTACCTTTCCGCCCGCCACCTTTGCCGCAAGTTGAGTCTGCTACCGACGCAGAAGGTCTCACGGCCGAAGCCGAAGCCGAAGCCGAAGCCGAAGCCGAAGCCAAAGCCGAAGCTCTCGAGCCGGCACCTCACCACCGAGTTTACAAGGCAATGTTCACTATTGAAGAATCCGCGGAGCCAGATGGGCAGATTCGAATCGTCGCGCATAGCCCACGAATCGTCAATGACCAGCAACCACGCAGCTTCTTGAAACGCATGGCCAAACGACAGCTGCAAGCTGATGCAACTCGAGGACGCGGCGACATGCACGCCATCAGTGTCAAGAGACAGCGAAAGCTGAGGATGAAGAAGAAGAAGTACAAGAAGCTTATGAAGCGCACACGCAATCTTCGCCGAAAGCTTGATAGAACATGATGGACCGGTCACGGTATATGTAGCCTGGGGGTGTTGAGTTTCGTTCGTTTCTTGTTCGAAACGCATTTAATGGGCGGGTCCTTCGAGGTGTCTAGCATTGCGGTTGGCATGACTTGTCGACTTAGATTTGGGGCATTGCGCATTGTTTTGCATTTCCCTTGTGGACTTTGATAGATCTTGCGCAGGTAACAATCATGATTGTATTTTTGCCTATCCGACCTCATAAAAACAGCAGATATCGAATGAGGATCGAGGGGGAGAATGTGCTCTTCCGGTGATCTGATCAAGAGTCAGCTTCGCCGTGTGTAACCATCTCTTGTAATACTAGACGTTTTGGGTCTGTCTTAGTTTAGAACAACATGAACTGTACGCCGTACAGACCAACAAAATAAAGTATCAAGTCGCAGACCAATAACTCGTGGTACTATGCGACATGTTACAAACGGACAGAAGAGGGTCCACGGCGACTTCAGTGGGTGGGCCCCGCGTGTTAACATGGACGGGACGACGGACCGATATCTTCACCGCCCACGGAGTACCGGCAGAATAGATTTAACTGCCACCCAAATTTTTGTGCTTGTCGACGAATTCAGAAGTTTTGGCAGTTCAACGCCTTGCATTCAGGATGGATTCTTCGGCCCAACAAGGCGGCGACATGTCGCGAAAGCAATTGTATGTTTTTTTGCATTCTCTTTTTTAAAAATCACTACTTCTTCTCCCGCTCATGACAGGCTTCCCCACTAACATGACCTTCCCTACCTCACCTGCAGAGATTCGCGCATCAAGGCACTCATTAGCAATGGCATGCAAGAGAATAAGAGAAGCTTCTTCGTTGTGGTGGGCGACCATGCAAAGGACACAATTGTCTATCTGCACCACATTATGGCCAATGCAAACATAAAACACAATAAGTCTGTCTTGTGGGCCTACAAGAACAAGCTACTAGGCTTCACCAGGTATGCCTGCTCTGTAACTTGCCGCGGCGCGGCTCAAAGCCAGAAAATGGCCCTCTTCATTCTCTTCTAACGATATACTGTGTGAGCTACATAGTCACCGCAAGAAGCGGGAACAGAAAATCAAGAAGGAAATCAAGCGAGGTATCCGAGAAGTCAACGAGAGCGACCCATTCGAACTTTTCGTGTCACTGCACAACATTCGATACACGTACTACAAAGAGACGGACAAGATCTTGGGACAAACGTTTGGAATGTGTATTTTGCAGGATTTCGAGGCCCTGACTCCCAATATCCTGGCAAAGACGATCGAAACCGTCCAAGGTGGTGGTCTGGTGGTGATGTTGCTCAAGGGCATGAACAGTTTGCGCCAGCTGTACAACTTGTCTATGGATGTCCACTCTCGATACCGGACCGAGGCCCACGATGACGTTGTTGCTCGCTTCAACGAACGATTTTTACTGTCGCTGGGCAAGTGCGACTCATGTCTCGTCATTGACGACGAGATGAACGTTTTGCCGATCTCTGGTGGCAAGGACGCGCAAGCCCTGCCTCCACCTGATCTGGACGACACAAAGACTGAACAAGAGATTGAGCTGAGTAACATCAAGGATGAGAACGAGGGAAAAGGGCCGGTCGGATCTCTCGTCAAGCTTGCCAAGACTGTCGACCAGGCAAAGGCACTCCTGACATTCGCCGAAGCTATTTCTGAGAAGACGCTTCGAAGCACCGTCACACTGACTGCTGCAAGAGGCCGTGGAAAATCAGCAGCCATGGGTGTTGCTGTGGCTGCTGCGGTTGCGTACGGCTACAGCAACATCTTCGTCACTTCTCCTTCTCCCGAGAACTTGAAGACCCTGTTTGAATTCGTTTTCAAGGGCTTCGACGCGCTCGGCTATGCTGATCATGCGGACTACTCCATTATCCAAAGTACAAACCCTGATTTCAACAAGGCCATAGTCCGAGTCAACATTCACAGGCAACACAGACAGACGATTCAGTACATTCGTCCCCAGGATGCTCATGTTCTGGGGCAAGCGGAGCTGGTAGTCATCGATGAAGCTGCAGCCATCCCGTTGCCCCTTGTTCGAAAGCTGATGGGACCTTATCTGGTGTTCTTGGCCTCCACCATCAACGGCTACGAAGGAACTGGTCGATCTCTCTCTTTGAAACTAATCAAGCAACTTCGTGAGCAGTCACGGAGTGCATCCTCAAACGGCGGTATAGAAATCGCCGACCGATCGACTGGAAGGGCCTCCAAGCATGAAGAGCTCCAAGCCGCCAGAAAGCTTCGTGAGATCACACTCTCGGAGCCCATCAGATATGCCAAGGGTGATTCCGTGGAAAAGTGGCTCAATAAGCTACTCTGCTTGGATGCCACTCTGCCCAAGACCAAGTCCAATATCCATGGATGCCCGGACCCCAATCAATGCGAGCTTCTTGCGGTGAACAGAGATACACTCTTCTCTTATCACCCTGTTTCGGAGGCTTTCTTGCAGCAAATGGTGGCGCTCTATGTCGCGAGCCATTACAAGAACTCGCCAGATGATTTGCAGCTCATGAGTGACGCTCCGGCCCATCAGCTGTTCGTTCTCGTGCCGCCAAATGTTGAGTCTACTGGGAAACTGCCCGAGCCCCTTTGTGTGATACAAGTCTCGTTGGAAGGAAAAATCAGCAGACAAAGCGTGTTGAACAGCTTGAGTCGTGGCCAGCGACCCCACGGTGACCTGATTCCCTGGCTTGTCAGCCAGCAGTTCCAAGACGAAAACTTTGCTTCCCTTTCTGGTGCTCGTGTGGTTCGTATTGCTACCAATCCCGAGTATGTTTCCATGGGCTATGGTACCAAGGCACTCGAGCTGCTCATGGACTTCTACGAGGGACGATTTGCGAGCATCTCCGAAGACGACGATCAGGTAGTGGAGGAAAAGATGCACAGGGCTACGAATGCAGAACTGTCAAAGACATCGCTGCAGTCTGAGGTGATTTCTGTTCGAGACCAATCTCAAATGCCGCCTCTGTTTCTAAAGCTGCGCGAGAAGCGACCAGAGAGTCTGGATTATGTTGGCGTTAGTTACGGCTTGACACCGGAGCTTCACAAATTCTGGAAACGATCTTCCTTCTCCCCAGTTTATCTCCGACAGACAGCCAACGACTTGACCGGCGAGCACACCTGCGTTATGCTGAGGCCTCTGGAGAACAGTGACGATCGAAGCTGGCTTGGTGCCTTTGCGAGAGACTTTCAGAAGCGATTCTTGTCATTGCTCTCCTACCAGTTCCGCACATTTTCGGTCAAGACTGCTCTGAGTCTGGACCAGTCAGCCAACAATGGCGCCAAGCTTGACTCCATCGAGCCGGAAGCACTGGTCAAGTCTGAACTGGACAGGCAGTTTTCGCCATTTGACTTGAAGCGTCTTGAGTCATATGCGAATAACATGCTAGACTACCATGTTATCCTTGACATGGTCCCCACCATTGCTTCGCTGTACTTTACCGGCAAGCTAAAGAAGAGTATCTCGCTGAGTGGTCTTCAGCAGGGCATCCTGATGGGCATTGGACTGCAACGCAGAGACATCGACGAGGTAGCCCAAGATCTGAATCTGGCCACGCCCCAGCTCTTGGCCATGTTCATCAAGATTCTCCGCAAGGTGACGGCACATTTCGGCAGCTTGGTATCCGACGCAGCCGCAGCCGAGCTTCCCCCGGCCACCAACCTGGGTGTCACCCGGGAGAACGCAAGCGGCGCCCACGACGACGAGATTGTCGACGATCGATATGTACCATTGGCCACGTCACTCGAGGACGAGCTGGAGGAGGGTGGCGACGAAGCATTGAAGGCATTGAAACAGAAGCAGAGAGAACTCATTGATTCTCTGCCTCTTGATCAGTAAGATCCCTGGCCCCTCGAGTCACCCCTCAATCCCCTTGTCCAAAAAAAAAAAAAAAAAAAACTTGACGCTTATAGTACATGTTTTAGTTATGCCATCGAGGGAGACGCACCAGCCTGGGAGGAAGCCGAAAAGCAAGTGAGGAATGCGGCCAAGGACGGCAAGGCCAACCCGGTCGTAAGCGTCAAGTCGAAGCAGAAGCGAAAGGCCGGCCAGACGGCTGCGGAGGTGTACGAAGAGGAAATGGGCGAAAAGTCGGGCAAAAAGGCCAAGAAGAGCAAGAAGTCTCGATGAAGGGACGCGTATCAAATCGCAGTGTGGGAGGGGGCTGTGTTGGATTGCATGTGGATTGCGGCGGCTACCGTGATCTTGACTAGTTGCATCGTTTTGGGTTTTGGCGTAATTCGGCTTGGGAGTCGATGGATGTCTTGTTTTTTTTTTTTTTCATGTTGAACGGAAGAGTTGAGTACATTTATCTGCATATCAGCTATAAAGCAGGTACATGATGCAATGTGTGACTGGATTCCTCATACTACACGGTCGAATAAGCTACGTGATGTCATTGACGGTGTCTGCTTCGATGACGAGTCATGGCATCCATCTCCCATGAGGCATCCATCCGGGCTGGGTAACGGACGGCAGTGTTGACATTATCGGCTGGTTTTATGATGCTGCACGACAACTCAAATGGTCTGGGTTTGAGAGTGTGGGACAATCAGACGCCATTGATGAGGAGACTTCGAGGACAGGGTGTGAATATGTTCTTGTGAATTGGGAGACGGCACAATGCGACTTGGAGTGGCCGCGCCGATCCACCGCCAAGCCCGAGGCATCCGGCGTCAAGCCTCCCATGTCATTTTGCAACTGGAATGGAACCTCTTGAGTCTGGGGGGGGGAGCATAAATAAACGGGCCGAGGCCAGGGTCGCCGTCTCCATTGACAATCGTTACTAACGCGTAGCCCTCGACGAGACTTCTGCCCAAGACAAGGACGCTGTCATCATAACTCAACTCAACTTCAACCCCATCGACAAGACAATGCACGCCAAGCTCGTTGCTCTTGTCGGCGCAGCTCTGCTGCTGCAGTCTGGTGCTGCCACAGGTACGTCCCGCTCTTTCCTGTTCCCAAAAAAGCATCTTATCTTGACCGAACGCCAAATCTCGGCTAACAAAGACTTGTCGGGGTAGTCGCTGCCGACGCATCAGATGGATGCGTCTGCGCCGATATCTACTCACCCGTGTGCGCCGACGGCGCCAACGGCCGCCCACGACATTTCGGCAACAAATGCGAGGCCAACTGTCACGGAATCAGCAGCGAGTCACTGAGAGCATGTGAGGCGGGCGAGGGGGGCGAGCGGAAGGAACGACCTGTTTGAGAATGGCGGTGCAATCTGCACATGCTGCGCTCTGTTCATGGTTCATGTCAATGGGTAAATGGGTAAATGGGTAAATGGGTGCACCCACTTCAATAGCTTGCAACACAATCGCATCAGCAACATCACACACGAGGTATTTTTCATGTGCTATGCAATGGTCAGTCTTGCTGCGGTTCCCCAGCAATGGCATTTCCCAAAACCCGCCCAGAATTCCCATCTCTTCGTACTGCCTACCCATCCACCATGTACAGTGAATGGGGCATGTATGTACATCGTCTGTTTCCCTCTCCCAGTTCCATTCAACCCATTCAAGAAGCACCAATCTTCTTCTCGAGCTCCATCAGCTCCTGAAACTCCCCCATCTGCGCCTCAAGAGCCTTCCCCTCGAGCAACGTACAAGGTTTGCGAGGCAGCCCCCCGTAGCCATGATATCTCTGCAGCGCAGCCTTGACGGAGACGAAGCCGCCCTTGATGGCGGCCCAGTCCCCGCGAGCCACAACGCCCTGCATCTCGACAGCCTCGTCCGTCTTGCCTGCCCTCCAGAGACGCACGACCTCGTTGCACGCCAGAGGAGCAACGTTTGCCAGGCCGGCGATGATGCCGTGCCCGCCCACCGAGAGGGCCTGGACGGTGAAGTCGGCGCTCCCGCCGTACGTTCTGAAGCCCGTGCCGCGCGTGCCGGCCACCACGCGCGCCAGCTTCCCCGTGTTTCCGCATGTCAGCTTCACGCCCGCTATGTTGGGGTGTGCGGCCAGGCCGAGGATGGTGTCTGAGCTGAGGTCCAGGCCGCCGCAGGCAGCAGGGAAGTTGTAGATGAGAAGAGGGAGGGCCGTGCGTGCCGCCGTGTTGAGCAGGCCGCCGTAGTAGGCGGGCGGGAGGACCAGGGCGTGCGTGCCGCCGGATGAGCCGGCGTCTTTGCACAGCTGGATGGTTTCCCGGGTGGACTGGGCGCCGCAGCCGACTATGATGGGGAGCGTTCCTTTTCCTTGTTCCTCCAGGGCAGTCCGCGTGAGGCGCGTGATGAGCTTGCGCTCGGCGTGGTCGAGGTGGACGGCTTCGCCGTTGGAGCCGTGGGTGACGAGCCCCGCGACGCCGGCGGCTGCGAGGCGCTTGGCGTGTGATTTGGTGGCTTCCTCATCCACGGTGTCGTCTGGGCTGAAGAATGCTACCGTAGGCACGTAGACGCCGGGTTCGAGGGGGTTGAAGTGTCCGTTTACGTCGCTGTCATGGCCGTCTGTCGTCAATGCCGTCATCGTGATGTGGGATGGTTCTCGGGAGTTGTCCTTGTGAAGAGATACTTGAAGCCAGCTGCTGACAATATGCAGAAGAGACGATGACTATAGAAGAGTAGACCAAACGCGAGGGAAAAAATGGTGTTGTAATAAAGCAGAATGGCAGAAACCATCGGCCCCCCATCCCAGCCCAACCCATGCATGCTATTTATTACCATCCGAGGCGAGGCCATTTAGCCGTTGGGCAGGAGCATTGGGTTTCTCTTTCCTCGATTGCCCCCCTGCCTCCCACGATCCATCACGTGTTCCAGGCATAGCACGTTCACGCTCTATTAATAATAGTCTGCATTGCGTATCAATCCAGTTTTCTGTCCGCTGATGAGTTTGATTGGATTTCGACAGCACTGCACTCATTTCGTCGCACTGTGTCGCTTGCATCGGCCAATTCTCACCATGTTTGTTCATCGAGGAGCATTTGGTCGGACAATTGATATACCAGTCACAATGACCGAAAAATGGTACTGAGTTAACTACGGATGTTGTCCAAGTAAGGGGCCAACATGAAGACGGTTCAGTCTCTTTTTCAATCCATGCAGCCCATCGCTTTCATGTTCTGAGAATATCTCGCTTGGATATTGCTTAGCTCGGCATAGGCGGCTTCACCTTGCAAGTCCGCTTTAATCCATTCTGCGAATTCCGCGAATTTGGGATCCATTTGACCCAAGAGCAATTCTGGACCATCTGGACAGCTCCGTGAACGCAAAAGCTCCGAGAGCTGGGCCATGTGTTGACCCCACACAGGCGAATGAACTTGGGCGTGGGATAGGAGCACATGCATCTCAGACTCAACAAGGTTTTGGAACCTGGGAAGTAAGCAAGCCATGGGCTTGTTGCCTCCATAACCACCATCGTGCGTATCGGCACATGGAGTGTACGCAAGATTGGCGGATGCCGGTCCTTCAAATAGGTGTCGGTGGGATATGCAAGAGGGCAAGTGCGGCAGCCCAATGGCCATGTTTGAGTACAAGATGATGAAAGGAAGACCGATGTTGTCACGTGGATCTCCTCCCCGAGGTAGCTGGTAGGTCGGGGTTTTCAGGCGAGCCCTGCGACGATCCCGAAAGCAAAATGACGCCGATATTTGTTGCCATTCAAAGAAATCGATTGGCTGCTGCGCATCGAGCCCATCTGGCAAAGCGGGAATAATGGAGTGGGAACACAGGGTGATGAATGCTCGTTCCTGATCGGAATCATTGACCACGAGCTCTATATCCTGGAGATTTGTCATTAACCTTGCTTTCCAAAGGGTTGAAGTTGCTTCGTAGGTAGAAGACTAACCACAGGGCACAGTCCGCCTCCGTAGCACGCAGCTGCGACCGCTCCCACAACTGCTGATGGTATTGCGGCATCTGTTACATTCAGCCAGCTTTCATGCCCATACTGACCGGGAACCAGTGAGGTCCCAAGCGGCTTTCCACAGCTTGCTTGTCCGGCTCAAGGAAAGAACCCCCCGAGGGCAGAACCGTAAGCCGGCTGCACTCTCGTGACACAATCCCGCGTCATGGTGGCAAAAGCAAATCTCTTTGAATCCAGACGTCGATAGACCACTTAGTCGCAAACTAGTGCAAACGAGCACTTCAGTCCAGAGTGATCGCTCCAAAGCACAGCCTGGCCGTCTTCCTGCGTTTTCCGTGACTCATCGCTGACGACGAAGTCATTTCCAGGGACAGGACCTTCTTCCGGCTCTTGTAAGCGTAACTTGATCTTTTCAGGGTGCATCAAGTCCATGGAATGCGGACGGAGCCCGAGTAGGGCAACTTTGTCTAGTCGAGCAGGCGGGAAAGGCTGTTGCCCGTCTACGCCCCACGTAAAGCCAGACTCATTTTCTCGCAGTTGGAGCCATGCGTCGACAAGATGATTATCTGCGAAGAGTGTGTCGTCCTCAGGGAGAACAGGATTGAAATCTCCGGCAACCAGACCACGATTTGCACATCTAAGCAGAGACGCAACAGTTGAGACCTGCCGGGGTCGTTTTGATGGCTTTATCGGAAGCGAATCGAGATGGACGTTGATCAAGCGAACGCGCGCGTAGACGAAGTTGTTTCCAGACAGGGAGCTCTGTGCCCTGGAGGGCACGAAAATATCGCAACAAAGGGCATCTCTGCCAAACCGGCTGGAGTATTTGAGTCTCCAAAGGGGCCCAAGTTTGGCCGCCGTAGCTGATGGCCCATCGCCATGATCAAAGCGTCGTCTTGACAACAAAGTCATGCTCGCGAATGATTGTCCTTGCCAATTAGCATCATCGGCTTCGCTGGAATACCAGGACTGCCGAATGTACGGATCGGCAAGTAAATGTTGCAGAGCTTGTCGAGAAACCTCTTGGAAAAACAGTATGTCGATTGTGGGGGTCAAGTTGGCGACATTCGATACGATAGCCGACATGCGCTCAACCGGCAAGGCGGAAGAGGAATCCACGTTCCATGTTACAAGGAAGAACTCGGAATCAAGAGTGGAGCCATTTTGGCCTTCAGGTTCGCGTCTGGTACTATCGATGTGAGTATTGGTGACGTGCACAGATGTCCATTTCTCATCCGAAGGGTCGAACTGGTGCCACGACTGGAACTTGGGGGAAACATTGTCAAGATTAGCTGGAAGCGGTGTATTCTGAGACCATGATAGGTACTGATTGCGGAAGTATGTGAGAAATGCCATGTTCAAGACTCGCAAACGAACATGGTCGGATGCGCACTACTTGGGAGGAGAACCTCACAGGACGTCAAGTCTTATGATCTCGGCGAGGTGAAGGAAGTTTGTTAATACAGATTAATACATTGGTTCCAATGGCCTCTGTTTAAAAATGTCGCACGTATCACGTGACGCAACAAATAGGACTCTCACTAGATTGATATGAGATAACCCCCTAAGAGATGTAATTAAAAGAAGATTAAATTGACTACAATCTATTGTACAAAAGAGAGGATAAAGGCGTCCCTTTTGTAGAGGGATCGCTAGACTACCTATTATAGTGCTCTAACCTACGTAATATAGATTATTATTATTATTATTATTTAATTACACTAGTTAGTCAGTTCTAACTATTTCTATAAATAGCATAATTTTAACAGCTCACATCAGCGTCAGTTGAGAAGGCTATTTCAGCGCTACTTGATGCCCAGAAGACAATCACCATCATAGGAGCCAAGTTAAACCAGGACCAACGACATAGCCTGAAAACAGACGTCAGCGCCCAGTCTATATCTGACACCATACATGTGGCGGATGGAGTGGGTGATGATAGCGGCGACGATAGCTCAAACACTGGTTCTAGCTTTGATGATAGTGACAGCGAAAGCGAGCTCACCATCTCGCAGCCCCAAGGTTCCCAACAAAGAAGTACTCAACGTCGCAGGTGGACTAAGAAGGAAGAGAAGCACCTTCGGGCACTGAAAGGCACCCAGAAGAGGACCGGAGGCACGCCATCAGACTATCAGATTGCAAATAGTTTAAATCGCACAGAGAGCGGCGTAAAGCAGCATTGGGATATTATGTTACAGAAGAAGCATAGATGAGGACATCAACAGACGGGCTTTACTATGATTATTGCCTATGACCCTTACTAACCGATTACCGCTGATATCAGGTGCTCTTCGAGGTTCTTCTAGGCTAGGTTACTCGGGTTATCATGTTGCTCGAGAATGGTAAACCTTTCTTAACTTTTATCAGCCACTCTAAACCAAAACCTCCGTAATAATCTCAGAACTCTTATCTCACGTGTCTTAAAACAAAACGACCCTTTTCCTCACGATCAATCGGCCTCACCCCAACCAATAGTGCTTTTGGGCAAGCGTGGTTAATTCTTCAGCATTGTCGTACCCGCATGAAAAGTGTCTTTCGTGTGATCCCGCCACATCGTACTCCGTCGATGGTGTACAGAGGACAGCAACCTGCGTTGGGAATTCTCTACGAGCACGAGCGAAGAGGTCAAATTGGCAGGCATGTCGATAGCGTTTATGAGAGTAAAAGCTAAGGGTCTGCCAATTTGCCCGGTCTCTCGTCCCTACATACACCTGCTACTCACAGCTGCCTTTTGCATCCATCTCTATAACCTTCCCACGCGTGAGAGTAGCTTCTGCTAGACCATCCAATACCCCCTCGTTTCCCGTGTCGGCACGGATTGTGACTACAGCTGCCCGAATTTAAGGCCGTTCAGCGGATCACGGAAGCGGAGCTCTTCAGAGGCATGTCGGCGCGTCGTGCGACTTGGCCGTGGCCAGAAAGCATAAGGAAGGACGAGGCATCATGTTCCAGAGTCAGGAAAGCGTCCCCAGCAGGAGCATATTTCAACAAACAAAAGCATATAAACCTCAAATTGGCCTTCTTCGTTGCGATATAGCCTCTGCTCCTCTTCCTTACCCGCTAAATTCACTATTCTATTATCTAGATTGAGGTTGTTGTCCGATAACATCAATAGACCTGACTTGCTAGTTACCGTAAGTCATCTAAGTCTCTCTTATGTCCTGCATCTTTGCATGCCACAAGGTACTCATCGAGATTCTTCCAGAGTGGGTTCCTCGGATTGTCACGCAACCAATCTTGACAGCGCAGCTGAAGGCTGTAATAATCTGTGCTCTCAGACAAGGAGTCTGGAGACAGTTTCGTAGTGCCCAGTCTCCTAGCAGCATCGTTGAGTATGCCTTTGAAATGTTTGGCTCTAGTCCTCCCAGTCCACCCGTCCTGGATAATATCCCCAATAACCTCAGCACCTTCTGCAATAGTCCATTGGCCAGCCTTTAATGCATGTCTTGTCCGGATAGCGTCTGAATGTGACTGGACACCAGCAAAAGGATCTATGCCTGAAAGAATGAAATGCAGACATGTTGCCAAGTCAAAGTGATCCGCTATCACATCATTCTCTGATACAGAGAATGAACTTGAGCCAAAGTCAAAGACCTTCAATGTGCCAGCCTTGTCAACACCAAGATTTCGTACCGCAAGATCTCCATTGATAAAGCCGATATTTTCTAGCCAGCTAACAGCATCAAGCAACTCTAAAACCCATCGGTTTCGATCCATAGGCCTTGCAACTGACCAAACTTTCTCCAAGGGATCGAGTCTTTCGAGGAATAAACAATTGACGCTGCTAGGTTCAAGTCTTTTGACAAAGTTGCGGTGAGGTTGGACTTGCAGTGCATCATAGACCGCCATCTCTTTTTCCATGGCAATAAAGCTTTTAATAGAAAGGTCCCAGCAATGAGATAAGGGTATGCCTGGGGAAACTTCATACTGGAATGGAACTTTCACAACAATATCCTTGTCAATGCCATAGGTCATCCCTTGAGATGACCCAGTGCTAAGGAGTTCCTCGGGGACATTTAGGAAAGGTAATATAATAGACATAATACTTCGTGGTGCACGTAGAGAAGCGATAAGACAGAACAAGGGTGACAGCGTTATTAATAGAGGAGGCACTTCAGTTATGCAATACTCGGTATTTACTTGACATGATATCCTGATACATTGCATAAACCCCGCATTAGCTTTCCACTCTTAGTTCGTACATTGCATCATTGAATACGGACCAAGTGTATCTTGTCAGATCCCACCAACACCCCATTTCGTCTCCTTGCCTCAATCAGAGTCATACATGGACGATTCATAGCCCTCGCTGCTCGCCTTCTCCAAGCTGACGACGGACTCGTCCTCCAACTTCCTGGAATACCACTCGACGCCGCCCGCGCCCTGGAAATAGCCCTGTCGGTCGTAGATGGATCGGGCGCGCACGTACGGATCTAGTTCCCAGTAGTTCTCGGCCAGCTCCTCGACCAAGCGATCTCGTCTGGCCGACACCTGCCTCGCCTTCTCACTCAACTGCGCACTCATGACCCACTCCCTCGTCAGCTCCTCGAACTGCAGAGCCATGGCTCGTCTCTCCTCCATCAGACAGTCTCGCGTGGCCGTATTGCTCATCTTGGCATTCTCGTTCGGTCGGGGCTCTTCGTAGTCGTAGGCCCAATCCTCGTCTCCGCCTAGTTCCCTGATGATCTGGTTGGGAGCAATCCATCTCTGGAGGCCCTTCTTGCCGTATGTGAATTTGATCTTGGACACGAGTTTCTTGTCTAGCCAGAAGCGGATGAATCTGTACAACGCTGCGCAGTGGATTGTCAGTATCCGCGGCGTTTTTTTTTTCGAATCATGCTTCTTCACCACGACCACACACGGGAACTTGACTTACTCCTGGCGCCGAATGGGGCGTTGTGGATTATGATCAATGCCACCGACTCGGGGTAGTTCTCCTCAACGCATTTCAAAAGAAACTTGAGTGGCTTGAGATCAAGATTGGCGAGGCTGAATCCGCTCAAGTCGAGCAAGACCGTCTGTTGGACCGACTGAGTTAGTCATGGGCTTCTTGGGAAGAGAAAGCGCCATCGCCACGGGCCGACTTTTGACTTACCCCCATCTCGACTGGGCACCGCAGGGACAAACGAACTAGTTCGAGAAGAAACACGGTATATCTTTCAAGACTCTGCGTGGTCTGATCAGCCGACCTGTGCAGCCGCACCCGGATGTGCGTAACCGGTCGGCCCTCTCTGTCTGTCCCGTGAATGTAGCTCTTTCCCCACCGAGTCTGCTTCATGAAATCGGCGCCCAGCGTCCTTGTTAGACCTTGACTGTTCATCTCGTCCTCGCAAGCGCCCCCTTCTCCCTTCTTCATGATGTCGTCGTCAACCGCGGCCTCCATCGTCCTCCAATATATCGTCTTTCCCATCATCTTGGTCGCCTGGATGAGATCCCAGTTGCACGCGCGCAGGAACCGAAGAGCAAGAGCGTCCGGGTGCTCGTGTTTGACGACATTCGTTACAATGAGGCGGTACATGTGGGGAGTCCAGTGATCCAGCGCTTCAACGGCCTGCCTCGCTAGCTTCTCGAGATTTCGTTCGTCGGTGGGCAACAGGGAGAGCAATTCTTTGACCAGCGCCGGGTACTTGTCGTGGGTTGCGCACTGGCCACGGGGCATGCTCTTGGACTTTTTCGCGGGCGGAACATACTTCTCCTCGAGGGTCTTTGCTCTGCTGGTAGCTTCTTCATCTGCCTCGTGAATCTCGATGAACTTGAGTCCAATGGCCCAAAGGGCTCGGAGCTTGGCGTCCTGGGCCTCGGTCAGGTTGCCCAAGTAGCCTTGGGGGATCCTCGGTGCCATGGACGGCTTGCCTGTGGTGGTGGTGGTGGTGGTGGTGGTGGTGGACGCACAGGATCGTCGCTTCTGTAGCTTAGACATTGTGGAGAGAAGAAGGGAAATCTTGAAACCAGACGCGCATGTATGGAAGCTATCGCCAGACTGAGTTGTTCCTCTCTTCGGAATTCGGAATGTCAGCGTGCAGCTCCTGCGGAAGGTTAGTCCTTTACCCCGGAGGCTCGGAGGGCCGGGAACGGCGCGAGAGGAGGAATCGTCGACGGTATATTTAATGTTCAGAGAGCTCTTGGAAAACCCACGTGAGCATCCCGCCGTGAGCATCCAGCCGTGAAATTGCTACCGAGGCACCTCTTGCAGCCATGTGGACAAAACCCCGCTACATAGAGGCCTGAAGTCGACAACGGCTTGCATTAGCGCGGCGTGGTTGATGCGAGGGAGATGCGACTGGACAAAGGGCGTTGTGAAGTTTGCGGGGTAAACGGGGATCGGCCACGATGAATCACAGCAAGACTCCCCTCCCCATGCGCTAGGAATCCGCTAGGAATCCGCTAGGAATCCGCTAGGAATCCGCTAGGAATCCGCTAGGAATCCGCTAGGAGAATCAAGCTGGTTGGCCTTTTGACAAGAACGAAGCAGCTCTTCAGTGGCTACTGCGGAGTCCACATGGGCATTGGAGTGTCGGTTTGTCGGGGTGTCTCATGCTGGAGCGTCACATGGTGGCTCATAGTGCCCTAGGTTTTGACATTTTAACTTGTAAAAATATAGCTAAACATTTCGATAGCAAAAGTCACACGAGCCACTAGCAAAGGCCGACACCCCACCAAAATATATAACCGTTCACCCCTTGTGGCAGCCCTTCTGACACTTTGGCGCCGAGTTCCTCGAACAGGAGCGAATACATCTCATCTGGCCTATGGGCCTCCTCCCAATGCAACCGAGGTTGCACAGCTGATTAGAGAAGGTGATGCATTTGAAGTAATTATCGCCCGGGCAGCTATTGCTGCGCTCCAGAAGGTCTCCGGAATCCTCAACCGCTTCGGGAGGAGTGAGAGCCGCGTTGGACGCGACGGCCATTGCAGAAAGCACGGAGAGCTAAGAAGTGCAAAGGGGAAGGGGGTTTCCCAGTCAGATCCTGCGCTGACTGGTTTTTTTTTTTCTTTTTTTTCTCTTTCTTTTTTTTTCCCAATATGTAGAACGCGGGGATTACACTTACAATGTGGGCGAGCTGCATGATGCTTTGAGATAGGGGTAATTACCACTAGCTAAATAAAGTGAGGTTGACTCGAGGAACAAAGAAAAGAAAACACTGTTTCCGGTAGAATAAGAGAGAATCGAAAAGCACATGGGGCTCGAGGAATATGCTTCCGGTTTTTTTTTGGTTTTTTTTTTCAAGTGCAGCAAAGTCGGATATTTATGTACTCGGGGCAACAAACGACATCATGCACCCTGCCTCTCATAAGAAAAGATTGGGGGAAAAAAAAAGCCTCCTAGCTCTATAGATGACGGCTTGATCTCCATTCGTAGAAATAACGCCGGTGCGTCAAAGAAGACGGCATCACGTATGAACAGTAAGATGTAAGCGTTATCCCCTTGGGCTACGAGGTACATGCACGTCAGACAGCTTCGGGTTCACAAACTGTAAGATGTTGAATCCTTCACTCGCTTCACTGTGCGGCACAGCATTGCATCTGAGTACTCATTGCATCCAGTCATTCTCGTGGGCACAATGTGGCTCTCCGTCGTCGGTGCTGACTCTCGCGGGAACCCGACGGAGTAAGGAAAAGTCCATCGGATAAGATGACATGAGATATGAGGACGAAATGAAGAACAAGCGTAGATAGCCAGGGGTAATGATGTTGTTGGCGTGCTGAATCGGCGCTTCGGGTTGCGCAAGGAATACAAGACGAACGGTCATGGGCGGCTTCGGAATTCAGCCGCATAATGTCGGGGAATTTTTGACTTTCGGGTGTGAATATCTGATGCCTCCCCGTTCTCGGAGTAATTTAACTACGGAGTAAGGAAGAACGATCTCGCGTAGCGAGGGGAGTGATGCCTAAGATTTGAGGCTGCCATGCCCAGCAGCCACGCTCCGCTCCACAGAGCACAGCAGAATAATCCGTATTCCGAGAGAATCATCATTATTATGCGCCTTTTTGTGCCCCCAAAGCGTCATCCTGTCTTGTCAATTGATGATATAAAGTGTAAACTGCCTCCAGCAGTTGTCTTCGGGATGAATCCCTTGCTCGTCCTCACACAGTTTGAAGGATGAGCGGTTCGTCCAATAGAGCTCTGAGAAGTTGTGATACTTGGATCATCGCAATCCGTGGACAAACCCCCGGAACGGTTCATGGGATATTAGGAGTAATCCGTAAAGGTGGTCTCGTTCGGGACGACGGATAATATATCTGGCTGAAGCACGTGGAAAGGGACAGAGTGAGATGTGCGGCCCGTCCCTCCTTCTTTACCCGGCATGACAATTCAGGCAAAAGTGCTGCAAGTCGTCATGTACTTTAACCATTTGGCCCGCCTTCTACGTACGTCCTATGGGCGATGACCCTCTCCAGCTTCAAGCCACCTCCCATCCCGATCATCTTTCCTCAAATAAAATGTCCATGATGGCTCATACCCCTACTGCTGGGCCGTCTGAGCCGTCTGCTTTCGCAAACGAAGAAGTCCATCTCGCCATTGCAAGCCTCGCCATCCACGCCGCTTTATTCCCGCTGGCCTGCTACATAGCGTGGAAGCATGGCAAAATCGGCATGGTCAGCTGGCCAATACTTGCTACATTCTTCGTCATCCGCTTCGTATCGACTGGCTGGAAAATATCGCATCGAGACGATCCGAAGCTTCTGAACGCGGCGTCGAGCTTCACTGCCGGTGGACTTCTCAGCTGTCTTACCCTCACTCTCATAGGAATCGTGTATGAGATGTAAGAGAAATCTTCCACGTCTGCAGGACCAAGCATTGCAATGGCTAATACAATCAATCAACCCACCACGCAGCGGCATCATCATACCAGAGGTTGCTGCCAGTCCCAAGAAGAATAAGACGCTCCTTGGACTTACACACCCTGTCATGGCCGTTGGGGTTGGAATTACCTCGTACGGCGGGGCACCCAAACCAGACGCACCCGACGGAATCGCATCTACGACGGTGAACAAGATCGGACATTTTCTGATGCTCCTTGTAATCACTGTGCTGGCAGCTTGGATCGTCTTCACGGGTCGACGCATAGCCGCATGCCGGAACCACGTCCAATTTCGCAACGCCAAAATCTTGCTGCTCACGGCGTCTGCGGGCTTGCCATTCCAGAGTGTCAGGCTCATTTCTGCCTCTGTATATGCATTCGCTAGAACTCCGGGCTTGGATCCCGACACCGGCACCTTCACCACGAAGCTGGTTCTCGTCTTCCTCGTGGAACTCGCCGTGGCAATCATATTGTGTGCTGGCGGGTGGTTGTCCAGAGCCGTCAAGAATCCCGGCCCGGCTTCTGAACCTCGAGACGGCTCTGTTGACGGGAAGGAGACTGCTGTCTGGAGGATCACGGAGCTCGGCCTTCCCCAAGCTCATGGTTGATTACCAGCGGTCCGAGGAGTACGAAATTCCGGACAAATTCCCAAGGGCTCGCTAGAAGTTGGCAGGATACACGTGGACTCCCATCTACAGTTTCTGAGCTGCGGGTTGTTTGATGGCATAATTCCCTTCTAGGCTGCCCTCGGAGGCCATCCAGTCCAGTCTTGGCGTGTCAAGTACAAACGGATTCGGTATTGTAGATTCCTCGTCATGGACTGAAAAAGTGGTGCAAGAGATTCGTCATCATTCTTATGAGATTACGATGGCGGAAACGACGGAACGAGTGTGCTGTTACGGGGTGTTAGAGCAAAGCAATTGCACCAGACACATGTTCGTTCATCGAATGGGGGAAACCCCATCCATTGCCCGCCTCTCTACAAGATTGATTCCCTTGATCCATCCAGGGTTTGTTCGCCAAGGTACCCCGACTTTGTTCAAGGTCCGGCGGAAGAGCCGCACCCGCGGAAACATGCCCGCTTACGGATGGACGGATCTTGATCATATATGACCGACCACGTGCAAATCTCCAAGCAGATCATAATGCCGGTGCGAATCCACCGTAGTGTATTTATTCGTTCAAGAGAACGGGGTCGCATCACCAGTTTCACAATCTGCATCATGTTCCCTATGCTCTTTGACCTCTCGCGTTTCATCCCACGCTCCAGCGCGGCGACCAAGATCCCAGACAAAGAAAATGCAGCATAAACAATCGCGGTGCGTACTATGTCTTCCCTCTGACTTGTAGGTACGGACTAGCAATTTTTCAATTCTTTCGTTGGTCATGGAGAATGACGGAACCGGAACCCGAACCCCGTCGGTATGTAAACCGCGAGTTGTGAAAGATGGATGGGCTGTGGAGAATAATTGGGTACCGTGGCCAACAGACCAATGACGAGAAGTGAGTCGGCCAGAACGGGAAGTTGGCAGGGGGAAAATCTCCAAAGAGGCACACACCCCACCACAACGGCTGATGGGGTTGAGAATTGGGGGCCAAAAGTCAGACGGGAGAGCACAAATCTGCACTTGCGCCAAACCTTTGTCGAGGCTTTCAACGGCTCAACAGCTCGGCAACGTTCACGTCATTGAGATGGAAACTGCAAGTCTGCGTAGAGAAGGAGCGAATAGAAGTGAAGTAGAGTACAAGGAGTGTCGCGAGGAACCAGCCCCTGTCTTTCAATCGTCGTCGTCACCAACTTGACCATTCTGGTTGTTCTGGTCAGTCTGTCCATTAGTCTGTCCATTCGAGCCCCCCAAGCCTCCTTGGTCGTTCTGTCCACCCTGACCTCCCTGGTTGTTGTTTTGTCCGTTTCCATTTGCATTTCCATTCCCGTCGTCATTTTGACCGCCTCGGCCTCCTTGATGGTTCTGACCATTTCTGCCCTGTTCATCTCCATTCTGGTTGTTCCCATTCTGGCCGTTTCCACCATTTCCGGTTTGTTCATTGCCAACCTGTTCGTTCTGACCATTTCCGGTCTGGTTGTTCTCGTCCTGGTTATTCCCATTCTGACCGCTTCCACCATTTTCATCATGGCCATTGCCGTTCTGACCACTGCCGTTTTGACCATTGCCGTTTTGTCCATTATTAACCTGTTCGTTCTGGTCATTGCCGTTCTGACCATTGCCGTTCTGGCCTCCATCCTGGCACTGCGTAGGTCTAATAGCCTTCAAAGCAGCGCCACTCTGGCCTGCAGCAGCAGCAGCAGCGAGATATCTGTCAATGTTGGGCAGCACCTGGGGGCATCGACCGTCGTTGATGGCCTGGATTGCGGTGGTGACCTCGGCCTGGCTCATCTGAGAACCCGAGTCGGTCAGGTTCTGCAGCCCGTCGACGACGAACTGGAAAGTTCCCTGCGTGTCAAGCACGCGGTTGGCCTGCGCGACACTGGCCACTCTGTTGTTCTGCGACCCCTTGAGGAACATGCGGTCCAGGACGGCCTTGTGGCTCAGCTCGTCGTTCTCGGCGGCCAGCGCCTTGGACGCCGCCTTCTCGAGCTGCTGGCCGCTGAGGGACTCGGCCGTCGACAGGAACTGAGATACGGTCTCGGTGTCGGCCTGCCAGGACTGGGCCGCAGTGTCGATCTGCTGGGCAGAAGGCTGTCGTCCCCCTGCCGCTCCTGCCGCTCCTGCCGCTCCTGCCGCTCCTGCCGCTCCCCCCTTGTTTCCATTTCCATTCTTTCCAGCCTTGCCACCTCTCTTTCCACCTCTTTTTCGTCCTCTTTTTCCTCCACTCTTCGCTGCAGGGACTATTCCGGCTGCTCCTCCATCCTCGCCTGCTCCTCCAACCCCAGGAATGAGAGCAGCCAGAAGTCCGCCGACGTCGACTGGCTTTGTCAGCACCTCATGTCCAGTCAACGCCGCCGCAAGCGCCAGGAGAATATTGAGAGGAAGCATGACATAAAATATACGTAGGCAGCTCAATAAGAGCCTGGTAAGTCGGGTATATAGGGAAGAGCCGAATGGTCAAAGTCAAAACGTATTTAAAAAGAATTAAAAAGTGAACAAGACACCAGTATGTGGACTTGTAAGGCGCAGCCTTTTACAAGACGGGTATAGACGGAATCAGAAGATGAAGAATTAAGCGAGACGCAAAGGAAGTCTTCTCCAATCCGATGGAAAATACTTGGAAAGTTGTGGGCATGATTTCCCATATATCCCCCCCCTTTTCGAGCTTCCACGCGGCGTTCGCCCGCGCATTAAGCATATATTCAACCCCCCCCGTCTTGTTTGAGGCAAAGTGTTAATGGTCATTAGTTCCAGAATCAAGAGAGAAAATAGACAAGTAGAAAAGTGAGAGACTAAGAGAAACGAATCATGAATGCAAAACTCTTACTACATGAGCCCAGCAGCCAATTTCGTGTCATCGGGGGGACTCGCTGTTTGAGAAAACAAGTCACTCGCCCTGTTTCTGGTCGACGCATCAAATAGACAAGCGGGGTTAGAAGGCAGACAGAATGAAGGGGGACACCTCGTGATCTTTTTTTTTTTTTTTCACTAATGGTAGTGACGTCGAGTTTCTCGCCAATGTCTCCCACGAAGAGGGGCTGCAGGAGCGTCAAAGCGGCCGCTTACGCAGACGAGTTTGCCCTTCTCCTCGCCTCATTGCCAGACAATGGTTCCACATCATCAAACGTTTCACGTCAGACGCCTGGGTTCGGGAGGGGGCCGAGGAACTCCTTCTAGCTGACTTTGCGGAGAGGATTGAGCATCTCGGTTCACGGGGGCAACGTGTTGGATGTTTCTGCCAGGCCTCGGGAGAAGACTGGAACCTTTGGAAACAGAGGGCTCGTTTCTGCATTTCAGCGTTTCAGACCTCTTGCTGCACAACACACGATGGGCTCGTAGAACAAGGGAGGATGTGCCAAGGTAAAGAAGGGAGATGCGAAATAATATTTTTGGCCATGGGAATGTGGAGCGCTTCCATGGGAATCCACATGTTCTTCCTGACTGGTCGCTGCAGCGACATGCAGCAACGAAACTTGATCGTGCTAACTCGCGCAGCAGCAACTAAGCCTAAAACAGAAGATATGCCTCCACGGCCTATTTTACAAGGAAAGATACATATTAAATGTTAGAGGTATGTTTATATCATAAGCTTTGTTTTTCAAGACCTTTATTAGTCAGGACATCTATCAGCTAGGACCGTTATTAGTCAGGGCCTTTGTTAGTTCAGACTTCACTACTCCGTGAGATTCCCGTTTAGGCTTAGTTGCTGCTGCATGATTAAAAAATCGAACTTTCGCCAAAGTCTGAGGCCAGCTCGTGTTTCCGGCATCCCCCAGGCATCACCACCCATACACCATTATATGAACATTATTCCTCACGTATCGCAGCTGCCTTGCCCCAAGCGCCATGTACGCAGGAACCATCTTGGGCGCTGCCCTCGCCCTCTGCGGCACCACCATGGCCGTCCCAGCTGCCAATGGTCTCCGGCCTCGCGATGGCGACAACGACAACGACCTCCAAAATGCACCCTGGGTTACCGTTGACGACGAGGGTGCACCCAGAACGACCTTTACGCCTACCGTGACTACCGTCAGCGGAACACCATCCACCGTCAACGCTGCTCCTCACGACTTGACGGCCACGGTCTACACCATCACCAACTATGGCCACGTCTACACCACCACGCAGGCGCCTCCCAACCCGACGGCGACCAATGCCAAAACAAACGAGGGTGCCTTTTCGCGATGCTACAACAAGGAGGGCCCATATGCGCCATTCTGTCGGCCCAGGCACAATTCGAGCATCTACATCGACAATACGTACTACGGTATGGTTCTTCCCGCACGGGATTTCTATCCTACCTACTCTCTGCATCTCCAGCCGAGTCATGCGGTGCGATTGCTAACTCTACTTGTTCCACCCCAATGTGCAGTTACCTGGGATCCCGACTGGTTCAACAAGACGTCCAACGAGACGTCCAACAAGACGCGCTTCGTCTCTCTCCGCATCAACTACTTCAACGAGACGACGGGCGAGAAATCCGATCGCGACATCTTGGAGCAATGGCAACCTGCCCGATACGGCTTCCTCCCATTCAAGGTTGAGGGCCGCCATCTCAGGGGACACAGCTCCAACAATGTCACCTTGCAGCTTGTCGGGCACGAGGTCCAAAACACCACCGCACCAACCATGGACACTGTCGAGCTCCCCGTCGTCATTGCCAAGGCCCCCTTGGATCCGACGCCCCCTAGTTACGTCCCCAAGGGCCAGACTCTCGTCATTGCCCTCCCCGTGACTTTCGGTGCCATCGCCCTGCTCGTCGTCGGACTCTGTCTCTGGAACCACAAAACCCGACGCATCCAGCTCGGCAACGTCATGAGCCGCTCGCGTCGCGGCTACACTGGTCGTCGCACTCGAAACTTCTTGAACCGCAAGAACGACGGCATCCAGCTCGCTGCGCCCGTGTCCCCCCCCGTTGACTACCGCGATCTTCCCGAACGACCTAGACGCGACAGCGAGGCTCTCGGCAGCCTGAGTGGCAGTCCTGTCCGTGCCCACTTTGAAGAGCAAGACACGACGGGTGGGCGGCGCAACGCTTTCCGCGACGAAGTGGGTCGTCAGGAGAGGGAGAGACGAACAGGCTACTGAAGAAGTGAAGTGCCGTACCGCCATTCAGTTCAGCCTGGATGCAGTTGCGACAGAATGGGCATGAAGGGAAAGGATGATTTCACGAAAAGAGAGGGGACTCTGTAGACGGCGAGTGGTTGGTGGGGGGGGGGGACATGCTCGCAATGTTACCGTACGATTCAAACGCATTTTGTCACGAGGAAGAAGATTTATGGAAAGAAGTGTATGAATATAACGCAACAGCTACTTTTTGAATCAAGTAAGGGTGTGATCCACGTAGGCGCAGTTATTTAAAAGCTAGCGCACTCTAGACACGGCGACGGCCGTGGCGGGGATGACGATCCAGATCTTGCGGCCCTTGTAGAGATAATTGAGGGAGGCGAGGCGGAAGTCCATATGTACTCCGAATGTACTCTGCCCATCTGCCTGCCGCCTCAGCCTCCCCCGGTATGTACCTGGCCCAGCCTGGGTAATACTCCCAGACTCCCATTCCAGACAAAAGTGTGCCACCAAGGATACTGTTCCGGACCCCATGTAAGTATTCCCATGAAAAGAGATGCTCGTGGACCGGTCAAGCTTTGATGGGGGAAAAAAAAAAGAAGAAAAAAAACCACCATCGGCTTTCCGCCGGTATCATTGGTATGTATATTCATTGCCAGCCAAAGGCAGTCTCTCCTAAAACAATGTACTGTGCCCAACAATAAGAATACCGTCTCTTTTCTCTATAGTCAACAAGTCCTCATCTATCCCCCAGCGTCCCACATAATTTTATACCTGCTTCGTCTCGTTGCGCTTGCGCCTGATAATGCCTGTCTCTTCTTCGCCTTTGCCAAGGTATACCATCATGTCCAGCAAGAAAATGACCATTATGCAGCAAATGCGTACCACGGAGACCGTAAGAATGGGGCCATGTCGATATAGCCGTTGCTTCCACGCACCAGGTCCCAAAATGATCTGAACTTTGCCGCGCTGTTAAAAGCAGAACATGCACTCCTCGTCAAAATGCAGATTCAATTTGCCGGGGATGCTGCACTTGCTTGTCCCTCTTTCTAGTCCCTTCTCTTGTCCTCGTCTTCATCATGACAGCCCTGTTCATTATCATCATATCACGGCTCTCAATCTTTCATTAAGAAAATTCGTCGGCGTTGCTGGCTGGAGTGAGCCCGCCCACTATCTGAACAAGTTCCTTGGTTTCACGAGCTATCTCAAACGCAATCGGTGGTAGTGTTTGCGTCCACATTCGCCATGACCGGTCGTCCTGCATAGCTGGGGATCCTGATCGGGATAAATCTTGGCCCATCCGGTTAGCCTCCAAAAGGCGGTCGCGGACCTCGCCCAAAGGTACTACCATATTGCTGCAGCCACAGGCCTGAGATTCACTCATAATCTTGCCAACAATGGCGTTGATGGACAAGATCCCCTCGTTGATTTGTTTCATGTCGGCACCTCCACGAACGCAGCTAACCAGGTTCTGGATATCCGACACGAGAAGTGCAGTCTGATCATCAAGGTAGATCTAAACTACCGTCAGTTGTCTTGGTGAGGATCACAGGCCACCGTATGTGCCGTAAGGGTGTACCTTGAGGTCGTCAGGTCGACTATTGCGATATCCGTTGGGTCCTTTGTTGAAGCTCATGTATCCCCCGCCATTCGTCATACCATTCAAACCATTCAAGCCGCTCCCGGGGTATGGATCTACAGATTCTCGAGGTGAACTGATCGGGCTATATGCCGAGGATTCGGCGCTGGCTCGGGCACCTGCACCTCCGAGTCCTTGGAATGGCGGTGGCGGAGGGAGGCTACCTTGGGTGGATGCTTGCGCAGTGCTCCGAGGGGAGAAGCTGGCAGAGTCCACAGGGGTCACCGTGCCATCATCGTCTTCCTCAAGTTCACCCGGTGGTGTGGGTCTAATCTTGACGATACGGAGAAGATCAATGATGGAAGCCGACAGGTTGGAGGCAGCAGCATCCAGTAGAGATATGGGAGACATGCCCGCCCCGGCTGCAAAGTTCTTGGACGCAGTGATGAGTCCATTGGCAGTTGATGAAACTCTCGCCTTCAGTTTCCCCTGTTGCTGAATGACGTTGTCATCGTGCGGAGTAGACTCGTCCAGCTCTCTCGTAATTCGACGGACGCTCACGACTACTCGTTTCATCGACTCAACCACTTTCTCAGGGACCTCTCTGCGTGCTGTCTGGAGAAGCTCGTCGATGGATATTTGAAACTTGGTCACGTGGACATCCTTAATTATGCCGTTGTTGTCGATGAAGCCTTTGTCTCGAACATATTTCGCCGCATCATGATCGAGGGGCACTCCTTGTATTGAGCCTCGCAACCCACCTTGCAGTGTCTTGGCTCGAGCGTATCGGTTCCTCCAGTCGCGACACTCGCGTTCCAGATTTTCAATGTTGTCTTCCAACTGCTTCTGCTTGAGCTGTATCGCGTTGCTTCGTTGTGTAAGGACTCTCATCTCATCAAGATCCTCCTGGGCCTTTCGACGGACCTCCTCGGTAATTCGGTTTTGTTCTTGCAAAGAATGCCGCAGTTCTTCATTCTCTCGTTGGGTGGCAGGGTCTGATCTCATGGATGCCTGGTTTTCTTGGTCTGCTCGCAGACGCTCAAGCTCTTGCTTCATCGATGCGTTCAGGTCTTGGGCTTCAGCAAGCTTACTCTCAAGACTTGAACGAACATCGGACCAATCATTCTTTTCCATATTCGTTGCATTGGCTCTTGATCGTTCTGCATCCAGGATGCTCATCATTTCATCGTCCTTCTTTCTCATTTCTCCTTCCACATAAGACAACTTGTCCTGCAATTCCCTAATTTGCGCTTGGTATTCCTCCATCATCCTTTTGTCAGCCTGCATCTCAGTCAGTCAGTCAACCGCCGCCATCTCATTCGTTTGCAAACGCCACTCAAGTAGAAAGAGCCTGAACATGTCTTACCTCGGAAGCCGCGCCAGCGTCGTCGTCCTCTTCAAGCATAGTGCTCTTGTTGGGAACAATTGTATTGTTTTGGTTGAGTTGCTTGGGCGTCGGTCGCCCATAATCTCCATTGGGTACGCTCGGAGAGGGAGGAATCCCATACATATCGGGTGGCGGAGGCCCTCCACGAATCGAGCTGGCATCGGAGGGACGTCGAATCCGACTTTGGCCTCGAGGTGGAAACATGCCATTGGGGGGGTTTCCATTTCGACCGTTAGGTCCGCTACGCATGGACATAGGGCTGCCTCCTCGAGGAACATCGCGGCCAACGAAGTTTGGAAACCGTCTCTCCAACTCGTGGTAGACATCGGCGGCAAGGTCACGAAATCGCGGGGGCCCGAGGGAGGAAAGCCTTTGGCGTGCTTGATTTCGCTTGGGGTGGAATGTCTTTTCTGGCAAGAGAAACTGAGGAGGGCCATTGGGGGCATTTGGAGGGGCCCTTGCCATGGACTGACGACGGATCAGCTCGTCGAAAACATCCGTACTAAGCTCAAAAAATTGGACGGCAGAGAGTCGCAAGAGTTTGTCCCGTGCCTTATTCGGTTGTTGCCTTGCATCGTTGCCTCTAGCATGGAGGAAGGCTTTGAGAGCAACGTAGTGTTCATTCAGGAGCGATTCGTCTAACTCGCGACCACTGTTGCGACCGCTGTCGCTGCCTCCAGAGAAAAGGTTCGTGCCGGTGCTCGATCGACCGACGGAAGGCGGCGGCGAAGGGCCGCCGTTGCTTCGAGGTCCAGAAGGAAAGCCGTTCATACTCATGGCGCCGTTGAAGCCTCCCGAGTTGGGAGGAGAGGCTAGGTTACCACGAATGTTATGATATGGATTTTCGTCGCGCGATGGGTATTTGGATAAGGACCACTCGCTTCCACCTAGAGAGATAGGAGATAGCGGCACATTGCGGCCAGCGGCGTTCATGATCGAGAAAGGGATAGTCAGGGAGGGTGTCTGTCGCGTGAGGCAAGATTTGTGCTTGCCGCGAAAGTGTCTTACACCAACTTGCGAGCACCGGGCCCAGGCAGGCTCGACTTGGAACAACGGGTCTCCACAGTGCACTGCCCCTGGCAGCTCGGAGACTGGCTAACTGAGCGCGCGTACCAAACAACTAGGTTCCAGGCAGACAAGGGGTCGCGGTGATGTTCCGGGGGGGGGCTTCGTCAAGCGCGGGACGGGAAGCGATCGCAGGGCACTTGTCTGCGAGAGTTGAGCTCAACTTTGTCGATGGGTGATGATGCTGGTGACAAAGAGTTCTTATGCGGACGACAATAATAATATTGATGTGTGTGTGGGAAACCTCAGGACGAGGGCACCCTTGGCAGAGGCTTGTGGTAAAGGCACTTGAGTGGCCCTTCTTCTCTTGGGCGCCTTGAGGCAGGTGTCAAGTGGTCAAGTTGTTCTCGGTGGCGGCGGCGGCCTCTGCGAATAACCGCGTCGTTCGCACTGTTCTGGCTCTTGCATTTGTCGTGCATTTGTATTAGCGAGGGGCTAGGGAAATTGAACCAAGCCGCTTGACACAAAAGCTATTAGATGGAGCGACACTTACCAACAGGCAAATGAGCAGCGGCAGGCCCACAGCCCCGCGACAACAAAAATGGACGACGTGGTAATCGTGGTGACCGCCAATTCCTACGGGTCGGGTGCTAGTGTTCTAAAAGAAAAGGGGGTCGGTCCAGCAGATGAAGCCAGATGAACTCCCCCCTAGCTGTGGCCCGACCGGAAATGAGTCCGTGATCCCCTGGAGCCGTACTAATGCCAAGGCCCAAATGGCAAATTTTATACTTTTCAATGTTCGGACACAGACGAATGCTTCTGAGAAGATTTATCGGCAGTTTTCGGCAGCTAGATCGTGTGGATGGCTAATAGACTGGGAGAGAAGAAGATATGCTTCAACTTGTGAAGAAAACACGATAGTAATAATTGTCACGCCTGGTTCCGATGGACCTCCCTCGCACAACGTCGATGGAGCAACCCGCCGTCAAGAACCAAGAATGGCAGGAACGGGTCTGGTGCAGTGAGACTACCAAGCATGATTGGGCCGTTGTGCTCTGATCTTGACTCGGCAGGAGCGACGAGTATTAACATAGTCTGAGACGACTCCTTCCCCATCGTGTCCGTCAAGAATTCAGCATGCCATTTACGTGACTTCGGACCTACGCGGCACTTCAACCCATCGATTCATCCCGTGAGCCAGGATGCGAGGCAACTCTCGATTATTCCACTTTTGCCCATTCCAATTGGCTGTCTTCTGTCGCCTCTCGTCCTAAACTATCGTGAACTCGCAGCTATTCACGGCTTCTGGCTTCTATGGACAATATCCATTCCCCTGGTCCACACTGACGGGTGGCAGGCCACTTTGGACCTACTGTGAAGCCAACACATCACAGGAACGATGGGTGAGTGCACTCTCATGGTTTTGGGCTGGCCAGTTGGGGTCTTTGACGAGGCGCTCGTCACTAACCTGACTCTTTCTGGCTGACGTCGACTTTTGGATGCATGCCTACGCCTCCTAGCGCCGCCACTTGAATGCCCCTGACTTGTTTGCCAACCTTCTGTCGGTGTCATGAAAATGCAGAAACGTGCAAGGCGAGTTAAGCTTCCTGGGGTCTTATTATCCAGTCTCATGTACTTCCCGTTGGTTTCATCGAAAGTTTTCATGATATGCGTGGCTAAGATCTCCAGACAGCTCACCAAGACTCTGTAACAACGCGATAATCTTCAGAGGAACCTGTGGAAACATCTTCATGGTCACCTACTCCATGTTGGCTTTCGCAAGAGTATCGAAATCGTCTGATATGCACTACCAAATCGATCGACCCGGATATGAGCCAGCCATCGAATAATACCGACTCGCTTGTGTGGATGAAGGGTAATTTACGGTCGCTCAGTCCGTCCAACCAATGGTGCATGTTGCCAAGTCATCTCTGCCGTTGCCGGTTGAGTCCAGACCGATCACTCTGCCCCCTTCGTCTGCGTAGCACTTTGAAGAAGTTGATATTGGACATATCTCTCTTCACGCATGTTGAAGATGAAAATTTACCAACCCTAATTGACGACATGTCAAGCGTGCAACCTCCGACAAGGGACATAAGGGATATGTGCTCCCATCTATTTGGAGTCGAGGTCTATAGTATAGCTCATCGTCCCGCCTTTTAAAGCCTCGAGCCATGATTTTATCGTGGGATCTCGATCTGCCATGCAGAATCTACCCTTATAATTACCGCGTTGTTCCGTCCTGACTCTGCCCCATTTTAGCGTTGTTTCGACAACTGCATGTGAAACACCAGCATCATCCCCTTCTGTAAGGGCTACAGCGACAATGGGATTACCCACGGTAGCCAAGCAATCTGGTTATCGTGAGAGGTGAGCAAAACATACTTAATCGGGGATTTGGCGCCATACTCCTCATAACCCGTGTTCCTGGCATTGAGAGATGCAGTCAATTCCAACATGAACGTCTGTCGCCAGAGACACTTGCCCTACACTAAGGCACACTCAGCAACGAGGTAAAAAAGAAACCCCACCACATGATATGATACGGTGTTAGTATTTGAATTGATGCAATTTATACATTCGTCAGTAATTAGTACGCGCATTGAGCTTCATGATAAGGCCTGCCCGTATCTTGGCAAATCTTATCACGAATGGATCTGCAACCTTGTGTATGCAGCTTTCCGCAACTGATAAGTCGTGTGGCACAACTGAACCACGATTTCTCCGGAAGGATCCCCGACTGGTCAGGGATTTGTGCCCAAATATAAAACCACAAAACTTATCCACACCTCCGAAGACTGCGAACGTAGAGAAACGTAGTTGACATATTGCACCCAGTCTACAATTTGGCTTTACTGATACATACTTGTTGTCATGATATCTTTTGCCGGCGAAGTGAGCTGGGCATCTAGTAAAGATGCCAATGACAAGCTTTTCTTCGTCCATGGGCAGCGGAACTAACTGGGCACAAGCAAGAACCCGACTGTGCTATATTCTATTCATGCGCATGATTTGACTAGTTCGTTGCGAACCAGAGCGGATGCAGTGCCCCAACTGCAAGTCACTTCACTCAATACTCGAGGCACGCGTGGACTGTCAAATGATCAATTCTCATAAACAACCTGTCCATGGTGTGTCCTGGTTTGCTTGAACAGGCTCAAGTTAGGCCATTCGCTCAGAAACGCCGGATTCCAGAAAAACGCCACTTCGTCACGGTCATCAGTCCTGTCCCAGCCAACCACCGACTCCGTCATGGAATGGCGGTTGTCCTTTCCCTCTGGACAAACAACGTCTTCAAAACCACGCCAGTGTCCAGGTAGATGGTAGTTTTGGCCACCGCTCCTGCCAAGCACCAATAATGTCTGGCACTCTTTCATCAAAGCTTGCCCGACTGGCTGCACTACCGCTGTCAAATGCAGCAGCTCCGACGGCATCTCGCTCCTCGGCAGCGGCTGAATTGAGGGAATTGGCAAGGTCCAGAATTCCCTGACCGCCAATATGGGCCTCCTCATGGTTATCCTTGATATCCACGTTAATCACGTGGACAGGTCGGTTCAGCGGCGATCCCCTACTGAGCAGATCATCAACGACTGCATCCCAGCAGCGCTCCTCGCACGTAAAGACGACATCTACAACGCCACCTTCGGTGCCTTCGCTTCCCTTGTCTGTCGTATGTTGCAGCCTGGGAATGCCAACCGCCCAGTCTTGCCATCGCTCTGGTCCCCATTTCACCCCCCGGTTTCTATCGAGCATGTTGAGAATGCCGTTTGCCCGATATAGACGCCCGTCTTTGGATTCTAGTTCCTTGAACATGTTATCGTACGAAGTTTTGTTGAACTGATAGACATTTGGCTGTGTGATAGTCGGGCCGGGTAATCGGACAAGTGAACCAGTGCCAAATGAAATGACGGGATAGTTGGCCTGAGACAATCGTAGATGAGCTTCCATGGAACTATGACAGCCTGTGTTAGCTAGCCGTAGGAATAAAAGAGTGGTCCTCACAAATTAGAACAAGTGTTCAGAAGGGTGCCTACCGGTTCTGATTACTTGCGCACACGGTACAGAATTTCAATTTGTACCCTGCAGAGCCACTGCTAGAGTCTTCTTGCGTCGACGCGTCTGGTGCTCCGTTCATGACATCCATCGCCGATGATTTGATGTATTTCCGGCGCAGAAGATAGGACGAAAGTAAATATTCTTGTTCAAATGTTTGATGATTGCATTCTCTGACGGTCAGACCGGACTGTCTACGTCCCAACGGTTAGTCATGGACCTTGGGCACGAAGTGAGGGCATCTTTGCCAGTACATAAAAAGAAGCTTCGACAAGATCAGATCTTAAGTTGCGTATATAGTGTCTTCGACATCGTGGTTCAGACAGCTCCAATAATTTCGAGGATCATCATATCAAATAGCTTTTTTTTTTGGGGGGGGGACGAAAAAAACAAAGAAAAAAAAAAGACTCACCAAGTCGTTTCGTCGCCCCCCCGTCCCTAGCGGAGCAGACTCAAGTAAGATCACTTTCAACACGTCGCCGAAGAGCGTCTCGGTGGCCCAGCGAGAGCTGCAAAGGCATCATCTGCTCCAGCTCTTGCCTTGATCGCAGGTCGTCGGTGGGATGGATGATGAAAAGAGATGGGTTTTCTTGTTCTAGCAAATTAGAGCTCGAGTCGAGCCGCCTACGTGTGACTGTGCGAGGAGGGGTTTTGCAAGCGAATCGGCTAAACACCGGAGGGCACTGGGCAGGCAGACTAACATGTACGGATCCGTAGGACAGAGCGATTGGCGAATTAGTGGGGAGAGACGCGATTGGTGGGCAGCTATGTGCATATCCTGAAACACACGCGGACTCGGAGCGTCCAATCAGCGGCAAGTCCCCCAATTTATGACCAAAAAGTCCAAAAATAGAACTGGCGACTGTTTTTATTCCGAGAGTTCGATTCTCAGATTTCGCCAGCGCGATTCATCAATGGCACCCATGGCGGTCAGCACTTCGAACCTAATTCTTAATCATGAGATGAACATGGTCACGGGCCATGTTGGACGGACGGGCAGACGGAAAACTCGTGCAAGCTGACTTGACGTCTCAAGAAACGACATGACAAAGAGACCCCCGAATTGAGCCCAATATTGAGACGAAAATACTGCAACATGGCCGAGTTGCTTTTGTTTGCCAAGCTCTGCACGCGTTGCCTGATGTCGCTTGTCCCAGCGCTTATACTGCATAGTCATCGATACAATATATAGGTCGTACCTGCAATTTCATCATCAATCTTGTCAAAGGTTGTCAAGTCCCAGGCAGGGAAAGAAAATCGCAGACAGGGGACTTGTCGCCGTTCTGGGCCTCACTGATCATCAGCCGTGAGCACCGCTGTACGATGGTCAATTTCACTAGGACCCGTTGCTACGGATTGGGACACTAACTCCGTAATAAGGACACTAGTAGGACACTAGGTGCAGTGAGAGAAAAAGCATTGACTTGAGCAGCGACCAGACCACTCACCACTCACTGATCATCAGTGGCACTCACCCACTGCAGCCCCCCTTGCACCTTGCACCTTGCACCGTAGCGCAGCTGGTTTAGAGTGCAAAAGGGGGGGCCATCGAACTTTAAGTTAGAACAAGGACCAGGCGACCAGGGACCACTCTGGGTGGGCCGCTCGCTATTATTACCAGTCTTTCTTTACTTTTTCATCGCTCAACTAACTACACCACCTCCGCTCCTCCAACGTCCGAATGTTCCTCTCTGCGACCCTTTTCCTGACCAGGCGTTTTCATCTCTGATTTTGCCTCGCGCTGCCTGCATCACTTGCGCGCTTTCGTTCTCGATCGATACTTTTTTCTGCGCCTCACCGCGCTGTTCCTGTCGGTTCAACCTCCAACCTGCTGCTGTTGCTAGCCAAGCCAGCATCACAGGTTGCATTTCTCTTCCCCACTGCTCTCTGCAGGCCACGAGTATCCGGCCACGGGAAGCTTTCTCTTCTACCAGACTCTTTTTTTATAAATCTTTTATTCTCCCCCGTCCTCTCTCTCTCTCTCTCTCTCTCTCTCTCTCTCTCTCTCTTTCTATCCCTCTCTCCTCACCACCAGAAAATTTCCCGCAAGGCTCATTCAATTTAATCAGTCACTTGAATAGTTTCAAGTCTCCAAAACATCTGACAACGCTGCTCAGGCCCCGCCTGCGGGGTCTCAAAAGTGTTGCGCTGGTTGCGATCCATGCCACTATAACTACAAGACGGAATCGACACATTGACACATCGACACATTGACACATCGACACATTGACACATCGACACATTGACACATCGACACATTGACACATCGACACATTGACACATCGACACATCGACACTGCCCAAGCCTCTTCAGCTGACCAGGGAGGGCGCCTTGCTCTTTGGGGGCTTGCCACTGTTCAACCAAATTTTGACTCAACCGTCTGAACACTTCCCGAGGAATGACAGCAACCGCTACTATGACGGATGCTTCGTCGACTACGGCATCGCCGCCACAGGGCTCTTCCCCTCCACAGAATCCAAACCATCCTGCCTTGCCGCCATTGACGACTTCGACGCCCTCACGCCAAAGCAACTTGCCCCGTCCAATGTCTCACGCTTCCAAGAGCAGACTCTCACAATACTCTGTCGGATCCGTTCCCTCGAGGTCACGGCCGGGCTCCCACATGTTTCCCATGTCTTCATCAAGCCTGTCGTATGCACTTGTGAGAGATTTCGCCTATCCTTGCACCCATCCGATGCACTACGGCCCGCCGCCCGAACCATCGGGCCCTCCGTCTGGTCTCACAACACCCGCGAGTGAAAATCGCAGATTGTCTGATCCACCTGCCTCATGGGACCAGCGGATGCCGTGGGATTCATGGACCTCTGACGGGTTCAGTCGCAGCCATGAGATACCTCCCATTCAGATGGGAGACGGCCCGCCCTACAGCGAAGACGAAGATTTGCAAAGTCCTGTGGTGGCTACACGTCACCGTAAACACAAGTCCACTTCCGCAACGTTGGGCCAGGGGAGAGTTAGAGCTGGCCGCGAGGATCAGATGATGAGCTTGTCCAACTATGATTGCGAAAAGGGAAACTATACTGGAGCCAGCGCCGACGGGAGTGAGAGATACTATGTCGCCGAAGGAGGAGAAGCCAACGGTCCCGGTGGCGAGTATGTGACGTATTCTCCAGACCAGGCACGCCGTAGTCGGGGCTACCACTATTCTCAACAAACGCAACACGACTGGTACGGGGACGATGGATCCAGCCCACCTTCGTCTTCTGGATTTCAAGATGCTGACGAATCTCGCTATTCACGGGACTACCAATTTACCATTACTTCACCCGATGAAGAATTTCACGGAAAGGCAGTGGCTCTGTTTGACTTTGAGCGCGAGAATGAAAACGAGCTGCCGTTAGTAGAGGGGCAGATTATTTGGGTTTCGTATCGACATGGGCAGGGGTGGCTGGTTGCTGAGGACCCCAAAACTCAGGAGAGTGGGCTTGTACCAGAAGAATATGTTCGATTGCTACGTGATATCGAAGGCGGCATGAACAGCTTGACGGGCAACATTGGCGAAGGATGCATCTCACCAAAGGAAGCCGATACGCCCGCACAAGTCGAACACATTGACAAGGAGCGGCAGTCATCCATCGCATTGGCGAATGGTTATCACCAGCCCGTGGTATCGGTCTTTTCAACGTCGAGCAAAGACTTGAATCCCTATCCTACGGAGCAACTAGGAATCCAGGCTGGTCAAACTCCTCCCCAAGTTGTTCACTACCACGGACAGCGCGGCGGAAGCCAGACGAATACACCAACGATTGCCCAACATGGTGAACCGGGGATGCCTCGAAGGGGAAGTCAAGGCTCGACCAACGATGGCGAGACAGAACATACACCCGTTCAAGAACACACGAACACGGCAAGCACTCAGGAAGCTGCTACGCGGTGAACTACATGAGGAAACACGAGCATTGCGAATTGAGTAGATAACTTCGACACTCGCAGTTCTGGAATCCAGATCAAGTCATGATATCAGTTACTTGTGTGGTAACAGACACCTGTTGACCAGAAATATCACGGTGAACGCGAAAATTCTGGCGAGGGAAGGGAAAACAGACGTCAGATCCACGCACCTCCGCGTTATCTCCACCCTACCTAAGTCACGCAACTCGACACCATCTGATATACACCGGTCGAGAAATCGGTATCAGATGTAGTTGGAAGGCTTGCTGTTCCATCAAGGACGGACAAGGGAAGAATTTCGTTGCGAACGGAGTGAGGGGCCAGAAGCCGACATCATTGGAGAGCCAAAGGGGGCATGTCGGAAAGGATTACTAAACGGCCCTGCTCTTTATAGCGGGATACGCATTGGTGATATATGCAGATGCCAGCAATCGTAACGGTGCTTCCGAACATTCCAAGTTGATGAAATATGATTTCACCTCTTCATTGCATACTAAGCATATTTTGAGAGTTCTCGCATGAGTGTTAACCCAATGTGGACGGGTGTTGTTGTGGCGCGATGTGAGCGAGCTGGGATCAATGCAGATTTATGGCGAAAGGCTGCATCTTGTTGGAAGGAAGACTCGTAGTGTAGCTGGTCTCATAACAGCCGAGTGTACATGTATCATTGGGTGCATTATTATTAGTTATTATTAAGCTGGATGGGATCAATAAATTGGCAACCTCAGACGGGGGGTCATGGCGGGTCATTGCGTCACGTGGTTGGCGTCATACACCTGAAATTGAACGGAAGCTCCCCCGATTGTCCCGACTCCCAAGTCCCGACAGCTGCACGCAGTAGTTCCTGAGCTTGGTGTCCCTCTTTTGCGCGAGTTGTTTCCGCCCAGAATAACAATCCTTCTTCTTCTTCTTCTTTGATTGCGATTGATTCAACTTTCCACAAGGGAAACCATTCCCGTCATGTTCGCCAGATCTGCTTTTCGTGCGGCCCGGCCGCTCAAGACTGTACGTTTCTCCAAAATCCTCTCACCCTGGGACTTTACTCGTGCAAACAGTGGCCGTGGAAGCCGTGCAGCTAGCTGTTGCATCAAGATGAGTCGTTTATTTTCTGACTCGGCAATAGCAGGCACGGCGATATGCCACCGAATCTGGATCCCAGGGCGGTTCCAATACCCTTCTCCTTGCCGCTGGCGGTACAGTTGTCGCTGGCGCAGGCTACTACTACTTCAGCGGCAGCCCCTCCGTCGCCGCCAAAGTAAAGGAAGTCGTTCCTGCAAAGCCTGCCTTTACTGGCGGTGACCAGGGCTTCGTCTCCCTCAAGCTGGCCGACGTTGAAAACGTCAACCACAACACCAAGCGCCTCCGTTTCGAGCTTCCCGAGTCCGACATGGTATCTGGGCTCCACGTTGCCAGTGCCATCTTGACCAAGTACAAGGGCCCCGAGGATGAGAAGGCCATCCTTCGACCTTATACCCCCATTAGCGACGAAAGTATGTTGTTGTCGTAGAACTTTTGCCATTGCCACTGGGTGCAAACTTTTTTTCTCTTCTTTCGATATTGCGGTGCACTGACTGGCATGCGGCACAGGCGAGAAGGGCTTCGTCGATCTCTTGGTGAAGAAGTACCAGGGCGGCCCCATGAGCACCCACATCCACGACTTGGTCCCCGGGCAGCGACTCGATTTCAAGGGCCCTCTGCCCAAGTATCCTTGGACTGAGAACAAGCATGACCACATTGCCCTCGTCGCGGGTGGTACGGGCATCACCCCCATGTACCAGCTTTGCCGAGCCATTTTCAATAACCCCAACGACAAGACCAAGGTCACTCTTGTGTTCGGTAATGTCAGCGAGGAGGACATTCTTCTGCGCCGCGAACTCGCCGATCTCGAGAACACATACCCCCAGCGGTTCCGCGCCTTCTACGTCCTTGACAAGGCCCCCAAGGGCTGGTCTGGCGGCAGTGGCTTCATCAGCAAGGACCTGCTCAAGACTGTGCTCCCCGAGCCCAAGGAGGAGAATATCAAGGTGTTTATCTGCGGACCCCCTGGTCTGATGAAGGCCATCTCCGGCCCCAAGGTCAGCCCCAAGGACCAAGGCGAGCTGTCTGGCTCCCTGAAGGATCTTGGCTACACCAAGGAGCAGGTGTACAAGTTCTAACTTGGCGGGGGAAGCGACATTTGTACGATACAATCGAAGTCTCATAGACATGAAAACAGGAACCCGGTTCAAAGATGTCGTTTGCAAGAAAGTGCCCCGTTCCTCGTTTTCAACACGTCGCATACGTTAATCCATGTCTCCCCTGTCGGAGGTTTTTTTTTTTAAAAAAAAAAAAACAGATTTATAGAGAAACTGAACGTAGCCGAGGCAATGTTTATATATGCGTTCTCACTACGAAAGCACCTCACTGCCAATCATCGCGATACCCCAGCCAGAATAACCATGCCACGAGACTACTTGAACTGCCTCTGCCCTGCTCATCGGCAGCCCATCACTCCTCGGTACATGTCAGTACGTCCCGGCGCATACGCTCGAGGTGCCTTGGATGCTGATTTTGTTGTCAGGAGCCACAAGATTTGCATACACAAGTGTGTATGCAGCAGATATGGACAAGTCACGTAGATTACTTGCATTTCGAAAGAAGTGCACGCTATTCTACCCAATTTGTTCTCCTCTACACTGTGCCTCGAGATGCAGGAATACGCAACACGGCAAATCGTCTAATGGAGGCTCTTGGCGGCCTTGCCAACACATCTGTCAATGATCTCGGCCCATTTCAAACCACCAGAGTAATCTTTGGCGTCGATGCTCTCCATCAAACCAGGGTAAACGGCTGCAAAACGACGGGTCAGCATAAAGTTCGAGGTGATGATTTGCTCGTTGGGGATGTGTGCTGCTTACCTCCGGCGTAACCTGTCCATAGGCCCGGCGCAAAGACAACGTGCTTGAACCAACTGCGGTTGTCTAGACCACCGTCGAACAAGAAGTGGCGTTCGAAAAACTTGTACTGGATGTTGACCTTGACAATGGTTGCCCACAGCTTGATCTTGCCAATAATGTTCCACCAGGGCAGCCCTTCCTCCAACTTGCGGTTGGCCCATGCAGCGCGGTCATCTAGATGAACGGACTTTGCACGGAGATGGCCAAGGGAGCGTCGAATCTTCTTGAGGCTCTCCTCGAACGCGTCAGCGCTGCCCTCGGCATCCTTTGCACGAAGTGCGCCGCGCGTAGCAAAAACGGCTTGCTCATTGGTTGGCTCCGCATCCGGCTTCAGCTTCGCCTCTACCTTGTCGAGATAACTTCCGAGAGCGTCCACGTATTCAGTTGCACCAAACGGGATGACAATTGTGTTGGCAAGTTCAGCGACGATCATGCCGAGGACACGTGCCATGGCCAAATGATACCTGAAGCCGGGGTCTCCAAACTTGTCCATCCAGTGGGAGCTGTCATAGTTGCTGTGATAGTGATATACTGGGCCATTAGCAGCTTTTTTGAAGCCCATGTCGATACAAGGAACACCCGCATGGTCCTGGAATGCTGTAAAGTCACTACCGCTTCCCATGGTGCTAATCTTGCCATCCCATACATCTCCAACGGTCTGTCCAGTGACGGTCTGGTTCGGGGAGGGAACCATGTGAGTTGCGTCTCGTAAAACCTGGTTCAAAAGAGGAGCAGCCGACGCCTTGAAGCTGGGTCCTGCTGCGCCGATGTCGACATTGATGTAGGCGACATTTGAGCCAGAGACCCATGGCAGGTACTCCTCCACCCATTCTGTGCTTCCAATGAGGCCGTACTCCTCACCGTCCCAGCTACCGAACACGATCGTGCGGAGAGGCTTCCATCCGGCATCTACAGCCTTCCCCACACTTCGAATGACTTCGTTCAGCACGGCAGAACCGCTGTTGGGGTCAGCAGCGCCGCCTGCGATCCATGCATCTCGATGGTTGCCGACAACAATGACTTCGTCGGGTACTGTTCCATTGACAATGCCAATGACATCCCACTGGGGAGTGGTGACATATTCCTGCTGGCTATAAAGTTTCAGGACCACGTTCTCGGGCGAAGGTCCAATGTTGTAATCGACGCCCTTGTATTCGAGACCGAGATTATTCTTCCAGAAACTGTTGAAGTCAGATGCTTTGGGACCATGCCCGTTTAGAGCTTTGAGAATGGGAATGGCATCAGCGTAAGAAATAGGAAGAGAAGGAATAGATGGAGTGGAGTCATGAGCTGGTGCACGCGGGACCCCAGGTTTGGAAGGGTAACCCGGAGTTGTGCTGCAAAGTGTTAGTCTTTTTTACAGTACATCAAATTATCGATATTGGTAGAGCAGAGCGGGCTTACGGATCACCAGGACGAGTGCTGAGGAACTGAACGCTTCCACGCTGAACACTGCTCTCGTGACGGGCAGGGCCCTCAGGGTACTGTTTATACCCATTGGCCTCTGTCTTATCCCCATCATCACCAGGGTCACTATAAATCAAAGTACCAATCATGCCCAGTTCCTGAGCGCGCTTGATCTTGAGGCCTCTGAAGATGCTGCCATATTTCGCAATGGCAATCTTGCCCTTGAGATCGATGCCAGCATCTACTAGATCCTGGTAATCCTGATAGGTACCGTAGTTGACATAGACAAATTGCCCCGTGACATTGCCACTGGCGGAGTATCCGTGGAATGTTGGAACCCGGTCTTTGAGAGAAGTGGTAGGGTCCTCCTCCAGGACGGCCTCTGTCAGGGAGGCGTTGAATGCCGAGGTCCACGAATCGCCCTTTTCCGACTTTTTCAATAGAGAGAGGCTGTGGTCAACCGGGTAGTTGATATAGACATCATATTCAGCGATACTTGCATCCACTCCCCAGCTCTGCCACTTCTCTCTGGTCCAATCGGCCTAATGAAATGTCAGTCGATCAGATCCTAATATGCCAATGTGTAAATTGCCGTCATGATATTACCTGGGAGAAGTTTTTGCCGGCAAGATGAGGACCTGAGGCATAGTACTGGCTCCATTCTCTGGCATGATCGGCAGTTGGCGTCTCAAGAAGAATGTTCTTGAGCTGCTCATGCGACATGCGCTTGCCATTCCAATGAGACGAAGAATAGTGGCCGTGATGGTGATGATATGGCCAAATCAAAAACACATGAGTGAGGAAGGACGCGAAGCCAAACACAAAAACGCATGTGCACGCCAAAGTACAGAAGCGCCGGCAAGTGTGATGGCGGTACCTCCTCCGCGGTGGCGCAACGCGGACAGTCTGGATCAACGGCGTCGACTCGGTGGCCATCTTGTCAGGCTACGAGGAAAGTCTGTAGATGAGAAAAGACTCAGTCGAGGTTTCATGGAATCAAAAGGCGAGTTGAGAATGAGGCAAGAGCCAAGCCGTCGGTGGTTGTCACGGGCGGGTTCACAGTGAAAGTACACACACCACCAAGGATTGATTGGCTGGAACGGCGTGTGGCCATGATAAGGCGGGGGCGGCTTTATGTGACATCCTGCTCTTGCTCATCAAGCGGTCGAGCGCTCAGTACGAGAGCGGGCAAATAAGTAAAACCCAGCCTCACAGTCGCAGCCTCCACTTGAGTTTCGACCAACGCCGTCATTTCCGGACATACTCGAACAACATAATTGCTAAGACGGCATTCGGATTCGCCATCAAATTCTTGGTCTTGGATCATGAGTGATGACGACTCACCAGCGCCGCCTCGGCCGAAGCTGCCCGTGCAGCAGTTGACTATTCTAGGTAAGGACACCACTGCATGAAACTTGGCGAGACTCATTTTATAGAAGACTTCGGGATAGATTCGAGCCACTCCTGATGTCCTCGCCCGTGTTTTCTCTCACACGCGAATATTGCCTTTGCCCATGGTTGTATGTGACGTTGCCATACAACCGGGCAAGTCGCCTAATAAAGTGGCGCACCTCCTCCAAACTGATTCCTCATAAATGAGAGGCAAGAACCTATCGCTAACAAAACCCGCCATTTCCAGCCGTCGCAAGGTTCGCAGAACCCATCGCCATATCATCCGTCTATCCGTACCTCCCCCAGATGGTTCGCGATTTAGGCGTGGAGGAAAATGAAGTCGCAATGTGGGCTGGCTTGACCTCGGCCGTCTTTTCCATATTCCAAAGTTTTGCTGCTGTACCGTGGGGAAAGATCGCAGATCGATGGGGCAGAAAACCCAGCTTGATTACTGGGTTGCTCTGCACAATGACCTGCTTCATTGCCTGGGGCATGTCGACATCGTTGCCCATGGCTATCACAGTACGTGCCGTTCAAGGAGCCAGCAATGGAAACGGTCAGTTCTGCCTCGAGATAACCTAGCACCTGCGTGTAGTTGTAGTGCGTATGCGTATCGTAAATTGGCGACTAACTCCAGCACAGTTGGCATCATTCGAACCATGGTGGCCGAGCTTGTTCCCGAAAAAGAACTCCAACCGCGAGCGTTCAGCGTCATGCCTCTAGTTTGGAGTCTAGGCAGTGTCGCCGGCCCAGCCTTCGGAGGCTTCTTCGCAGACCCAGTGCGACAATTCCCCGCGCTCTTCGGAGGAGTATGGTTCTTTGAAAAGTTCCCTTATGCGCTGCCCAACTTCATCGCCACCTTCTTCTTCCTCATCTCCGTGACCAGCGCAACGCTCTTCCTCCAAGAAACGCTCGCGTCGAAACGAGACCAGCGCGACTGGGGCCTCTCTGTCGGGAAGCGCCTCAACCGAGCACTGACCCTTCGAAGACGAGGTCAAGTCATCGACAGCGACAGCGACAGCGACGGCGACGCCCAGAGACGAATGTCCTTTGTGGACGGCGAGGCCACGGCTCCTCTGCTACCCAACAAGGCCCGGCACAAGAAGAAAGTCGACCACTCGCCTCCGCCGGGGCCCCTGGCAATATTCACGACCCAGACGAGTCTGATCACGCTGGCCTACTTCTTCCTGTCATTGCACTCTGTAGCCTATGATCAAAATGTGACGGTGTTTCTGAATTACCCCGTCATGGAGCACACTCCCGAAAACACAAAACTCCCATTCTACTTCAACGGCGGCTTCGGCCTGGAATCAGGACGCATCGGCACAATCTTCATGCTGTACGGAATCACATGCGGCGTGGTGCAGTTCATCCTCTTCTCTCCCATGGTGACTCGCTGGGGTGTTTTAAACTGCTACAAGGCGTGCTGTACGTACCATATCCATTTCCCCCACAACAAACACACAATTGTCTGGTACCATGCCATGTGCGTAAGATTCATTCAATACAATGCTGACACGATGCAGGCATCGTCATGCCGCTCGTCTACATTCTCACGCCATACACGTCCCTGTTCGGCACCCCAACCACGCGCCTGGTCGCACTCTCCTTCGTCCTTGGCCTCAAGGCTTTCTCCATCATCGTCGCCTTCCCCGCCGTCATCATCCTCCTCACCAATTCGTGTACGTCGTTGCGCATCCTGGGCACCCTGAACGGATTCGTCACCATGTTCAGCGGCTTCGGGAGGGCCATCGGCCCCGCGAGCACCGGGTACGCATTCACCTGGGGCGCCAAGCACGGGTACATTGTTACGGCGTATTTCTTCCTGGCCCTCATGGCCATTTTGGGCGCCATCCCTGTCTTTTGGGTCGTCGAGGGCGACGGGCCGACGGCTTCGATGGACAGTAGCGACGCCGAGGATAACGAGATCCTCATTGGCAGTAACTTGCTTGTCGATGAGAACGCTGTTGAGGAGTCTGACGACGAAGGCGAGTCGGAGCCATTGCTTCGCCGTTCGGACCGAATGGCGACCGACCTGTCAAATAAGACTGCAAGTGCAGATATTCACCCAAACTAATCACTCGGCGGCAACTCGCCGGGAAGGAGAATTGATAATGGGCGCCATGGTACACTGCGGTGCAAGGATGCTCCGCATATGTTCATCACTTTTGGCCACGGGTGGTAATAAGACGGGTGTGCACATGGATACAATGATGATGACAAAAAAAGCATAGTTTGCATTTCCGGCGTTACCAACATCTTATCTCCCTTCATCCCATTCCTGATCCTCTCATAGCACGTCGATTTTATGTTCCAGCGAGCTTAATACATTGTGAGCAAGTAAGAAACTACGATTTGAAAACTCAGCCCTTCTGACGCGAGATGGTCCGACCAGCTAATCAGCCCAGCGGCTGCCCACGACGGAGCAGCCATGGGGTGGCCCTGTCCGCATGCCAACAAATGTGTGCATGTTCAGAAATGGAATAACGGGACAGGCCAGGTAGACATGACGGACATCAACTTATCTAGTCAACTGATTTCCAAAAAGAAGCCGTCTCTCAAAGTCCCGACACCGAATATATTGTAACATGGCCCATCCATCAACCCTGGCATTGACCGGCAAGCAAGACCTATCTATCAGACGCTATAATGCTATAAATGCTTATGAAAATGGATCTATACATGATGAAACCGTCCTTTAGAAACGACAATGGGTTGCCCGCTTGACGCCTAGTATGCCACATGTGGCCTGTCCAGTGTACCGTACCATGCACCCATCACTTGGGGGGAGAAAAAGAAGCAGAAAAATTGGACGAAACAAACGGAATAGCAAACAAAGCCCCCGCACCTCTGTGAGTTAACACGTCTTGTGTCGTCATGTGGGTGGGCAGCATACATTACGGCACTTGCTGGGTCTACGCAACGTACTGCTGCCTCTCCCCAAAGTCTTCCCGCTCATACCACTGCCATTCCTCCTGGGAAGCATGCCTCTGTGGTATAGACGGGCGCAAGAGATGAGGCTCATGCTTGCTCGAAATTTGTCTCTTGTCCCACGATCCAGTGACTTGCTCCAGATGCAGCGGGTCATCATACTTGCTGAATTCCAAATGGTGCGCTGTCGACCCGTGGTTGTCGGTCTTGTCATGATTACTGGCGTCACCTCCAGCGCCGGCACCAGCACCAGCACCGCAGGAAGCAGCAGGAGGAAAGTCATTTCCGCGCCACCTTGCCAAATCGGCCTCCATATCCCTCAAGTGCAAACAGTCCTTGCCTGCCCAGTCGTCGATGATGCCGGCAATTTGATGGAAGCCCTTGGTGTGGCCGCCGCACTCCTTTGCTTTCAAGCCGCACGTGACAAACATGAAGCTATGCATCATTTCGTGCAGAAAGGTGGAGATGAGAAGGCGTCGGTTGTACTTGGTGTCGCGGAGAATGGGGGAGGACAATACGATCAACGTTTCCCAGCCGCCGAAACGGGCACTTCTTCGGAGGGCCGTCGTGCCGACAATGTGGTTCTCGTACTGCTCCGATGCGGAGTGGCTCCAGTCCCAAGTGACGCGACGTGTGAGTCGAGAGGCAAAGAAGAGCTCGTTGGCGGCAGAGAAGATGCTGCGGAGGGCGTCGTTGTCGAGGGGAAAGTCGGCGCCTCGGGATTTGGGGTTGATGAGGGCGCGGAGAATGCGCTCTGGTTGCGAGTCCGGGTAGCGCCGGCGGTAGAGAGCAATGTGATCGCGGACGAGGCGGGCGGCTTGGACATCTTCGAGAAGAGAGGTGTCTGAGGGGAGCGGCGAGTGGTGGTGGTGGTGGTGGTGGTGGTGGTGGTGATGATGATTATGCGCCGAAGTGTCGGAGGAGATGGAGTGGCCAGACTCGGTGCGTTCAAGAACTGTAGGAATGGGAATGTTGGTATGGGGGGAGTGGATTCCAGGAGACTCACTGGGCAGATATGGCTTTGGCGAGGGCGAAGGTGAGGGCGAAGGTGAGGGCGATGGGGTATGATGGTAGCCGTTGGTCTGGTTGAAGTTGTGGATGTGGTCATGGATGTGGTCATGGCTGTGGTCATGGCTGTGGTCGTGAATGTGGCCGTGGCCGCTGCCTTCTCGGATCACGAGAAATGCGAGGTTGCGGATGGGCACCGACTCGGCATGGCGGTGGTGGTGATGGTGGTGGTGATGGTGGTGGTGACGTTGTTGATGTTGTTGATGTCGTGGTTGTGGTTGCGGTTGTTCCATGGGGACATCGCACTCATGGTCATAGTGTGCGTGTATGTTTCCGCCATCATGCCAGTGACAGCTCGTCGATCGATCCTGAAGATTGAAGTATCCTTCGTCGCCGCCGGCACCGGATCGACGAGCAGCACCGTCATCATGAAGCGGAGTGCCGCCAGTACCACCGCCTATAACCCAAAACGCCATCGAACATGGGCGCCGCACGGGTTGCGGGTAACGACGTCGAGGGGAGTTGATAAGAACAATGGTCTGGAAACAAAGAATAAAACAACCAAGGTTCAGACAAAATATGGGATAACCAAATTAAATCATGTAATGAATGCCCCGGAAACCAAAAAAGCGGTAGGTCAGGATTTATAAAAAAAAAAAAAAAAACAGGGCAAGGCGTTGTGAACCCCCAGTCTCGATCCGATTTTCGATTCAGATGTCAAGCGGTGTACATACGTTACGGTCTGGTCTGGTGTAGGCCAAGCCGCCAGAGCTGACGGCGAGCAAACCCGATGCCGGGCCCCGGAGCTTCATCCGACGAGATGACGACGACGACGACGACGACGACGACGACGACGACGGACCAAAGTCGAGTTCTCACTCCGTCTGCGGCAGCAAACCAGCTCTTGGTCTCGTCAGTGGAGCTGGCTGGCGGGCGAGGTCCGACAAGACTAGATGCGACGAGGAAGAATTGGGCGGATGTTTGATTTCATCAGCGTGCATTCCGAATTCAGACTTGCAGTTTGGAGAAACGAGAATAAAATGAATGGGAAAGAAGAAGGAAGATTGAAGCGCTTGTTGGAGACGTCACGTCTTGGTCTGGTCCGGTCCGGTCCGGTCTGGTCTGGTCTGGTCTGGTCTGGTCTGGTCTGGTCTGGTCTGGTTGGCTCGGCTCTGGCTGCTTCGGTCCATTATTTGGAGGCGGCTGCAGACGCGACTGCAGACAAGGCAGGATACGGGTTCAGAATTCAGGATTTCAGGACGCTGACGCGATGCAGATGCACCAGACCAGAGACGACCGATAGCGTCGTTTCTTTCTTTTTCTTGTTCCTGCCCAACAAGCACCGGCAAACTGGATGGATTCCATCAGCCCCTGCGCTCATCACATCCCCCATCTCCGTCTCCATCTCCGTCTCCATCTCCATCTCCATCTCCATCTCCATGCCCAAGAAAAAAGTCCGGTAAATTCCCCCCGGGCATTGGGCTGCAAGGAACAGAGCGGAAGGCGCTGGGCAAGGGGCAAGGCAAGTATACAAGTACCCCAAGTCTACATGTACATAGCTGCCTTATCACTTTACGCCTAGGCAATCGTGTTTTGCATGGCCTGCTGGGCGGGATTTATGTACATGTACGGATTATGCAAATCATGGCGTTGCCTTGCAGATAGATACTTCAGCCAATAAATACCCTCAACTGAGCAAAGAGGTCATCACTTTACCAGACATTCCGCTTCCATGATTCGCTTCGTTTTTTATTTCCTCTCGTTTTTCGGCAAACCTGTGCCTCGTGCCTGTGCCTCGTGCCTGCGCCTGCGCCTGTGTAACGCTTCACTTCGTGCTGGTGCTGGTGCTGGTGCTGGCATCCATCTCGTCACACCCTGCCCTTCTTTGCCCATGCGAGCTAGAATTGCCCTTTCCGGTATCCCACTTGCCCAAGGCTAATAAATCTAATGTCGCTACCGAGTAGCTATCTGCCATCACATAATGCCTCTCATGCCGCACAATGCCTATGGTAAGCCAGAGTGCCAGAATCCTGCCATTCATTCCAAACCCATCGCCCGCTGTCCATCATCATATCATGCTGCGCCGCTCATCGTAGTAAATGCCATCAATCGCTAATCTGCCCCAAGTGGGTGAATCACCAGTAAAAGATGCGTCTCGCAGGATAATGTCCACCGTTCCGTCTCGCCTTCGCTCTTCCCGTATTCTTTCCAAGAGGAATCCCTGTTACTCCTCAACGCCTTGCTATGCTTTGATATTTACCCAGGCTGCTCAATGGCCCCCATCACTCAGTCTCCCGATGAACTGAACTTCATCGGCCTGCCATTTGAGAGCTTGTCGCATTTTTTGGGAATACCGCTGCCTCTCCTCATCTTCCACTCCCGTTTTTGGGTTCTGAACCTCAAATTCCTCATCGGTAAACAGAGGCGATGTTGTGAAGCTCACCATACCAAGCTTTTCGCCCGTCCATAGTAAGACGTTGTCGTCGTTGAATCTGTCCTCGCCGTGCCTGGACTTGGTGGACACGATCTTGCGCGCCATGTCATCCGAGGCGGGCATCGATGCGAATAGTGACGATGGTTCGCCAGCATCGCTGTGCCCGATCTTAATGTGTCGACATTCTGTCGACCCATCACGCTCGAACCACTTGATGAACCCAGAACCATCTGAGAATACTATCTTGCTGCCATGATTCGTGACGGACAAGATAGTGGACGAAGCAGCTGTCTGCCGGTTTTTCATGACTGAATTCTGCAATGCCGAGTTTTCGTCGTTGCCCGGTGCTGAAGCTGAACTGAGGCCGTATATCTCGAGAGATCCCTTTGATTTGTATCCACCACCAGCGATTAACGTCCTGCCCTGACTCTCCATCTTCATCTGAGCGACTCGTTCGGGCGGTACTTCAGCTTGTCGACGCACTTCGGTGTCGACAGTGGAGAAGGGATACGGCAGTGCAGCCAAACTTTTGATGAGCGCCCCCGACCAGATCGACCCTACTATGGTGGGAAACTTCCGCCGGTCGTAGTGCAATATGTTGGAGAATCGACCAGACACATATACGTCGTTTGAAACGAGATCGTGCGAGCCAGGCTGAGGAAGGTGTAGAATGCTTATCGGAGTCGACTGCGAAAGGGGCGCATATGGTTGAAGCGGCTTGCTGTCAAAGATGCCTTTGAAGATATTGCAATCATGGTATTGGGCCCCGTCTAGCCGCTCTACAGCATCACGGGTTGCCATGGATCTCGTGCGAAAGTCATGAAGATGAATGCCCAGCGAAGTACCTACAGTCAAGGGTACACCTTGATGTATTGCCGACAGACTTGTGATGGACCACTCGAAAGACTCTCGACTGACTACTTGCAAGCGATGGAGGTCGACCTCGATTAGATCTAGCCAGCCAATGGTCAGTTTCTTGTAATGAAACATGAAGCTCATTCGGCATGAATGGCTCCTTTCTACAGCTGCAACTCACGACTTTGGACGGCAAAGAAGGCTCGGTGACTGTCGTTATTCACACTGACACACTCTGTGACACCAGTGTCAATCTTTTTCGACCTCTTGCTATTCTGGCTACCTGGGCCGTCAATGAAGAGAATGTCGGGTGCGCTTGTGGCAACGATGCGACCTTGTTGACCACGCGACCCCTTGACGTCCCATAAGCAGACAGATCCGTTATCCAACGGTGAGACTGCGAGCATGGTGCCTTGACCGTCGTTTCCATCGTAAGGACTGTAGAGGGCCAATCCTCGAGTCTCAATAATGGGCTCGAGACCTCCATCGCGGACTCGAGGAGCTTGGAGCCAATTGACACAAGTGGTGGCATGCCGTTGGATGTATTCGTCATACCATGATACACGCTCGCCAGGAAATACGGGATCCCAATTCGCCATATCCTGGATGGCGCGCCGCCGACCGCTCATGACAGAAGAGCTGTCATAACCATCTCGCTGAGGTGATGTATCCGTGAGCAAGCAGCCAGACTCGTCAGACTGGCCATCCGATTGCATCGTATCATCTTGGGCATGGAGCGGTTCGACGGTGACCGAACGGTAGAGGCTGCGACGAGCCTTGAGCGACTGGAGCCATGATGACTCCTCGAAGCACAGGCGTTTCCACAGTTCATTGTCGAGACAGAGCTTTCGAAGCTTGTGCGATACGAGCTGCAGCCTTGTGATGTGGGAGGGCTCTAAATCTGCCCCACGTCGCCATGGTTGTGATCAGCCTGTTGTCTTTATTGACGTGATACACACAGTGGGTGGGAAGTGCAGAACTGCGCGTGCATGCATGAAGGCGTAAACTTGTACGGAAAAGAGAAAAGACGGGAGAGACACAATGGCATATCCGCGGGGCATATTCGCGGGGCAGAGGGAGGGCCAAGCTTACAATTAATGATCTGGAGGAGAATCTCATCCGGGAGCTCGCCCCATCGCGAAGGATCTTGGGTTGAGCCCATGGCTCATGGTGACGAGCAGGAGAGAGTGATACAAGAAACGTCAGGAGTAAGAATGACACAAGAGGAGAATGGATGGGGTGGTGCGAGGGAAGGAAGGTAATAAGGGGAAAGGTGCCTGTGCCTGCCTGGCTTGGTAACACACGCAAAACACTCAACCTGGTGGGATCGGATCATGAACATCAAACCCTTCACGCCGAAGACGCCCGATTGACCACCGAGGACGCTGATCGGCATCGGCATCGTGCTTCATTTTGAGCTCTTTTTTTTTTCATTCATCTCTCTGACGGCTTGACTGCATGCGGCTGGTTCTAGCTGATCCACCCCGGCAAAGGACGGACAGAGGACCAGAACGGGACAGATATGAACCAGCCACGCCGAGTCGGCTGGCGCCATTGAAACCTTGACTTGATCCTCGGCCAAGGTCTGGAGCAGAATGTGGCCATGTCCATCTGCACAGGAACAAGACGGCGATGATCTGGAGGGCGGGAGCCTCATCATCATCACCGGGGGGGACAAGGGAGGGGAAGGTTTTGACGTTGGCGAGACTTGATGTCTCAAGTGCTCGTCGTCGTTGCTCTATCCTTGGCCCTGCAAAATCCCGTTTGACTCCACCCTGTCACGGCTTGATGATTCTTCTCGGCTGAGGCGCCGCTCAAGGGCATGCATGCACGCACCGATGCTGCATGGTGAGGGAAACTGAGAGAGTTGTACGGACTATTTGCTGATGCATATGGCTTCTCACTTCAATCGCTGCCGTTCCGTTTGCTGTGTGGGTGGTTGTTATGGTGTGGCCGTGGCGCTAGGTCTTGTCCACCGAGTCACTGACCCATCAATTAGATGCATGAATCCAGCAAAGGGGCTTTGGACAACAATAGCCCGACGAATCAATCTGCGTTTCAAGACTTCTTCTTCTGCCTGTCTACACGGAGTCTTCAATTCGTGCTCGGGTGGAGCGTCCAGCATCTCGTTCGCGTCGAAGCGTCAAGTCACTCTTCACAGCCACGCCACGTTGAGAGAAACACGTGGGATGTAAACAGACTGAGCACCTGGTGAGTTCACGCTCGATAACTGGCGACTGTGAATCCTTGATGAGTCAATATTGGAAAATTTGGGTTCTAAGGACCTATGCTCTACTAATTCTAGTATTTCCCAAAATAATTCCTTCTTTATGCCTGGGACATAGCTAAGCAGTGGACTTAGAAGATGCCATGCTCCTTTAATAAATTCTTTAAAAACCAAAACCTACTTTATCTACGCTATATACTCCCAAAGCCTATGCTCAAACTTGCCTAATGTTATTCTATCATTGCTTGCACACGTGTCTTACTCCCGTGTGACTATGACTGTGAATGCTGCCGTGCTCTTCGATCCTGCTTCCCTCTCACCTCTTCCCTCTCACCTCTTCCCTCTCACCTCACATCTCTTTGTCAACCTAACCCACCAGCCGCTTCACGGCAGTATCAACAGATCTAATATACGACGGCTCTCACATTTTATGCAAATGTTGAGCTGCTCGAATGAGTGCTACTTGGACCTGCTGCTTCACGTCACTTTCACCAGCGACTAATTAACACCACCAACCTCACGACACCAGCTTCTTCTGGGCAACAGCTTGCGCAATCTTACATGAACAATTGCGACTTTACCAGGTAACTTGACCAGCCCGTCCTGCACTACATGCTCCATCTCAACGGGGCCTCTTTTATGAACATGAGACCCGACTCAGGTGATGTATGCTCCCCCGTTGCTCAACATGGAAAAAAGAAGTGGAAAAGGCAGAGAAGAGACAGAGAGAAACCTAACCAGCGACAACAGTCTTCCCAATGGAGCGACATCACCGAAGCCATCGCAAATCGCAGACGCGACACCCATAAAAAGCAGTCAACGCATCTGCAGAATCCATTCTCCGACCCCAAATACGAAGATGAAGTGATCCAACTACGCAGTTTCGAGGCTTTGAACGCTTCCAGATCAGAGCCCGCCCCCGATGACTTCGTCTCGGAGCATCCATCGTGGGCATCATGTCCCCGACGCAGCCAAACAGCACGCTACTTGAAGCCAGCGTTTCACGACGAAGACGAAGAAGTCACTGATTCAGACGTCGAGATGACCGATGCCGACACGGACGCGGCCATCGTCATCCCACACGCCGAGTTGCGTCCCGGTCTACCATTTCCGCAGCCACAAGTGCAGAATCAGAATCCGAATCCGAATCCGAATTTCTCACAGCGCCGAAACACACACGATCCTCAATCATATACCCTCGCCAGCCCCCGAGCTGCCAAGCTCGTGACGCTCCAGAGGGTCGACCCAGCCTGTCTCCGCGCATCGAGCATCTACGAAGACGACGTCGAGCCTCGAGGTTCCCACACCATCTTCACCACCACCACCACCACCACCACCAGCCTTGGGAGGGGAGGAGGGCCCAGCAAGAGACGTCCAGCCACGCTGGGCTTCGATCGCAGAACCGCATGCGGCGAACTCATGGCCAGCAACTCGAAATCATCGAGCCACGCCAGCGCGGATCCGTTCCGGTTCGACGGCGACAGGTACTCGCCCTTTCTGAAACCCTCTGCCGAACGAGAAATCAGCAGAGCTCTATACCGCGACGATAGCAATCTCACAGCCACCCCCAACTCGCCCACCACCGACGGAACAGCTCATCGCCGCCCGTCACAGACGGAGAAACACGGCCAGCCGGGCTCGTTTTACGACCACGCCGCCATTCAGTCGACTTAGAAGGTCGAGAATGCGGTCAAGGTCCCCGTCATCAAGCAAGCTGATCTTCGGGCCACGTCAGACGAGCACCCTCTCTCGCAGCTCGACGCCCTGGTCACCGGCCAGGCGGAGAGGCACCACGCAGACGGAGATTGGCAGACCGTGACCACGGAACAGACCCTTCCGCGGCCACTGGAGCTAACATTGCGTCTGGACGGAGATGTTGGCAGCAGTCTCGCCGATGTATCCGACGGATCAGAGTACGAGTTCGATGAATTCGTCGGCGCAAACGCAGAGTCTCGGTCCGCCCGTGACCAGCCACGGGCCTGCGGCACGAAGCACACTTCGCGGGCGCACCCTTCAAACGCCGTTTCCATTCCCACAGACCATCTGCGCCGAGGCCATCAGAGACATCATCGACGTCCTGCCCGGGCAGCAGCCGCGATTCGTCACCTCAGCAGCCGCTTCTCCCTCGAGATCAAGCCCAGACACCCTGCATCATGCAAGCCCATCTCCAGCTACGCAAGCTTGGACTCGGATACCAACCAAGAAGAGTATCAGTATCAGACGGGCTCATCAGATGGTCGTCACGCCGGCCATCACGCCGCCGAACCATCACCATCACGCCGCAGAGACAACTGGCCAGTATCTACACTCCGACTCGATTCGCAGGAGATACTGGGCCACGGAACTCACCACGACGACGACGGCGACGGCGACGTCGCGCACCACAAATCCTGGGACTTTGCACACCACCACAGCACACTGACCAACACGAGCCTTCCTCGGTTCCCGTTTCCCCTCATCAGTCTCCCCGAAGCGGCTGCCCTGCAGTCCCAGCGCCGCGAGAGGGGCGAAGAAGATCATTCGGATCCTGGCCCGGCCTTTGCCGCCAAAGCACGCTCCTGCACCATCAGCACTGTTTCCACCAACGGGCCCAATACGCCCGGCTCGCCGACAGTTGATTCTTCGTGGTTGACGAGGCCGAAGCAGGCTTATTACCGTCAGCAGGATCGAGCGCAAATACTCCGTAAGTATCGCCCCCTTTCATGCCCCGAATGAAAGGGAAAAAAAAAAAAAAAAGCGACTATTGACAAAGATTAAAACAGCCTACCATACCCAGGGACACCACCGCTCTTCCGACATCCTAGACCAAGACCCCCACGGCTCATTCTTCCGCACATCCGTCCCCAACAGCACTTCTCTTCTCAGCGCGCGCTTCTTCCGCCTAAGCGGCTTCTCAGCACGCACGCGAGAGCGTCGCGCCCAGCTCCGGCCCGTCTCTTCCGCCCAGCAGCGCTACTTCAACGACCACAGCTTCTTCACGCCCTCCCAGACGGACCTCATTCGTTCCGCGAGAGAGGACATCTTGCACCGTCGCCGCCATCACGCCGAGGACGATCAGCCCCAGCGGCTGATATTCATGGCCATATTGGTCCTGACCATCTTCTTCCCGCTGATAGGACTACTGGCGCTATGTGGCAAGTTTGACGGGACCATCGCATGGTATGCCCGCGGCGAGAGGGCGTGCCTGACAAGGGAGCAGAGGGGTACGCTGAAGCAGCAGCTTTTGGTCGAGGCTTTTCTGTATCCGGCATTGATCATTGCTCTTTCTGTCTACTATTCTGTTCATAAGTGAGGGGGTATCGAGATTCAGATTCCGGGGTAGGTTGGGTGAGGCAAGGGGGAAGGGGGGGAAATCTTTTAGGATCTTGACAAGATTGTTGGAATATCAACTTGGGTACACAGAGTATCAGATCACTTTTTTGCTTTAGGGGGTCCGGACATGGCGTTAATACAACTCTGGTCAATTTCCGAAAAAAAAAAAAATTGATGAAACACTATGATATCACTTGTGTCTTCCTTCAGTGAGAAGTCCCTAGTTTCGCACAATCAGGTACGACCAGTCCGGTCTGGTTCCTTGAACAGAGAACATGTTCATGGCGACTGATTGATTACTTTCGGGAACTACTGTTTCCGGAGCCAGATGAGTACGAGGCACCGTTGGGAGCAGTGTACGTGGCGCCCCCGGCGCCGTTGTTGTGGTAAGTGCTTCCGTTGGGGTTGGAGTAGTAGTACGATCCGTCACTACGGCAGGTAAGCACAATTCCTATTGGCCCCAATGTAAAAGGGATGAATGATAAGCATACGTGTTGGAATAATGGTACGAGTTGGAGTTGGAGGCACTGCTTCCGTAGTCACGAGCACAGTAGTGATTGCCCTGTGATGGCCATGTCAGTCTATTCCAAACGTGGAAGATGGATGGGGAGGGGAAGGGGGCTAGTGCGGACCTGGCTGTTGGTGCCGGAGCTCTTGTAGCTGTATCCTTCGGGCATGGTGGTGGTGGTGGTGGTGGTAACTTGTCAGGTTGAAAGATGTCAAGATCCGCACAAGAGGGCTGGTGGGTATGTGCTATGCAGATTTGATGGGTGGATGAGGCAGCTGATGGGGAGAAAGAGAAGGTGGCTCTGGAGGAGCAGCAGGAGGGGGGCCTTATATACGTGTTTACCTCGATATCGGCTGGGGAGGCATGATATCCCGGGCAGATTCGTTTGCATGTGTTGAAACCACTGCGAATTCCCTCAGCGAATTCGCTGTGGCCGGGGACGGCAAATGCAACTGGCCGCATATGCCCCTGTCGCCCCACTATGCTCTGACACATGTTTGGATGCACATCCCCCTGTTGCCCCTCTTAGGCTAGCCACACGATTGGCCCTTGGACTAATCGCCCCACATCAACGTCTGGACCTTCGCAACACCACGAGAGTCAGCACGTTGATAGAAGACGGGCTATATCTATACTTCAATTCCCCCTATAGATAGATAGAACAACCATAACATGAATTGAGAACATCTTTGAAGATACTAGTGCACTAGTTACCTTGTGGTCATAGGACCCGAACCCCTGGGTCCTCTTAACAGCATGGGTTTGCAACAAAACGCCGCGTCAATTGGCTGAGGAGATTGGCGTCCATGGACCATGGTATTCATGGCGTGATATGAAAGCAAGCCGGTGGGGCATGAATGGCTTCAACGGGAGGGTAGTATTGGCAGGTTGAACCGTTGCACGCAGATTGATGGCAATGAATTGAACCAGAGTGAAGGTGCTGTTCTCGACTTTCACAGGCTGGCAGTTCTTTCGACAATCTTCCTTGACTCGAAAGACAAGACGACACCTTGGAAGAAAACGACGGATTTACAGACTAAAGTGGATTCTAAGCAACCATCGCTCCGTTCGATTGCCGTCCCCCATAGCAGTTGTTGTCCATCTCATGACTCATGAGCACTTCCAGATGACTGACCCCTGCTGGTCAACGCTTCCGCTGTCTCCATATTCTGAAGGATATTTTGGCACCACCCGGCGAGGCGTACGTTACCTTTTCCGTCCGTCATTGTGGGATGTGCTGCCGTTCGGGTTGGAATAATAGAAGTATCCATCTCTACATTCATCCAGATACTGGTTCAAGTAACTTGGCGTACTAATAAGTGGTGACTTGCGTGTTTCAATAATGGAAGGAAGTTGGAAGTTTTTGACATTGTCTCCATCGTCACGGGCACAATAAGTGGTTTCCATACATCCAGTGAACCAGTGAATGAGTATAGAGATTTCCTTTCTATTACACCAGAGTGTCCGAGCACGAACCTCCCTATTTGTGCCGCAACTTTTCATCTTGTAGTCGTTCGACGTGGTGCTTGTAATGTAAAATGCGGTTGTTCCATCTTGTTGCCCGATGGCGGATACATCGTCTATGACGAATAACATGCGCATGTGATCGTATTAGGCAACCTGAAGATGCACGTAGCCAAACGCGATAACGCACACGAATAAGCATACAACTCTTACTTAGACTGCTCTTTCTATAAAAGAGGAGCTTTTATCCTGCCATTTCTATGAGCGAAGATAGCTTTAAACTAACCTTTTCTCTTCATCATCCTGCTAGGGGACATCTTTTCCCAACCTCACGTGCCCCACGTTCGATACATCTGTCACAAGTCGCACTTGGCCCACCGATACAACTGGGCAATGAGGTATATATACTTCGTACAGAGGACACATACAAGCATATATGACCAAAAGCAGAAGGCAAGGTGAGGTGGTGTTGGCGTAACTAGTCGTCCGTCAAGCGAGATGACGCGGGATATTATTATCACACGAACGGAGTGGGGCTTAATTGCCGAGTTACAGCCAGCATGCTACGTTTTTTCGAAAGACTATGCCTGCGGCGAACAGTATTGAGTGACTCGGTGTCGGAGTTGTTGTTTAATAAGCTGGTTCGAAGATCATGGAACCCCGAATGCCAGCCGCTCCACTCTGTACTGCAATTCGCCCTAGATTAACACAGCCAGCGTGTGTTCGGATTAGCGTTTCGTATGCGTTTGGCTCCTTACGGAGTACCCGAGGTTGAATAATAATTCGTGTCTCAGGGCTGGGAGCAGGACGTGCTCGGAAAGGGTAAATTTTGGCTACCGAAACAAATGAGACCTGTTCCATTCAGTGTGTGTTCCGACATCAGTAGCAAGCTTTCAGAAGAGAATAATCATGGCAGTCAGGGACACTGAGAAATCCAGTTGAACGTATGAGATGTACGTAGTCTCGGACAAGGCCAAGGGGCAAATGCTTTCGAGATCGAAACCATGTGCGTTAGACTGTACAGACAGCGCAGCGATGAAAAGTGTCTCGAGTCCAGGGTGCTCAGGCCTGATCCTGATGGTGAACGAATTCTTCAGTGCCCGGTACTTGATTATTTACCACGTGGCTGTGATTTACCCTTGTACTCAGGCGAGGCGAACGCGTGGATCGTGCATCACTGTTTGTATAGATAGTCCCGATTTTGGATGGACCCGAAGTGAGCTCATTCTGCAAACTGAAGTCGGCGAAAAGTAAAGGCAGCCAAAGGGGATTTTCGAGGTGCGGATTACACGAGAACGCCAAAGTACGGACTGGATCAGGCCAGAGACAAATATGCCCCGTTGGGAGCTTACCTCGGCCAAGCTGCCTGAAAGCCGACATGGCTCTTATTAGGCTTGCAGGCACACGAAGGATCAGACAGGTTCAATACCGGTAGACAGTTCCGGAATCCACATCGACGACCCGACGGGTGTTTCCCAACGGCCAAGATAGGTAAGGCTTTCCCCATGTCAGCCAGTTGGAGGCAAGTCCGCCATCGGGATGCATGTGCCGCAAACCCAGGTTTGGAGTGGCGTGGACTCTGGAGATGCGAGCAAGTCCACATCGCTCGGGGAATTGCATGCTCAACGTGCTATACAATTTTGGCGGCAGTTTTGCATGCTAAAAGATGCATAATAGCCCGATATATTTTCTGAGGAAGGACGCTATCGGTTTGAGCCATGCTGATGGAATAAGTTTTGCTTCAGTATCTTCAACCTCTGCGTGACAATTTGTCAAGAATCAAGATCCCGTCCCATCACGGGATCCGTGGTAGACCTGATATATTAGGCCACATTTCCTTCCAAAACCAGACTAGCGAATTTTCAAGACCCTTCTCCAGCTCGGTTACCCCACCTCACCTTGTGTGGGTGGCCGGCCGGCCAAAACGAGTGAGCGCGAAAAAAAGTTCTTGTTGGAGTGGCCCGAAAAAAAATTCACAAAAATTTTGGCTGGGGACCGAAAGAATTTCTTTCTACACCGACCGATAGAAACCCCACTACTGTTTGTTCGCCTTTCCTCCCTCTCACAATCTCTCCTCTTCCCCATCCTCTTTCAGTCGTCGATTTCGACACCAAATACTTCCTCTCCCCCCTTCCCTTTCCAGACATATTTCAAGATGGCGGACGAAGTTTACGACGGTGCCATTGGTATCGATTTGGGTACGTACACTTACCCGTGCCCTTGGCCGAATTGAGGTTCCTTGTCATGATGATGATGATGAGAGGGCTGCCGCCGTTGGCGGACCTGTAATATCCCAGTCTCGTGGTGCCCACAATGAATTTTCATCGCGCTTCACGACGAGAAAAACGTCGAATCACTAACAACTTATCCCAGGTACCACCTACTCTTGTGTGGCCACCTACGAGGGTACCAATGTTGAGATCATTGCCAACGAGCAGGGTTCTTTCACCACCCCTTCTTTCGTTTCCTTCACCGACAAGGAGCGTCTGATCGGTGATGCTGCCAAAAACAATGCTGCCATGAACCCTAAGAACACCGTCTTCGATGCCAAGTGAGTGCCCAGCTCCCGAACAGGACCGCCCCCGATTGCGTTCCAATGGCTTAGACGCGCTGCGGAAACTTCTATCGAAAAGGTGTCTAACAATCTCGTCACAGGCGTCTGATTGGTCGCCGCTTCGATGACCCTACTGTCAAGAAGGACATCGAGTCTTGGCCCTTCACCATTGTTGACGACAATGGTTCGCCCAAGATTGAGGTTGAGTACCTTGGCGAGAAGAAGCAGTTCTCCGCTCAGGAGATCTCTTCCATGGTCCTCCTCAAGGTACGAACAATTCCACATGCCACCATGCAGCCAACCATGATGCGGGGTTTTCACACAATCCTGCGTCGAATGTCGCACGAGCGGTCAATGCTGACTACACGGATAGATGAAGGAGATTGCCGAGACCAAGCTCGGCAAGAAGGTCGAGAAGGCCGTCATCACCGTCCCCGCCTACTTCAACGACAACCAGCGTCAGGCTACCAAGGACGCCGGTGCCATTTCTGGTCTCAATGTCCTCCGTATCATTAACGAGCCCACCGCTGCCGCCATTGCCTACGGTCTGGGCTCTGGCAAGTCTGAGAAGGAGCGCAACGTCCTGATCTACGATCTTGGTGGTGGTACTTTCGATGTGTCTCTTCTCAACATCCAGGGTGGTGTCTTCACTGTCAAGGCTACCGCTGGTGACACCCATCTGGGTGGTCAGGATTTCGACACCAACTTGCTCGACTACTGCAAGAAAGAATTCACCCGCAAGTCCAAGAAGGATATGAGCGGTGATGCCCGTGCCCTGCGAAGACTTCGAACTGCTTGCGAGCGTGCCAAGCGTACCTTGTCCAGCGGTGCCCAGGCCACCATCGAGATTGACTCCCTCTTCGATGGTGAGGACTTCACCATGACCATCACCCGTGCTCGTTTCGAAGACTTGAACGCCAAGGCTTTCTCTGGCACCCTTGAGCCTGTCGCCCAGGTTCTCAAGGATGCTGGCATCGAGAAGTCCAAGGTTGACGAGATCGTCTTGGTTGGTGGTTCTACCCGTATTCCCAAGATCCAGAAGCTTCTTTCCGATTTCTTTGACGGTAAGAAGCTTGAGAAGAGCATCAATCCCGATGAGGCCGTTGCCTACGGTGCTGCCGTCCAGGCTGGTATCCTTTCTGGCAAGGCTACCTCTGCTGAGACCGCCGACCTTCTCCTGCTCGATGTCTGCCCCCTGTCTCTCGGTGTAGCCATGGAGGGCAATATTTTTGCCGTAGTGTTGCCAAGGTTTGTGCTTTCCCGTCGCGCAGGAGATCACTGTTGCATTGAGCTAACACAGAACAGAGGCACAACCGTACCGTCAATCAAGAAGAGGTGAGTTACTGTGATGCACCTCATGTATTCTCATGGTGGGCCCCGATCACGGAGGGCGTGGTATTACAACAAGTGCGATACAGCGTTGAGGTTGGAAAGGAGCCCTCGGGCTCCTCTTTTCCTTATCAGGAGCTAGCCCTCCCTAAGCTCGATTTGGCAATGAACTTTGGCCACCATCCATCCAACCCTTGCTACCACACCACACCACTTCACCTACACTTTGTTGGTGGAGTTTCAACAACATCGTACACAGCTGCTAATGACTCTTCGATAGAACATTCACCACCGTTGCCGACAACCAGCAGACTGTTCAGTTCCCCGTCTACCAGGGTGAGCGTGTCAACTGTGAGGACAACACCTCTCTGGGAGAGTTCACCCTTGCTCCCATTCCCCCCATGCGTGCCGGTGAGGCCGTCCTCGAGTGTGTCTTCGAGGTCGATGTCAATGGCATCTTGAAGGTCACTGCCACCGAGAAGACCTCTGGCCGCAGCGCCAACATCACCATTGCCAACTCTGTCGGCAAACTGTCCACCGCTGAGATCGAGAAGATGATCACTGATGCCGAGGCTTTCAAGAGCAACGATGAGGCTTTCAGCAAGCGATTTGAAGCGAAGCAGCAGCTCGAGTCTTACATTGGTCGCGTTGAGGAGATTGTCACCGACCCTACTCTGTCTCTCAAGCTCAAGCGTGGTCAGAAGGAGAAGATTGAACAGACCATCTCCGAGGCTATGGCTACCCTCGAGATCACTGACAGTTCTGCCGAAGAGCTGAAGAAACAGGAACTCGCCCTCAAGCGTCTTGTCACCAAGGCAATGTCCTCCCGATAAATGCACCGGCCTTTCCAATACCAAAGGTCTAGTTCATGATGAGATTTGTTCATGATGGTGATTCCAAAAAGATGGGTTGAAGAGCACGACGGCGTTGCATTTAAGCGGTGGCACCTGTATCCAAAAGTTGATGGAGGCAACTACCCATTTAGGGCGTCTACACTGGATATCGGAACAATAAAAGGGGGTTCCTGATGACATGGTGAAAGAGGCTTTATATATGTTTTCCTTTGTTTTTTCTAATATTTTCATTTTTTTTTCCGGATCTGTGGACATTCAAAGTAACGGAGATTAACTGATAAGGAAAGTTCTGCGAAACAAGAAAAAAGATTTCTCTTATCCATTACAGACCCCATGCTGGAGGCCTGATGGGTGGATGATGACTGCATTGTTTGAGGGTGTCCGGCCTGATGATGTGCGAAGAACGAGCGGCCTATGGATCAAGAATAGATTCGGTAGAATGGAAAACACGGATGGAAGATGAAATGTTTATATTTCATGTGCCAGTCTCTTGGACAGAAGCAGCGATGTGACATGCTCATCTGGTGCGGTTGCTTATCAAAGAAAACGGAGCGTCGCCTGCGTGTTATGCCATTTCGTGTGCAGGACGCCGGGGGTAAAGTTGTTGTGATAAGGTGTGGGATCCTGCTTTGCGTCTTGGAAATGAAGCTATCCTTTGCAAGACAGTTTGCGGTAATTAGATGAAGGAAGAAATTCTCTTTGGCTACTTGTGAATGAAGAATCGCATTCCTTGTGACATGCCATGGTGTGTAGTCTTTGGGGCGTTGCAAGATTGGGGGTGCTAACGTCAACCCTGGTGTTTGATGATCAGATTGGGCCATTGGTGATTTGCTTCTAGCTCTATTAGTCCGGGCCGATCCTCGGAAACATGGAAAGCTTCTGCATGAAGCATTTTCCCCAATGGCAAGGGAAGTAGCACGGGTGGTGGATGTGGTTCCGCTTCTACCGCCGACTTTTCGACTACCCCCTTGCACCTCAGGTGCTACAAGACTTCTCTACGATAGGCGCTGGTTTCATAGGCTCCTATCTTGCATAGAGACGGAGAGGGAGAATAGATAGTATGCGATGTACTCCGTAATTACTATTCTACTACTAGTCTATCAACGGACCCGTAGAAAAGGGAAGAAAGGGCCAGCAGGGAAGGGGGCCTAGTGCGCGATTTATAAGGAAAGAGGGGTTACGGGCAGCCACGTGACGGGGGCTATGCTGCCCGCTGCGCGATGTCTCGTACGATAAGTTGATATCATGCTTGTTCCAACAATAGGATAATCTGTTAAATCATAGGACATTTATAGAAGGGGAAAAAAAGCTTTATATATACTTCTAGACCTCAATAGATAAAAAGCAAGGTCTTGAGATCGATGAAGAAGTAAAGCGAGACACAGATGGCGATGTTAAATGCGATATGAGAAACTGCTAAGTCAACTCTGTATTTCGATCAGATAATACATGGGGATCTTGCAAGTCGGGGATTTTGCCCGTTTGTGCACAAAGAAAAGGCCCACCCACCAATTACTGTGTGACCAAAGAATTTTTTTCTGCCCTGCTTCTGACAAGAAAACCTCGCACCAAATCTGTTCCCCGCCCGTCATGAATCCTCTACAGCCACGAACCAACTTTCAATTCGACCCCTTCGAGCCACACCCTGAACTCGATAATGTCGACATCAGCGAGTTCGAAAATGCAGACTGGAATAGTAACAGCGACCCGTTTGGGTTTTTCTCCAGCAAGGGCTTGTCGCCGCCGAAGCTGATGGAGCCGGCCGAGGTTCGCAAGGAAGCTAGGCACAGAAGCAGCAAGATCTACGAGGATTATCACAAGCTGCGGGCCATCATTGAGCGACATGAGGCTGTGATCCAAAAGCGATGGGAGAAAAAGACGAGATCCCAGCGTCTGAAGATCCTGCTCGACGCTTGGCCAAACATGCCGGCCACGCATCGTCCCGAATTCGCTGCCTTTCGCAAGCACCCGAAACGGCTTCATGAGGCGGCAGCCAAATACCGCGACTCCTTTATGTGGCCATATATTAATCAGGAAGACCTGGGCAAACCTAAGACGCTGCCGCTGCTACTCAACGCGCGGGGGAGAAATCACCCATCCGTATTTGCGGCGGCTGATGGTGACGTGATGCACCTGGGCAATGTGTCCATGGTTCTCGTACCGATATTCCTCAATGGACACGTTATGATGCTGAATGGCATGACAACGGAGCAGGACTACGGAAAAGTGGTGAGCTGGGACGATCACGAAGACGCCTTTGATTGGATGCACAGTCGCAAGCAGTTCCTCCCGGGCGAGGGACTCGATATCTTGGAAGCCCAGAACAGGCTGCTGAGCTTTCTTGTGACCTGCTGCCATCAAATCCTCCATGATATACCATCCGAGGAACTCATAAGCGACGCTTATCCCGTTCAACCCGAGCCATCGTGGGGAGCGAGCGACGAATCCAGGAATCTCGTGTCCCTGTCCACGTTGGCGGAAGAAGCGCCGTACCGAGTTCCGGCCAAACTTAACTTTGAAAGCATCGAGTCGTTGCTAGCTGCACGGGCTGCGCGTGCCGAAGAACACATCTTGGCTCTCCGTGAAGATCCCGGCTACTTTGCAGAGCATCTGATCGACATCAAGGAACATCGTCAAGAAGTCTTAAGGGATGTCGAGGGAAAAGTTCATCCGACGATGAAATTCCCACGGGAGAAGATTCTTTGGGCCCGCATCGTTGGCAGCGCCGTCGTTGGGGCAAGCTTCCAGCTTGAAATATTCTCCAAGCTTCGAGACCAGGCCCAGAAATTGAAGTTACTCCAAAACAAGTACGCAAACAAGATTTCGCCCCTCGAGGATCTACCTGAAGAGTACCTTGTGGCCTTGCTCAAGTTTCGTCATTATCTCAATCAGGCAGCGCAAGGACCTATGCTGCAGCTGAAGACAGTTGTTGCTGCCTCGCCGCCCATGAGGAAATATTTTGTTCGAGACATACCAACATCACCAAGCTCGACGAAGATTGTTGTTATTCAAAAGCCTGGTGTCAAGATGGACGGTGTCGCCCAGTCAGTTTTCTATCTGCTACAAACTCTGTGGGAGGATGAGTTCAACTTATTCCTCTACCGCCTACCCGTCGTCGTCGACGAGCTGGAAAGATTGATCCAGTCGGACCAGAGAGCCCGGAATCTTGTGTCTCCACATGTTGCCTACCTCATTAGTGAGCTCGCCATCATTGGCGAGTGCATGAGGCAGCTTCAGTTGTATCAGCCATGGGCTAACGGGTTCGAATTCGCGCTGGTGGAAAAAGAGGAGGGATTGAAGCGTGAGTTTGCAGAATCGACCAAGTCTTTGGGCCTCATGCTGGGGGCTCTTCACGAAAACAACCTGGGCAGTGTGTGCGAATTCGGGAACCCATCGGATAACAAATTCGACTATCCAGTGGGTAGGCGCCGAAACAAGGCGAATGTCGATGCACTTCGAGCTGCCGAGGCGAATCTCGACATTTTTTGGGCCAAAATTGACGACCTGCTCCATCATAAAGCCGGAAGGCTTGATGACACGGCGTGGAAACAACTTCTCACCAAGTCGCGGCCCTTGCAACGCACTCCAGAGTGGGCTGAGCCCGCTAGCGGTAAAAATGTCAAGCAAAGCACAACCAAACATCCTCAGACAGCTCCTGGCGCACTCACGGCACCGTTCTCTGCCTTGGGCATCGGTTCTGAGCCCTCATCTGTCCGGAAGGAAGTGTTGGCAGGAGTTGCTAGCAAGCCCAAAGTCAAATCTCACGGCACGCCTGACGTTAGACTTGCTGAGACGACAAATGCCATTCCACAATCTGCATCGGCCACATCGGATCCACATGGGTCATTCTCAGTCGATGCGCGAGCATTGAGGGTGTTTCGCATCGTATTCTTCGACCCGACTGCCAACACGACGCCCGGCGAGGTGGCATGGAATGATTTCCTGCATGCCATGAGCTCTGTTGGGTTTGCTGCCAGGAAGCTGTACGGGTCTGTTTGGCACTTTCAGCCGACCAAACTAGATGTGGAGAGAAGCATCCAGTTTCACGAACCGCATCCTCAGGGTAAAGTGCCATTTTTGATGGCGCGGCGGCATGGCAGGAGGCTTTTCCGAGCTTATGGGTGGTCTCTCAGTACCTTTACACTCAAGGACAAGTCGGCATGAAGGTCAAAGTTTAGATCTAGAACAGTGATTTTTTTGTGTTGGGAGCCAAGCACGCGCATGTGGTGGCACGGGATCCTGGAGACGTCGTGATGCAAAGTTCAATTCTGGATAGTTGATCTTGCCCCATATATGGTTCGTAGCAATAGCAAATAGCAACGCGCCTGTACCGGATCCGTCGTACGCTTGGTTCTTGAGAATGTGCTTGTCTCTGTGCACCTATAGGCTATATAATAGGCTATATAATAGGCTATATAATAGGCTACGGAGTACAATTGCGATGACTAAAAAGACAAGGCCAAAAGCGGCAAGACCCGCACGTCACCTCGTCCCAGCACAGCCAGAACATCACAACGACGTCGATCCCGGACCTCCATAAACCATCAAGACGGCTCCATGCCCCTCGACATCCTCGATCTTCCCGTCGACATCCTCGCACTCATTCTAACGCCGCTCCTCGTTCAGGCAGATCCGATCCCGCTCTGCTCATGCGGCTACCTCCCTCGCCGACAGCACCACTGGCCTCGCTGTCGACCCCTTGCCCATTCTGCTCATCCACCCAGCCATACACGCCATTTCAGCACCCGCCGCCGCTCGCCGGACTCCTCGCCATCCTGAGTGATCCGTACTTACGAACGGCCCGCCTGTGGGTCTCGGCATCGGCAGGACACGGAGCATGGCAGCCGTTTCGACTGCCATGTTCGACGAAGCGCCCATGGAGCTGGCAGGGAGGTCAAGGGAGAAGAAGTCGAGCTGGTACAAATTGACTGGGCCCGCATCGTGAAGATGCTTGATCCCGAGGGCAGAGCCGTGGCTGTCATGACGGGGGGGGCGGACGTGATGCAAGATCGTCAGCCAAAAGTCCAGTAACATGTCGCGTCACGTCATGTCGAGGGGGGGGCACACAAAGCCAACGCGTGAAACCACCAAACTGGAGACCCAAAAATGGCTTGTCTCGGTCAACACCATGGAGGCCAGAAGGATCCGAACGATACAGTTTCGGTAGGGGCACTCACCGTTGCCACCTTTGATCGACAAGTCTTGTGTTCCCCCGTATTTAGGGTTTTTTTTTCCCAGCCCGCCCCTAGGAATCACGTTCATGTACAGAGTACGGGTTCCGCGTTTGTCCATCCAGCCATTCACCGCCACGCAGGTGATGCAGTCCTCAAACGGAGGGATTCATCATTTCCCAAGTTTTCCCTTTTCTTCCCTTTTCTCTTGTTGATTTCCCTTCCCCCGGGAGGTTTGCTCGATCCCGCAACATGGTTCTATATCACTTCTGTCCGAGACGCTCTCCCCGTCACGCCCGTTGCGACTCGTTCCGAAGATGGGGCACCTTTTCTGACCGGATAGTCTGCGTCGCGTCCTGCAGAGGTGATTGGGAGCCCTCGGATCTACGCTGCATGTAAGATCCTTGTAAGCGGCCGAGATGGGTTATTGTTTAGCATGTAGCCGGGGGGGGGGGAATACAAAGGGACCTGGTTCCGCAGAACACCTCGAAGGAATGATAGCAGCTCCAACCTAGTGTGCATATACTACTCTGGCCACAGCTTACTCCACAATAAGGATTGCCTTACTGCCCATGGTTCGCTTTTAGGACAGAAACCAGATCAACCATATATTAAGTAGGACGCGAGGTTGATTGTGTGATGAGTAAGCCTTGACCGGGGAAGTGTATACAGACCAAGGTTAGAGTTGCTAGCATCCTCCAAGGCATCTGTGGGATGTGGGATGATTGCAAATGAAGTGAATGAGATGTGATAATCCATCGAATTTGAGGGAATGTTTCATGGTAAGGAAGGCTCTATATATGCTTCTAGACCTATCAAACGAAGCAAATGCCTTCGTACTGATCAACAAACGAAGCGAGGCACGGATGGCGATATCAAACGCAATACGCAAAGGTGCAGCCGACGCAAACCGGTGACCTGTTGCATACCGAAATATGGTCTGCTGTAATACGGATTACGGAGTACTCCGCATGTCACGGCATGTGCTTCTACTACCAAGACCTTGGTCCAACACAATCCCTGTCTCGCGAGGGCCCAGTTCGCCACAGCGCCAAGGTCCCCGGACTCCCGACAAAGCAAACGAGATAAGCATAAACGAAGAAAAAAAGACCAGGAACATGCCTTTTTCTTGTTCCGGGGAAAATCCGAGACAACGCCTTATCTGCGCCCAGTCGGGTGGCATGTCTCACGATCCCCGGCCAGCCCCCACCCAGCCCCAAGTCTTCCTTTTTGAATAACATGACGAGCGGACAATGACGTAAGGACCCGGCTGGGGGAGGTGGTGACAACAAGCCTTGTCGGTGTGCGGGCCCCGGAGCAGATTGGGTTCGCTCGTTGTCCTGTGCGGGAAGCACGTGTCTTGTCGCACGAGGGGTGGCCGGCGATTCCTGCCTTTTTCCTATTCAACCTCTCGTCTCGTCTCGTCTTGTTGCTTGCTATTCTATTCCTGGTGATACTCGAGTTTCGTCTTGGCAGGAGGGAAATCTTCAATTTTCAAATCTCGGCAAGATTCGAGTGGCCGGCCAACTTCACGCCACCACCCCCACCCACCACGTCCGTACATACGTAATCCGTACTTGGTAAATTTACGCATCAACTTAATTCAGCCGACAATTTTCCACAACAAGGCACGTTCCGGATCCACTTCTCAAAAATAGCATCAACGAACCCCAGAACAACGCACAAATCGCGTGCGAAACGCAATCGTTTCACCATGCCCTGCCTGTCATGCGGCAGATCCATCTGTGTCCTCCCAAGTTCCCGTCATGCATGCCCCGGTGCCATCCTTCTCCGCCACCAATGCTCCTGCTTCAAGCCCGTGAGGGACTGACTGACAATCCGTCCCCCCCCCCGTCTCTGTGTGCTAGGCTAGGCAATGGCAGTTGGGACAGAGCCCGCCGGTAGATTTGATTCGTTCGCCGCACTCTCCACTCCAATAATGAAGACGCGGGTCTTTCTATGCTTCTGGTCGTTTCTAAAGTGACCCCTTTGCCGCGAGTTGCCAGGCAGTGGTTTTTTTTTTTTGTGTGTGTTTTAGAAATACAGGTTTCACAGCGTTCGTTTTGAACAATCCATGTCTGATGGGGAAGTAGATGTAGATGAAGAAGATACGATGTCATTCAACTCGGTGTATTCGTCGTTCCAAGTAACAATGTCCAGTCAAGACTGCACGTTTTCCCCTACTAGTCTTCCTTGTCCTGTCCTGTCCTGTCCTGTATGCTCTTAATGCTGTGCTATGTCCTCGTGTGTCCGGCGCCTGGACTGTTCTCCTCTGATGACAATGGTAGAATTCGAACAGAAAATATTTCTACCTTGTCCAATTCTGTTTTGTTATGCTTCTACACGAGGGTAGGCTCGTGGAAGTCCTCTTTGTGGTCATCCAGGTGCTCGCCCCAGTGGACGGGACCGAGCTTGAGAATCCTGTGGCCACTGCCGCTGCTGCTGCTGCTGCTGCTGATGGAGCTGGACGATCGTCGACGGACGGGCTCGGCGGCCACTGCTGCTTCGCCAGGCACAGCCTGGGCTGGCACGGCTCGGCTCGCGGGTGCTTGGGGATACGAGGCAGAGGTGGCCGGTGCAAGGGGGAGGAAGAAGCTGTTGGAAGACATGTTTATATATGAATATACGTAGCTTGGGATGTTTGGTGAGGGGACAAGATGGAACAAGTGGTTGGTCGTATGGCTTGATTCCGAGTTTTGTGCCTGACAAGGTGGGTTAACCTGGTACGAGAGGAGATTGATTCTTGGTGAGAAGATGGTGTGCGAGAGACTGAGGAAAGCTGGGACCGTTCGTGTGCGCTCTCTTTTATACTTATTTGGTTTGCCATGTCATGCCATGGCCACGCAGATTCGCTGCCGTGATACATGTCCCCCCCATCCCTGCATGATGCCATGTCATGTCACAGCCTGGAGCAAGCAAGGCAAGGGTTGCCGACTTCGTACGTACGGAAAGGACGGCGTGCTCCGTACCGAGTACCCATCAACCTACTACCTGGATGAGTGAAATGACTGGGGCTGCTTGTCTCACCCGAGATATCAAAATGTACAAGGTACTCCCCTCCGTAACAGTCAGTCAGTCAGTCAGTCAGTCAGTCAGTCAAGTCGCCTCCGCGTTGACGACATTGTCGCAGGCTTGCTGGGCATTCTAGCCCAGCAACCCATGCACCGGCTACTGCAACTAACAACGTACAAACTGGTCAGCCGATCCGCAGAAATCTCAGAACGGGTCTCGCGTCCGAGTGGTGGCATGTGGCATGTGGCATGTGGCGGCATGGTTGGATGGCCCGCTTCCCACCGTCGCGCCAGCAAAAAAAAATATTGTCTTGGAGACAGCATTTTTCATGTCTCTTTTTTTTTTTTTTATCGGGTGTGCCCGCTCCAAGCAATGGGAACTCCCGGGCGCCGCGCCATCGTGGTATTCCGTTTCCGTTTCTCATGTAATCCGTAGCTGAGTGGAATTTCGACATCTTGCCGTAGCCGAGTGCGTCGGCCGTAGAAAAGGACGCAACGGAAACGGGATCGTGCCCCGCTCTCAACGGTGACGACATAATTGCCGAGCACAAGTTCGGACATGTTTATGTAAATGTGATGAACGTTTGACCCATCATTGGACATACCACCTCGGACTAGCTACGTTGTATCGTGGTGGGATATGTTGGACCAGCTATTATGTGACATCGAGCAAGACAAAACTGCCCAACATGTCCCCGTTGCTCAAAATATCGGCAATGGTTCAACATTGCAGGGTCCGGCCTCTTGTGAGCGTTGGTGTCATGGTGTAGTCCAGGGTAAGTAGAAAAAGAGGACAGCTCTTCTCCTTCTTGTCCGGCCGAGATCGAAATCGAAAACTTCCCAATGTGGTTTTGACAGCATCAACCCGAAATTATGCTGTATCCCGCTTACATTTTCGACAAACTGCGCTCCTGCTGCTGCCAAGGTATGTTCCATGATGCGCCATCTCTCGCTTCTTAGTGCTCACACGCCATCCATCAAACAACCCCAGTACATGTCGCCATCATTACAGCGACTGAGGGAAAACTGACCATCGAGAGTGCATATGCAGCATTCTGCTTCCAATCGTCTGCCTCTTTTTCTTTTATATACCCATCGAGATCGACCTTGATCGGCTTTGCGGGACCTCTCTAATGTGCGACCCTACCCTGGTCATCGTTAAGCGCTACCGCGAACAGCAACAGCGGGGGCCAAGATCTACGCCCTAGGTACCGAGGCATTTATCCCAATGGTAAGCAAATTGCGTCTGTTCAGAAGCGGGAGGTTGTATGGTGCTAGATCCCTGACAGAGACTGCCTGGTCACCGCCACAATCACCAATTGAGCCAGCTGTGAACACGCGGGGACGGCTCGGCAATGATAGAATAGCCGCCATTGCCTGTAAGCGCCGTCCGTGGTCTTGCAGCATGGATCCGCCATGCCGGCCGGGGGTGACGTTGACCACTAAGCTATGGCAGAAGTTATAAATATTGTGACCTTGCGGCTCATTTATCAGACTGAGACGCGTTAGCCATCGTACATGAGCAGGGGGTCGGTCTATTGACTCCCGGGCTCGCCTGTCGCGTCTGGACATAACACCCATAATAATACAGGGATTTCTTAGGGGCCCTTGCTAACTATGTGCAAGAAGAGGTCCCCACCCGGCACCTAAAGCCCTGTCTGTGTGACTTCGTGATTTCATGGAAATGAAGTCGGTCAGAGGTGTTTCTTGATACACACATGAACCACTCGAGCTTTGGTGTGATTCAAAGACGCATTTCTACCACTAATTTTGAATTTACCGCCAAAAAAAAGAAGTGAAGTGTTCTTTGTTTCGGCCTTTGGTTGTAGTGTTGAAAGTGTACACCTAAGCGCATTCTTGTTACCCATATCGCTTCGTCTCGCGTGTCGTCGTCGGGACGGAGAAAAAAACGGAAATACATGTCTTTGCGGACTTCTGCCATAGGTTCGTCAACGCATTGTTGATAGGCGCAACTCAACATGCCGTAGGGTAACATTCGAAGGTAAGAAGGATGCAGGCAACAAAGACTGTGAGGGGTAATCCCGGATTAGGTCATTGACTCATTGGGGTCAAGGTTGAAAGAAAGCGGCACAGGCATGCATGGCATGAGCTAATTCTCAAAGGAGAAGGTAAACTCGCAATGGTAATGTTCACGCAGATTCAGAGCTGCTGCGCCTTGGAGTCAGTCGTCTCTGTTTTTGTCCGTAACTTTTGTGAGTTGCTCCGAGTTTAGCATCAATTTTTTCATCTATCTGCTTGCTGGAACTTGGTCGTGTCCCACAGCCACAGCAGTGGCAGTGACAGCACCTTCCTCATTCCCTGAGCTCCGGTCTGGCAGCTGGCAACTGGGGCCCGACTGCCAGCCACACCAACACCTGCCACCAGTCATGTTCACTCACGCCCCCTTGTCTCCAGCTGCAGCTGCCCTAGTTGCCTAGGTAGTTTCCACAATCGACAATCGACGAACAACTTGAGCCAAGTGCGCTTGCCCAGCAAGCAAGCAATCAGCCCATTGTCGCTTGCTATGCTCTTCTGGGTTGAGCTGCCTGAGCTGCCTGAGCTGCCTGAGCTGCCTGCTCAACCGGCACAGATGTGAACGACTCTGCCTTGCAGTGGCAGTGGTATAACCACCAAGTGACCGACCAGGCCAGACCCAAACATCGTCCCAGCCGGACTGAGACCAGCAAAAGATATTGGAATTTGGAAACTCAACAGCAGAGCAGTGCAGTGCTTTTTGCAGCACCATGATTCAATTCATCCTGACTAGATGTTGAGTTTGGCCCGACCAACGTCCGTGGCCCGCTTCAACCAACCATGTTGTTGAGTGCTTCGTGAACCGGAGATTCACGCTCTTGCATCATCGTCCACCTCCAGTTTACCCTACCCCTGCCCTTTTCGCCTGGCCGTGAATTTTGGCCCCTTCAGGGCTCTAGTTTGGTTTAGCTAGCCTTGAATCTTCCTTCGGCTGGCAGCCCGGCTGATGACGAGATGGACCGTCGTTGGCTTACACCAGACACCAGGTACCATAAAGAGTGATTGAATGCATCTCTTCTTCGCGCCCCTCTCGCGCCCACCAGGCTCCGATTGCAAATCACACGCCCTCGATGCAGTCAAACTTCGATGGCACGCTTCGGCTTCTTCTTCTTCGCTTTGCCGTTTCTCCTCGTGCCACTACTCACTGTACTGCCTACCATCCACACCCCCAAGGGAATTACATACATGGTCTGGGATCATATGGGGACCAAGTGCGGTTGTCGGTCTTTGCCTATTCGTCTTTCCTATCGATTCCGACTCCTCTTCACAGACGCCTAACCTTGGCGTGTCAGACCGAACCGTCTTGACGTAGCCGACACGATGCTTTAGCAAGCTTGATTTGGAGGCTACAGATGCTTCATATCGCCCTCTAGGCTGGAAATAACATGTTCAAGCGCACATAAATGACATATATTGCCAATCAATTGACCCTTTCCAAGACAAGACGACTGGCTCAGGGATATCAAACCCCGTCAGCTGATAGCAGTCGACAGAGGAGACACCCTGCTCGGTCTACCAACAGCATTTGTCCAGGTCAAGGGTACAGGAAGTCGAGCCATCGCGGGCGTTATCCAACTGTCACATAAATCCCATACATCCCTTTCGGTCCTGCCGGCCAAGTGGAAAATCCGTCGTCTCGTGCTTCTAGAGGCCTGATTGGTGTCTCTCGTTTCCCCCCAAAGCCAAAGTCATGGCCAAAGCCAAAGCCAAAGTCGAAAACTTTTCGTTAGCTCTTCGGGCTCAGCAAACCAACCGGTATGAGTTGGTGACTGCTATATTGTCGGGACATACATTGGATGCCTCCAGTTATATAGGGCCTCGAGTAACTCGACTTGATTCCAGCTATTCGCCCATCACTTCAGACTCATCTTTCGCATCTTGCAAGCTTTCCATTCAAGTCGAGACACTCGCAAACCTTGGCCTTCTTCTCTGATCAAGACTTTTACCTGTGGACTTCAGCTTGAACCCATGTCCACGAACACCTTGGCTACCCAAGAATCAAGACATTTCACCATTCGCCTAAAGCCTACGACTTGGACACTCGGTCGTAATGTGCATTTGGATCACCACCGACTACTGGACCTCCTGCGGATGCACCGTCACGCGGTCGTCCCCCAAACCCACTTGCAACTGCACCAATGTCATCAATCAAGGCACCCAAACATGGCAGGGATACTGCAACCGTCCTCAGTGTCCTAACCCTGCTCAGTCCTAGTAGGTCCGTCGCTGTGGTCTCTCCCTTGTGTTGATGATGACTTGGTCCCTGAACCCGATGGCTGACCTTTGGGAGCTACCTCACAGCTGCAGACTGAGAAGACGAACCAAGCTATAGACGCACACTCGACGATCTAGCAGCACCGGGCTTCTCTGCTCTTGGATTTTGCACGAGGACTGAAAAAAACAAATCGGCACTACAATGGATTAAACTCATCTTCTTGCTTCTAAACTTTGTTTTCTTCCAAGACTAGACAATGTGTATATTTGTCTTTCTTTTACCACCTCATGCCGTCTTGTTCATCTCTACAGTTTTCTACACTTGTGTCCCCTGGCAGATTTGGTCAACTTTTGAGTTGGCTCGCGCGAGCTCATCTACTTTGAGAGGCGTTTTCTGCCTTCGTTAGCACCGTCTCCTAGTGGCCCTCCTTGCCTAGCCTTGGATGAAAAGAAAAAAGGGAAGGCACACGGGCCAACAGGGATGGATATAGTGGCCTGCTCGAGAGCCAAGAGTGCTACATTGACGTGGCGGAAAGTGGTGACGGTTATTTTGACAATGGCCTGTGTGATGATGAGCTAGCTGGACAATAGCAACCTTTTGGCCTGCGGACCACAATTTGTTGATTATCTCCGTGCGTGTGTGCCTTGGTCTGACTCGGATGGAATGGCCGCCTGCATTCGCCCACTTAGCATCTCTCGATGCCCCTATCTCATCTCTCTGCATCTCCATGTGACGTGTTTCAGCCATTTTCTGGGCACACTTTGCTGTCGTACACGTATATGATGAATCATTTACCAAGTAGCCGGTTCCAGTGCCGATCTCGAAATCTCGAATGCAGTTTGTCGACAAACACGGGCGGGCATACGGCACAGGCACAGCCAGCCTGATGGAGTCAACCATGCGGCCAGATACGCGACCATCTCTTCCCTCTTGCGCCCAGGCCCAAGAGCCGGCCAGGCTCACAAATACAGTGCGGCCCCTTCAACCGAAAGGAAAAGAGAGAAAAAAAAAAAAAAGAACGCATCATGTCAATGAGCGCAATCGAGAAAGTAGAGACTTGGCCCAATGGGCAGGCTGCGTGGCGTTGGCGTGGCTGTGCTACAAGCTCTATTCAGATTGACATTGACATTAGGAACTGACAAGACTTGCCCTTTTGGTGCGGTGCGATGCTCGTTGGCGCCATTTTCGGGCCCTCCGACCCCATTTCATTGATTATATCCATTGTTCAGGAAGAAGTCCAGAACAATAAAAGAAGGCCTTGTTCATTGAAAAATTGCGCGCGCCCGCTCCGCGGAGATGCCGCGACAGTATGGTGAGCGGCGCGAGATGTTATCTAGGTCTGTTTAATTTTTCTTTCTTTTTTTTTTTTTTTTTTTAACAACGCCCCATGTCCTGGGTGTAATTCTCGGGGATAAGCAAGGCAGGCCGCTGATTTCGGCGGCCAGGCACAGCGACGAAAGAGGTGGGGGGGGGTTCTGGATTTTGATCGCGCCCATGGCTGCGGGGCAGGGGGTACAGGCCACCGACCGAGGTGGGAAAAAAAAAAGGCACAACTATCGTCACATGATTCGATACCAATGCGCGGAAAGCATGCATGGCGTCAAAGGGCTCGGCTCGGCCGGGAGCCAGGCGGGATCGGGGAAAGTGGGGGCCCCCCCTGGGGAAAGAACCCCGTCTGATTTGCAAGTCAAACTTGTGGTCGGGCAAGTTGTACATCCGTATTGTACGCAGGGAATAAACCCGCGGCAAGCATTTGTCCACAAAGTGATGCACGGTGGAAAAGGGGAAACACTCGCCATGTCAAAAGAAACGGCAAGAAAAGGCATGCTGAGCCGCCGCTCGGTCTTTGTCTACTTTTTGCGCTAACGAGGTGGAATAAGAAGAAGAGTCAATGTACGTTCCTCACTCGCACTCGGCCGACCAACACGCACGCACGCACGACCCGGCGGGTTACTTGACACAACGTGCATGGAGGGCCTGGTCTGGTCTGCTGTTGCAACGTACTTTCGACAAGGGGCCTGCCCCGTCCTCGGAAACAGACTTTCGTCATCCATCGTTCATGTCCGTTCAGGGCAGGGAGGGATAAGTTTGCTGGGAAGGGAACCCACAGTCATGAGAGAAGACACTGTCGTGAGAGATCAAATGAAATGCAAATAGTGCTCAATCTAATGCATCTGCGTCGTCATTCTTCCTTGCGAAACAGTAAAAATATATATCAACCACCTCCCGTACACTTCGCTTCAACTCCCCTGTTAATGTTGCTGTTGCTGTTGCTTCCAACCGCAAAGAACCAACCCCATCCATCACTGCGAGATATTGTACATCTTGGGGGTTTCGGCCCTTGTTACACTCTTATCCCGCCACTTGGCTGACCGCACCCCCCACGGTGGCCCCCCCAATCAATCGTTTATTAAAGTGGATGATTGTGTTCTCTTTTTTTTCTTCACGTTTTTGCTAATCCTTTCGTTGGACGGTATGATGTCAGTGTTATCACCTTTTCCTCCGTACTCTCATGCCTCCTTCTCAGGGTCAGACATCTTTCCCTTTCTTTGCTATGTGTATGCTCTAGAATGCTGAGCTTCCCCCCCCCTTTTTTTTTTTGGGTTTGGGGTGAGAAAAAGAACAAAAGCGGGAAAACTGATGGCGAGAATGAAAGACAAGGATAAAAGAAACGGACATGACACAACAGGATTTAGTATTTATTGATATATAAAAAAGGGGAGGTCGAGGACAGCCTGTGTCTCGTATGCATTAATCAATTACGGGAAATCAGTCGTTAGAGGGCGAATTGGGAGAACTGTGTCGATTTTGTTGGTCAACCTCGCATATCATGGAGAAAGAGAGCAATTGTGAAATGCAACGTACTATTGATTGCCCGAGTTACCCGGACCGGGGGTGCGGGGAGAGAACGCAGGCGAGGTTGGCGAGTAGCTGGGGCTCGTCGGGCTCTGCTGATTGCCAGGGCTCCTTTGGAAGCTTGGACTCGTTGGCGAGTATGCCTCGGGAGATGTTGGAGACCAAGAGGGAGATGCTGGAGAGTACGAAGGAGAAGTAGGACCAGCGCCATGCAAGTTGGGTGACGCAGGGCTGTAGTTGGGGCTGGCTGGGGAGTAGCTGGGTGATGTTGGCGAGTTGAACTGCGCCGGCGAGGTGGGCGAGTAGTGACGAGGAGACGTTGGCGAGGTTGGTGAGTAACTCGGCGATGTCGGGCTGTAGTTGGGGCTGGCAGGGCTGGTGGGTCGCAGCATGGGTGACGTCGGCGAAAAGGATGGAGACGATGGGCTGAACGACGGCGAGGTCGGGTAACGACCAGCACTGCCATCCAGGAGCGGCGATGTGGGCGAGTAGCCGGCATTGGGCGACGACGGAGAGTAGTCAGAAGCCATGGGTGCGCTGAACGGTGATGTTGGCGACGTGCTAAAGGGGCTCGTCACACCGCGCATCGAGTAGGGACTCATGGGCCCTTTGTACTCGGTGTTGAAGCCTGACAGTGTTTCTGACACAGCACCTTGGATGGGGGAGAAGTTCCCTGCCGCTGGTGAGCTGATGCTCATGTAGCCCGAGTCGTTCGACATGGGCGATCCAGTGTCGTAAGGCGTCGCCGCGCCCTCCGCTTCGCCCTCCTTGACTGGCATGCCGGGCATAAGACCCATGCGAGAGTTGTCGGAGATGACCGTCTCCAGCATCTTGGGGTCCAGGAAAACATCAAAGTTGCCTGTACCCATGGGTGCCAACTGTCCCAGCATAACGTTTTCAGAAATACCCCGGCAGTCGTCAAGCTCACCACTCGCCGCTGCTTCAAGGAGAATTTCCACGGTTTCCTCAAATGAACAACGCATCAGCGCGCCGGTATCAGCACGGTTGATACCGTGTCGAGTGACGGCAGAGATGGTGCCTCGGTATGTCATCACGTCGACCAGCAGTGCAATGTGTCGATGATTGACATATGAACCGTCAAAGGCCAACACATTGGTCAGCTCCTTCACCAGAGCAGAACGGGCAGCTTCAATGCCAAACACCTCGACAATCTGCCACAGGTCGTTGGTGTATGTCCGCGTGGGGTCAACGCCATCGACGGCAAGAACGTCACGCAGAGCGGAGCCAGACGTATCCAGGTACCACTGCGTGCACTTGTCATCGTCCTTCTTGGCAATCTCGGCTCCATCGTCGTCGACCACCAGGCGGGTACCCTTGGTCAAGAAAGCTCTCTCGACACCAGGCACGCCTCGAAGAGTCAGGGTATCGAGAAGATGAGCCTCGAGACGTTTCAACATCACATCGTCTTCAATCTTCTTCTCCCCGTCCTCATCCTTCTCATTATCGGTTCGGATGGTGCGGATACGGATGACTTGCTCGTCCGCGTTGTTGTCACTGAAGATGATGGCCAAATCACTGGGGTACTCTTCCTTGATTCGCTGAGCCACGTCATCAATCTTGATTTCTTTATCCAGGAGCTTTTGTCGATCGAGAGTAATGCGCAGAAGCCATCTCGATTGCTGGTCAGTTGTGTCCTGGGAATCGTCAGGAATCAAGAAGTACGATTCAACCATGTCCATATCTTCGACAATGCTAGTGCCCTGGATATCTGGGTCGTAGTAGATCTCGGTGACGGATGTGATGGAGCGAAGATTGGTGTATTCGACCAAACTTCGGAGTTTCTTGGCCTGCTCCTGGGTTCCCAAATGGGTGTTCAGGTACACAGCCATGCTTGGCGTCTTGATGTCCTTGGCCAAGTTGAGAATTTCCTTGAGACGAGGCACACCCAAGGTGACGTTCTTTGAAGACACACCGGCAAAATGGAACGTGTTCAGAGTCATTTGCGTAGCGGGCTCACCAATAGACTGCGCTGCCAGAACGCCGACCATTTCACCAGGGCTGACAAAGGCTCGATCCCATTGATTCTGCAACTCTCCCAAAACGTGGTCGAATGCGAGTTTGTTCAAGCGATGGACCTTGACAATCTCTTTGAAAGCCAGACGAGAGCGGATCAGTGCCCTGAACAGAATGGTGGCACTTTCATCGGCCTCGATGGAGATGGGGTCCGAGCCGCGCACAATCTTCAGGTCACTGAGCAGGTTCTGTATCCTCGGAATCACATCCGCGGGTCGCAGGTTGCTGCGATCAGTTGCCCGAACGTTGAAAACACGCTTGGCAGTTTCAATTATTCTGCCAATGTTGAGAGGCAGCTGCATCATTTCCTCTCCCATCTTAGTGCGGTTAATCAGTCTCACAATGCGACGGTCGTTCAAAAGGTGGTCCCACTCCGAGTCCAAGAGGTCCATGGACTCCTTGTCACCTGCCAGCTCGTTGCCGTATTCATAATCCTTCTTGAACCAATCGGGAGGGTTGGCCAGGTCGAGGCGATACTTCGTCTCGAATGCCGCATCGGACATTTTGAGAATGCCAAGCTTCTGCTTCTCGATGCACATAGCATCCAACCCATCTTCGCCATACAAGAACTGAATAATATCTCCTAATGAGTTTCGCACAGTCCCATCATAACGTGCACTCAAATCTTCAAGAGCCTTGACCAGTCGTCGCTGAATGTATCCAGTTTCGGCAGTCTTGACAGCGGTGTCGATAAGACCTTCTCGTCCAGCCATGGCGTGGAAGAAAAACTCGGTAGGAGTGAGACCACGGAGATAGGAGTTTTCGACGAAACCACGCGCTTCGGGGGAGTAGTCATCCTTTGTGAAATGCGGCAATGTTCGGTATTTGAAGCCAAATGGAATACGCTTGCCTTCCACAATCTGCTGACCGACGAGAGCGGTCATCTGTGAGATGTTGATTGAGGATCCCTTGGAACCGGACTCAGCCATGGTGACGGCGTTGTTCGAGTCCTTCAAGCTCCTCTGCGTGGTAGTACCAGCCTGGTCACGGGCGGAGTTGAGAGCCATGGACACCTTGTTTTCGAACGTAGCTCGGACGTTCATACCGGGAAGAGCTTCAAGCTCATTGGCCGTGGCTTGGGCCGTCAGTCTTGCGACCTCCGCTTTTTGAGTGTCAATATGAACCTGAACCTTCTCGATAGTCTGTTTGTCAGGCACGGTATCACCAATACCAATACTGTGGCCATTATTCAAGAGCCAGTACGTGACGACTTGTTGGACACCGTTGAGGAAGGCCATGGCTCCCTCAGGACCCAGTTCATTGTAACTCAGGTGGACTATACCTCCAGCGGCCGAACCAATGTTCTTCTTCTTCAGAAGACCGTACAAAAGCTCGCCGCTTTGGATCAAAAGACCAGTGTCTTTCAACGGGATATCCGCATTGTCTTGGCCGCCAGACGACTCAGGAGAGTGCAAGCTGATTTCTTTGGGAATGACCATGCTAATAAGTTGTTTACCAGTCCAGCGAGGTCGTGGCTTCAGAATGGCGGGCTGGGGGATGACACCATCCCAGTTCGGAACCCAAAGCATCATGTTCATGACCATTTCTTTATCAACAAAGGTATCTCGTCTGCAAAGCTTGTAGGCACCAGCAAGAGAATCCTGGACAACACCCATGAGAGGCCCGTTCTTTTGCGGAGAAACAATGTTGTTAGGAACGAGACACAGTTCCTTGACCTCCGCACGCGTCTCCTCGGATTGGGGAACGTGCAAGTTCATCTCGTCACCATCGAAATCGGCGTTGTAGGGTGAAGTAACGGAAAGGTTCAAGCGGAAGGTAGAGTAGGGCATGACACGAACACGATGACCCATCATGGACTCCTTGTGCAACGAGGGCTGACGGTTGAAAATGATGTAATCTCCATCCATTAAATGCCGTTCCACCTTCCAGCCATATTCCAGGGAGATCTGGGCAGCTCTCCTGTGATGTCTCAAGTCGATACGGGTGCCGTCGGCTCGGATAACGTACTTGGCACCAGGATGTTCGTTCGGTCCATTTTCAACGAGCTGATGCAATTTACCGATGTTGTATGGAGTGACCGTTTCGGGATATGTGAGCGTTCGAGCGATACTGCGTGGGACGCCGACTTCGTGGAGTGATAAGTTGGCATCACCAGTAATAACTGTTCGGGCCGAAAAATCGACACGCTTTCCCATCAGATTGCCTCGCAGTCGGCCTTCTTTGCCCTTTAAACGTGCTCTGATGGCCTTGACAGGACGACCGCTCTTTTGCAGAGCGCGAGGCTGTCCCGCAATATCATTGTCCATGTATGTCGCCACATGATATTGAAGCAGTTCTTCAAAATCGCGGGCGATGTGCTGTGGGGATCCTTCACGAATCGCCTGCTTCACATTACCGTTGGCACGAATGATGTCACCGAGCTTGTACGTCAAATCGTCTTCGTTTCGCATTCCCGTGCTGGTGCCATCCATAGAAATACTAGGACGTACTGGAGGGGGGGGGACAGGCAAAACGGTGATGATGAGCCACTCAGGTCGAGCATAATCCGAGTTCAAACCCATCTGGCGCAGGTCTTCCTCGGAGATTCTCTTGAGGATACCATGGGCCATTTCGGGTGTAATAGGCACAGTCTCTCGCCGCTTGGGTCCGTCTTCCTGAACAACATCGAAAGCAGCCTTGAGCTGGAGAGCGGCTTGTCGAACCTGCGGTTGCACATTGCCACAACCACCATGGTTGTTTACCACTGGCTTCATACCTGGGGCAAACTCTTCGTCATTCTTTTCAGTACGGTCTTCGTTTTCACATCTCCGCTTCTTCTTGCACACGGCCCAAACACGATTGAAGCGAAGCTTAGCGTCTCGAGTTTGGATAGCTGAGACAAACTCGGGATCGCTCTGGCAGGAAAGACGGCTGTTAGCAAACAATTCAAGTCAAGCAAAAAGTCTACGGAGAGTCATCAGGATAGACCAACAGTATCAGCCAGCACCTTGCTACAGTTGTGGCAGACAATCTCCAAGATCTTCTTGACCTTCTTGATGAAACCGGGATGGTACACGGGTTTGGCTAATTCGATGTGGCCAAAATGACCGGGGCAGTCACTCATTGCTTGTGTGCATGTCTTGCATTTGAGCCCTCGGTCGATGGAGCCCAGCAGAGGATCGTTGAGGCCACCGTCGCGTGGCTTTGTGCGTGTTTCGTCCATGGTCTCGGGATACAGAATATGGCAAACACTCATGTTTTTTATTTCTTCTGGGGACATGAGGCCAAATTGAATTTCTTCAACCGTCTTGAGCGGTGCGCTCGAGAACGGGGGGTGGTAGTTAGACATGATTGCGGTTTGTCAAAGGGTCGCCCAAAATGTTGGCAGAGGCGACCAAGGCTGGGCGAAGGGGGGGCGAAGCTTCTCGTCCGGGAAAAGACGCGACACGCAGTCGCAGCGTGGTTGTGAGAGATTGCGAGAGCAAACACGCCAGGAAATCGAATGAATCCGTTCAATGATATCCGTCCACTTCCCGATCGATGAGAGACCCCGTCGAAGACGAACGGCAGATGGCGCTCAAATGCGGCGCTCGCCCTGGCCAGCGGCCCAGGAGACGATCGAGATCTTCTCCTCCGTCGCCACCGCTCCAAAAGTCGTCAAAGTCGTCGAAACGTCGATGGCCGTATCGAAGAGCACTCTTGAATGTGCTTCAGAGCGCAACGCGCGATGCTCGACGCGCGTGGTGATGAATTTGAGCCGGTAGGCAAAGATTTTGACGTGGTTAAGACGTGATGACTGGAGGGTGGGCTGGAAGAATCTACTTGAGGCGGCTGGCCACCCACGCATGCAAGGCGCTAAGCTCTTCTTGGAATTAGGACTGCCCCCTGCGCCCGGACATGGCTGCCTGAGGCCGCCAGCGCGAGAGGCATCCGTGGCCAATCCTTTGTTTGTCACCCCAAGCACTTTTCTCCATAGAGCTCTCCATTCATTCCCCAGCTCTTGTAACGGGACTTGAATGTAATTGGACAAACCACACTCCCGGCCAATTATCTCGCCTGCGCATCGCTGGTGACTCAAACATCACTCACCATTCATGGTTGACCAAAGACAAATGCTATGAGTCCACCCTGTCCCATCATGCATCACACATTTTCTCAGCTATCCTTTGCAAATCAAATATTCCAGCTCAACATGTCACAACTCAAGCGACAATAACTCTCTTTGGACTCACATGCGAGTGTCTCGATTGTCTCCATTATGCCAACACTCATCCATCGTAAGTAGAAGGATAAGGGATGTACAGTGAATCCTGAACCATGCTTTACCAAGCAGGATACGCAACTTGATTGCAACTCTTCTAGTCTGACTACTTCTTCCTGCCTCGACCACCCCTACCGGCACCGCTCCTCTTGGTAGTTGTTGTCTCGACGGGCCCATCAATGTCGCTTTGGCCCTCACCAGGGCTCCTACGTCGCATGGTGCCAGTAGAAACCGCGATGAACTCATCCTCGCTATCACTTTCGCTCAAGTTGAAGAGGATGGGCATACGAAAGCTATCGACATCGTCATCGAATTTGGACGGGTCAAGTGTCAGAACGTCAACGTCCTCATCTTCTGCGTCGAGGCGCCGCCGATGGATCTCCTCTTGTGCGTAAATATCGAATTCGTCCTCTTTCTCGATATATTCGACGTTTTCTTCCACCTCGGCGAAATCTGGTGCCAGCGCCGACCATTTCTGCGGGCTAATTACAGACCAAATGTAGATGCGCCCTGTTTCCAACCCGCACACCGCTAAAAGGGCTCTGTTAGGATGCCACTCTATGACACCCTGCTCTTCCTTGGGGTCTTTGAGCATGCATACCAGACTGCCATGATTACGCTCCCAGACGTAGAGTTCGTGATTATTATATGTTGATGCAGCCACATACTCACCCGTGGCACTGAACGTGACGTGGTTCCAAGATAATTTATTGACAACATCCTGAAACTTGTGCTCAAGGGGTAGCTGTATCGTATCGAAGTCCAAGTCTTCGACCGACAGGTTGGGTATTCGAAAGGTACGAATGATGCGATCCTGTGAGTTGACCAGCAAATCTCGGCCAGATCCGGTTATTCGTAGTGTGGTTATAATCCCCGAGCAGACTTTTTCCGTGTAGATTATCTCGAAAGATTTGGTGTCAATTATGTTGATTTTACCTTTGCTGGTGCCAGCAATGATGTGGTCGCCGGTGGCAGTCCAGATGGCAGATGTCGTCTTTTCTCTGGCACCTTCTCTGGCCTGCTTCTCTTTCAAGGCAACGTCATTATCGGCGTTGGTTCGTCTGGGAACCGAGGGGAGTATATGTTTGACATCGACCGGCTCGCTCATATCTACCAGAACTGGCTGCTCCTCGAAAAGCGATGCGACGAATTGCAAACTACAGTTCAAAATCAGCGCGTTACGAACTTATCAATAGGTTTTCAGTTCTTGACCGATTAGCACGTACTGGTTCCATGGGTGCAGCTCTGCCATGTACGCTGGCGCTCGGAAGCGCACTTCGCGCAATCTTTTACCGTCTTGAAGATCCCAGAGGATGGCCTTCCAGCCCTGGCAGGTAGACAGCAGGTATCTCCCACATCGTGACCAACTCAGAAAGGTAATGTTTTTGCTGTGCCCTTTCAATTTTCGGGCGACGCCCATGGTCTCGAGGTCCCATATCGCTATGACGCCATCGACTCGACCGGACGCGAGATAATCGCCTTTGCGATTGAAACGCAGCACAGTGGCATGGCCAGATCGTATCGTGCTGGTGATGCTCTCGGGGTAATCCTGCAGTAGGTAGTCGTCGGACAACAAGAGATTCATGATTGCGAACGAGTGTCCAGGTACCCAAAGGCTTCAGAAAGGAAGTTTAGAGACTGATATCATGGCCCATCCTCATTGCGCAAAGGCGTTGAAAGACGCGCACCGCGGCGCTTCGATGGTCACGGCTCACGATTCACGAATCACGAATCAATCGATGACAAAATGTATCTGGTGTTGAAGTGGGGATGCCAGGTTGCTGAACAACCCCACCCAGCCACCCACCGAAGCTACTGAGTTGTCCACTGTCAAGTGCTGTCACTGCACTGGCCGTACCTACTCTACTGCTGCTACTGTAGACAGACCCCCACCGCGGGGATGAATCCGAGCTTGCAACTTTTCTCAGGATCAAACAGTCAAGCTACGTACTTTGTCCAAAGTATAGCCTGGAAGCGAACATGGCAAACTCAAAGTAAGCTTGATCAAGGCATAACATGTTTGCACTGTGCAAACCACGGCTAACAGGAAGCGGCAGGTTTGAGTATGTTCGGAATTTTGAGCAGACAGACTCTCTGCTGCCAAACACATGGATCGTTATCCGCGTTGATGGACGAGCCTTTACTAAGTATGAGACCTTCCTGGACCAGTCTGTCGATTTGACGGCCGTGCTAATGTCGAGTGGCTAATGAACAGAATGTGTGCCAAGTATGGCTTCGAAAAGCCCAACGACCGCAGAGCGTTGGATCTAATGAATGCTGCGGCCAAGGCCGTGGTGACTGATCTTCCCGAAGCCATGATTGCGTATGGTGTCAGTGACGAGTACAGGTAGGGATCATCAGCCTCGCGATTTTCTGGACGCGGCCGAGTACTGAACTTTCAAACCAGCTTCGTCTTTCACAAGTCGTGTAATTTGTTCGAACGCCGAGCAAGGTAAGCCGTCTAGCTTCATCCATCTATGCATTTACCCAAGTTAACATGTCTGCAGCAAACTCGTCAGTACAATAGTTTCTACTTTTACCGCCAACTATGTCTACTCATGGCCAACATGCTTCCCCGGCACGCCGCTCTCCTTTCCCCTACCAACATTTGATGGCCGTGCAGTATGCTATCCAAGTCTCCAAAATCTGCGGGACTATTTGAGTTGGCGGCAGGTAGACTGTGAGTCACATGTATTCGCCTGCTCAATTTGGCATATCTAATACGCGTACGATGCAGGTCACATCAACAACTTATACAATACCACGTTCTGGTCCCTGATACAGCTTGGCGGGCTTGACAACAAGGAGGCGGAGAGAATCCTAGCAGTAAGCGCTCCATTCAACTACTTTGTTGATCATCTTATTGAATAGATGACAGGGAACTTTGGCCGCGGAGAAGAACGAAATTTTGTTCTCGAAATTTCACATCAACTACAACAACGAGCCGGAGATATTCAAGAAGGGCAGTGTCATATTTCGAGACGTACGAAACATCATCCCAAGTGTCCCATCTAGTCAAATGGATTTGCTAATGCCAAATCCACAGTATGAACTGGTCGACCCTGACAGCCACGCAGTAGCCCTCGAAATGGACGATTTAGCGGAGCCAGTGCAGCAATCTAAAACCCAGGCGGAAAAGGATAAAAAGAAGAGGGCAAAGGCAAGGGTCGTGGTGGAGCACATCGACATCATCAAGGATGAGTTTTGGGACAAACGGCCATGGATTCTATCAAACAAGCCTGGCAAAGTCCCAAAAGAGCCGTGAAAATTATGGAGTTAGGGGTTGTGCGCACAATCCGACTTCGGAACAGCATCATGAGCACTTCGCGCCACGACAGACGCCACGCTTACCAGTCATGCTCCGAGGCCGACATAAAGCCGCCGTTGTATATTGAGGGAATTTGAATGACACAACAAGGTATCACTATCACGTCTCAAGTTGTCAACGATTCCCAAGACGCGGACGAGACAAGTGTTCGGAAATAGCACGGTTGTTGCGGGCTACGGACAGAATGCGCAAGTCTGCGATGTGTGTCAGTGTGGGACGCGCTTGAGGCCATTGTCATCAACTGGCTGCACTGAAAAGAACATCGACAACACGAACCATTCAGCCAGGCAGCCTCCCAGTCTTGCCAGTCTATGCTCACTCCAGCAAACAGGAGGAGCAAATGTTCCATCTGCTCTGCACAGAAGCAACTGTCAAGGTGGCCGATGCATTTGACCGTGGTTTCTGGACCGTCCATCCATATACACACCAGTCCTCACTCACCCAAATGAACAATGCACCCGCCAAATCAAAAACGCCATGCTATGCAAAATGACCCCGACTTCACCCAGTCTACATAACCAGCGGACATCTGTTTGCCATATTTCTCCCATCTGCACACAACGCACCAAAGAGAAACTCAACACGAAAACGCCGGTCTCTGTTTCTCCCGCCGCCTCGCTTTCTTTTTCGCCCTCCTCTCTTCTTTGCTCTTCCTCCGTTCCATCTTATCTTTCAACTTGCCCTCCTTTGATCTCTTTTCCTCAGCCTTTCTAGCCTTGCGCTCCTCTCTGGTCTCTCCCTCTCCAGGCTGTGAGAGCTGCTTCTCCTCTCGCCGCCTCTTTGCCTCCTTTTTCGCTCGCTTCTCCTCTTTCTCTGCCCTCCTGGCAGCCTTGTCTTTTGCCTTGTCCTCTTTTAATTTCTTCGCATCCTTCCTCGCCACCTTTCTGTCCTTTTTCGATTGTCTGTCGGCGGGATTGCTCGTCGCTGGTGTCTCGTCACTCGCGTTGTCTGCGCCCGAACAGGATGAGGATTTGTCGTCACTGGCACTCGTCTTGGAGGTTCCTTCTAGGAAGCCGCCGCGCACAAAGGACAAGTATAGAGAGTACTTGCCCAGCGATCCTTTCTCAATGGCGTTCAGTTTCCCCGTTTTGACGGTCTGCGTGATTTTGCCTTCCTTGCTTGTTTCCAGGCCCTTGAGCTGTTCGTCGAATGCGTTCATCCACCATTGGTCGCTGGTGAAGTGCTGCGTGGTGCCGAGGCCTTTGGTGTTGTCCTTGCGGTTGAGCAGGAGCGGTTTGGCGAGGCCGATGGAGTCGTCGGTTTTGTGGAGGGAGTGGCCTTTGCCGCGCCAGCCTTGGGATTGGAGGAGGGCGCTGGCGTTCATGACGGCCACGCTTAATTTGTTCGTTGTCGGCTCTGTATTAGGTGTCTAGGCACTGGCAACATGTGAGAATGGCTTTAGGGAGTGCCAGAATGGTGTGAGAAATGATGGACTGGGGGGGTTTTTTTTTTGGTGGGCCCGGCCGCGATAGGCTTATCGGACCCTGGCAACCCGAAAATATGTATGTATGTATAAACAAAAAAAAGAGCTACCCGGATAGGGCAATTGTTTGCCAATCATCGTTATGGAGCGCACACAAGTCGGCCTTGTTGAAGGCAGAAGGCAGAGTAAGCAACGTCCAGGTTATGACGTATCGGACCAGTCAGTCAACCGCTCGCATTGTCGTCATTGATCAACGTCCAGGCAGATGTTCTCTCCAACACCAAACACCTGACCATCTCACCCACCACTGCCACCAGCTGCCTACGACTCTCCATGAACTAAAACATGCCAATGAAGAGCCCATGAACCGAATAACAACCCCCGAACCCATTCAGTTCCTCCTACCATGGCTCCCCTCTGCGCAGATCCGCGCCAGGTCGTCATCGCCCTCAACCCGGAGAGACGAGCCGCCCTGCTCAAGCTCATCGAAGAGATCACCGCCTTCATGACCCTCCAGCTCATCAACCCTCCCGGCGAACTTGGCTCACTCACAGATGACGAAGAAAACGACAACGACAACGGCAACGGCAACGACAACGACAGTCGCCAAAATGAAGAACGACAAGCGCCATCCAGCCAAGCGCCCGGCCCTGCACCCACAACCTCAGATGGGCCCGATCCGAAGCCCAAGACCAAGAAGAAGCCATCCCAGCCTGCCGTCAAGCAGCCCACCGGCAAAGCTGCCAGGAAAATAGAACAGATCCAGGAGTCTGCCATGATGTACATGCAAGAATGGAAGAACGAGTTCCTCCCTAGGCTCCAAGAAATTATGCGTGTCGAGGACAACACCAAGATCAAGGAAGAGCGTAAAGCCCGCCAAGATGCCCTGGACAAGAAGAAGCTCGACACACCCGAAGAAGGCGAACACCTCATCAGCTTCGGCAACGTGCAAATCGACAAGCTCGAAGACGTCGCGTCGCTGCAGAAGCTGTACCACCCCATCCCCACGAGGCTGACGACCATACCCTCGCAGGATAGGAGAGAAGCACTAAGCTGCGTGTTGCTACTTCTTCTCTCGACGGGCAAGTACACGGCGCACTCGAGAAGCATGGTCCTGTACCTTGCCTCCGCACTGGAAGTGCCCCAGACGTTTGTGAACACGGAAGAGGCCGAGATTGCTCACTCGCTCATGGAGTCATCTACCGCGGACAAGGACAAGAAGGACACCATGTCTGCCGAGGCCGAGGCCGAGAAGCGCAGACAGCAGAACAAGTTCAGTCGGTTCTGGAAAGTTGGTCTCGCGTCCGTGGCCGGCGCGACCATCATTGGCGTGACGGGAGGGTTGGCGGCGCCTCTGGTTGCGGGTGCGCTTGGGGGCATCATGGGTGGTGTCGGGCTTGGAGGTGTAGCCAGCTTTCTGGGAATCTTCTGGATGAACGGTGCTCTTGTCGGTGCTTTGTTCGGAGCGTATGGCGCCAAAATGACTGTTCGTACAGCTACATCTTGTTTTTCTCTTCCGCCCAATGTCACTCACACACACCGCAACATCTCGAAACAGGCACCCACTTTGCTAACTAACACGATGATGCATCCGTCCAGGGCGAACTCATGGACAAATACGCCAAAGAGGTAGAAGACTTCAAGTTCATCCCTCTCGAATCAGAATGGGGTCCCGATTTCAATCCCATGGCCACGCCCACAGGCAAAAAACCTGGCGCACCCGGAAGCCAAACCCCGGAAAGCAGACGTCTCCGCGTAACAATAGGCATCAACGGCTGGCTCAACTCAGAAGACGACATCACCAAGCCCTGGCGTGTGCTAGATTCATCCTCGGAAGTCTTCGCCCTGCGATACGAAATGAAGACGCTCCTCAGCCTTGGCACCGCCCTGCAAGACCTCGTTACCTCGTTCGCCTGGAAAACGCTCAAGGTCGAAATCATCAAGCGCACCGTGCTCGCGACCCTCTGGGCCGCCCTCTGGCCGATCCAAATCCTCGCCGCTGCCTCCAACGTCGACAATCCCTTCAGCCGCGCGAGCAACCGCTCCAAAAAGGCCGGCCAGCTCCTCGCCGACGCCCTCATCAACAAAGTCCAGGGCGAGCGGCCCGTCACCCTCATCGGATACTCGCTCGGCGCCACCGCCATCCACGCCTGCCTCCAATCCCTCGCGGACCGTCAAGCCTTTGGCCTCATCGACAGCGTCGTCATCATCGGCGCGCCTGCCCCCTCCCACGCCCCCCACTGGCGCACCCTCCGCTGCGTCGTCTCCGGCCCCATCTTCAACGTGTATTCCGAGAACGACATGGTCCTCGGCTTCGCATACCGCATGCACAGCCTCGCTCTCGGCGTAGCGGGTCTCCAGGCCATAAAAGGCGTCAACGGCCTGCAGAATATAGACCTCAGCGAGCGCGTAAGCGGTCACTTGCGCTACCCCTCACTGACGGGCGAGATCCTGCGCGAATGCGGGTTCCTCGGCGTCCGTGCAAGCGGCGAGATCGAAAAGGACGACCTTATCAAGATGAAGGATGACCATGCCGAGGGGAAACTCGTCGATTTCGAGGCCGTCGCCAAGGGAGACACCAACGAGAACAAGGAGTCCAACGTGGCCTGACAATCTCCCCGCCTGCCTGCGCTGACACGAGACAAGGACCATGAACCTCCTCTTGCTGCGCGACCCGGCCATGAGCAGAAACTCCCTGGAGAGCAGGCGCTCAGAGGGAAAAGGGACAAGGAAGACGGAGACCCCGATGATCAACACAAGTCTCTTCACGACGGACTCGACGATTCGCCTCTGGTGAAGAGCGCGAGACACGGTACAGGCAATCATGGTAGGAACCGTGAGCAGACGCCCGAGTCGAATGATGGGCATGACGGAGAATTCACGGCCATCAAGATGGAGAATAAATGAAGCATGACGCTGAGCGTAAGCATGGGCTGAGAAGACAATAGGTTAGGTACAGACATGATAAAATTTGTGTGATAGAGCGCACGCATCACATCACACACGATAATACGGCATAAATTCGTTGACATAGAAGCCCTTGACATCACATGCGTTACACGGACTTTGCAATTCCATAACGCGCAGACCCAACATAAAAAGACCGTCTTTGCTTCATCTAGCAACGGCGGGGAGTCATGTCCCACTCTCATGTGTTTTTTTTTTTTCGGTAACAAAAAAGATCAAGCGGTGGTGTTGTTCTGCTGGATACAATTCAAGTTAATACTGAAAGGACAACATCTCATGGCACAAATGAAGCCAAGCCACATCGCATCAAGATTCGTTTTCTAACCGACTTGTAACAACTCACAAGTCAAATATTCTTGCCAAAGATCACTACTAATTGCTAGCTCTGGCCTTTCCAAAAAAAAAAAATTAATAATAGGCAGACAAAAAAAATTAACGAAGGTGAGAGACAACAGTAATAGGAGAACAGAAAGTCAAGACGTAGCAAAAATCTAGCATGACTGATCAATGACCGAGATTGAGATCGCTCACTCGCTCACTAACGCACTCAGACGTGATATCTTTGCCGTCCCGTGGTATCATATCCGATGGAAAAGGTGAAGGACCAAAAAAAGAATAGCGGACACAAAAGCTAAAATGAAGAGCCTGAAGAAGATTAAAAGGAGAAATTATTGCTGGCTCCATAAAACCGGTATTAATGATATGGTCAGATCGCGTCAGTGAGCAAAAACTGCGCCATTTGAGCAGGTCAGAGACATGTAAATAGATCAAATATTGTTTGAGAGTTTGCTTTGCGTAGTTTTTTTCTGAGATCGGGGCTGTCGAGAAACATGTGCCATATATATCATTTGGCTGTCAAAAACCTCTAAGATCGACCAGCCACGGCTTGATGAGTGCCGTTACTTGTTTCCATGTTACCAGTGAGTTCGGCAACACGAGCCTTGATTCTAGCAACGCGTGACTCGATTGCTGTTGAGCACAGAAATATTAGCATGGGAAAACCGCCGTGCTTCAAAATGAGACATGTTGCAGAAGTTTTGGAACTCACTCTCTTCCGCACTGGTGTCATCATCGTCTCCTGAATTCTTGTTGGGTCGGGCGGGCTCGTCTCGTTGGCGGATGGCGGCTCTCTGAGCAGCATTCTTGCGGATTTGAGCCCAGCGATCCTGCACACCAGGGCTAGCGCTCTGGTTCAACTTTTCGACAGGCTCTCCCGAGGAGGTCACGACTTCTTCATCTTGCTTAGCGATGGGATGGCGAGCAATGGGGGGCGGGGCGGCATCGTCATCGTCCTGCTCTGGCACAAAAGCGGGCTGTTCGGCTAAGGGTCCTTGGTCGAATCGGGCGAATGCGTCCTTGGCCTCGGCAGCGTCTCGCGTATCGACGGGCGTGAGGCTTTCCCCAACGGAAGGATCGTAGGGAGGCTCCGTGCTTTCGAAAGGAGGAGCCTCTAGTGTCGGCTCTGTGTTCGTGCCAACAGCCTCGGAAGCGATGGGTGAGTCACGAGTAGGTGTGGCAACAGGCGTGATCTCGTCTGGCTTGGGAGAATCGACAACTGCGGGGGCAACTGAGTGCTGAGCAGGCTCTGTGGCAGCAGCGGGTTTCTTCTGAATCAAAGCGGGCATGTTGTTAAAAGCATTTTCTGGGACCTTGGAGGATCGGTTCTTGCGCCTGAGCAGGTTACGGAAACCCTTCTTGTCTTTAGTGGGTTCAGTAGTATTTTGCTTTGAATTGCCCAGACTGGCGGCATTGGGCGAATGGCTCTCAGCAGCAGTTATTACAGGAGCATCTTCCACCTTCAAGGCGGTTGGTACGTCGTCAAGTTTCAGTGCCGTCTCCTGCTGTGAAGAATGAGCTTCGACACCCTTAGTCTCAGGTGGCTGCTCATGAGACTCTGCTTGCGAAACAGGAGATAGCAGAGGTATTCTGTTGATCGTAGAAGGGGTCCTTGGCATCTCGTCCTTGGCAGGCACGGCAGGCTTCTGGTCATCGACATGTCCGCTGCCATTAGCCACCGAAGCATCACTCGCATATTCAGAAATGGGCGAGTAAGGCACGGCGACACCTCGTCCGGCATTGCTGTTGGCCATGTACGCGTCCTTAATAGTGCCCTTGTCGTACTTTTTGACCCATTTCATTGCAGACGATGCTTCTCCGGCAATTTGTGGCTGAAGAGTGAGAACGCTGGTGGTCTTTTCGGTCATCGAATCGTCCATTCGTCCACGACGTGTGGCCAGAAGATTCTCTTGTTGCTCGCTTTCCTGAACTGCACGCATTTGCGCTGCTTTGGCTTGGACTTTAGCCTGCGTATCGGGTCCAATGCTAGTTTTGCTGCCCCCAAAATTATTCGCAGCGTTCTTGTCGCCACGGTCCGAAACATGCCTGCCCACCGACTTTCGACGAGCCATGCTTTTGCCGCGCCTAGTCCAGCTGAAGAGGCCCTTCTTCTCTGCAATATATGCACCTTCATCCTGCTCCGGTGCAGTGCTTGCAATCATTTCTTCCATGACGAGCCAGCTGCCACCAGCCACCTTGGTTTCGATGATGGCACATCGGCCGAAAGCAGACTTGCGGAGGATCGTCTCCTCTGGAGCCAGACTGTTCATCCAAACCCACCAGAAAGCATTGTCGAGCAGCAGGACCGTGATGCTAGCAAGCTCACCAGGCTGAAGATCCATCGTCTTGGACTCGAGTCTTGGCCGATGCGATTGTGAGCTTTGTTGCCTGACCTGACTTCCGAGCGGCGGCAAGACCTTGTCAGGGGGCAGAAGTATACTGGACGAAGCCTGAGTCTCGTCAACAAAGCCAGATGACAGAAAGTCGGCCCACGACGGGGTGGTTGGACGGGCCAAGCCGGCGCCAGATGCAGGCGTTCTCCTAAGGGTTTGTACTTGAGTGTGTTGGGTGGGCACTTTGCTGTCCTCCGCTTGAGCCTCCTCTTCGACAGTTTCCGAGAACCCAATGTCTTCAAATCGCGACCAGGAAGCGTCTCGCAAGCTCGTCGAATGCTTGACGCTGGAGACCTGAGACTCATTTGCAGCGGAAATGGCTCTGAGAACTCGAAGACACTCTTCCGTCAGGGCCTGCACAGGATCCTCATACTCGGAGAATTCTTGGAGTGCAGGATCGGAATCTCGATATTGAAAGTGGCCGGCTCGGCGAAGTAGAGCGAATGGAGTTGGCGAAACGGAGTCGACCAACATGACCAGTTTGTTCGTTCTCGAAACCAAGGATGCAGGTCTTGTAGGCGGATATTCCGTCTCATTGAGTAGCTTCTCAAGGGATCTAGGAAGCAAAGTGATACCAGTGAGGCCTTCTTCGGGGCTCAACGAGCGAAGATAGGCAAAGAACAAGTGCGTATTGGCGTCCGCAGCCCTAGCCGGGTGTATATTAGCACCAATTGATTGCGCAATTAGTCATTCGGTCGAGGAAAATGGCTTACTTGATCCAAGCTTTGTAGCCTCCATCGAACCCACTGCCAGTATCCTTTTGCTCAAATGCCCACCAAGCGGCCATACGAGGGAGTTGAAGACCACCGTGCCCATTGCTTTTTCCGTGAGCAGCAACGGCAGCTATCAACTCGAAAAAGTCAAAGATGATTCGTTGGCGAGCGCCACTCTCTACACTCAAAGGGATAAAAGTCTTGAAAGAGTCCCTGGCCATGCGCGAGTCTAATTTCAGCGGTCAGTCAGCAGATGCTTCCCTCGCACAAGATGGTGGTAGTATTGTAATTCGAAGTTGTTGTTAGACCTACCTCCCTCGCCGATTTTGAACAGTTCGTAGGCGTCCCAACCGACAACGCCCCCAGGAAGACGGCTCCAGCACCACTTGGCGACACCAGCAATGACCTGAACCACGAATTAGTCATAAGCATCGAGGCAAAGAGCGAAGTGTCCTAGATTACCATTGGCTCTGTCATGCGCAACTCCTGGCTCAGCGCTTCCCCCCTTAGGCCATAGCTATCATCATGAAAGTGTCTGATGAAGGTGCGTACTGCACTAGGATCGGAAGTCGGCCGGTACGGGAGCAGAAGGAAAGGAATATCAAGTCCTGGACAATGCGATATATATTAGCATGGGTAGTTAATTTAGCTGGGCAATACACATGACAATATCGAGTGGCAGCGTTCTGTTGGGCCCGGGGTAGCTGGTTGCCAAACCCGTACCTCGCGCCTTGAGCTCGGTCGTGCAAACATGTAGGAGTTCGTGAACTTCTTCTGGTTCGACTGATGCTCGTGTATACGCATCATCCCACTTTGGCTTCTGCGGAAGCGCATTCGTGAGATCCTGCATTCCATTCTTCTTCTTCCTCAAGCCATCGCGGGCTTTGAGGCGGGAGAGGAACCCAGGCATCTTCAACCTGAAATTAAATCGTGGAATGTTGAACTATTTCTCCCGAGGAGCAAGCTGATATAGGTTCGATGAGTCCTGTCATGGGCGGAAAAGAATTGTAGGCTTCGTAGCTCCGAATCGACCCAGACAACAACAAAATATGCAGGGTGAGGTGTAGTTGACCGCAATCAGGGGACAGCCCAGGCGTTGGCAGAATAAATCAGATGCTCAGGTGGGCGATTGACGGGGAATGGCTGTCGTTTCTTGTGTCAAGTTGAAGGGCATACGTCGAGGGGAGAGGAGAAGAGAAACGAAGGCAAGTGTCCCATCAACTGAGGCGGGCAATAAAGCAGACAGCTGAGGACGGTCTTGTTGTGATCAAAGGTGGTTCAACTCGCCCTGCGACATGTAAGTGGTGATGCGGGGACCGCGTAAGGGAAGGGCGCGAAGATAGATTGGGTTGGGCGTGTTGAATGACGGCAAGATTGGAAAAGAAAATTAGAGAACAGGAAGCGGCCTGCAACTTTATCACGGCCCAATGCACACAAGGAGCACGGAACAAGCTGCAGAAACACACAAGAAAGGAAAAAAGAATGAGTGAAAGGCCTGCAGAGGAAAGAGGAAGCGTGGCTAAGGTAGCATTTTGGGTAGAAAGAAGGGGGGGAGAGGAACAAGAAACGGGGCGAATTTCACAAAGGGGACAGACAGACAGACGGTGAAGATGAGCGCGACAAATGTCAACTGGTGTGGCAGATGCTGGCACTGACTGGTGCACGCTGCTGGCTGGGCTGGTCTCTCTGTCCGTCAAGTCGTCAAGGTCGTCGTCAAGTCACGTCGACAAGCAACAATAAGTTGAGGTGTGCGGGTTCAGGGGTCGCAAAAGTATGTAGGGACAAGGGGGTACGGCAGGTGCGGCCGGGGATGGGATTGGATCCTCGACAAATGGGGAAGGGGAGGGGGTAGCCAACAAAACGCACCGGGGGGACTAAAAAAAGTAAATTGCGGTCGGTTGGCTGGTCGCCCTTGTGGCCCCTCCGGGTACCTGCACTGCACGACCTGGCGGGATTGATACTCGCACCATTTGGAGGGTGCAAGTTATGATAATGCACCTCCGGTACTTCACCAGGTGCTTTGTGCCGCTGACGGCGGTATTCCTACCTTCACTTGACGAGCCAGGCAACGGATTCGAGTTGTACAGGCAGCGGGAGGACGCTGGAGAAACAGAGCACCCTGTCGAATGCAAGACAGCCGAGGCAAGACGTGGATTTTTCTCATCCCATTCATTCACTTCCTTTTTACGACTCACTCTGGAGGCTTCGCCTGATCCTTATCCAGTTAGATGCGGCAGCTAAACTACAATTTGGGCAATTGGAAAAGAGATGGTACGGAATACTCCGCAACTTGATAAACTTTTGGCCAGCGTGGCCTAAGATCTTGGATGATCCTATATAGTATGCCAAAGCAACAATGAGATGACTTGGACCTTGATTGTCGTCGCAGAGCTGCAGACAAGTTATCAAATTATACGCAGCGCGCGGCCGGGAGTTTGGTCTGAGACTGTGCCGCATGTCTCACAGTCCAATTGAACTTGCTTTTCCGATCCGGCTCCCGACCCCCTGATTTGCTTTGACACCTGCAGGCACCTGCTGCCCGTGCTGATGCCCGCAACCCGCAACTGACTGATGAAGAACCTCGTCCTTGCCTTGTCTTGCCTTTCCTTTGTTCTCTTGTCCAGTAGTATGGGCGGCAGTAGGTATAATAATCATCGTCACTCCGCACCGAGGGGAAAGTTACTCAAGTACGGACGAGTCGCCGCACGACCTGGATGCTCTGCGACGTGCAACTTATAATACTAGCCCTCGGAAGTAGTAGGATCACCATATCAGACGAAAGTGGAGGACTAATTTACCACGCTCCGTGCCTCCTGCCGCCACCCTCTGGTAGTTCCTCCTCTACTTCCTATTTGGCACACGATGATAGCACTCGCCTGAAGCAGTCTGCAGATGGGGGTTTCATGTGCACATGCATGGCGACGCCGCGATCGATGCCTTGTCTCCGACTTTCTTGCCTGCCATAATCCGCACATATCTCTACAAGATGCATAATCAAGGATGACAATCCCTTGAGTAGGCAAGTACTCTGTACGGCATGAAGGGCTATGCCGGAACCGAGCAGTATACGATCCGGGGGGTTTCATGCCAGGCGCCGGCATGCGTACACACGCCGAACAAAATTATAATACATTAACGTCTCTAATTGCACACATCATATACGAGGACAATTCCAGCCATCCGTTGTAGTCATCCGTCTGAGTCAAAGAGTAGAACTGGTTGACAGATGTGCCCCCATCTTACCAACACACACCATGGCCACGTTGAGGACCTATTCCTTTCTGACCTCCTCTTCAGCTAACCGCAGAGCTTCCTCCAGGGCAGCCTCGTCCTCGGAATCTACATCTTCTTCAGGCTGAACGGGTGTCTTCTCGATGAGCTTTTCCGCAGTTGTTTGAGTTGGTGACGTCGAGGCAATCTCGGCAGCTTTCTCTGCAGCGGCAGCGCCAACCGCAGCATCAGCAGGAGAAGGCGTAGCTCTTGTGGAGGTTCCAGGACTCAAAGCCCAATCAACCTCTCCGTCTTTGCCGTATCTCTTGATGAGCCACTCGTTGGCGGCTTTGAAGTGACCACAGTCAAAGAATCCCCTAGATGCACTCAACGGACTGGGATGCACGCTCTGCAAAATCAAGTGTTTTTGCTTGTCAATCTTTTGCACACGCTTTCCAGCTGGCGTCCCCCATGCCACGAAGACAACGCCCCGGGTGCGTTTCTGAGCCACAAGATCAATGACTTTTTGGGTGAAGCGCTCCCAGCCCCGATTTGAATGTGAGTTGGCCTCGTGTATCCGGACCGTGAGGCACGTATTCAGCAGGAGGACACCCCGATCAGCCCATGGCGTTAAGAGCCCGCTTCGATTAGGCGGCGGCACAAACGTCGGATAGTCCTTTTTCAGAGCAATATACATGTTCTTGAGGGACGGCGGTGCCGGTGTTGGAGGCCGAACGGAGAATGCAAGGCCGTGGGCTTGGTTGACATTGTGGTAGGGATCTTGACCGACAATGACGACCTTGACGTTGTGGAAAGGAGTGTGACGAGACCTGGCTCAAGCATACGTCAGCAAATTCCGATGAAGACATCTGGGTACCTGGTACCATTGGGAAACTCAATTTCACATACCAGGAATAAACGTCCTCCTTAGGGGGGAACCACGTCTTTCCTGCCTTCGTCTCCCTCTCCAAGAACTTTTTGAGCTCCAAGAACTCCTTGGAAGTAATCTCATCCTTCAAATGTGCCAGCCAACTGTCATCCAATGTTTCCATCTCCAGCTGCAAAAGCTTTTTTTGCTCCCCCGTCAAACTATCCACCCACTTCTTCTTGTCGAACTTGGCAGCCGGTGCACTCACTCCGGAATCCCCAGACGCAGCGCTGCCGATACTAGGCTTGGGCACTGCACCGAAGAAAGAAGCAATGGATCCATTGGCCTTGGGCTTCTTGGTATCGGCCCCTTTAGATAATGAGTCGTCACCCTTGCGCTTGAGTGTTGCCATTGCGCGGATACAGGTCCGGTTGTTTGGCTTGTGAAGCTGCGTATGAAGGGGAGGCCGCAGGCGACGCAACGGAGCTGGGAGAGCTCTTGCGAAGCGCAAGGTAGAAATTTTGAATATCAGAGTTGTTCGTCGTTCGGATGCGGGTTTGAGATGTTTCGGAGTGAACTGGAGTTTGCTGAATATGAATTCTCGAAAGTTGTGGCCGTCCAACACTGCGGACAAGGCCTGGCGCGCGATTTTACAGAAGCTGAAACGGGGACCCTGGAGAGCCATTCACGCGACAGCAGCTTAACGGGGCTGGAAGATGCCAGGATGCACTGCAGCCAAGTGGAGACTCGGCAGTCTGTCTGCCTCGTACCAAAGTTGCTTTCTGCGTTCAGGTCTTGTTCCTTGTTGCATTATGTGACTTGGTAGCGAGGAAACCAAGCTGCCGAATACTCCGTATATTATGCGAGGTGCAAACTGAAAAGAGGAGGTGAAAATGAGAGATCCGCTGATTCATTAATCGCCCCGCTTACAAACCAGGCGCCAACGGTCCTCGTCCCCAGGAGAACAGTAAAGAAGCAGTCAAGTCTACTACGCGGCCTCATACCAATGCGAAATGAGACGATGAGACCGGGGACGATGCAGCTGATGGGAGGGTGATTGAGCTTCTGAAATGAGATTGTACCAGCGAGTTCACAAAAGGTTGCAAAGCTTGTCACAAATATGACGGACCCCGATGGACATATTGTCAGATATTGGGTGTAGAGCATTGGAAGCTAGCTACAAGTGTTAAACGGCCCCCCCATACGGACTACAAACTGTTACAATGGTCGATTTTCCAATTCCCGGCCATTCGTGTACATGTACATTATATGATAGACCATGAGCCCGCCGAATCAGCGTTTCTTTACTCGTCAACCAAGTCGGAAACATCATCACTAGGCTCCTTGTATCCACCATCTGGCTTCGCACCACGCGTAGTTTCATCAATAATGTTGGATTCGTCAATTCCATCAGACAAATCCTTCTCTGTTCTCGAGATTAGTTGTGCTGCCATAGTTTTTTTTCAATCTTCCAATGAAAGGGTGGACCCACGGAGCTCGGGGTCTTTGGTAACAGCGTCGTCAATGTTATCCTCGTCTATATCCTCGGGAAGAGGCTTGACTTCTTCGGCAGGGGCAGGCATGGGCTTGTCTTCAACGACAAAGTTGTCTTCGGTGCGTGTCATTCTGAGGTTTTTGTTGTTGCTGTTGTTGTTCTTGTTGTGTAATAAGGCTAATTAACGAGTTGTGGGAGGATTTGTATGATAGGGCTTGTGGATGTAGTGGTTCGGAGTTGGCAGATTTCGAGCAAAGGGGCTCACTTTACGGAGTATAAAATACTTCTTTTTCCATTCACGTCGCAGACGAGTCTCTTGATCATGGAGCTGTCATTAATGTCTAGAACATACATGCTCGATCGCGACATGGTGACCGACCGGGAAGACCCCGATCAAGAGTCAATTCAGTCACGTCAGTGCTGGTGCTACGATCGCCTCCCTGCGCCAGCTACGCCAACTCCGAGGCTCCTCCCTGTAGCGTTCTTTTCTCTTCTTTTCTTTCTCTCCCTCTTTCGCCTCACCTCATGTAGAACTTCTGTCTCTGGCGCCAATCCAGTTGCAGAGGAGCTAATCAACGCGTCCATCTCGTCTCTGCGCAACGCAACTCCACCTCGGCGCCGATGAGGCTGAACTGACGTCGAAGACTTCCCAAAACATCCTCCCCAGTGGGCACTGGCTTAGTTGGATGCCCCCAGATTTCCACGCCGAATCACGATCCACGCCTTTGTCTATCGCTTGGTGGTCCATGACCGGAAAAATATGAAATAAAACTTTGCTGGATTTTTTTTTGCTTGCTTGCTCTTGGGACGACAGGGACTCCTATAACCTCGCCCTCCATGACGTGTGAACCAAAACCGTGAACGGGGTTGCGGTTGCGGTTGGATGTGGGTCTGGGAACTGTTTGCAGCCGCAATTGAGTAGACGCTCTCTATGACGCGATGATTTTGCTGCTGTTTTTGTGAACATCCATGGCATTGAGCATTCATGTACTGTATATAATCAAACTCTAGCCGTCACGCGCCAGCCAAGTGTCCAGACACAGGGTATTGATAATCTGAGAAATCAAATAGAAAACTCGCCTAAAAAATCATTTCAAAATGAAGGGCAATGACAAAGTCATCAAGGAGTTCAATGAGCTGGTCAACATGACTGCCCCTGAGCTCGAGAAATGGCTCAAGTCGTCTGACTCCGAAAGCGCGGGCTGGCCCAAGGACTCTGAAGACGGCGAGTCTGTTGGCCACGACAGTGGCCGTAAGATTGTCCAAATCCTGAAAGACAACCCGCAGAAGAATCCCGACAAGTACGATGATGACCAAATCGAGCATATGCGCAAAGTCGTTGCATACTGGTATTTCCTCTGCCCAAACTGTTGAATTTTACTTTTTCCAGCGATCACGACTGACAGACTTCGATACAGCAAGCGGCATTTGGCCCAAGAAAGCGCAGGCAATGAGAAAAAGTCCACCGAGGAGTTGAAGAAGACGAAATCGTACGCTTCTCTGAAGAACTGGGGCCATGATATCCTCAAGAAAGAGAACGGCAAGGCGGATGATTCAGGAGAGGCTGAAGCAGGCGATAAAAGAAGTCGGCAGGATGGCCCCACTGGCGAAAACAAGGCGAGAAAGACCGAGAAAGCATCTAGCGCCAAGGATGAGGAAAATGAGGGAGACGAAGGAGATGACGGACATGACGATGAGGAAACGGGTGAGGGAGATAATGACGAGGATGAAGATGAGGATGCAGATGCAGACGAGGAAGACGACGACGATGAGGATGACGGGCAGGAGGGCGGCGGAGGGAGGAAGACAAGGTCGAAGACAAGGAAAGGGGCAAATGGCCAGAAGAATAACAAAAAGACAAAGTCCAACGAGGAGAACGATGAGAAAGACGATAAAGACGATAAAAAGGGCAATTCCTCGAACAAGTCGAAGAACGGAGAGCCAGAGCCCGGCGACACGGTCAGTTGGAATTGGGGCCAAGGTCAGCCAGAAGGCAAAGTGCTAGATGTGAAGCATGACAAGTAAGTGGACACAAGACTTGAACGATTCATCTGATGACGTTTCAACTAATACGATATAGGGCATCTGTCAAGACCAAGAGAGGAAATGAGGTCTCACGCGACGGATCAGACAAGGACCCGGCCGTGGTCCTTGACACGGGAAAATCCAAGGCAATCAAGCTGAATCATGAGTTGAACTAGACCGCGCAACGGGTATAGAAAATGTTTGAGCTCAAAGCCAGTAGCGGTGAGATGTTTGCTCAGCAGAGTAATATGTAAAACGATTGTAATTGATACATTTTGATTCCTTCGAAGAATCTGGGCCAAAAATTGTTTGTGGGTGTCGAAGAAAAAAAAGAGAAAGTGTTAAATGGCGCCGGCTCAATTGAGAGGTACCACCGACCAGCTCTCATGTGCAATGAGGTGAGGTGAGGTGGCCCACCCCCCCCCCCCCCAGGTCCGAAGTGGCCAGCTTGTACTATTAGCTCGAGTCCAGTAATAATAGCCCTGTGCCAATAGCTCCGAGGCCACCTTTTTGTCAACGTCAACGTCGACCCGCCCTCGCATCGCAGCACTTTCGACATCTCGTGCTGGACTCGCCATGCTTTGCGCCCAAAACTGTCTCTTCGGCATTTAGCATCTGCCTAACATGAGGATTTCGGCTGTTTCGATTCTACGTAAGTGACTTGTTCGAAGCCGCATCCTGTAGCCACCTTGGCATCTGCTCACATGCCTCGATGGATAGTGCTTTCGCAGGCTGCCACCGTCTTGGGGACCAACGCGCAATACTACGAAAACAGTCACGGAGATGGTACCGCCCGAAGTGAGCCTCTAAGTCATGGACTCGGCCCCAAAGATGTCGCGTCGGACCATGGCCAGCAGGCTGTTGCTCGACAAGCCGGTAAGTCTGCTTGGCAAGCCATGACTTATGACTTCAAGCACATCGGCGGGCGAGGTGGTGGCTAACTATAATTCACTTAGGAGCCGAGTTCGTCGACGCCGCGCTTTCCCAACTGAAAAAAGCATCTCAATCATCAAAGCATCGAAGGAAACAGTCGTCCGGGGTTTTCGGCACCGTCTTCCGGTACATCCTCAACACCATGCCAACGGGACCGGCTGCTGCCCCTTCGAAGGAACGGCCAAAGTCGGCCACAAATGGACCCCTCTCCAAGACCATCGGTTTGCTGGAGAAGGCTGCGCAGCAAAATAATTCGGACGCGCTGTATCTATTGGCAGAGCTCAACTTCTTCGGCAATCATAGCTTTCTTCGGGATCTTCACACCGCGTTCCGATACTACGATCAGCTGTCCAGCTCACATGGCAACACGACTGCTCAGTACATGCTGGGGCTCTTTCACTCGACTGGTATCGGCAATGTTGTTCCTAGGGATCAGGCCAAGGCGTTGCTCTATTACACATTTGCAGCGATTCGGGGCGACACCCGTGCTGAAATGGCCACCGGCTTCCGGCATAATATCGGCATTGGGGCTTCCAAGAGCTGCGAGACGGCAGTCAAGTATTACAAACGAGTAGCCGACAAGGCTATACAATGGCACCGGTCCGGCCCCCCCGGCGGTGTCAAGTGGATTCATCAAGGATGGAGAATCGCAGACGACAATGGTGGTGTTTACGGAGAGGGCGCCAGTGCAGCCAGCTCCGGGATGAATGCGCGAAAAATCAGTGTACATTCCGATGCTAACGCGGCCATCAGCGATGTCATTGAATATTTAGACCTCATGTCGCAGAAGGGCGACATCAAAGCCTCGCTCAACCTCGGCAGGATGTTCTACGACGGCCAGCGTGGCCTCGAGCACGACTTCAATCTCGCTAAAAAGTATTTCCTTCAGGTAGCCTCTAGATACTGGAGGAAGGACGGCCGGCTTGCGGAGAACATCAAGCCCGGCACTGATAAAATCGCTGCCAAGGCCGCCGGTTTCATTGGTCGCATGTACTTGAGAGGGGATGGCCTCCCACAAAACTTCAAGCAGGCGAAGGTCTGGTTCGAGCGTGGCATCAAACTCCGCGACGCGCAATCCCAGTATGGCATGGGGTTAATGCTCTTGAATGGTTTCGGCGGCAAGGAGAATATTAAGCGAGCCTCTGAACTCTTCCAAACTGCCGCAGCTGCAGATTATGCCCCGGCTCAGATCGAAATGGGCCGGCTATATCTCGACCAAGGCGAACCAGAGGACCTCCGCGTGGCCAATGACTTTTTTGAGCTGGCTGCGCGATACGGCAACATTGAGGCATACTACTACCTGGCCGAAATGGTCTACCATGGCGTGGGGCGGGAGAAAACATGCGCGATGGCCTTGGGCTACTACAAGACTGTTGCCGAGAGGGCAGAGCCTCTGGTCTCATCCTGGGCAGATGCCAATGAAGCATATGACTCTGGCGACTACGAGGTTGCATTTCTCGAGTACTTGATGGCGGCCGAACAAGGGTACGAGCGAGCGCAAAACAATGTTGCTTATATGTTGGATACCATTCAATCCAAGAGGTCTGCCTCGCGATGGCTTGGAGGCGGGTCAAGTGTCGAGAGCATACTGTTGGACAACCCAAGCCTCGCTCTCATCCATTGGACCAGGTCGTCACGCCAGACCAACATTGACTCTCTCGTCAAGATGGGAGACTATTACTACTATGGCATTGGCACTGAAGTGGACGTGAGCAAGGCGGTGCAGTGTTACACTGGAGCGTCGGAGTACTCGCAAAGCGCACAAGCTCTCTTCAACTTGGGCTGGATGCATGAAAATGGCATCGGCCTCGAGCAAGACTTCCACCTGGCCAAGCGGTACTACGACCAAGCGCTTGAAGTGAGCGAAGAAGCGTACCTGCCAGTGACGCTTAGCCTCCTGAAGCTTAGGGTCCGCAGTGCGTGGAATACAATTACTCACGGCGACGTTCATTCCATTCAAGAGGAGCCGAGTAAGTGACACATGGGGGAAACATGCACCTTTTCATTGTCATTGTTGATTCTTGTTTGTTCGTTAACACACAGCTACAGGCAAAACCAAGGATTGGTCGTTGTCGGAATGGATTGCCAATTTTTTGAAAGATGATGCCCGATACGACGACGACGATGAGGACCTCTACTCGGACTACATGGCCGACACATTGGACGTAGGAGATGAGGACTACCTTGACGCAGGTGGCGTATTGGAGAGTATTCTCATCATCGGCGTGACCATGTCCCTGGTTTTGCTGCTGTGGTATCGGCAGAGAATGCAGCAAGCGCGTGCACAGGTCGAGCATGTCAGGCGTGAGGAGCAAAATCCACCGCCACAGCAGCCAGGACAGCAACCAGGACAGCAACCAGGACAGCAACCAGGACAGCAACCAGGACAGCAACCAGGACAGCAACCGCAGGGTCAAGGTGGCAATCCGGCCAATCCTCCTGATGGTTTTGCGGGATGGGCAGCTGGGGGGATGGGGTTATAGATGTGAAAAAGGACACGAGTGTATATAGCTACTACAAGACTACGACTTTGGAGGGGCGTTTTGGGCAGCATTTTGCAAGCGATGTTATTCGTAGAGAATACATTGGAACGGCTACAAAAGCCGCCAATTCATTTCATTGCATGCCAAATTTCATGTTATGCCATCCCAGTTCATCGCTACTTGACGCTTGTGAATAATACGGTCCCGCCGGAGACTGAGACGGGTGTTGTTAAGGACTGAAACGCTGCTGCAAAGACCGAGCTTCGTTTCACAAACCGCATCATCAGACACGCTGCTCAGCCACACGCTATGCCATCACAATGACATCACTGTGGTTGAGTACAGGACAAGACGGCCGCAAGAGTAGCTGCACCGCCCTAATAATAAGAAGATGGCGTCTCTGAGGATTCGCAGAACACAGGAAGGATAAAAGCAAGCAAGCAAGCAAGCAAACAATATAGTGACAGACACAGCGGCGTCTGTTGTCACCCAACATCTTGGCGACAACCTTGGCGACAACCTTGGCGACAACCTTGGCTCCAGGAATGCACTGCCATGCCATCTAAGCCTGGGAGGCCCCACGGCTAAAGAGCAGCCAGCCAGTTATTATGGCGTCCAAGAATCCATCAATGTCGAGTCAAGCGGGGGCGGCGGCAGGAAATTCTGCGACTTTCGGCGTCTCAGGAAATCACGGGTCATTGCCTCCGCCAGTCTGATAAATCTCAGGGCAGCGCCGCCGCGCCACCCGGCTGCGCTTCCACCCAGTGCCTTTTTTTGTCCCTGTATGCAAAGAAACGAACGCTTGCCTAGGATTCTTCAATCTTCTCATCCGACTCACCATCCTATTTGACAAAGTTTTCGATTGCGCGAGTATTACAAAACTTCCCTTTTCTTTTCCTTCTCCTTCTTCTTCTTCTTTTTTTTTTTTGGGGGGGGGAGGGTGTTAAAGAGACGTGAGTTGACGAGGCGAGATATTCAAGTCTTGGAAATACGTACGACGCGAACTGGAGAACGATGGCGGTTAATGGGGATCTGTACTGCGATGGCGGGGTGTGTTACTCCTCGTGGTGGCATTCAAAGGTGTGTTTCCGAAGCCTCCTGTCTTTACTGCGTTTTCGAGGAGAGGGCCGGCTCTGACGTTGGGTGGGAATATGTAGACGGGCACGATAGTGCGATGGGTCCTATTCTTCACCATCTTCGGCATCATCACGCTTTATGTACTCGTGGGGTATCTCCATGCCAAGAGGAGGCTCAGGAAAGGCCTGCGACCGCTTGCTTACCATAGGGTACGTTTATTCATTTTCATTCCTCTCCCTCCTCGCCAAGAGAAGAAAGAACAAGCTCGTTGTCTTCTGAGCTTTCGCGCGCTGATTCGTCACTTCTTTCCTGTCTCGTCCAAAAGTGCCTGGTTAGTCGTCGCTCCTACGGGCCCCCCGTCAATCAGCATTGGCCGAATGGACAGCCGTTCCGAGTCTACTGCTACCAGCAGCCGCAGCAGGGCGGGTATTATCAACCTGCTTACCCGATGAACGATATGCCTCTTCCTGCGTATGACCCCAACAGGCCGCCTGTGTACTCTGGTCCTCCCGAGGGGGGCTCCAAGGTCGACCCGTCGCAGAACATAACGCCTGACAACCGGGGGCCGGAGAGCAATCCTGCTCCGACGTACGTGCCTCCTCAGGGGCCGCCGCCGAATCGATAAAAGATGTTGCTGTCGCATGGGCCCCGGATAAAGAAGACGGGGTTTGAGGAGGAACGAGAGACCAGGGAGGGACACTCTACCACCATTTGTATAAGAATATCATAGCAAGCTTGGCTTTTTGGAGTATACCTTCCTATGACTCACGTAATGGCAAACACAAAGGAAAGAAGAAGAGTAGCATTGAGAACAATCGTACTCCGTAGTACAGGTATTATATATGCTAGTTGGGGAAAAAAATAAAAATAAAAACCACCTGAAGACAGGTTCGTCAACGCCGTCGTTCATCATGGTCAAGTACCATTGCCACGAAAGGCTCTATAAGTGCAGTGGAATCAGTCCAAATCCATCTCATCATCATCGTTTCCTGTCGGCACCGCCCCAGAAGCCATCGTGCGTCCACCCTCCCGCTCAAGCCTCTGCTTCTCTCTCGCGCGCTGCCTCGCCTCGATAATCGCCTTTCTCACGCCATCCCTTTCCTCTGGCACCGTCAATGACTTGGGGTCGCTATAGAGCACCATCTGCATGCCTGCGAGCTCCCCTTGGCCATTGGCAAGAATGTGTGCGGGAATCCGGTTGTCGCGAAGGTGCTTGCCTATGTCGGGGAGGAAGACGAGCTTGCCTTCTTCATCTTCGCTTTCGGAGGACAGTTCGTCGTCCATGTTGAATATGTAGACTTTGTGTTTCGAATCATCTACTTGCATGGAGTCGCCTGCGGGGGCTTGTGCGAGCGTGTTTGCCGTTTGCTGTACGGGAGCGATGGTTGGTGTTTCGACGGGGACGTACAGCTTGGGACCATTTCGTTCTGCGCAAAAGTGTCAGTATGAAACACGTGTAGGGGACGAGGGGGTGTAGGACGGCGAAGGGAGCAAAGGAGGGATCGTGAGCGTACCTATATTCAGCAAGCTTAATCGCTTCGAGAGCCGTTCGTTGTCCTGCGTCTCGGCCTTCCTCTTGCCCAGCGTGGGCGGTGGTGGTGGGCTGATGCTGGCTGGGGCGCCGGGACCCTGGGGCGGGCATGCACCACCGTTGGCCAGGCCCATGTTTAGGTGGGCATCAGTGGGCGTCGTGGGGGCAAGCCCAGGCGTGGTGGACCTGGCCATGGAGAGGACCGACGGAGCTTGCGTTCCCTGAACCATCATCTTCCCTCTATTACCAGCTATTACCAGTCTGGAATCTTTTTCTTATTCTTCAGCGCAAGCCCGAGGCACCGCGTCGCAAACCCAAACGAGCATCTATTCCGCCCAGCGCTCAACCAGCGACTGATGCGCAGGCGGCCTCTAGGACGGACGAGGACGGACGAGACAGATACTGCAGACGAGAGAGGGCCGTGGGTGAGTCGAGGACAATCAATAGGTTTGTCGTGCGGGAGCTGTTTGTTGGATGTCGATGAGTGAGTGAGTGAGTGAGTGAGCGGCTCAAGGGGGCGACGGGACGCTCGACTTGAATTGGCCAATTCTTGGGCCCTGATGCGCGTGCGTGGGAGCGGTGGTATCGGCCTCGGAGCTGGTGGTGGCGCGACCGCTGGAGTGACAGTCGCTGGAGGTGGTGGTGGTGGTGGTGGTGGTGGTGGTGGTGCTGCTGCTGCTGCTGCTGCTGCTGCTTCGGTGGGTGCTGTATGCGGCGCAGCTGGGCGATGGCGGCCCTTTGTACTCGGCGCGCCGGCCAGTACTGCACCCTTGACTCAATCTTGTAGAAGTTTCTACAAACCACCACCCGCCCACCAGCTCTGCCGAGTCCACCTCGCTCCACGGCAAAGACCTGCACGCACGCGGACGACCATCCAACCTCTGTCTGGTTTTGCCCGTTTGAACCAGCGTCGATTCTCTTCGACTGCCAACATGAGCGAGCTCAAATGGCCGTCTGCGCGGGTGCGCAAGGCCTTCTTTGACTACATGGAGCAGCGGGGTCACACGATAGGTATGGAAAATTGCCCCTCCTTCTCCTTGCCCGCACACAACACACAACACACAACACACATACGAAGGTCTGCGGATGGGCCGCAGCTGGCATCGAGTAATGACGCCGCCAAATCAGTTCGCCAACGCCAAGCATTGGTTTTGTGTCTTTCGTTGCCAATGCCGCTACAGCTCGTCTTCTATCGGCACTTGATCCATCGTCAAATCCGCATCTTTCTAACCACCGTGTAGTGCCCTCCGGCTCCGTCGTTCCCTACGATGACCCCACCTTGCTCTTCACCAATGCGGGCATGAATCAATTCAAGCCCATCTTCCTCGGCACGATCAACAAGTCCGATCCCATGTTTAATCTGAAGCGTGCGGCCGATACTCAGAAAGTTATTCGTGCAGGCGGAAAACACAATGACCTCGACGATGTCGGCAAGGACAGCTACCATCACACCTTCTTCGAGATGCTGGGCAACTGGTCCTTTGGCGACTACTTCAAGGAGGAGGCCATCGAGATGGCTTGGGAGATTCTCACAAACGTCTACGGACTTGACCCCAAACGATTGTATGCGACATACTTCGAGGGTAACAAGGAGCTCGGCCTCCCGCCGGACGAGGAAGCCAAGCAGCTCTGGCTGAACATTGGCATGCCCGAGGAACAGATCGTGCCCGGAGACATGAGGGATAACTTCTGGGAAATGGGTGATCAGGGTCCCTGCGGTCCCTCAAGTGAAATCCACTACGACAAGATTGGAGGCCGAAACGCGGCGGACCTTGTGAACAAGGACGACCCCATGGTGGTGGAGATTTGGAACCTCGTTTTCATGCAGTTCGATCGCCAAAAGGACAGAAGCCTGAGGCCTTTGCCCGCGAAGCATATCGATACCGGCATGGGTTTCGAGCGAGTGGTTTCCGCGCTCCAGGAAACCGACTCCAACTACTCGACCGACTGCTTCACCCCTCTCTTCAAGCAAATCCAACAAGTCACTGGCGTCAGACCGTACACTGACAAGTACGCCAAGGACGATGCCGATGGCATCGACACTGCATACCGAGTCATTGCCGATCACATTCGAACCCTCTCATTCGCGATTACCGACGGCGCCGTGCCCAACAGCGATGGCCGGGGCTACGTTGTCCGTCGAATCCTGCGAAGAGGTGTGCGATATGCCCGAAAGTACCTGAATGCTGAGATTGGCAGCTTCTTTTCCAAGGTTCTGCCGGCTCTCGTTGACCACATGGGTGAGCAGTTCCCTGAGCTTGTCAAGAAGCAGCAAGATATCAAGGAAATCCTTGACGAAGAAGAGGAGGCTTTCGCGCGGACCCTGGACCGCGGCGAGGCCCAGTTCGAAAAGTACGCGGCCAAGGCGGCCAAGGACGGAGTCAAGAAGCTCGACGGAGATGTTGTCTGGCGCCTGTACGATACCTTTGGCTTCCCCGTCGACTTGACGCAAATCATGGCCGAGGAGCGCGGGCTGGAGATTGACGCGAACGAGGTCAACGCCGCCAAGGAGAAGGCTCGCGAGGCAAGCAAGGCCGTCAAGGCCTCGGTCGATACCTTTGCCAAGCTTGACGTTCACCAAATCGCTCGGCTCGAGCAGCAAAAAGTCGTTCGAACCGACGACGAAGCCAAATTTGTCAAGGGCGACAGCAAGGGCAAGGTCCAGCTCATCTTTGACGGAAAGGACTTCCGCAGCTCTTCCAAGGACTTGCCCCAGCAGTCTGCCATTGGCATTCTGCTGGACAAGACCAACTTCTACGCCGAGTCTGGTGGTCAGGTCGCCGACACGGGACGCATTGTCATTGACGACGTCGCCGAGTTCAAGGTCATGGATGTCCAAAACTACGGCGGCTTCGTTCTTCACAGCGGCTACATCGAGTACGGTTCGTTATCATCGGGCGACGAAGTCATCTGCGAGTACGACGAGCTCCGCCGCTCCCCCATCCGCAACAACCACTCGGGCACGCACGTCCTCAACCACTCCCTGCGCGAGGTCCTCGGCGAGGACGTGAACCAGAAAGGTTCGCTTGTGGACAACGAGAAGCTGCGATTCGACTTTTCTCACAAGACACAGGTCAAGCTTGAGGAGCTGCGCAGGATTGAAGACCTCAGCAACGGTTACATCCGACGCTGCTCCAAGATCTACTCCAAAGATGTGGATCTGGACCTCGCGCGCCAGATTGAAGGAGTGCGCGCCGTCTTTGGCGAGACGTACCCCAACCCGGTGCGCGTCGTCTCCGTCGGCATGGACATTGACACCATGCTCAAGGACCCCAAGAAGCAAGAGTGGCGCCAGTACAGCGTCGAGTTCTGCGGCGGCACGCACGTCGAACACACGGGTCTGATCAAGGACCTTGTCCTCGTCGAGGAGAGCGGCATCGCCAAGGGCATCCGCCGCATCATCGCCTACACGGGCGAAGCCGCGCACCAAGCGCAGCGCGAGGCCGTCGAGTTCTCCAAGAAGCTCGACTCCCTCGACGGCATGGCCTTTGGCCCCGCCAAAGACGCCCAGGCCAAGGTCATTTCCCAGGAGCTCAGCCAGCTCGTCATCTCCGCCCTCACAAAGGACCAACTCAACACGCGCTTCCAAAAGATTGTCGCGTCCGTCGTCGCCGACCAGAAGAAGCGACAAAAGGCCGAGGCCGGCGCCGCACTCAGCTGCGTCGTCAAGCACTTTGAGGAGAAGAAGGACGCAGAGTATTTTGTCGGCCGTCTGCCCATCAGTGCGAACGCCAAAGCCCTAACGGAAGTGTTTAAGCATTTCCAGGCCAAGGACAAGACTAAATCCGTCTACGTTTTCGGCGGTGGCGAGCAAGAGGGCGCTGTCGTTCACGGCGTCTACGTCGGCTCTGTACGGCCCCCGGCCCTTTCTCACCCCCCCCTTGCAGCATCTTGACTAACATTTTTATCGACAGGGTCTCTCTTCCAAGGGCGTCACTGCCGAGCAATGGGCCTCGGTGGTGTCAAACGTCGTCGGTGGCCGATCGGGCGGCAAGGAACCTACGCGGCAGGGCCAGGGGACTCATCCGGACAAGATTGATGAGGCGGTCGAGGAGGCGAGGAGGTGGCTGGAGGAGAAGCTGTAGGCTTACTCGCAGTAACGAGTTATTCTTGTCGCACATGGGGGGGGAAATGGGACATGGGACATGGGGGGATCAAATATACTCATTTCATGGTGTTATTCCCAGCAAGTGCGCTCTGTTGTGCGCTGGCGTAAACGAGGCGTGAAAATGAGTGAATCCTGGGTTCTAGGGGGATTATTGCCGAGCACGAGATTTCCCACGTTGTGAACATGATCGTTTTGGAAAAAATTCCCAGCGTCTTCTTCCACGGATGTGAAGAAGTTGGATTGAATGGTCATGTATTAATCGTCCGTGCATACACTTGGAACACATGTTTGTGTTGACTGCAGGGGCTTGAACACGAATTTGATGACACAATGGGTGTTTTTTTTTTTTTTTACAATCGCCGCACACCACATAGTTGTAGTTGTGGTATCTACAGTACCGGGTTCTCATCACGACAATTTGACAAGGGCATTGTCCGACACCACGACGTCATACATTACTATATATAATACAAGTACAGAGCACGCACCTCCCGTCACACAGTAACAAGAACACTCGCATTCTTGTAATACGTCAGCAGGGGATTCTCCCCGCTCCTCGTCTCCGTATCCTCCACGTAGGCCCAGCGGCGCATAAAGTCCCCGTGGGACATGACGCGGGTGAGTTTGCCGGTGATGGCGCGGTACATGGCTTCTGTGATGCGGAAGTCTGTGGGGAAGAGGATGTCAAAGTAGCCTTGGTGGACCTGCATCTGATGTTAGTGTGTGTGGGGGAAAGCAATGAGGGAACGGGGAACCTTGTAACGATGCTCAGAGGGGGGAGAGGGGCAGCAGCATACCAATGGAGTCGTCACGGGCACCATTCTCCGCTGATACCTCGTCTGCACGACGGGTGCGTTCAGCCCCTTTACCGCCTGGGGGAGCCAGTCGAAATCAGAGGTGAGCAGTTTGTGGCCGGGGAAGTACTTTTCCAGCACGTCAAAGAACTGCATCAGCCGCGTGGGGATGTACTCTGCGTCGGAGAGGTTGGCGGCCAGGGGCATCTTGGTCGCGAGGTAGCGCAGCGCGGGATTCGTGGGATATGGACGAGGGTAGTTGCCTCCCGTGGCGGCGTGGCGGACGCGGAAGAAGCGCGCCGCTACGGGGTCCAGGTCGCGCACGTAGAACTCGTAGAAGTCTCCGCCGCCGTCGATGAGGACGTGGCCCTGGAGGGGTTCCTCGGTCGCCACGTCGTAGCGGATGCCGTCGTGGGAGAAGTTGTCAAAGACCTCCATGGCGAGGAAGAAGCAGTGCGACGGGACGTACTGATCCCATTCGAATATGGAACGGTTCACAATCTCGACCTTGTCCTTGTGGCCGCGCGACTCGGCCGTGGAGAGGAGATGCCGGCTCTGCAGGTCGGCGAGGCTGGTGGAGATTTCGATGATGTTGTACCGCGTGCGAGCGTAGACCTGGGGGTCGACTTCGCGGATGTAGTCGAGGACGTTGAGCATCATAGTGCCGCGGCCGGCGCCCATTTCGTAGATGAGGAGATCGTCGTAGGGGTACGTCGTCAGCCGGTAGTTGGTGACGAGGTACCGAGCCATGGCCTCGCCGTAGAAGGGTCGGAACAGCTCCGTCGGGGTATGCCACAGCTGGCGGGTCGGGTTTTCCCCCTCCTTGTCGTCGAGCAGGTCCTCGAACTCGGTGTACCGGCGTCCCAGCTCGGATTGAAACGAAAGATCATCGCGGAGGGAGTTGAAGTCGAAGGGCTCTCCGGGGCTGAAAATAACGGCTTGCTTGGAGAAATAGCCGTAATGGGGATTGTACAAGCTATCTGTCTCGTTGTTAGGCAGTTGCTATTGGGTCTTCAGAGGGAGGAAAGGTGATATGCTGCATGGCCTCCCTAGGCCCAGAAGTACGGTGTTCGCAATAGCATGACACGTACCGTCGATGAAGTCACGAAGCAACATCTTGACCTTGCGCGGCCTCTCCTTGCGCTTCTTCAGCTCCTGCATCGAAATGTACGGGTACTGTGCAAACTCGTCTCTCCGGTCTTCGGGGAGCAGGTTTGTGCGTTGCTGCCACCGACTCTCGTTGGTCTTCATGCCCCGGTCCCGCGAGGCTCTCGTGGCATATGAGCACGTCTGCTGCTGGTGGCGAGGGGACTGGTGATGTTTGCTGGCAGCAGCGGCAGGCAGGCCATGGCGCAATTGGTGCAGCCGCGCATGGCAACCCGCCGAACGGGTGCGGAACAGCTGCCGGAAGAGCTGGGCCACAATGGGAGAGTCCATGGCGCCCGTGGGGGGGGGGGGCGAACGAGAACTCGGTGCCGATGAAGCTTCTCGCGAGAAGTCCGCTCGCTTGGTTGTTGATACGAAAGCTTTGTCTCCCGGAATCGGATTGACCAGAAGTGGGGCAATAAGCAGGTTCGGTGTTGTGATTGGTTGTTCGGTCGGCACTTTGGCGTCGGCGTCGGCGCGTTGGTGCACCAACTTCAAACTTCGTCAACAAACTTTTGAGTGAGGACGAGACAGGACGGGCAAGATATCGGGTCCAATCAAGGGCTGTCTACATCCATCCGCACTCACGATGGGAAAAGTATAGTAACCTCGTCATGTCTCTAAGCGACCATCCCAAGGCATACGGTTCGGCCGCCGTAGCCTTGGCCTTCACAGCCGGCATCCTCGTCACTCTCGGCCTCAAAGACTTCTACCCCGACCTCGAGTACCGCTACCGCCACAAGCGTGGCCCTTCCAGCGCGCGGCCAGCAGACGGCCGAATCAGCAGCTTCTTCTCCTTCGGCCCTCCTCTAAAGCTAGAAGATCACGAGGACCACGAGTCGCAGCGCCCATCATCCCCGGGCCACCACCACCACCCCCAAGAACAACAACCCGCCGAGGGCATAGAATCCTGCATCGGCAACACGCCCCTCATCGAGATCCGGTCCCTCTCCAAAGCAACAGGGAGGACCATCCTCGCCAAAGCCGAGTTCCTCAACGGGGTGGGCAACAGCCCCAAAGACCGCGTGGCTCTCAACATGATCCGAGAAGCGGAGAGGAACGGTCTCCTCGTCCCCCATCGCGGCGACACCATCTACGAGGGCACCGTGGGCAGCACCGGCATCTCGCTGGCCGCGCTGGCGCGGGCAAGGGGCTACAAAGCCCACATTTGCATGCCGGACGATCAGGCCCTTGAGAAGTCAGACCTGCTGCATCATCTCGGCGCAACTGTCGAGCGAGTTGCCGTTGCGCCCATCACCAGCCCGGACCACTTCGTCAACTTGGCTCGACGACGGGCCTACGACCACGCTGGGAATGCCGCAGACGGTAGCCGGGGCTTCTTTGCGAACCAGTTCGAAAGTGAGGCGAATTGGCACGCGCATCTGACAGCGACGGGGCCCGAGATCTGGAAACAGACGGACGGGCATCTCGATGCCTTTGTGGCTGGTGCGGGCACGGGCGGCACCATATCCGGCGTGGCTCGCTACTTGAAGATGGAGGCCAACGCGGGGGCCGTCAGGATTGTCCTGGCAGACCCTCAGGGCAGTGGGCTCTACAACAAGATCAAGCACGGGGTCATGTACTCGCCCACGGAGAGAGAAGGCACCCGTCGCAGGCAACAGGTGGATTCCATGGTGGAGGGGATAGGCATCAACCGCATTACCGACAACTTCGAGGCCGGGCGCGACCTGATTGACGATGCCGTCAAGGTCACGGACGGGCAGGCCTGTAGAATGGCGAGATGGCTAGTCGAGAACGATGGCATCTTCGTAGGGAGCAGCAGCTCTGTGAATTGTGTGGCGGCCGTGATGACGGCCATGAGCTTGCCAGAGGGAAGCAGGGTGGTGACGATACTGTGTGATTCAGGCACCAGACACTTGAGCAAGTTCTGGAAGAGGATCAAAGAAATGGGCTTGGAGGATGAGGAGGCAACGGATCTATTCGTTGAACTGGGGGTGGGATACCCGAGACTGAGACCACGTCGTGACGTCTTGTGTGATCGATGACGAGGAGCAAGTAGATTATGTATGAACTGCTGCTGCCGCTGCCGCTGCCGCACTGTCTGTACAAGATGCCATCTGGTTGTAATATTACTTTTCTGATGCACGATTCGTTTTGCTTTCCACCCCGTTGTCAACCTGGTCATCATCTCGCATTATTGGCCATGTCACAATAGCCATGAGCCACTTCGAAAGACACGCAGACATGGCGCTGCCCAGAATCACATCCCCCCTGTCGGCACCCCTCTCATGACATGAATGCCCTTCCTATAGGAAGCCTAAAGCAGTATATATATATTTGAGTGTCAAAGGCGTTGTTTTACCAGCAATCCCCCCTAAACTCCCAACCGAATTGGCATTGTTCAGTCGTGAACTGAATGATGCGGCCGCGTCTCGAAATGCGTAGAAAAAGGGAAACCTAGAATTTTGTAAAGCGAATAGAAGCGCCCGCAATGTACTTCTTCTTTTTTTTTTTGGGGGGTCTTCCTCCTCGTCGTCCTCCTCCTCCTCTTCCTACGCCGCGACTCTTTCTCCCCGTGGTATCGTAGTGTAAATCCGCAAGCATACTTGTGCTTGCCAATCAAGAGAACTGAGAAAGGGGAAACCGGAAACCAATTAGCTTCGCTCCACTGACCGCACGCAAAGAAAGGGTAGCAGAAATGCGTCGTTCCAAAACATACCTTCCATCTGTGGCCGCAATTCATACACTCGCAAAACGTCGTCATCGGTTCATCCGCACTTCTCGTCTGCGCCTGCGTATAGCTAACCTTCTTCATCTTGCACCGGCCGCACTCCAAGCTGTCACTGATGCTCTTCTGCTCCTGCGGAACCTGCGCCTTCTTCATATTCTCCCTCTCCAGCTCGGCGTCCATCCTGCGCTGCTCCTCGCTCTTGAGCTCGTCATCCGTCATGGTGGCGAACTTTTGCGCACTAATGTCCCCAGACAGAACACGCTTCCGGAGCTCCGTGCTCGACTTGTTCTTTAGGTTGGCAAACAGAGACCGGATCTTCTTCTTGTACTCTGCCGACTCTTCTTGCTTGAAGTGCACGTACACGGCGTGCTCGACCGCGACGGCTCGGCTGATGATTTCGCTGGAGGACTCGGTGCTCAGGTACGCGATGCCGTTGTAGATGAGGCCGATGCACGAATTGCGCACTTTAGACTCCGTTCGCTGGACGTCCACCCCCTCAGCCTCGTGTCTGCGCGTCTCCGGGTTGCCGGTGAAGGCCTTCTTGGGCCCTCCTCCGCTGGCCGAGGCCGAGGCAGGGACGGGCGATGACGCGGGGACGGATGATGGAGAGCCCATTTTCGACTTTTGCTTCTTCTCGGCCTCGACCAATTTTTTCCACTTGAGAACGAGATCGGCGGCCGCTCTTGCAATTTCCTTGTTGGAGTTGAGTCGTAGCCTTCCGACGAAAACGCCTGCCCTCGTGGCCTGTTGAGAGGATATGTTAGGAAATTTTCTCAGGGTTAGGAACAAAGGACGAGTGATTTGAAATGAAAGCCGTGAAAAAGCATAATGTGAGAGAGCGATAGAAAGCAAGAATTCCATGTCCATGATGGGTCGTGATTGCTCCCCGCCGGCGGCTGCATCGTACACATCGAAAGCACCCACGCGCATCATATTCGAAAAAGGCCATGCTTGTCCAGTGCATCCATCTACTGGGAGAGCAAACATCAACTTGGGACAAAAGCTTACCCTCAACATCTCCTCGGTGGGCTTCGCATCCTTCTTCAATGAGTCCAACAGCTTGATAGCATTCTCTGGAGGTTCGTTCGCGGCGACGGATTTCGTCAGCGCTTTCACGTGTGACTCGAGCTCTCGCTGATCCATGGTGCACGCAGAGGAGCTGTGTGACGGATGAGAAATGCGCAAATGTGGCTGGCAAGAGGTGAGTGAAGTTGAAGTTGAAAGTTGAAGTTGATGGTGATGTTGCGAGATGAGTGGGTTTTGGGAAATGGCTGGGTTCGTTCGGGTGGCTTTTGCGCAACGCAACGCAAACGCAACGCAACGCGCGGAAATGGAGTTTGGCTGTGAGGATGATGCCATTTGCGGGCTTCAAAGTTGGCACCCGATGGCCGATGTTTAGCCGCGCTACCCTGGGTAGTTGATCAACAACACATGTCCATTGAAATCGAAATCGAAATCGTTCTCGATACGGTCGCTTTCTTCCCATGCGACATGAGTCGCCTTGCATCCACATAGTGATGAAATACAACGGGCCAGAGGGGGTTGGAGACTCGGAGTGAACTTGATCAAAGCGGCAGCCTGGCTCTCTGCATATGTACTGTATTATGCAACGTTATTAGTTGTCGAACAGGCGGTGAGTAAGTAGGCCGCCGAGCATATTGGTTTACATGAACGGACAGACGCAAGCGGCGTCACATTGACATCATGGTCATCTCTTCATTCCCCATCATCACCTCCCACATCCCTCCTCCTCCTCTTACTCCCACCCGCCTGCTCCCCAACATTGGCCCTCAACCTCTCCACCGCTGCCGCCATCCTCTTACTCCCCTTGGCCTTGTTCGCCCTCGGCGCAAACGCCTCCTTCGCACCCGCGCCCGTGCCCCCGCCAAAGAACCTCGTGATGTTGCTCTGCGTCCCCTCGGCATCCCGTCTATTCATGTCCCTTATCACAGGGACAAGAACCTCGTCTGTCCGCTCTTTGCTCCAACCTATCGTTGCCATGAGAAACCTCCGCAGTCCCTCCAGATCAGGCACGCCCCATTGGAACGGCTCCGCGGTATCGTCGACTTCGGGATGCAGATAGGCGTCGTACACGGCTTCGTTGGGGAACCCGGGTGGCAGGAATAGCTTGGTGGCTTGTGCCTTGCGGAATTTCTTGCGAAACGCAGACGAGGAGTCTGCTTCTTTGGGACGCGACTGGGACTGAACAGATGTCCACCACTCGCGGAAGTGTTCTAGTCCTGATTTCCCTGGGAATTCAGACAGGATTTCGACGGCGGTGACGGGTCCGACGCCCGGAAGTCCGTCTGTGTAGTCGGATCCAAGGAGTTGAGCAAGGGATATGAGTTGGTCTCGTGAGAGGGATAGTTCCTTTTCCAAGTCGCTGCCGATGTAGCATTCGACGAACTTATTGCTGTTGAACATGTTCTTGTAGACGCGCGTTCCGCCAAAGAGGAAGGTGTCCGAATCATCGGTGACGATGCCATCCACGATGCCCAGCCGCACGAGCTCGGCGCACTGTGCTTCCGCTTCCATCGGTGCAGTAATGTAGGGGATCCCAAAGAGTCGGAGCAGTGCTTGGCACTCCGTGATCATGACCTGCGTGACTTCGTCGGCATCACGACGGTCCTTCTTCTGCTGATTGCGCAGCTGACGTAATTCCTTTTCATAGTCTTCGCGATTCTGTTGCGTCGGCTTGTTATTTAGTTCGCTGGCGAAGCGAGCGTGCTCCTCCGCTTCTTCGGCCATTTGAACCATGAGCTCTTCATCTTCCGGCTCGCTGAACTCTTCATATTCGAGCTCCGCAAAGGCGTCATCCTCTTCCGCGATGGTGGCAGGATGATCTGCATTAGTTGTCATTTGAATGACTACTTGTGGCGGCGGCATGTCTTTTGTGTCATCGGCAGCAGACTTGTCGCGTGGGAGTGATGCCGTTGCGGTTGTCTCTGCTGGCGGAACGTCTTCGAACATGGGCTCTGGAGACTCGGTATCCTTTTGGGCCTTAGGCTGTTGAGTAGACTGAATATCTTGGGCTTCGTTTTTGGCATCCTCGAGAGTCGGTTCGGGAGATGGGCGAGATGACGGGACATCCTGAGATATAGACTCCGGTGCCAGTGATGGACTCTCTTGCCTGGCTCTCGTTCCCTCATTGTTCCTTGCTTCAACGAACTCTTCTCTGGCCTGTGCCTGGTTCTGTTCCACGGAATCAACCTTTTCAGCAGCTGCGGAGGAAGGGGCTTCCACAATCTCTACATCGCTGCCATCATCCGACGAAGAGCCAATCTCGATTGTTCGATCAAGCATCTCCCGCCGTCGCAGCCTTTGCTCCGCCTCCGCCTCCATTTTGTCCTCTGCATTGGTCTCCCGTTCATCATCCTGCTGCTTCTTCACCAGATCTCTGATGTCTGTGTCGTCATCCAACCAAGGCGGTAGAGGCGCTATTTCATCTTCAGTTTGCCTATTCACCTCGAACCCGCCAGCCATGTCGTCCTCACCATCGTTCACCGCATCTTGCCCTGCGCCACTGACTACCGCACCTGTCTCCTTAGGGCCTGATTTCTTGGCGAAAAGAGAGGATCCCCAGTCGAGCTTGGGAAATGGAAGCGGGCCATCGAATGGATTCTTTTTGTTCTCGACAATAGGTTTGGGTTTAGCTCGCTGGACCACTGTCCTTGATTTTGATAGAACAGCCTGCATGTCGTCATCACTGTCACTCTCACCAGCTGGCTTGTCGTTTTCTTCCTTGCGCTTGGGAACCGCAGCATTGGCTCTGTTGTTGACAATGTGCGCTATCATAGAACCTCCCTTGCCGACAATCGGCCTCGGTACGTCCACAGCCTTTTGTTTCCATTCGGGCTGATCTACAGGCACGTCCTCAAAAATTTCATCCTCCCCGTTTTCGGATTCGTTTTCCAACTCGTGCTGGTTCCTGAGAGACAGGGCAATAGCTTTGTTCAAGTCATCTTCTTCCTCGGGGTGAAAGCTTTCATCGGGCTTTGACTCGAGTAGAGCAATCGTCTCGCCCGTATTTCCATCCACGAAAAGAGAGTCCTCTCCGTCTTTTGCCGCTGAAGCATCATCCTTCCTCCCACCATAGTATTGCTGACGACGTTCAGCAATATCTCGCGCAGCTTGCGCGCTCGCATGTGCCGCATAGGCCTGAGGTTTAGGCAATCGATTCAAACCCTCGATGGGAATATCCTCAAAGTCGGCATCGGCCTCGTTGTCAACGTTCATCTCCTCCTTCGACTGATACTGGACGTCGATTGCATCAACATCTATTGGTCTGTGTGCTTCTCCAATATCTTTTTCCTTGCTCACGACTCCCAGCGCCCATCCACCCTCCACACCCTCATTCTTGACCAATATGTATTCGCGATCCTTTTCTCCCGCAACGCGAGCATTTACGCCAAGAGTCGAATCTATGCCCGTCATACCAACTTCGTACATGAGCCTCTGCGTAAGATGGTTTCGTTCCTTGACTCGCTCAATTTGAAACCTTGAAAAAGCCATACGATCTGGGAACATGTCGTCCAGTTGTTCTTTGCTGAGCCCCATTCTGAGTCGACTTCGTAACCTTGCAGCATTCAGTATGTTGTACCGATCCGGCGGCGGCAGGCTTTTGAAGAAATCGCCGTTGAAGTCGATTTTGCTAAAATCATACAAGTTGACATCTTCGCCGTTATGGAACTGTCTAGCGTATTCTTCCAGCTCCTCGACGCTCATAATTCTCGGATCGTCCGGTTTTCCCATGGCCGCAATCCCGCCGTCCAGCTCAGGCAAATGATATGCATCCTGTTTGTGAAAGCGGCGAGATTGCATCTTCTCCTTCTGCGTCATGCCAACCTCGTCTGCGTAGGCAATCTTGCTCTCGTCGGGTACCTCTTCACGCTGAGCCAGTGCTTCTCTGGCTGCGAAATCCCCGTCGTCGCCTCTCTTGCGCCTCTCTTCCTCCTCGACCGCAATGCGCTGCATCTGCACGGCCAACAATTTCCCCGCCGTGCGGACGGCATCTTCTCTGCGACCCTCCCGCCTCCTCTGTCTCCTCTGTATAGTTGCTCGCTTCAAGGCGGGGGCACCACCGTCAAAGACAAAGACGGGCTGGATCCCGAACCATAAGAGCTTGCAGATGCGACGAAAGAAGCCGACGACGTGGGAATTTCGCAGCGCGTTGCCTTCTTTGTCACGCACGGCCTTGAGAAACTGGTAGATCCAGATGGAAGCATCTACAGCGAGTCGTTTGCGATTGAGCGTCGCCAGATTGGTCGGTCGAGCACAGGGCTGGACGACAGTCCAGAGACCGTTGACACCCATGGTTGCGACGGTCTTGGCCTGGCACTTGGTCTGGTGTGATTTGCGGCAGACGTGTTCTCTGCATGGTGTCAGGCATGGATGGGACAGCTGTCTCTCATCATGAGCGATGGGAGCCGCGGTCCTACATGAATGACACAACGAAGGCGTGCATGTAAAGTGAGTAAATGCGAGGTGTATGTTTGTGAGATTCACGTTTGGAGTTCTCCATCACGACTCTTGCGGCAGTGACGCACTCGAGCTCGAAGGTGGGTCCATGACAGCCTACGGACTACACTTGTAGGGCACGACTTTGGCTGACCCACCAGCTGATGAGGGATGATCGTTTCTTCTGTACGAATACGGAGTATTTTTTTTTTACTCGGTGATTGAATTTTGGACGTTTAATTTGTAAAAAAAAAAAATGAAACTGGGCATCGCACTCAATGTTCCAAACACTGATTGCCCTGAATACCGGTACTCAACCCAAGTTACACCCAAATCGATCGTCCCGCCTGCAGCCCCATCATCCCGATTCCCCTCCACTCCATCCAAGACCACCCAAGATCTCCCATCGAAAATCCATCCATTCGTTTCCGTTTTCCCAAGGATGGACAAAGGCGAGGCCCAAGAGTACCTGTCCTCCCTGTTGAACAAGAACTTCCGCGTCTTCACCACCGACGGGCGCTTGTTCTGGGGAGCCTTCAAATGCACTGATCCGGTTCGTTCAAGACCCGACCCGACTTATGCCATTTCTGGAAGAAAAAAAGCCCTCGTTCGTCGTCCTCAACTGGGCATTCCTTGCGCGCATACATGATGACCGAGTCAGAGGGCTAATGACGGGGGCTCGGACAGGACAAGAACATCGTGCTAGCAAATACGTATGAGTACCGCCAACCTTCGGGCGTGGAGGCACAGCGAAGCTTGGCAGATAGCCCTGATGGCAGCGTGGCTTTAGATATGCCGTCTCGGTATCTAGGATTGGTAGTTGTTCCGGGCCATCATATTGTCAAGATGGAGTTGGAGGAGTTTGCTAGCCAGGTGAAGGCCCGTAGGGGTCCGTAGGGGCGTTGTTTGAGCTGCCAAAGATTAGGATGGTCGATATCAAGAATGAATAATCGTCACAATGATTACGAAGTGAGAACAAAACAGTAAAGCACGTTGTGGTATTGATGAGCAAGAGTATACTGCTAAGTCAAACTTCTCTCCGCTAGGGAAATCCAAGCCATTTAACGGACAGACAGGTCATCACGATAATCCAAAAAAAAAAACCCTAAAAAATTGGCCAGCAACTCCAAATGTCCCGTCCAACCAGCAGCCCATCCCCTATCCCATTTTAGAATTACTGTCATTACCACCGCTCGATCTTGTCATCGCTGGGCTGTCATCAGGCTTTTGTGGGCCAGAAATTTGTCATTTCGCTTTGCAGAATTGTTTTGTCCACATATATTGTTTTTCCAAGCGTGTCGATTATCCAATAATAGGTTCCTTGGTTCGACCACGAGTCTCACCGTGCATGTCGCTGGCAGCCTCCTCTTCCTCTTCATCCTCATCGCTGTCCTCGTGGTCGCGGCCGGTCCAGGAGCTGCTATCGTTCAGAGGAGCGTCCTGGCCAGACAGATCATGGCCATCATTTCTGTTGCGAATGTTATTGCGGCGGCGCGTAGACAGAGTACGGGAGCGGGTGGAAAGCTTGGAGGAGACGGCAGCGTTGGAAGTGACCCAGTTGGTCAAAGCATCCTCGCAGTCCTGAATGATGGCCCTACTAGCCTCATAACCATCATAAGCCTGTCGGGTTTCGCCCGGGGTGACTGGGGTGTCGTCAATGAGCTCGAGAAGGTGCTTGCCGTAGCCAGCGATAATGGCGACCTTCTCGCAGTGCTCGCGGAGGGCATCGAACTGGTAGGTGTAGGCAGCCTTGACCTTCTCACGCGTAATGTTGGACAGTTGGGCCTCAGCCACAAGAGACTCGGCCTCAGCACGGACAAGCTCCTGCTCCAAGACGACAATCTTGGGAGAGTTGGGCTCCTTGTACTTGAGCTGGGCAATCTGGTCGGTGATCTTCTGCTTGCCTGTTCAAAGTTAGCATCTTGAGTCAGAAAAGAAAAGATTGATGGGTCAACTGTTGCGGGTGACAATACGTACGGTCGCGACTGGGCTGAACGGAAGCCTCGATATTTCGGATACTCTTCATGGTGATGCGGTACTGGTCGTAGCGGTCGACATACTGGTCCTCTAGCTCGCCAATCTCATACAGCAGAACGCCGAGCTTGTCAGTCACATCAGAGACGTCCTCGTCAGCGCCCTCGCCCCAGATGGAGAGTTGTTGCTACAGAGAGTATGGTGTCAGCTTTTAATCATAAGATGGCTGCGCGGACCATTTCTCTGATGTAGCACGTACAGCAACATCCATGCGCTCCTTGGCGACGGTCTCTAAGCTTCGCATCACGTTCTTCTCCATCTTGACCAACTGGGCAAGTTTCTTGGCCAGGTCGGGGCCAAAAGCACCACCGGCATTGCGGCGCAGAGCATGGCCTGAATTTTTCTCGTTAGGGCTTGTTTCCGTCCGTTGTCAGCGTACAACAGCAGTAGTACATACCGATATTGCCCTTTCCGAAGAAGCGGCCGGCTTTGGTGGATGAGGGGGAGGGCTCTGAAGGTCGCGTGAGTTAGCACTAGTCTCAGAATAATGATGTTGTCAGACAGCCTGACAAGCTTCGATATTGCGTAGACGGCCGCACGAAACATACCTGCAGCTGGGAGGCAGTGGGCGCACGGGTAGTGCGCATAGAATAGGTGCGATGCATTCTGGCGGTGTGTGAGGGACGTCTTTTCCCTTTGAATTTTTTGGGTATGGAGGGGTTGGACAAGTGTTGGAAGGCTCAGGTGCGATTGAAAGTCGTGCAGGCCAAACTCGGTGGTAAGAATGGATGGAAGAGAGGTATCAAATGGAAGACGCAGCTCACGGGCGAGGGAGGGCCGGGGACAAGTGGATGGTTATATGGTGTAATTTGTTGCGGAGAGCAGCGAGAGCAGCCCAGGAGACTTTTGCTGGTGCCGGCGGTTTCTTCGGCGACGTCATCGTTTGGTGAGGGAACGCTCAAGTGGGCTGGAGTGGACCGGCTAGCTTTGACTTTGAAGTACCGACTACATCCGAAGACCTTTTCCCTCGCCCACACAAGCCGGCACATGGCTCGCTCGGTATGTACCACTACATCTGGCCACTTTGCAACACCCAAGCTCGATTTGTCTCAGGCTTCTCTGGCTCGGCATTGAAACTAGCCGCCAACAAGGACCAAACCGAACGTTTGCCAATTGTGATCAGATCCAATTGTTGCGTCGGCGACGCCCTAGTCATGTATGTATGTGCCCAAGACGTGTGACGGCCAGCTGTTTTGGGCAGCTGGACTGTTGGCCACTGACTCTTTCAACCAGTTCGTTTTGCTGTCTTCCCACGCCTCAACCCTCCCGCTTCTCCCCAGTCCATTCCAGATGCGGATGGACGGCCCCTACAAGCTTCAGTCTGCCAAAGCATGACGGTGTCCCGTCGCTCGCTAGAACCGTAAATTTCACGACTTTCTTGTCTCTCATTTCCCCGTCCCCTTGACACTAGCACAATGCTAGAACTCCTTCGTCCTAGTCTCGCCTTCCACAGCCCCCCCCCCGAGCCCGAGAGAAGGGAGATCTACAGGATTGTCAGGCGTATTCTCACCATGGTTACTCGTCGTTGCCCTGACAAAAAAAAAAAGGACGGAATCTTTGTTTGAATATTAGCTGTGATTTCTTCAAAGACCACGACACATTCAAGTGAGGGCGGCCATCCAATAGGGCTTGGTATTGTTCGTCGCTCCTTCTGCTTTCGTTTGGGGGGGGACATGATCACTTACAATGAGCTTTTCCCATTTTCCTCGGGTCGATTTTGATTTTTGTCTGTGTACCAAGGCTAGGTAGCTTCACCAGCTGCAGGATTTCTTCGGCTTGCCCATCTTTCCGATGACAACTTCACTGAGCGAGCAAGCCACCCTGCCATATCGTTCTGGCCGCTATGAGCCTATGACAGACTGCTAGGCACGCCGGGACGCGGGGACTCTGGGAGTAGAAATCTGCCCCTCCAGATGTAAACGTCAGAGAGAGACCCCAATCTCCAAAATACTCGGCTACCATGATACTAAATCATGCCGCTCGAATACGGCCCCTGCCGGATTGGCGCCAATACATGAATAAAGCGATGGGAAGTGGCGCGGCATGCAACAGGACAGGGCTTACAATCCTAGACATGGAATTATGCTTGAGATTGTCGAGTGATGAGGTCATAGGCGTACCGGAAGCACGGTGTTCCACTCTAGCGCATCACGTGAACGAGTGACGCAACTTGCCTTGGCAGACAAGCAACTATATACATAATAGCTGTGCGCCGTGATAGATCAGCAGAGCCACTCGAAGCCGTAATATGTCGGCCGTAATGTGTCGGCCCCTGCGTTGGCGTGCTGTGAAGTTTCGTGGGATGAATGGGATGGGTATGTCGGCGGGAAATGGACAATTTGGTGCGGTTTTGATACTTTGACAAGATTGCTATGCGTAGACTACAATTTGTGATTGTGGTCAACTGGGCCCTGTGCCTCTGTGCTCCTGACATTTAGTAATTTATTATAATTGGAATTTTTTTTCATATAACTTCTATATTTGACCTCTTTTATAAGGACTCTAATTTTTTTCAAGTCATATGAGGTGTTATAAAAGGGGTAATTATATCTTCAAGATAGAGTCTCTATTCTTATAATAGACACGCTACTTTAAAAACACGCGATTTTGGTGGAAATTCTGCGGAATTACTGGGGACCCACTGTATGCGTGCTGCCTCCTGGAACCAACAAGCGCAGTGTTCTTTCTCATGATGTGGTACTCGCGCCACGGCCGTTACGATTTCCTGTCGTAGACTCAGGCTGCCCGAGCCAGCTCCTTTTCAATGCGATTGGTATTGTTGTCCGCGAACAGGTGAAGGAGACGTCGCACGGAAGCGGTAATCGCAGATTCAACTTTCCTCAACTAATAAACGGCCATGACGGCTACCAGCTTCCCTAGCCCGCCGCATCTTCTCCATCCTCATCATCATCCCACCGGCAATGGAGACCTGCCGCCAGATGCTGACCGAAACCAGCTTGCACAAGCAGCGACTCTGCCATCTCGACTCGGGGCCAAAGGCCCAATCAGCCCGCCTCCAATGCGACGACAACAACCAGCCCCCCCCATCCCGAACCGCATCGAACGCTTCGCGACTCTCAGCCTCAAAACTGTACCGACTCCTCGGCTGGTAAACGGCAAGGTTACCAACGAAAGGCCAATACCGTCACCCGCCTTTTCTGCCGGGCCAGGTCTTGCCATGAATATGCCTTCACAGTCGACCCCTCCGCGACCGGCGACACAATCCGCCGCACCCGCAATAGAGGCCGCAGCGGTTCACGGAATGACTCCCAAGGCACAGACAGAGGCTAGTGCCGAATGGACCGTGGACAAGATTGTTAATCAACTGAAAACCTGGCGACAGGATATACGAGAGCGTCACTCTCGTTTAACTGGTTACATTCTAGAGTCCACCAAGCCTACCGATCGTCGTATCCACGAGGGCGCAGATCTGTTTGCCAATATCCGGACTCCGGCAGTGACTGAGAAGAAGGAAAACACGATGAGAGTCAAGTTCAAACAACATTTAAAAGCCAAGCGTGACCAACGAGAAGCACACTATGTGCCTATATGTACCAAAACAAACAAAGATCGAGTGCCATCATATAGGTTCCATCATGTGGAGATCAAGAAGAATATTTTAACCCCAAACACCATGCTCACATTTGTGCCACATCTGAGGGACCTGGAGAGTTCTGAGGAGACCAAGTACAACCTCTGGCTCAAGGAGCTGGAGGATATCGATTTGAAATCCGGCTTCAAGCCCATGAACAGGGAGGACAAGCAGCAACTCACCATCCAAGGCGAGAGGGCTGCCACAGTATCGCTCTATCTGGACACATGGCTTGAAAGCCTGGCGATGCCTGGTTGCACCAAGTCAGCCTTGATAAGTTACATGGCTGCCCGTGAACCCAACAACGCTATTACACCCCGTCAAAAATCCGACATATTGCACTCTCAGGGTGTAGAGAACACGACACCGGGAGCTAACAAGGCCGCCAAGATGTTCACGGATGCCTTTCGACGTGTCTTCCGAGATAACCTGCACGCTCCGAAACAAATCGACCTTCGTAGGGTGCTAATGCTGGACGAATCCGTCGACAATATTATGGATTCGAAACCCATAGTCAAGGACGTGGCAAGTCTGGACGCTACAGGCCCTCATGGTCCCCATGATGACGAAGACGAGGACGAATTGGCCGAAACAAACCTAGCAACCTATTGCATTCTGGGCTGTCTCATTTGCTACAGTCATTCCTGTGACCATGGCGAATATGATAATAAGAACATGAAGCGCACCTTTTCGATATCATCTTGTTCTCATCTCTCTGATGTTTTGAAGGCTCGACGGAATGGCAGAGCTAACGATGTTGTCACCAACAAGATTTGTCGACGACGGTGCTATAGAAGAAGTGCCGATCATGTACGGATGCACTTACATCCGCGAACCTGGTCGGATGATGAAAGAATTGTACTCCGATCACTCTTCACCACAGCAAGTCACAGTTCTTTCAAAGGCGACCCTATTTGTTTAGCAGCTGAATTTCTGGACCGTAGCTGTGACGAAGTCTTCGCAGAGTTTAAATCGCTGGGAGTCACATTACCGCAGCCAGAACCATCCGAACTGCGTCGCGTCAAGACTTTGTCCTGGTACGATCGTCGCCGCAAGGTTCTTCTTGGAGACTGGCAAGACCACACCATTACCCATGCCCACCAGCGTCGAGAGAATCTCGAACCTTGCTCGCACAATGGCCCCTGTGCACCACGTCTATGTTCGTGTGTGGACGCTGGCGTTTTGTGCGAGAAGTTCTGTGGTTGTTCTGTCGAAGATTGTGCTTACAAATTCACGGGATGTGCTTGCCATTCACAGGGGCAGACTTGCCAGCAAAATAAAAAGGACAAGCCTTGCATTTGTGTGCAGCTGAATCGAGAATGCGATCCCCAACTATGCGGTTCGTGTGGCGTTTTAGAACGTGCTGATCCTCTAAATGCCGATGACAGCGAGTTACATGCCACTGGATGCCGGAATTGTGACCTACAACGGGGCGTAGGAAAATCACTGCTGTTGGGTCAAAGCCAGCTCGAGGGTTGTGGCTACGGTCTCTTCACTGCTGAGGATATTGCTCAAGATCATTTCATTATCGAATATGTTGGGGAGTTGATTACCCACGATGAGGGTGTCCGACGCGAAGCTCGGCGCGGCGACGTATTCGACGAAGAGTCAAACGTCTCATATGTCTTCACGCTTTTGGAAAATGAAGGCATCTGGGTTGACGCAGCCATCTATGGCAATCTAAGTCGCTACATCAACCACGCATCGGAGCATGACACGCGGGGATGCAATATCACCCCGCGCATCCTCTACGTCAACGGAGAATACCGCATTAAATTCACGGCAATGCGTGATATCAAAGCTGGAGAGGAACTCTTTTTCAACTACGGCGAGAACTTTCCCAATCTCACTAAGAAACTGTTGGATGACAAGGCAGCCAGAAAGCCAGAGACCAAAGCAAAGGGTACACGGATACGGCGTTCCGAGGCCGAGAAGCTGGTTCCACGCAAAGCCACCAAAGTTGAAAGGAAGAGAGGGCCAGGGCGGCCAAGGGTCAAGCGAGACCTGCCACCTGGGTTTGCGCTGGACATGGATGCTGCGCGAGCTTCTACTTCACGGAAACGAAGACGACGATTGGACGAAGATGAGGATGACAATGAAGAGTTCAATCCCGCCGCAGCACAACACAGGGCGACAGAAGGCGATGCGGACGAGTCTGGACGAGGTTCAGAGGAACCCGGTTCAGCGTCGAGGCTGCGGCGAAGATTCACAAAGTACGGGGATCCAGACACGCCATTGAAGCGCATCGTGCTGCCCCCGAAGACTCGAGGCAAGCGCGGTGGCGCACGACCAGGTAGCGGGCGGCCTAGGAAACACCCTTTGCCTCTCCCCAAGCGCCCCAGCCCCGAAGGCGACACCGAGACCGTGACCGATTATACCGTGACCGACTCATCTTCAGACCCGACAGAATCGACGGAAGCGACGGAGGTAACAGAAGCAACAGCAGCAACAGCAGCAACAGCAGCAACAGCAGCAACAGCAGCGGGTCAAGGCTCGTCGGGCAGCATTCCCACGCCCAAGCCCGAGCGGATGTCAACGAGGTCGGAAAAAACGCAAGTACTCGAGATTGAGGACAGCGACGATGCGGGAGAAAACACGGCATTATCTGGTACTGGGCTCAGAAACGATGCCAGCGGAACGACAAAGCGGGATGATGAAGATGAAGATGAGGACGTGAGTGTGCGGGTGCGGCAAAGAAACGACAGGTCGTCGAGAGTACGGCGACCGCCGGCCAAGTTTCGGGACGATGACATGTGGAACTAGATCAATGCATATGTGCGTGAGATGTCACAGGAATGTTTGGCATGGTGTTGTTAGCTTTTGATCCTTGATGTAGAAGTTGTATTGGCAGAGACAGATTTCTGCCACCGAGGCTGAGTGAGAACCTTGACACGAGTGATTTGACGACAAGCCATTGACACCAAGCATGATTACCATGGTGTCCTACACTATTGCAAGATGAAGCTGCATGCCAGAGCCTGGATCTCTGGCCCTTGGGGATGGGCCAGCCAGCCAGTTTTCGCAAGCAGCAGCGAAGTGCAAAGTGCAAAAGTGAGCATGCGCGCCCGCCGCCACACAACAAGGCGATGACGTCGCATGCGGACGGAGCAGCCAACAAAACACAAAACTGGCCACCTGCGCTTTAATTCCTCGTCCCTCCCGATCTGTGCCAACATAACTCCCTACTCTGCAGACCTTTGCAATCCCATCCTCCCAACGCTACCATCTTGGCCAAGTCCACGCACGACTCTTGAATCCTCTTCCGATTTCTTTGACAGATACCTTCCGCCCCCAACTCCCTCCTGTCCCTCCTGTCCCTCCTGTTCGCCCGCATCGCCCGCATCGCCCGCATCGCCCGCAACAAGCTGTCGCCTTCCCCGCCGCCACGATGACGCTCTACTACACTCTGGTGAGTTTTGTCGGTCACGACTCACGATACATTGCATCTCGGAGGTGAAGGGAGGAAGCCAGCCCAATTGACTCGTACTAGGTCTTCTTTCTTCTCGTCTTAGAGATGGGGCTGTTCATGCTCCTTCTCGTCTCTCTTCCCTACACAGCCAAGCGAAAGGTCTTCACGTACGTAGCCACCTTGCCACTTCCGTCGACTTTTCAAAGCCGAGCTAACCGCGTAATATACAGCTTCATCTCCGAAAACCCCATTTTGTCCAAAGTGATGCACTGGTTGCGCATCACCTTCATCTTCATCCTGATCCTCTTCATTGACAGCGTGAACCGCGTATATCGCGTTCAGCTGGAAGTCATCGCTGCGGGAGATCATACCTCCAAGGGACCGTAAGTCATGCATCATCCGTCATGCATCACGTACGCCGAGATGCGCAAGACGAAAGCTCACCCACATGCACGCCACGCTTGCCAAGAGAGACAATCGCTAATCATGATGCAAATCGGTGGAAACAGTGCCGTACTTGGCCACGAACGCCTCGAGGTCCAGGCCCGCAAGTTCTACTCCCAGCGCAACATGTACCTCTGCGGCTTCACCCTCTTCCTGTCGCTCATCTTGAACCGCATGTACCACATCCTCCTCGACAACATGCATCTCGAGGACAAGGTTAGGGCGTTTGAGAGCAACAAGAGCTTCAAGGAGGGCAAGTCGACCGAGGTGGCTGAGCTGCAGAAGAAGTTGGCCCAGAAAGAGACGGACCTGCAGACTCTGAAGAAGCAGAGTGAGCAGCTGCACAAGAGCTACAATGACCTCGGCGACCAGATGGCTTCCAAGGATGTTGATGGTGAAGTCAAGAAGGCGAAATAAATTCAGCCGCCAAACGCCAAACGCCAAACGCCAAACGCCCGGATATAACATGTTGTGCGGCAACGTGTGATGGAAGGTGCAGAGCAGTCCCTGGCACAATGTGAATTTGGGAAAACAGTTACTTTATGGATATGAAGAGCTTGGAAAGGGTTCCAAAAAAAGGAAAATTCAGCAAGAATACTATGAACCACTGTGCGTTCCACCCATCTACCGAGACTTGTGTTTCCCATGTGCAGCCTGCGACACAGGCCCGCATCGTCAGCCAAGGGAGAAATATCGGCACGAGCGATGGAAACCAGGCGAAGAGGATTTCTGTACAAGAGACCCATCTGCTCTATCTAATAATTCTACTGCCGTAAATGTTCAAAGTTTCAGTCTCCCAATTGTCTTCCAAGGACAGAATCTTGTTGATCCTGCTCAGATATCGCTTGACCCGTTGTTTGCCGTATAGCCATGCCATCTTATAGCAGATTGATTGCCGCAAACTTGTACTTGGTTTCCACTCGAGCCGTCGTAGGCAACGCCGTGTTTGGAGTTGGTTCCCGGCGTCTCCCTTTAGCATCGATCGGCAGATTTGTTTCCGTCCACGCGGCACGCGGGCTTCCTGAATGCCAGTTTCGAGTTGTCATGTAGGCGATGAAACGCTTCATTCACCACATCTCACCATTTCTATACTTCCTCATGACTCATCAGACGAATGCCCCGGAACCCAAAAAGCTGTAGGTCAGGATTTAGAATGGGTACTACAGGATGCCAACCTCGCCCACGTCGAAAGGCAATGAACAGCGGGCGAGCACAAACTCGGAAGCGCCGTCCCGCGGAAGAACTGCAATTCTTCTTACCAAACAGCTCTCTTTTGACGAGGAGCCCCAATACTAAAAGGGAGAGCGTGCGCAACTTCGCAAAAGAGCACGGTCGGTAACTGACGGGAATGCAGTCTGGGACTCCAAGACCACGAAACATTACATATGTCTTCGTTGGCTTTCGCCGCAGACTTGACATGGTACTTGGATTCCATCGAGTCTTTGAAAGACCGATTCAATCAAGTCGTCATCGCGTACATCATTGAGGGCATAACCTGGGGTTTGCTCAAGGGCATGGCATCAAAACAACATGCATGCATGGATTTTCGTCACGACACCAGTGCGAGCGAGGGAGGGGGTAAGAAACTAAACCACAATGAAATAGGTCGGACATCAAGAAAATTTATCCACATAAAATCATATCAAATTACTACATTTTATCCATTCAAGCGGGCGAAACTTGCTGTCCCGTGGCCGTGCAACACCCGAAATAAACGCTAGATCCCACCCAAAAGAAGATGCAAACGACAGCTAGGATTGAAAATCAGGAATGGAAAGGGGAAGGGAAAGGGTATATAATGCGATGGAAAAAGAGGACAAGTTTCGTTAACCACCGTATTTTTTGTCGTTAAATGTCTGCCCTGGAGGGCGTGTATATATTTTGATGTAGCGAGTCTCCTCGCATTCTGAATTATCGCCTCAGACCACGATGCTGATATTTCTACGTGACTCGGCCTCATCCACAGTGAATTGGAAGACGAATTTGAATAGATCCCGAAGAAATGCATATCGCGGTGAGCTACTACTCATTGCCATCACACTCTTGGCCATGTCATGCGCCATAACGCGTTTGCTTCGAACGGGGAGGAGATATTTTCGTGGGAGGAAGGAGTCCGTGAGGATCGAGTTCTTGTATTGCTGGAGGAGTGTGGCATGACTCGGCAGAGAGCCGAATGACCCTGTCGGGAGGCCCTGTACAAACTTTTGCAGGATAGCAGATTCCGTTTTTGGGTCAGTGATGGTGTCGCGGTTGAAGCCCATATTCATGGCGGCTCGGAGCACAAGCACTTTTGACCGCGAAATGTTGGGGTCTTCTGCTGCTGTGGTCGTGGTCGCTGTGCTGGATGTCCGATTGCTGCCTCGCGAGTAGCTGGACATGTTGGATGCGTTGCTTGACCACCGGCCTCCACGGCCGCTGTCGCTAGATGTTCCAAGGACCATGATGTTGGGCATTTGAGGCGAGCGGCTCTCCGGAGAGATGGGTGTGTCCTCAAACTCGGTCACGGGGGTCTCTGGGACAGGAGGTGGCTTGCGAGGCCGCTCTTCCTGATGACTGCCCCTCACGCTTTCGCGCTTGGAGTGAATTGAAGATCGGTTGGATTGTCGGCTATCTCTCCCGGACTGCTCGACAGGCTGTTGCGGGAATAAGTTTGTCTGGCTGGGGCGAGGCGTGTTTCGGTCCGGGCGAATCTGCGTCCAGCCATCCCTGAAGATGTCACACAGATCCCAGCATGCTTGAACTGCCGATCCCAGCAACTCCTCGCCTAATGGCTTTCCGTCGCGTTTGTTTTGCCGAAGGCTGAAAAGCATCTCGGCAAGGCTCCAGCAGGCACTTAGAAGATGGTCCGTTTCCTCGGCTAACTCGCTTCTTTGTTTCATCAAGCGGTGACAGATTGTGATGTAAAAGTCCAGGGTTCTCTCTCTGAATGGTTCCGGGAGGTTCCTGCTGTCTTGGGCACTATAAAGGCTGCAGTCGATTTGTTAGCGAAGATGATATCTCGGTAGACTATGTCAAGCGCCGTCATATCATACTGGTTGTTTAGCTCGAAGCTCACGCGAAGCACCGAGTCTGCAGTCTCATCCTTCTTTTGCCTGACATCAAACAGGGCCTGGCAAAAGTCACGGCACAAGTCCAAGTTCATCCTCACATTGAGTGAGGCGGGATCCTCGTCTTGATTGTCGTATAAACGTTGACAAAGTTTCCAACAGGTTTTCCATGCCTTTTCATGAGCATCTGGGGTACCGGAGCTATGGAAAATCCGTGCGCGGTGAATCGCACTGAGGCTGGCCAACGTATTGCAGAGAGTCCAGCATTCCTGCAGTGCTGTTCTTAGGGCAGCTATCTCATCATCAGCGGGCCGCAAGAAAGGGACACCGAAGTAGTCGTCGTAGTCGTCATCATCACCCTCGGCTTCGGTTTGTTCGTCGATTTCTGTAGTTCTTGTTAGAGACTAGAAATGTTACAAGTGCATACGATGTCTTACTTTCGAGGCTGCTCGCGCTGCTGCTGGGCCTCAGTCTGCTACCATCACTCAACATGTCTTGCAAATCCTGAGCTCGGGGTGTGGCGCTGTCCACATTGTATCTGACGGGCTTGACATCTGTTGAAATAGGGGGCCGAGCAGGATGCCCTGATTTCTGGAGGGAAAGTAAGTGGATGAGCTTTCTTGAGATTGGGAGCAGGTTGCTCAGCGTACCTTTTCCGCAGACCCGTTGGGATCCGCTAGTGCTTCCTCGTTGGCTTTTGGGGATGTCCGCTCACTGGGTGGGCTTTGTTGGGCTGTGGAAGATGCAGAAGTCTGGCAGAGATTGTCAACAACTAAAGCTCTGGACAGAATCATTCGCAGAGGTAAGAGGCGTACCCAACTGGCAAAGCTTTCGGGAGCATGTATGACAGACACGGCCTCTTCTGTACTTGGCTGTCGCATATTTTCGGGCAGGTTGGTGGTGAGCATGAGCAGCTAGTCTAGTCAGCAGTTGAACGTCATTCGGTTTTGGCAGAGTACTGAAGACGAACCTCCGATGGCCGAGATATATCTCCATTGTGACCATGTTCGATCTCATCCGAAGCATCGTCCTCTATCTCTGTGGTTTCTGTACCGTTTGAAGTCACGGGCGATGGCCCAACTATATCGCTCGGACTCAACATGTTCATTGAATTTGATGATATGCGGTTGGCCGAGTTGGGTCGTAGCATCATGGCCGAGTCCGTCGCTGGAGGGGGTGATGAGCTAGCGGTTGTGTCAGTACTGAAGATTGCAAGAGGTTCATGGAATATCTTGACTTACACAACTCTGAACGGGGACCGGAGTCCATCCGTATCTGAGGATGCAGACATGGCGCCTTGTTTTCCGAAGTCAAAGAGCAAGTTACCAGTCGACGATCTCAAAGGAGCCTCCAGAGCCATAGCTTAAACGTTTTGAACATGTAGCCGCCGGCAACGACAAAGTCGCCAGTGATGCTTCTAGTCGAGTATATATATAAAACGACAACTTTCGAATAGGGCAGAACGATCATGGGAATCTCCGGCTCAGCCCAGGGATTACTCGAAGGGTCGAAGGGGCTGCTAATCCGGCCAGACCGACTTGTGGAATCCGACGAGGCAGTGGAACAGTTGGGCCCGACGATAGATGGTAGCGTTCCAAAGTTGTATGCCCGGCTGCGTAGTCAACGGTCACAACTGTGCGCTTGTTGTGCGGGGAGCTCTGAGGTCGCGATTTTGGGCCTCGTTTGCCAGCAAGCCTCAATGTTAGGAAAATCCCCCGGATGGAGGGCAGGAGGAATTGGGGTCCGGCAGGTCGAGCGGACGGGACGGCTATGGTTAAAAAGAGGCTCCGAGCAACGAGTGGTGCTCGTTGGTTGGTTTGGTTTGGTGGATGGACTGGATTGACAGGAGTGCCCAGGGCGGACCAGCCAGCACGAGCTGGGGTTTGGTCACCGCTGGTGGCTGCCTCAGCCCCTGTCAGTCTGCGTTCGACTACCCATGCGGGCCGCAGTACTCCGTACTAGGTTGGAACCCCACCCCCCGGGTATTAGATAAGTAGATGCCTGCTATGGCAAGTATGGCAATCCGCAGTGGACGAACCAGACATTTCGCTGTCAACCACCAAGTGAAGCTGCGAGCCGAGCGTCGGTGGAACGGTGTGGGATCAGGAGGTTTGTATTAGTCGGGGAGGCGAGAATTGGATAGCGAGCCTGGCACCTGGGTGTTGGCCGAGAATGTGACCCCGACTCCAAGATCCTCATGGGGCTTTCGAGCCTTGTATCGGAGCAGCTTGCTGGTCAATGCTGTTGGTTGGCTTGATGACGCTTGATGACTGCCTGAACCATCGCCTCCCTCACCCGCACAAATATTCCCAGGCTTGTGTATACAACGGTGCGAGTCAACAAGAATTGGTCACACCAAACGACAAAATGGCTCATGGCGACAGACGTAGATGGGTACCATGAATGCGAGAGACAAATAACATATCGGCCGAGGTTCAATCCCACAGCATGGTAACGACGTAGATATCAGGCAAGTAACCAGCTATGAGTACTCGGGTAATACGTAGTACGTACCTCACAACAGCGACAGCCTTGTGAAACAAGTCATTCAGTGGACAGTTGGGCGCTCCGCTCAAAAAGGAACGTAGATTTTTTGTCCCCGTCTACCCTTTTCCTTTTCCTCGAAGTGGAGGTTAAGGACAAGGCCCTGGCTGCAGGAGGACAAGGCCTCGGCGCTTAATTCAGGTGCAGTGGGCTGGCGTCTCGCTCCCGGCGGCGTCGTTTGATTTGCTGATTGTCTTTTCGTGTTGTGGTCTGCTCCGCTAGATTTGAGCTGAAAAGAATAGGATCGACAAGGGGAATCTTTCGGCAGCGTGTAGTCCGTAAGCAACACTGCATGGGCTGTACAATTCTTGCAGTAATAAGGAGCAGACATCGATGATTTGCTCGCCCAGACTGCCCTGAACCTCCAAGCTTTTCGACAAGATCGGGTTGAATGCTACCGTCGCTCGCTCACATTGGGCAATTGAAGTTCGCCCTCGTAGTTGGCCGCATTACAGAGTCGCGGTCTGAGACTAGAGCCAACACAATCTGTTGTCAGCACTTATGTATGGCTAGGACAGATATCGTGGACGAATCCAAGTGCTGGTCACCACCCGCTTGTTCTAGTCTGCGTCCCGGAGATCTGGTCGCTTCGTAGACAAATGAAGTCCAGCGGGTGGAGACGCGGACTTGGGACGGGGGTGGGTTGAGCAGGTCGAGCATTGGCAGGGTCTGTTGCGCGTCGCATTATTTATTGTTCGACGGCCGACACGAACGACATTCGAAAAACGGTTGTTTGCACAGAAAGTACGTTGTCGGTTGGAGATGAATTTCAAGCCATGCTCGCTTGCAGCGGCAGGACAAGTGAGCGAGACGTGTCAGAATCCCTGTATCACGTTGTACTTGGCATGCCAGCGGAAGGCTCCTTCCTCATGGCGCTTGGAAGTCGACAAAAATAAGAAACCCTCGCAGTGCGACTCAAGCATCGATTCTGCCATTGGAGGAAACGCAAACACTTATCCTCAAGGTAGGAGGCTGGAACATAGCAATGTCTTGATATGTCTGATCCGCAGTTTGCACTGCACATATTCTGAACTCAAGACTTTTTTGGTTGCAGCAGAACCGGCCGGCCCATCGTACTCCGACCCCGTAATTTGAGCATCGATAACTTGCCTTTTAGCCAAGGGAAGGCATTTTCTGCAGGCCGATCCAAACGACTAGCGCAGTATCGTTCGCGGTTAAACGCATTCTTGCATGAAGTAGCCGACTTTGGCGACCCAACGAGAGTCTGCCCACCGACCCGAGACCTATTGGTCAACATAACCGCGATATCGTGGCTACCCGGTGAGGTGGTGCAAGAAGTTTGGTTCACTGATTCATTACACTACGTAGGACAGCCCTATTTCCAATTTCAGGTCTAGCTGAGGCACCTTTGCATTGCATGCTCCTGCAAGCTCGACAACACTCCCTTCTGTCGAAGCAGCCAATTTCTAGTCTAGGCACATCTATGGCATAACCAGAACGGAAACGCCTTGCACTAGATTGCAAACTAGCGGTGTGTAACACAGGTAGGGCATGTGATGGCCAATCATGGAATCATCACCAGAGGAAAGTCTTGGAGAGGTGACTCAATGGATGTGTTCCAAAAAAAAAAAAGACTCAGGAACATCATGACCGCGGGACAATGAAACAACAACCTCATTGTAGCCGCATGAATATCGGACAGTGACGGGCTCATTGTAACTGCTCACGACACGAGGGATAGCGCATTCAGGTAATGATAGACATCACAGCCAGCATAGTGTCAGAAGACCATGAGAGAGAATTGATTCGGACATTTTCCACAATCACGGTGATCAGAAGACCATGAGAGAGAATTGATTCGGACATTTTCCACAATCACGGTGATCAGAAGACCATGAGAGAGAATTGATTCGGACATTTTCCAAAATCACGGTGAATGGATACTCTGAATTGACTACAACCACAAAAATCTCAATGGAAAATCGCAAACATGCCTCAGTATAACCTTTTCGTGCGCCAAATCTATCATCGGTTTGCCAAAAGACCCAAGAAACGCCATCCTATGCCTGAACATGTCACATTTGGATATAAGCCTAGCTTACGCTAGTTCGTTGAGTCGTTGTTTCTTCTCATTGCGTCCGTCGGGAGTGTACCTAAACGCGGTCAGAGTTTGGTTCGCCTGCAAAGCCGCAGGTCAGTCTTGATTGTGCATACTTCAATAGCTTCTCAATGAGGTCGACGTGGGTCATGATCATGCGACGGCAGCAGTATCGCTTCAGACCAAGTTCGTCCATGGCATCACTTTTGACACAAGTTAGCTAGCTGAGGCTCATCCCACAAAATCGATCCACTGAACGCTCACCCGTCGGTCTTTCTTGGGTCGGCAATCAATTGAAGATAGCGCTCCCAGAGGTCACCAGTGACCTGCAACAATTAGCAAGTGGATGCTGAGTTCGAAGCAGTGGTAATCACCTTGCCGCAGGAGAAACAGCGAATGGGAATGATCATGGTGGCGTTGCAAAGCTTGCGGGTTAAAAGGCGATTAAATGATTGTAAAATAAAAGTCGCGATCTTGATGGAATCTGATTGCCCTCGCCAACAAAGCGCAAGGGTGAGCGAACTTTGACAATCCGCTGCTACCGACGTTTTCCCGCAACAATTTCCTTATCTTATCAGCAAAAAAGTTCACTGCGGGACCAAAATTTCACTGGTAAGAGAGAGCAGCGGCCCAAGCCGATCGTGCTGCAAGTCTGCGAATTTGTCGGCTCTGGTGCAAATTTCTTTACATCTTTGCGGCTCACATTGAACAAAGGAACTCTGTTTCTCTCAAGTAAGAGAGGATCACAGTTTAAATGGCTGGATCCAAGAGCCCTCGGGCTAAAGATGATAGAACGAAGAAGCGCAAGCGAGACAACAACGACACCGATGGGAAGCCCAAGAGACATCGGCAGCAAAGTCGTGAAAGCAAAGTCAATGGCAGCAACGCATCGACCCCTCGGAAGCTCAAGCCAAATGAAGCAGAGTCTGCCGCCGAATCTGAGCCCTTGACGACTTTTCGCCCTCAAGAAGTCATTCGCCAGTCTGACGATGGTGAGGCAGGCTGGAAAGTCTCAAAGCCCATGGGCGGCAGAATGCTAGACATCGATCCTATCTTCACAGCTGATGAAAAGTAAGATCATTGGGTCCCAACTTACGTTTGCTCGTCTCTGACTCCGTCCAAAGATACCTGATCCTCACCTACAATACGTCAATCCAAATATACAGCGCCGTGGACTCCCTTCTCGTTCGACGCATCCCGATCACCACTCTAGACACCTCCTCTTCCAAAGGCTCAACACCTGCTCGAATTATTGCTACACGTCTATCCAAAAACAACCCTGAACTCGTGTGGGTAGCCTCCTCAGATGGAAACGTCTACTGTGTGAACTGGACACGACGTGAAACTCCCGATCCAGCTTTTCAGACCGCATCTGGCACAGCAAAGGCTCTTGTTGTTGTGCCTGCTTTGTACGCCGCAAAAAAGGAAATTCTCTTCATTGCGGAGTCGGACAGGGCGAGTCGCATGGACATCATTGCCTACAATCCTGCTGACGGTAGCGAGACCCAATCCAAGACTCTTCTCAACCTCAAGAAGCAGGGCCATGGTCTCCAAATTCTTGAATCCAGTGACGATGGACAAGTCATTGTTGGTGCATTCCAGGATCAGATATTTTTGGGCAGTGCTTCTGGATCTGCGGGAAGTCTTGAAGAGTTGCAATATGACTTCTTCTCTTTTGATAGCCCTGACCTCATCACTTGCATTGATTTGAGACAACGGCAGCGATCATCAGGCAATAGGAGAGCCCAGTCTGCCTCGGACAGCGTGGTCGATGTGATCGTTGGCGGGGCTAGAGGCAGTATTTACATTTACCGTGATGCAGTCTCTGCGGTTACATCGGGAAAGCGTCAATCGGTTAAAGAAGGGCTCGATGTGCAAAAGTACCACTGGCACCGCAAAGCTGTACACGCCGTAAAGTGGTCAAGGGATGGTGAGTAGTTGGGCTCACAAATATTGTACATCATAAGCTCATGCACCTGTCTTTAGGAAACTATTTCATATCGGGTGGTTCCGAAAATGTCCTTGTCGTCTGGCAGGTTGACACTTCAAAGAAGGACTTTCTTCCTCACCTATCAGGAAGTGTTGAGAACATCGTTGTGTCAGCTGCGGGATCATCTTACGTCCTTCACATGGATGACAACTCTGCAATGATACTCTCTACCGCCGAGATGAAACCCACTGCTTACATTGCAGGAATTCAATCGGCCGCTGTTGAGTTATCCGAACCCAAAGACCTGCTTGTTCGCCGCGTTTGGGATACACCAGATCATGTTCGAAGACCAATACCTGCTGCCATAAGACCGACCGATGCATCAAAGCTGCACGTTTGCGTCGGCAACGGGCGACAGGCGACCATGTCTGGAGATTTCTCGGCCCCCTTATTGCAATCCTTCGACTTGGAATCTTTTACTAGCATCTCGAAGCAGGCGCTCGCACGAACTCAGCCAACAGATGTCAATCTCACCAACAAAGGGCACGTCATTGAAGAGCCATTGATAACAAACATTGCCTTCTCTGGGGACGGTCGATGGTTAGCGAGCATCGATGAATGGCGGCCCGCAGATAGAGATGTGGACAATATGTCCGCTGATTTGAAAGAACTATTCATTCGCGAGAGACAAGAGATCCACCTGAAGTTCTGGGAAGTTTGTGGTAACGGCGATTCATTGGCTCTGGTATCCAGGATCAACGCTCCTCATGCCACGAGCTGTCCCGAGAGAGTACTTGGTTTAGCCTCGGATCCTACATCTAGCTCCTTTGCCACCATTGGTGCCGATGGGATTGCACGAGTCTGGCGGCCGCGAGCTCGACAAAACAATGGAGTTGCGATCAAGGATGAGCATGGACGGGATGCATTCTCTTGGAGCTGCACTCAGGCCATTGCTGTCGGCAACGGTACCAGCATCGATGACGGCACAGACTTCATAGAATCCACGCGCCCAGTCGAAGTTCAAGGTAGTGTTACATTCTCAGAAGACGGCTCAACATTGTTTGTTGCCTTTGGCGCTGTTGACTCTGGCGTTGTGCTCGTCATCGACGTTATATCCGGTCATGTTGTGAAGACCTTGGAGGGCTTATGGGACGGAAAGCTCCAGTCGGTCCGCGCTCTGTCTTCATATATCGTTGTTCTGTCCGACGACCTAAGAGTCTATGATGTTGTTGGCGACGAACTACGTTACGGAATTGTCGTGCCGAAGATGACTGGTGTTTCTGACTTGCTTCAATTGGCGGTCGATTACACTTCGGGACATTTCGCAGTCACTCTACCAATAGGTGGCGTGTCTAGCATCGGTGTATTCGACCCAGAAAACCCAGAACCACTGATCGTCAGGACAATACCTCACAGAATAGTCAGTCTCGTTTCAGCGCCCGCGACAAGTGGCTTCATCGCCCTTGACGATGCCGCTCAAGTCTGGGTGATTGCTGAAGGTTCGGACCCATCCTCGCTAGCAACTGTCCAGCCGCTCCAAGATCTACAATTGGATGATACACCCGCATCTCTTGACACCCCAAAAAATCGAAACAGTGAGATTTTGATCGCCGATGATGATATGGATGTAGGCAGCGAGGATGAGTTGGAAAACGGCGACGCAACTAACGGGGATGTCGACATGGGAGATGAGGACGATGATGAGGACGACGTTGATGTTCATGTCATTCCTCGGCAGTTTTTGACAGAAATCTTCGAAACCGCACCTGCATTTGCTGCTCCATCTATCGAAGATATGTTTTACAAGGTTACCGGGCTGCTGGCCACAAAGCCTCTCGGAGAATGATGAGGAAGCTGTTTTATTGTGAACATGTACGTATATAGGTGGGAAGCGAGTGTATATAGATGGCATTCTACAGCATATCTCAACTTGGAGTACCATGGCACTCTCGCGCGACCACAATAATCCACGTCGCCGTGCGATGTGAGAATTCTTGGTACCAGCAAGAGGAAGCAGCCGCATAGCACACCACGTGTAGTCCGTACGGCGTAGCTTACAAGACAGTGACAAAAGTGCTGCCCCTCCACGTCGTCCGGCAGCGGCACACGAAAGTGGGGAAGTCTGGGGAAGTCCGATTGCGCCATACGTGAACCGAGGAGTGTGATGTTAGGGGAGGGCATCATCTCTACCTAATGATAAGTCGGCATACCGCAGACATAGTCTACCAACAAAACCAGTCAAGAGTTGCAAAACCCAAAAAAAAAAACCCCAAAAAAAAATTCACCAGTCTCATCACCAAGCTAAGCTCAGATCCGGTAATCACCTCTTCTCCCATCAGGGCACTTCCCCTCCTGCGCAAGTAGTTTTTCTCATTCCGCCCACCTCATCATGTCCTTCACTTCCATTCCGATCCTAGATCTGGACCTCGCCAGACATCCAGAGACAAAGGCCGAGTTCCTAGACCAGCTCCTCCATGCGCTCATGGAAGTAGGCTTCCTGTATCTCAAAAACGTGGGCATCTCAGACGAGCTGTTCGGGGAAGTCATCCACAAAGGGAAGGCGTTTTTCGATATTCCCTTGGAAGAGAAGTGAGTTTGTAATAGGTCGAACCCCCTTTTTTGTTTTTGTCCGTTGTTTCCCTTTTGCTCAAAAGTGAAGAGTTCCCTAACGGGGTGAGGAAAAAAAACCACCGTGGACGTTAGACTCAAGATTGAAATGAAGAATGCCAATTCCTTCCTCGGGTACTCCCGCCTCTCTGCCGAGATCACGGCGGGCGAAACCGACCACCGCGAGCAGATCGATCTGTCCACCGAGCATCCCGTTCCTGCGGCCGGCTCGCCGCTGTACCGCAACCTTGTTTCGCCGAACCAGTGGCCCTCGGAGACGCACGCGCCTGGCTTCCGCGCCGCGTACGCAGAGTACATGCGTCGGATGGGGGACATGTCCATCTACTTCACGTCTCTCATCGCAGAGGCCATCAAGCTGCCCCGCGATGCGTTCAGCAAGTACTTTGACGAGGACCAGCAGCACAAGCTCAAGATTGTCAAGTACCCTGATATGGCGGAGCTCGGTCTGGCAGGACGCGAGCATGGCTCGCCGGGGCAGGGGGTCGGGCCACACAAGGACAGCATGTTGACGAGCTACCTGCTGCAGGCTACTCCCCACAGAGGGCTCCAGGTGCAGAACGTCCTGGGAGAGTGGATTGATTGCCCGCCCATCGACGGGACGCTGGTGGTGGCTATCGGGCAGGGGATGGAGGCCTTGACGCAGGGCGTTTGTGTGTCGACGACGCACAGGGTGCTTTCGCCGGCGGCGGGGTCGGGGGCGCGGTTCTCCGTCCCCTTCTTCCAGGGGGTGAAGCTGGATGCGGATTTTGATGATCTGGAGACGGTTGGCGTTGGGAAAGTGCCCGAGGAGGTGAGGCAGCTGCGGAATAAGGTGGTTGAGCGGACGGGTGGGAGAATGGATGACGTGGAGTTTACGTTCCGGAAGGGCGCCGTGGCCAAGACGTTGGGGGAAGCTACCCTACGGAATAGAGTCAAGAGTCACCCTGATGTTGGGGAGAGATGGTATCCTGATATCCTAAAGGCCATTCGAGAGGAGCAGGCCACGGCCAAGGCGAAGCTTGCCTCTCCGACTCATTCGTCGAATGGTGGAGTTATCCCAGCAGCGGTTGAGGCCCATTGATGTAGTTTGGTGGTGGTGATGCGTCATGATATAATATGCAAAGGCAAAGGCAAAGCCGGGCATAAATGACCAGGTTCAATATCAATGCACGTCGACGTGTATCGGGAACTACCAGCAAATACTGTCCACTGTCCAACTCTTTATCGCTTGTCACAAATTCATGAACATTTCCACGACTACGACACACTGCAACGCCTCAACTGCGTCCCTTGACGTCTCTTCCCCAATACCGACGCCTGCGCTAAATAATCATATCGTAACATTTTCGTTACCCTGTTCTATGCTTCAATGCCTCGTCAAACGTCGTATCCAATTTCAACACACCAATGTGCAGAAACGGCGCTGCTTAAGCAGTCTGGCCGGGGAAACAGTCCGCAATTCCCTTGCTGTGCTTGTTCGTGGCATGTTCTTGCAGACTAAGCCAGGGCAAGAAGTATGTTAGCATTTCCATTTGATGAGCCAAAAAAAAAAACCTCGTCGTGTCCAATCGGTTGTGGATGGACTATGCCAAAACGAAGGGGTCCGGGAAGAGGAGAGGGGACGAGATGACGCACGCGGGACCCTTTGTAGTAGAGAGGAAAGTAGCCTTGCAAATCTGGCACTGAATGTTCATCGCCTGCTGATTCTACAGAGGCAAGTAATGTCAGTATGGATTGGACCAGCGAACTTCGGCCAAAGGATACGGCTGGTATGCCACATACAACTTTCAATTGCGACTTGGCGACTTTGCCGTCCTTTGCGTTGCGCTCACGCTTCTGCTGGGCCTTGGCTCCCTGTCATGTATGTCAGCCACACCTGGGAGTGAAGCAGGAGCTCGTCAAGGTTCTTCTTACGTTACCCATACTTGCGGATAGGTAGCTTTAGACGTGAAGATGTTGTGTGATTTGCGGCGAGTTTTCGCTGCGGCGGATCGACGGGGTGCTAGCAACGGGAAGTGTCGGTCCTTTCGGGAATAGCGCGGGCAGCGGTCGAGTTATGGCGTATAGTCCAAGTGCGTGAAATATTATTCAGAATGCCGAGACGATGATAATAGCCGGCCAAGAAACGAGCGAGAGAGGACTTCACTTTCGGGTCATCAGCATAAGCGCGAGAGAATCGACGTGGTGCGGGTGCAAACTTGGCCAGTGGGGGGGGGCGGCAAGTGGTGGAAAATTTGCTCCCTGCTTGCTCATCGGCCGGCGACCAGTTGACTTTTGGCAGGAACCACCCATTCATTATAAAGCCCCTCATTTTCCTTCCACCCTGCAGGCATTTTTTGCTCGACTAGGATTTCTGACAGAACATGGTTCGGTGTATTTCATGAAACAATCGCAAAGATGAAGCATGACACACTCAGAAGCGGATCCTGACTACGGACTACTTATTACTTGGCGATGAAGTCATAGCCGGCATTTGTTTGTGGAAGGATGTGTCACAACCGCCCTCACTGCCTTGCTGGCGTCGTCGCCCATGGATTTCAGATGCAGAACGTCAGGATCGTCATGCCGACCTCTCCTCTGGCAAAACAGGTGGTCATACCGGTGTCTATGTTGGCCAGGGCTCTTCCCTAGGTCTTTCAGACGTTCGTGTATTAGTCACACGTTGGAGTCAACACAGAGATCATGTCTGTCTACTCCTCTGACCCATACCTTGTCAAACAATACAGATCATGTCCAATCAAGCTTTTCGTCTCTTTGACCGCCTGAGTTTCGTAGCTCCAGCAGCCACATGTTCCTTTGCCATCATGTTCCGCTTCGGGGAATCTTTGTCGTCTCCCAGATCATCTTCACCTCGCGTCCTCTTCTTCTTGTCCACCCAACCCTTGTTCCCATTCTCCTTGCCCCTCGCGGCCGTCTTTCCCTCCTCGACTCCCCTCCTCATAACCACATACGCAGCCTTTTCCACATCCACCATGTCCGCACCCAGCCTCTCCCCCAAAGCAGCCGCCTTCTCGCAGAGCGCCCTGTACTCCTTGGCGCTGTACTTGATGGCGTCCTTGTTCCCCCCACAGCAAAGCCACCAGTAGGCCTCGTCGGAGAAGAAGATGGCGCGCTGGGGATCATGAACGTTGAGGAGGAGCGAGGCAGTGGCGGGGCCTATGCCGCGTAGCTTGGTGAGAATGTCCAGGGCCTTTTGGGGCGCATCGTGGGAATCGGAGCTTGCGCGGTATGTGGTGACGGCGGAGGATATGGTTTCTCTGGTGGTTTGTGCGTCGTTGGAAGTGACGAGGCTCATGAGTGTAGGGCGAAACTTGCCGTGACGTCTAGGTTGGTTTTGCTCTGCTCAGCATGGGGTGGTTACGATGGCGGAAAGTTGGTTTTTGGGGGGGCAGGGGGGGGTTGGCCAGGTACAGTTTCCATTCTACCAGGGTTTGGACGTGAGCCAGTGTCATTTCCGGGCTGTGCTCGACGCCGAATGTGCGAATCGCGTCACCGTAGCGGTAGGCATCTAGTTGCTGGAGCGTCTTTTGTCCTGGCTTGTTTTTGGCTGGACGCATGGATGGATGATGAGGAAAGAGGTCAGTCATTCAGTAGTCCGTGGAAATGTAGGAATGGAAAGAAGACGCACCAGCACCAGCGCCTTTGGCTTCCGCGACGGCGGGATACTCGGCTAGCAGGCTTCGAAATTCATGTTTGGATATCTCGTCGGCTGACGTACCACGCGTCATCATGGTGGATGATTGATTGCTCCAGGGACCGGGACGGAGGGACGGAGGGGGACGGGCTGAGACGTTGATTTGCTCTTCTACTTGCATGCGCCCCTGCGCCCCTGCCCCTCCCATGTCCGTCTCCCGATTCCGCTCCATCCCGCATCTCGCACCACCACCACGTGCCCAATCTCATCGTCCTCTTGTGATGAGCTGCATGAAATCGTCTTGATTGGCAGGGCCAATCTGCCGCCCCGAAACCAACCCCCCACCACCAATCCATCATCACTGGATCCCCGATTTCCACGCAACCCGCGAATCAGCGACGAGAAGCACAAGTCACACTTCAACCTATGTAGACCTCCTGGGATTATCGTATGTTGACAGACTGCGAGAATTAGATATAAACTGAAAACAAGGGCAGAAGGGTATGTGGCACAAGACAAACATAGTAGCAGTACGTCGGCGAAACTATGAAATAAGACTTGAATCGCCTTTTCTCGTCCCCCCCGTCCGTTCATTCGCCTTCCTTTCCCCCTCGCTTGCAGATCGTTGTTGCCTCCAAATACCATCAAGTCATCTGTGCGTGAACGACGAACGACGGCCGAGCAGCTATGCTTAACATAGATCCCCACGGAGAACATCATTCTGTTTTTCCTTTCTTTCCTTTCTTAATTCCTTTACGCAATCAGTTAGAACTGGCGGCGCAAGCTACGAGGTGAACAGCACGAGTTGAACAATGTGGCATGTGTAGTGGACGCGGCAGACGCACCGTCTTTTCTCCCTCGCAGTTCCAACTGCTCTGGCCCAACCATCCATCTAGTCAACGGGCGGGCAGTCCGTTTCTCGAAATCCGATTCTTCTGGAGTTGCAATTACGCCCATTTGGTTGACGACGACGTACCTACATCTATGCACGGAGTCATCCATCTTACCGGCGCGCTTCATCCCCTAGACTAGTCAACACAAGAAACGAACCCTGACCCAAGAAAAAGCACGGCAAGAGGAGTCGAGACGGAGAAACAAAAGGGAAGCAGGGGGCTCACGTCGACAACGCCCCCGCCATGTGCGAAGAACACTACATCGTCACCGAATGCGGCATCTGCCAACGCCAACTCGACATGAAAGATTTCATCAAGCGCTTCTGCGACATCGCCTCTGCAAAGTGCCGCTTTGGAAACTGCCCCCGTGGCGTGCATCGACAAGAGGTGGTTCAGTCGGCGACGTGTGGGCCGTGTAAGCGGGATCCGAAGAGGATGAAGAAGAAGCCTGCGAGGCGAGGTCAAGGTTAGACCCTCTGGAGGAGGGGCATAGACATGTTTAGGTGAATGGCATTGTAGAATTAGGCAGAAATGCGAGGAAATCCTATATTTATAACGTCCTATCCCACTAAAACTAAGTGAATAAGCAACTATAAGGACAATGATTATGTCGTGACATGAAACATACTGTTGTTTTCTTCCCCCTTGTTCTCATCGCACGTAAACACAATAGCGGCATCTCTTTTGAAGTCTTACAAAGGACCCGGTTTGGAAGCTCTCCGACTCACGTGCGCAACCCACCGGGTGGCATCTCGGCAAAAAATCCGCGGAACCAGCCGATTACGGGGAACGAACCAAACCATTAGGAATAGCAGGGCGATCTGAAAAAAAAATGATGAGACTGGGACTCGAACCCAGGCGGATTGCTCCATAAGAAAACGGACATCAACCTTAATCTTACGCCATAACCAACTCGGCCATCTCACCGATTCGATAGTAGCTCAGGCGGTGTTCCCGCTTATGAATAATTACCAGGTCCCTTTCCATCCCCATCCATCCATCTTGTTGCATAACCCCGCCGTTTATGACTGGACTTCACCACCGAAGATTAAAAATTTGATGATGCAGAAAATTAGCGCAGCAATTTTCGCGGTTCCTCCAAACGGTCGGATTTAAATGACTTTCATCCTCGTGAGTCGTGCCCGAGCGTCGCCATGCTCAAGGAGAGACTCCCCATCTTCTCATGGCCGCAATGTACCGAGTCCTCAACAACAACCACCAGTGAGTGGAACTACCTCTTCAAGTCGTTGACCAAGTTCTTCTGCGGGCGGCATGTCAGCCAAGCACCACCACCCACAGTAATCTGCTGGAATGTCAATCACTTCAGTCCGAGAGTGGCACGAGCATGACCAAAGATTCAATGTGAACGTGTTTCGTTTCACTCCATGTCTGCTATCTCAGACCTGTGGTATCAAAAACTAAAATCAAAACTGAACTATGCCCAAGCATGCTCCATTGGGGTCATCTCTCCCCCGAGCGCGGCCCAAATGGCTTCCCTCCGTCTCGTCGTTTGCTTCTTATCTGTCATCCTCAGCCTGGACTTTTATACATGCAGAATCTTGTTTCCCTGGTCCTCGATGCTAATGCCGAAAGTTCCGGTATCCTGTGCGCCGTGTTGCCTCATGAAATTGAAAGCAAAAAGAGGCGCCTGAAAAAGAATTGGATGAAACCAAAATCGCTCCTCTGCCGAACCCAGCATGCAATATCGCGACATCTTGTGTGAGAGAGAGAAAAAAAAAAGACAATAAATGATTAACAAAACATGTCCACCGACGCCTAATTTTTTTTTGGAGGAGCCCTCTAGCCTCTGCCTGGAGAATATTGCTTGTAGATGTCCTTCTTCATATGTTCCAGTCGGTTTCGCATATCCAGCAGATTGGCCAGTTTCTCGCGGGGTGGATTATCCAGTGCCGAGATCTCGTAATGCAGCGCCTCGTACTTTTGATAAAATGTCTTGAACTTGTGTGCCTTGTTCATCACATCAACGGGTACGTTTTCCACAGCTCGACGTTTGTGGCCAGCGGGCTTGCTCTCCATGTCCATTTTACGTTTCTTCGGAATAGGTGGTGAATCCTCGTCCAGATCCGAGGCATTGGTGGGTGGTGAGGAGGCGAGCGGTGACGACTTGGTCGGGGATGTATTACTCGTATTTTTGCTTCGATATGCCGAGGATGACACACGAGCCTGACTGTGGTGACTAGCCTTCGTGATTTGCGTCCTGGGCTTCGGAGCAGGTAACGGTTGCTTCGGCTTGATGCGTTTCGACAAGGGGGTCTCGGAGCTGGAGCTAGAGTCGGATTCTTCCCTGGCTCGCTTGACAGCCGGTTTCGTCACTGCTTCTCGTGACACCGGAGGTCGGGTGTTGACAACGACAGTGTCCTTGATTTTGGTAAGACCTGGTTTAGTTTTCACCGCGGAGGCCTCGTCTTCAGAGGAATCAGAATTTTCGACAATCGCTGCTGAGAGAACACGTTTGTCGTTTTTTACGACTACCTTGGGCTTGGAAGGAGATGTCTTTGGTACGCTCGTCGTCTTGGATTTTGAATTGCCCAATAGCCTCTTGGTCTGTGCCTCTTGGGCAGTTGGCTTCTTCGGTTTCTTTGGCAGTGAATTCGAGTTGGACCGCGACATGCTCTCGCCTCCGGCCCGTGGCTTGTCACTCTCAGGACTAACAGCGTCTTCCTTGGAGCCAGAGCTGCTGTCGTCTGTCTTCTGCACCTTGATCTTCGGTGCCTGCTGAGGAGGTCCCTTGGCAATGTTTGCTTGCAGCCGACTCAAACACTTGCCCTTTCCTCGCTCTTCTTTGGGTAGTAAGCGCTGCCACTCGTTTTCGGACGACGAAAGCCGCAGCTTGTCGTATTGTGGAATGGCTCTGTCGATCGCGGCTTGTCGGTCGTCTTGATTGGCATAGTTGTATTTCCAGACATTGAGCTCTCTCCAGCAAGGCTGTTTCATAGTCCATCTATGCGAGTCACTGCTGTAGTGGGCCATCTTCTCCAGTGTAGGCCTGAAATCCTCCTCCTTGCCTGTCCACTTGCTCTCGAGGTGTTCTGTCGTTTGATCTGCGATGGCTAGTTCGTGGACCAGCGCAAAGCGTTGTTCCTTCTTTCGCTCCATCACTTGTTCAGTTGTTGTTATTCGGGGAGTCGTATTTGGGGAGCGGGCGGCAATGAGGCCAGGCGAGGTGGGCATTGACTTGGGAGTAGAGGCATAGTTGGACAGGAGCTTGCTCCTTCCTTTGCCGCCGACGGGTAGCTTTTCGACGACACGAGCACTAGTGACAAGTGAGTACATTGATCACGTCCAGTGTTTCATTTCCGACTGCAGACTTACCGTTCCCGAGCAGCATCGTGAGCAGCGAGCCCATTCTGCAACGCCTCGATATCTGAGTCGAGTCCTGGGGTCGTTGAGCCTTTGCTTGATACGGTGGGCTTCTTCTTAGTTTCTTCCCCTTTGCTCGCCTGAACGGCCTTATGTGGCGCTGCTCGAGGCGATTTGAGTTTGCTGAAAAGACTCCCAGCGTGTGGTAGGCGCTCGGCACGTCGGGTCGACTCGAAGGGTTTTGTAAGAAAGAGGTCAAAGGGAACGTCTTCCTCGGGGTAGGGTACTCTGTGGGAGTTCGAGCCATAATGCAGAGTCTGAATACTATATTAGTAAGAAGTCACAAATCGACCGAGAGTGCATGACTGATGGAGGGTTCCGCAGCCTGTCATGTGCCACTGAGGCACATGCATGCCGCAGGCTGGCATCCGACAAGATGCCGAAATACAATGAGCTGAACAGTTGTTTGGATAAGAACCTACCGGAGTCTTGCCCAGTTGTAGCGCTAGATCGTCTCCCATGCGGGCACTCCTGATCATTTTCTCCACAACATCGTCACTCAGGCTGAGGACAAATGCCTGCGGCGGCAAGTCCGAGTACGAGCTGGAGGAGCCAGACAGCAGCAATCCACCTTCGGGAACCTTGAGAGAATTCATTGCAGCTGGGTAAACAGATGAAGTCGAGCTGGAGGGTCTTGTCCTGTTGAGATTTCGTATGGGTGTGGTTATAGATCGATCGGTAGCCTCAAGTCTTGTTGTTGTAGGAGGATGGCGGGTGTGGGCTAATAGATTGATCTGGGATGGGCTCGGTAGAGCCAGAGGTGGTCGGAAAGAATTTGCTGTTTTAAAAGCGAGGGGGGTGTGTTATGAACTGAAGAATCAATTCACATCGTATGACACACCCGGCAGCGTTCTGTCTTGTTGGTTTGTCTTGGTGAATGGCCTCGGCCGTCGTGGGCTGTGACGATGGTGAATGGGCCACCAAGAGAAGGGGAACAGAGGCGAATTCACTGCCGGTGTCCCCAAAGGGACAGCAATGAATGGGATGAGCACAATTGGAAAGAGGTGATTGAAGTGGGAGCCAGCGCAACTTTTTGGGAATATCCAATGACTGCACAAAGCACACCCGGACACACTGGGCAAGTTGTGATGAAGAAGAAAGAGAGACAGCTCTCGGGCTGTCACGAGTGACGGTTGTTGACGAGAAGAGGGCGAGCGAGCGAGGGGATGGCATGAGTGGGCACGGCCAGCTGGGTTGGGCTGGGCTGCTACTAGTCTCTCCGCAGCATGGGAACCAACCAAGCAAGGTAGGTTGGAACAAGCATAGGATACATTGTAGTACGAGTAACCACACGCACACGCACACGCACACGCACACGCACCGGACATGCAGTCAGCTCAATACCTGTGGACGATCTGTGGGCGACCGACCGGGTCATGTGGGTAACGAGGACTGTACAAACATAGTTTACGGAGTACGGAGTACAGTGGGTGTAGATGGCAACGTCAACCACTACCTTCCTTGGGTAGGCGAGTCGCTGGCTGGCTGGCTCAAGTTTTGTTCTTGGGGCTTGCTGGGCTATTTGGGTGCAAGTTGGGGCCAAAAACAACAAAAGCCACCTTACTCGCACCGTGCCGGACGCCCTGATGCGCTGGAAGCCCGCCCTGGGCACCCGCCTGGGCACCGCTAGACTTTCGGCGTCTCCATGGAACTGGAGTCGATTCTGGGTGGGCGTGGGCCCAATGGACACACTGTCACTGTGCCCCTACCAGCGCGGGTACGGTGCGGGTACGGCAAGGCCAGGCGACAGTAGCACGCCAGTCCGCTCCTGGTAAGGCTCGGCACATGTACCTTTTATTAGATTTCCTTACATAGAGCGGGTGATCGATCAACCTAGCGAAAGAGCGCAATGAATTCAAGAAAAAAACCCATGAGACAGGCGAAGAGCACTCGTGAGGAAGAGTTGGGCAAATTGTCCATCGACACGAGGACGACCCAACAAGGCGTCTTGTATTACGAAGGTGCGGCCAGGCGTCATGCTGTCTGTGAGTGAGCCGCCCTGACTGACTTGCCCGGGTGGTAGCACCGAGCCGAGAGAACTTGAGTTATCGGAACAAAGCTTTTTGGGTTGACACCTGAGACCGAGATTGGAACCAGTGATTTCGACCCAGTCACCAGTCACCAGTCAAGGATTTTTTTAACAAAGACAAAGTTAAAAATGTCTCTGGTGAATAAGCCACGGAACTCCCCTGATTTTTTTTTTTTTTATGCCGATTGGGTTCTTGTTGTCGCGTTCGCATCTAATAGCCGGATAAAAATCACCGCAGGTTCCCGGGTTGCTTAACTCTGTCCAGCGGACCCGCACCAGACGCCTTATAAAATGCTTGCACAGCACGAGGTTGTACCGAGAATGGAGTCGTTTGACTTGGCTTCCACAGATCATCTGTCATCCTTCGTCTGTCATCCGCATCCGCATCCTCCTCACCCCTTCCCCCCCCCTCCTCCAAGCCATCTTGCCATTCCGCCAACGAAAGGCACGAAGTGATTCACGCATCCCAAATAGGCGATAACATTGTCCGCCACTCCGTCCGCCACTCCGCCGAGTGCCACCTGTAGGTGTCAAAGGCAACTTCAACCTCCGAGCGCAGGTAGCGATACCTCAGCTATGTCGCGGGAGCAGGTGGACGTGAGCGTGCGCCATGTACTGTACGTCCGGCGGTACATCCCGCGGACCCCTCGTCAGATTCTAGGCCAGGCTGAGCCAGGAACACGGGCGAGGGCCAGGGATATGAGCATTTTACTCGGTACGGAGCCGTGACTTGAAAGCTACTGTGTGTAGTCCGTATGTAGTCCCGTAGTTTGCCTTGAAAGTTTATCTGGTCATGAAGCTTACTCTCGGCCCATGCTGCTGCGGTCATGCCACTGCGGCGTTGCGGCGTTGCGGCGTTGCGGCGCCTAGCCCTCGCTCGCTATTTACGTCGGGGCATTTTCCGACTTTTCTGACACGCGATACCTAAAATCACTGCCGGCCGAGACTGACTCTGTAGGGGAGCATGTCAAATGTCAAAGCGGTTCATTCTCAGTTTCAGAGTTTCCCTCAATCAGACGAAACTCAGCCATGGTCTGATAAAAGGCACTGTTCATTCGCGGAACCCCCTTCGCCCCCGTCATCGCGAATGGAAAAGATGGCCGCATAACCGCATCCATCGGTACTTACAGTGGTATTGGGTGCACTTGTGGCACCCGACAGACGGATACAGTGGTGCACAATTGTACAATGGAACACTTCGATGTCTCCTTCATCAGTGGCCAGTGGATGGCGGCATCAACAGGTACTGACCTGGATGTCGAGGAATGTTGCTTATTACTGTCTCCATCATTGCCTATGTAGAAGAATGAAGAATGTGTGGCTCGGGATGCGTCCAGGAATCTGACATCATCATCATCGCGGCCAATACCGGCCCCCATCAGGATGAACCAGTGAGGGTTCGTCCTTGGGCTGTGTCTTCCTTTGCCTCCGACTTTCGTCGCCTCGGTGCTCGGAATGCCGAGTCCCGACATACGAGAGCTTGTCTGTCATGATACACCCGTGGCCGATGACCGATGGCCGAATTTCAGTTCTTCACCAGGCTCGGCTTCTGACAGACGAGAGCACAGTACGGATGACATTATTGTCTGCGAGCGAGGGGTTTGAAGCAGCGACACGAAGGGCAAGTTCTTGTGTGACAAGAGCGGGGCGGCAGCACTAGTGCTAGTTGGTGCTGGGCCCTCGCCTGGCTTCCTTCCTTCCCTGCACCTGCAGACGAAGAACTCGACAATGGCAACGTGCTGGATCAAAAATTAACAGATAACACGCCTCGCGGTCGACTCTCCGGCCCGACTGTTTGGAAGGCAACTGGGCCAATCCTCCTGACACATGTGACATGGCATAGTCTGGTGTGTGTGTTTTTTTTTTCTTGCTGTCCCGCAATCAACAACAAAGGATGAATGTTGGCAGCAACGAGATGGGAACCCTGTGCGTTGTTTCAAGGATACAATGGATGGGCGATCGTGGGACAACTTTGTTTGTGCCTGTGTTCCCTGAAACAACCGCCTGAGCTCGATTGGGACGTCGTTCCTGTTGATTTAATCAAACACCACCGCGACGCGACGGGTCATGCAAGACGGCATGCCTTGTAAGGGAGTTCCATTGGGAGGGAACAAGGTGAACTGACTCTCAGTGATGTGCATTTGCACGCAACGGGGGCTTCTCTCATGGGTTAGGTACAGATTAGACTGATGGGATCGTCGATGGTAACCACCCACCACCCACGGGGGCAGGCAATGCCAGTCAATCAATTCCTTGTGGGCGTGCCACAAGACCATGCGATGCGAGGTGCGGGGTGGGGAAATATCAGCATCGTGTCTTGCAAATCGAAGCGCATCGAGCACTCCGCCGACTCGAGTGAATACTAGTCAAACCAGTCAAATCAAATCCACCCTGGCGCCCTTGTGTGTTGAGACCGGGCATGGGCATCCGCGAAACAGGAAACGGGCTGAACGTCTTGGAAGAAGACCCAGCCCAGGTCCAACGAGTCTACGGGATCATGTATCGTCGAATTCGTTTAACCACATTATCACCCGGGCCGTCCGTCGATGCTTGAATGCAGTCTCCAGTCTCCTGCTCCGGACAGGCCTGGCAGGCCTGGGATTACATCACGCACTACTACTACAATCCACTGTACTCCGCGTGGAGCACAAGCTTCATCGTCTCGATCCGATCTCTTTTGGTTTGTCTTGCCGAGAGCGATCCAATGTCAGATAAAAGTAGACAACGGCGCCGGGCCTGTTGGATCAGAACGTTGACTTGAATAATAATAGACTGCATTTTCCACTAAGGAGTTCCCTCCGGTTATCCGGTTACACCAGACCCATTCCAAACTCCAATTCAACCGTTCCGCGGCATCCTGCAGCGGTGCGGGAGACGGGGCATCCGATGCACAGTGGCCCAGTTTTGGCCGTTCCTCGTCGGTTCATTAACATGTGACGGATTTTCGTCTCCGACATACACATGTACATGCTTTGTTGACCATTAACAGGCTTGTCCTCGATATCACGGCATTGGGAGGAAACAGTATACAGCATGCGGAGTTCTTCAAATCAGCATCGTGTCAATGTAGCATAATACGTGGGTTATCAATAATACCACGATGGATGACTGTGGGAGGGGCAGACGGGCTATTGCCAGATTATCGGAATTCTGAGCAACCGAGGGAACAGTTCCATGCAGCAGCGCAGGGATTGAAACCCTCTCTTGGTCTCCCTGGGCCTGGTCTCCTGTCCTTTTCCTGTTTTTTTTTTTTTTTTTTTTGCTTTCATCTTCATTTTCATTCAAGATGGGGGTTTTTTTTTTCCCACCACAACAATTGCTGATGATTTTCGGTTGTTGAAGTTGTGCTTGACGAGGACAACCTGCAGGGTTGCCAGACCGAGACGCGGCCCCCATATAAGGTCGCTTGCTTTCTCGAGTAGATATATCAATGGCCTATTCCAACCTGGCAATTGAGCACAAAGTATGGATCCGTACGGAGTACTTGATGCCCCATGCCCATGCAGCCACGGAACATTCTGAGCACTGAGCCAAGTTGAGCGAGATATCCGGGGGCTGGAGCGGACCAGAAGTCAAGTTCGTGCCCGGTCAAGTTACCTTTCACCACCACACCTGCCAGCCTGCCTGCCTGCCAATTATCACACACACACCTACATTCCTGCAGGGGTGGTAACTGGACCCAGATCCGCAGGTCTCGTCAGTGTGTTGTGTGCGGGGGGGGGGTTGTTAATCCGTATGTAGTACTCCGTAACAATCCGTAAAGGCCATTGAATTGATGACTTTCGCTGCTAATCCGTACTAATAATGATAATAATAGCAGCGAATAGCGAATTAGGGGTACGACAAGACCCCCTGCAGGTTTGCCAGCCCCACTGTGAACATTTATGGCCTGAAGATCCATCCATCTATCCGTAGTCCGTACCTGCCTCGTTGAAAGAAAAAAAAAAAAGGCTCAAAGTCGCCGCATCCACGGACTACTCCGCACCACAAGTCAACAAAGTGGCATGTAACTAACATTGTAAACATGGACACCGACGTGCCCGCAAAGTCGGCACCAATAACCGGGAGCAACCCACCGACTTGCAAAGTTGCCGCCACCGACCCACCATGCATGCATCAGTGCCAGGGCCCAGTTGCGTCCCGCCGCCTTCTTGTCTCCGTTCGCCCCCGCGTCGTCTTCTTCTCTTTTTCGGGTTCGTGAATGGCGGTTTTATGAGCCTGCAAAACACGGCCATCTGGTCTTTGTCGTCCCCTTTTACAATCGAGCAGCGAGGGCTAGGCGTAGTCATTACATCGCAATGGGCCTTTGCTTTGCTGCTCGGTTCGAGAACATCGCTTCACCTCGTCTACTGATTTTTAAATAATATTAATTTTCTCATTGGCCACCACCAATGAGCAAAAAAAAAAAGAGATTATAGAATTCAATAAGACTTTCTCTACTACGTTGTTGACTTATTAGGCTTCCAGTCTCTACTACTCCGTATACCAGACTGAAATGTGAATTGTCATGCTGAAAAATTGACACAGTCGCCTCGGGAGCTCTACAATTTAGGTTGTAACCTTTCTGAGTGGAAATGTCTCGCATTATCGTCAAGTAATGAATGGTATTTGCGAATGATAAGGGGACTGGTGTTCATTGCTGTGGCTAGATGAATTGTTTGTCAAGTCATAACGTGTAGTGCCTGGGGGATTTACAACATGTCCTACTCTGAAACATCATGCCTTGCAGCGTGTGCAATTTCTTTCTTGAGGAGCTCGCGCGTATCGGTGGCAAATCTTGTTGTTTAAATCGGCAGTATGGTGTGACGATTGAACTTATGGCCATGACTGAACTGCGGAACAGCTTCAAGGATAGACAAGAGGAGTTGAGGCATTTAATCCGGAGGAGCTCGTCGAGTCTAATCAGCACACGCCATGCTTCAGACAGCTTGTCCGCGCCTTGTTCAGTCAGAGGTGCGTGGTCCATGACACAACCATTGAACCAACAAAGTTCTGTACGTCAATGCAAAAGGCCTGCTTCTCCCGAGGTGTACTGATACCCCGAATAACACGCGTTTGCATCAATCCCGCAACAAGGCCTATACTTGTCACATCCGTCCTCGGATTGCTCCCAGTCATGGACAAACAAAAAGCTGTAGATTGAATTCGTTCATTCGTGCTATCAACACAGAATATACCGCATTACTGTCTCCCTTGCCTCTCCGGTTTATGAACATCTGATATCCTTGATCCCTGGAAGCTTGACGTATCCAAATTAGACTGTGCAAGCTCCACAATGGTTATTGGCCCATTCATTCCAAGCAGCATTTTACTGCAGGAGCTGATGGTTTCGAGTAACGTCATTCCCTGTAAAATCGTGACCATTGCGCATCAGATACTTTTCGCCGTCGCCGCCTTTATTGCGTCTTGAAGAGGAGGATCGCGCAGTGACCGAGGTAGAAGTAGATAAAATGCTTTGTTTCTGCAGCAGATGTTTCAGTATGAGAAACAGACATGGCAAGTATGATCGCGTATCCAGGGAAGTGCCGCAAGCCCAAAGAAACAAAGTGGTCACGAACCGTGAGTTACAAAACTGCCAAAGTTGCGGCCAACGATGCAGTGCCAAGTCGGTCCCTTTCGTTCGTCAAACTATATCGGTGTCAGTCGCGCGCCCGTGCCTTTTTGGGGGGTTTTTTTTTTTGGCAATTGGCTCGAGACTGTAAGACTCGTCGGGAAAGATGGATACGAACTGTGCGCTTGATGTGTTGAGCAATGTCCTATCGCCATATGTAATTAGCATGAAGTCGGGCTTGGGGCCAGGTCAGAGTATATCCGTTGATGGCTGCTCACATACCTTCTCGATGGTGAACTTGGTCATGGCTTCTTGAGCTGGTTTGGGTGTTAATAGTGCTCTTGTATCCGAGTGCTACCGTCTTGACGGCTCCCAGCACGCGCCACGTACCAATTTCGATCGACTCTTGTTGCATTTCCTCAGCCTGTCGTTCCCGTCAGCGCTTTGCCACCCCCCGACTTCATCCACAACTTCTCACCATGTCAGCAGACTTGATCTGGGCTGGAAAATGGTTAGCGCGTTGCATGTTCGCAGTTGATGACGGCGCAGTTCCCTGGCAGTTCTATCGCACCTTCGAGCTTCTCCCGGGGAACAGGAGTCTCTGCCTGCTTGTCCGCCATTTTGATGAGTTCGCTGTGTAACAGGGACGTCGGGTGGTTCGCTCGCTCCGTCGTACGACAAGGGGTTCTCTCCGCCTTTGTGCAGAAGGTCCCAACTCCAAATCAGCGTCGTTCCTGATTGTGAATTGGGGGGATGTTCGTGTCCGGGATTATTGCTGGGATGCGACTCTGCGAGGTGTGGAATTGAGCACCCCTTTCTGACAAGCTCGGTGTATGTAGACGCACGCAGGTCGGATATGGACCAGACTTGTGCAAGGTTGGGTATGTACGTACCGTGGGGCACGCTGGTGGAGGGGGTATAATAGGTAGCACGTATGACTGGCAGACCAGACAAGTTCGTCAGTCACGTTTGTCTGAGTGAGCAAGTGAGCACTGAGCAAAATGGCGATGGGAAATGAGGAAGCCGGGGATCGGCTGTTTTGGTCATGAGTAATAAACAAAGCAACAACAAGTGTGTTCAGGCAGGGGTGCGGTTGTCTGTTCCTCAAGTTTCCCCGTCCCCCCCCGGTCACTCCTGCCGCATCATCACACGTTCATGTGTCTATGAATGTGTCTTTCTAATCCGTATTTTCCTAGCATAAAGATTGCCCAGATATCATGCAGCCAGTGCGCTGGTGGCACCTCATAAAAAGTCCTATGCTTTGCCTCTCAATGTATTCGCCAATTAATAGATAACTGTGCGACTCCTGCAACAACAGCACTCATTGACGCTGCAACCCAGAAAACTCGCCCAACACCTTATATACACAGCAGCACCGTACTATTTTCAGAGAAGAACGTTTCTATAACTCTTTCGCTCAACTCCTCAGCCCTCATCGAAGTAGTTGAATCCTTCGTACGAGGGCTCATGGTCCCATGAGCCTGCGGCATCCCGTCCCTCCGCAACAGAAAAGCGCATAGACGACGACAGTCTAGCCTCGACGGTAGTCCACATGGGGGTGTCTCCATTGCCAAGTGTCAATGTATCTTCTGAGGTTGCGCGTGTCCATACTGTATTCTGTGGACAATAGTCTGGGGCAATTCCTGATATAGAGTCAGGTGTGCTTGCCATGTGTGCTTGCCACGTCTGCATGAGTTGTAGGTTGGAGTCCACGAAACTGGGAGGCTCAAGGAGCACTGGGTCTGTTTGCCCATTTTTCTGCGGCTCCATGGGCTCTTCTGATCCGACGGTGTCGTCATAGTGGCCAAGTTCAGGTTTCACAATACTATTGTTGCTTGCTTGAATGGCCCGTTGAGCGCCATTCTCGTGGCATGATACTTCTGAAAGTTGAAGCGAGTTGCCATAAATTATCAACGGTGCTTGTTGATTAACATGCTGATGGCTTGCGGGGACACTGGTTGCGATCTGCTGGTATGCTGTATTGGCGAGGTTGGTGGAGCTCGCGTTGATCATGTCCGTTCGAGCATCTTGCTCCATGTGCGGCTCATATCTATCGAGTAGATCGGATCTTTGAAACACGTCGACCCAGCCTGGAATCTCGGATCCAAGAAGTAAGTTGTAACCATCTATGTGGGGTATCAGAGCATCTTCTGGGAGAGGCTGATGATAATCTTGCTGTAGAATGCGCTCGGTCTCGGAAAATTGCACGTCGTGCTCATCCCATTCGAAGAAATATGGCTCTACATTCGTCGATGTCTCCAAGAGAGGCGATTGGTCGATGTGCGGATCCAAGCTGAGCGGAAAGTCAGGGAGTTGTTAGTCTCTTCGTTCTCCACGTCGTCGTGGGGAGGGACCAACAGACCTTCCAGTCAGCTCATCGTCATCATCGCCATCGCCGTCGCCGTCGCCATTCTGCGTGCGGTTCCGTCCAGCAACAGGTGCACGGCTGTGAGGCGTACCCTGGAGGATATCGTCACCTCTGATCAGAGGGCCAGGGCAGTTTCTCGGTGGACGGACCGGTCGACGAGCTGGGGACGCAGAAGCAGGAGTTGACTGTGATGCTGTGCGCCGAAGGTTGGAAACGCGGAGGTTAGGTTGCGGAACATGAGCGCCCTGCCTCTCAAACTGGGAGAAATCAATCTCGAGGATGCCATCATTTTCGGGCCAGTCATTGCTGCTGCTACTGATGCCAAAATTTTGCGTGTTCGCCACTGGAGTGCTGGGGAGAAAAATAAGTTAGTCTTATCTAGGAGCCACACGAATAGGCCGTCCATTAATTAGATGCCCTCGAATAAGTCGTCATGCGTTTTGCTTGACTGTGTAAGCCTGGTTTCAAGACCCAAGCGAAGTAGGCTTACCCAAATCGAGGATCTCTCCCATACTTGTTCTTGATATACCGAACTTGATTTTCTGTCAATCTGCGGCCAAAGCGTCTTTCGAACATTGTTATAATCCATCGAAGAGACAAGCCGCGCAGAATGGCCTTCAAGACGAAGAGAATCTCGACGTCCTTGTACTGCTGAGCACCAGCCATTGTCGACGATCGCACGCAAGACTTTTGCTCCGCTCAAAAAGTTTAATGACCCTGCCTTGGTGCCCGATTCTCTCCCGCAATATTGTGAAAGAGGAAGGGAAATATCTTGGAATATTTGTTGGAAAAAGACTGTTGCTGATACAAGAGGCTTTCTGTGTTGGAAATGGGCCGAGTTGCAGTTGCTATTGTTTGTTGTTTGTGACGACAAAACAAAAGGCGTGACAGCAAACACCAACTCGAAGATTGCGGAAATATTGAAGTGATCAAATCAAATTCAAAGAGGTTGTTTTTTTTCTTTCTTCTCTGACTTGGAGAGAATGAGTCTGTCGCTATGCTCAGTAGACATTGTGAAGGGCGAGCAGCACATAGAAATAGCTGGATGCGAAGCCATGCACATAATCACCATTCTTGGAGACGCGTAATGGGGGATAACACTATTCGTTGGGGAAGACTGGAACTGGACACAATTTTCCCTGGCAACCAGTCCATCTGACGATAGTTTGTGTGATTGAGTTGCGTGGCCATGACACACTTTGGGGGGTGATTGTTGGGATCATGGGGACATGTGCGACGGTCAACTTTGGAAAACGTATTCAGGCAGCCTAGCGCGGGGACCATCAGTGAATGGGAGATGAGATGATTGTACACGCAGGAGGAGAGCATGGCAGATTGAGGCCAACAGCTGTGATGGACTTTTCGAAATCCGGTGGGAGGGCCAAGTTGATCGGACGAATGGAGGGCCAATAGTGATTTTGGCATTCGGGCTAGAGGTTACGAACTGCCTCTCGAGAACAACCCCAACCAACATCGAACATTGCCGCCTTCATCATCCTCAACCCAGTCATCCTGGCCGGCCAGCTCATCCTCTTCATCACACGAAAGAGGTCCATCCAGATCCAGCATAGCCTGCCTGAATGCGCCCAAGAGTCTCACCGTAGTTGCATCGCGTTGCGGCACCATCACCACAGCTCGAGACTCCGCACCCAGGGCTAACTGTTGACTGATAGCTGACGCCAAGAGAGCGGGGTGATCATCATCGTACATCGGGTCTGCTGCCAAGACAATCTGTGACGGACATTAGCCTTGGAAGGAAAAAGAACCCAACCCTCTTTTTTAGTTGTTCACGCCGCATACGAAATTGCGAGCTGGAGTAGTGGAATAGAAGGTGAATCGAGTATAAGCGTACCTTGAACTGATGATGCCTCCCGAACAATCCCTGATCTACCTCCTCCTCACTTCCACCCCAGGTCAAAGGACCAGCGCTCAACCCTCCTCCCCTTTCTTCGATCACGACCCTATTCCTCATCACGTTGCTCTGTAGATTATCCATAATATTGGGTAAGTCGCTCAAAGAAACATGCACCTTCCACAACGCTGCGGCCGCCATCCCCAGCAACCCTGTTCCGGAGCCCAATTCCACAACACTGGGCGCCTCTCGAGGCAACGACTGGTCGAATAACCCGAGCAACGACGTCGTTCTCAATTTGGGCAAGTGTCGCGCGAGAACATAGGAAGACCCCCAGGTCTTGAACCCCAACGAGTCTCCCGTCAATGCCGGCTCCCTGATGACCAGCTCAAAGGGTTCTTGGCCACCTGCCCCATCAACACCGTCAAAGGGCCACTTCCTAATCAGTTCCCCCATGGCTGTTCGTCCGCACCGCTCCGACATGCGCTTACTGGCGAGTTCCCAAATAATCTCCTTCTGCTCGTCATCTTCAATCCAGGATAGCGGGCTCTTGATAATCGTGGATATGTACTGCGTGATTTCAGTTTTGCGCAGAGAAGCACGGGATTCCTGCTCGGCGAGGGCCTCGGACCGCCGCCGGCAGTGGTTCCATATTGGTGGTGAAAGTTCAAGACTTCGGAGGGTAGTGAGAAGTATGGGAAATGATGGTTTTTGGAAGGTTTGGGGCAGGTCGAGTGCTGAGAGGGTGGTCATTGTGATGTGTTCGGTTTTCGCATCGTGTTTCTGGAGAAGTTAAAGTTTAGAATATTACTAAACTTCAGTACCTGATATATCCCAAAAAGTGTGTTTCTGGTAATATGGGAACGCAAAGTTGAAAAGTGGAGCTGAGCTCTCTACATGTGGTTTTGTTCGAGTTGTCTACTGTCAGTCAATCTTCTGCCGAGTTTGAAAACCGTTGTAGTTACAGGCGATTGAGAAACTATTGGGGAAAGAACCCAATTCAACGTCTGAATAGTATATAGCTGAGTTGAGTGAGCAGACTTTAGAAGAAAAAAGTCGTCGAGTATGTGGGAAGAGGCTGTGCGCGCATTCGGAATTTGTACATGGTGAGTGAATCAGAGCTGCGTGGCACGCTAATGAATAATAACTTCAGCATTTGTATTCTTTGAACCCTGCAAGCCTCATCAATGGGATACGAAAGGCACTACGAAAGGCTGTCTTAAAACTCTATTTGTATTGGAGCATTGCTTGTCAGAGCTTTCCCTGCATCACGCCTGCATCGCGTCTGCCGGAGTTGACTTTCCTTTCTTACCAAATTTCTTCAAATTCACCAAACTTCCTCAAATTCGCACAACACCTGGACACGATTCCCATTCTATCATGGCATCACCAAAGCATCGACGCCGGTCATTGCTAGATCTTTTCGAGAATATGGAACTTGCACCCGCTGCTTCCTCTAGTCATCGAACCTCAAGCCCTGAGAAGCGCACTATGATGAAGCAGAGCCTTCGTGAAACTATTTCAAAAGGATGGCCATCCACTTCTGAGGATTCCTCAGTTAGTATGACTATTCGTGCTGACGATATCTATCGCCAAGTTGCCAATATTTCCGACCCGAAACAATTATTTGAAAAAGCCAGAGGATGGTTTACTTCTATTCAGTCTACTTCTCTAACTGATGGAATTTCAGACCTTCTCACAAAGGAAATACACGAAGCGATGACTCGAGCTATTTTTGGCAGTAATATGATTGAGCGAGCTGGATTTGAGCTGGACCTTACTGTTCAGCTCTGTCGAAAAATATTTTCAGGAGAAAATATTGGCGAAATTTCTGAAAGAGATCCTGACTATGAAGACAATCTACTCGAGTTATATCACAAACAGCCAGGCCTCAAGAATCTACCTGCCAAGTATGTCCTACGAAGTCGAAATGAGGTTATCCAACATGCACGCGCCTTCCTCCATATTATACATGCTTTTGTTGTTCAGAAGAATGATCTCTCAGAAGAATTGATCAAGGAAACACACAAGATCCTAGTCAAAGGCGTCCCAATTATAGAGGATTATGAGGAGGACGTCAGCCCAGATGAATATGGAGGTGTCTACCGAACGGTCATTGTTGGAGCTGGGACAACCAACTTTACAGTACCAAAGTTTGTCCCGGTACAAATGAAAGAAATGTGTGCGTCCTTGAAGAAAGAATTAGCCATTGCGGAGGAAGAAAAGGCTATTGACCCCTTCTCCATCGCAAGCAAGTACTCACTGCAGTTTGTCGAAATCCATCCTTTCAGAGATGGTAATGGCCGCATGTGTCGCATGATTCTCAACGCTATCTTATGCCGATATGCAGGAGTTATAGTGCCAATTGGAGAACAAGGAGAGGAAAGGGAGACATATATGGGTATCAAACGCCGCGCAAGCTGGGAAATGGAAGGACACGGGGAGTATGCCACCTTTGTTCTAGGCAAAGCTACTTCACGACTTCGTGCTCTAAAGAAAAGGCTAGCTGGAAAGAAAGGGAAGGCGGAGTAAATCCATCCTAGTTAGAGTATTGCATTTAGTTACAGTCTAATCCCTATTTGTTTTGACAGGAGGTACATGACTAGGGATAGCAGGCTAATAACAGATCTTTCTATAGCACTAAGTGAGGTAAAAGGTACCTTAAATTACGTGTATTTTACTAGGAATAATTAGTACCTCTTTGTTATAACTTCGGTTAGGAATGAAGATCAGAGTAATAGCTAAGATTCGTGGTTGCTACTAGAACAAAGCTACCTAGGGGTACGTATGGACAGGGCAGTCGTGATTTTTACGCACAAGAGTCCTACCATACACCTGACGTCAATAGATCTTAAGCATTTAAACACACCTCTTTCTCACGGGTTTATGACTTATCTGCGTAAAGAGGCTTGTTTTTAAAACAGGCGAGTTTGGCTTTAGGCATTTGGGCACACGCACTATAACTGTGACTTTGTGTTTGACGAGGAGATTATGTATTTTTCACGGCCTTGTAGCATTCACTCGCGGTGAGATGGCCGAGTTGGTTATGGCGTAAGATTAAGGTATATATCCTACTTCTTATGGAGCAATCCGCCTGGGTTCGAGTCCCAGTCTCATCAGACTTTCTTTTTGCCTTTTTGCCTTTTCGCTAATTCGCAAATTAAATGGCAGAGTAACGGCGTGGGGTAGAGCAGCCTAGGACAGGACGAAAAATAGCAGCTAGTAATAGCATTAATAGCATTAATCACACGCAACAATTAGGATTTTATCCGTCATTAGGTCAAGAGGCGATATTGCTAGTTTATGTCAAGCTACAATAACTTCATTGATTTGTTTGAGGATTACCGCCGTGGTAGTTTCGTCTTAATTACGTTATTAACTGCTTCAACAGCCACCAACTACCACCTATAATCTTCGGCCAGTGAGACCTGAAAATTGTATTTCTCTTGTATGATACTGCATTTTCGTGCGAGTGCAAGCAAGACCTTGTGCACAGCAAGCAGTACCCCTGTAACAATCATCATTTTTGATAGAGGAGTTGACCTGACCGAACGATCGTATATCATGTAGAGCGGGTGAATCGTTTGACACGACGCAATGGCACCGGTTAAGCTTGCCACTACTGTTTACTACGAAAACATAATAAGTTACACAATAACAAAAGTTTGCAATACCATCCGGTGCGCAACAGGGCAAGAAATCTCAAGTGACACGTGACTTAGACGTGTCTGGTCGCAATGCCGGCCCCGTGCTGTGTGTGTGTGGGGTGGTACCCAATTCTGCCTACCGGACTACAAATATAAATAAAAAAAACTGTTTGCCTCTTGAACAAGAATCAATAATTGATGAGACTGGGACTCGAACCCAGGCGGATTGCTCCATAAGAAATGAGGTGAACACCTTAATCTTACGCCATAACCAACTCGGCCATCTCACCGCTTAATATGATTGACGGATTTCTTGCTATTTGTATATATAATGCTTACAATCAATTCTCACTGCTGGGAATTCTATCAGGACCCGAGCTTTGATTTCGGTGGCACGGCTCCTGCATAGAAGAGACTGGATTGAGCCTGCTAAACATTTCTCAATAACATTCAATTTCATTACCGAGGCAGCTATCTGCAAGGAACGAGATCTGCGGCGCAAGAGTACAGATGGGATGTCTCCAGCAGAGCGTAGGCCGATGACATTCCCATGCCTTAGAAAATTAGATATTACGTTTGTCTTATTCTCTCAATAAAGATCCAAGCCACCGTGCTGTATTTTTTGATATGACAGGGTTTACTATCATTGCTAGCTATACCTCGTCAGAACTGGTATTGTAGTATAAAGGACTCGGGCTGTGACGCAATTCCAGGAATTAAAGCCCATATTACCGACTGGCTTCTGACGACCCCATTCCGACAGGGTCCTGAACGAACCACGAGGATCCTCCGCCAACTCACAATCCACATTAGCTATTGCAGAGAATGCCTAGCCGTCATGCTTTGAGATGACTGCCATGAAATTTTCCTGAGCAGTTTCTTGATGCATTCAGGCGGAGTACTCGACTGGCATGGCATGGGCTGAGCGCTTCTAGCATGGATCATCGATCAATAGCATGAATCCTCGGCGGCTGTGATGCGGATTGGAAGGGGATTCCAAGGTCTCCGGTTGTGTGCCACGAAGTTGTAAAGACGTGCAGAAACGTCGCATAAAATGTCTTTCGAACACAGCGTGTACTATTATTGTCCATGTATCGCACAATATCGGGATTGAACACCCCATAGGACTTATGATGAAGCCAAATTTGTACTAATTTCGAGCAACTCAAGTTTGAGTAGACCTTCTCTAGGGTAGTCTCCATGTACCTAGGTGTAAAATTTAGTCGTGCACGGACCAGTCCTCCGCGATATGGTGAGTACCCTCCGACTTTTTTTTCTTCGCATATAAATTCCCCCCTTGTCACATCTAAGAGTCTGCGGGCAGATTCAACAACCATGGATTGATTTATTCTTCCGAACTCAGGAATTTTCCATCTGAATCATGGCTACATCACGAATATTTGTCAAGGGCCTGCCCCCTAATATCACAGAGGCAGAGTTTCGCAAACACTTCTCTGCGAAGAACCGCGAGATCACCGATGTCAAATTGATAGCTCAGCGTCGGATCGGCTACGTAGGCTACAAGAGCCAAGATGATGCGACAAGTGCTGTCAAGTACTTCAACAGGTCATATATCCGCATGTCTAAGTTGTCGGTCGAGGCGGCACGACCTGTAGGCCTTGCTTCACTTTTTGCCCTGCTTACTGACTGCTAATGGAATGCTAGATCTCAGACCCAGCCTCGAGCAAAGGACACAATGCTTCCCACTCTTCCGCTGCGTCATGTGGCCAGAGCGCCTCGGAGATGAGATCTGACAAAGAGGACACGAACCCGAAGAAGCGGAAGCGAGAAGAACCAAATGCCTTAGGTCCGAAGCTGCGGGAGTTCTTGCAGGTCATGAGGTCTGGAAGGGAAGGTGTCATTGCAGATGAAACAAATCCCACCGTCGGAGCAGACCAAGTTTCTCGACCTGGGCAGCTTACTGTTCCAGAAGACGAGAGTGATGAAGAGTATGAACAAATCCCATTGAGAAATGAGAAGTCGAGAAAAATAGATACCCATCAACACAAATCAGAGGCGGCTGCCACAAAGCCACCAATGAAGGGAGAGAGGAATCAAGACGATGACACACCCGTGAACACTACCAAGGGCAAAACTGAGCAAGTTGGTTCAGACATAACTGATGATGGACCACCGGCGACTCGGGCGACGGATGACGATTGGCTACGATCGCGGACCAACAGGCTGCTAGATCTAGTTGAACCTAGTGACCTCGTTTTTGGGGCGGTGCCTAGCCTGGTCGAAGATAAGTCCGAGCAAGACATCAGAATTGACGGACAAACATCGCATTCCACAGATGTGGTGACACCAGACATGACTGAGCAGGCGGAGACGAGTAAGGAGTTGGCAGAGGAAGATGCCGTCGAAACTATCTCTCGCACGTCTCGGCTTTTCGTCCGTAATTTGCCGTATAGCGCCACAGAAGACGATTTGCGAGAAGCGTTTGACAAGTTTGGTGCTCTCGAAGAGGTACGTTACCACGACAATGTCTACTGCACACACCACCACTATATCCCACCATATTCCCGTTGTACAGGCGCAATGATGAACCCCAAGATAGGGACAGCTTATACTACGGTATATGATGTGAACCTGGGCGAATATTTTAGTAGATGCTTCGATTGTCTGAGCTCATGCCTTAACTTTTCAAAATATTTTGTCCTTTCTCCGATGGCTGTTTATAGAGAACGGCACGATGACTGACATTTTGAGTTCAGGTCCATCTTCCCGTTACTGTTTCGGGGTCAACAAAGGGATTTGCTCTGATTCACTTTGTAGACCCGTCCAGCGCCCTGAAGGCATTCCAAGCACTGGATGGGGCAACGTTTCAGGGGCGTATCATTCACATCATTCCAGCCAACCCAAAACGAGAGCAGGGATTGGATGAATATGGGATCTCCAAGCTACCTCTGAAGAAGCAAAACATGATACGTAAGAAAGCAGAGGCCGCGTCAAACAACTTCAATTGGAACTCCCTTTATATGAATCAGGATGCCGTCAACGCATCTGTGGCCAACCGGTTGGGTGTCTCAAAATCCGAGCTGCTTGATCCTACATCGGCTGATGCTGCCATCAAGCAAGCCATCGCAGAGACGACTGTCATCCAGGAAACCAAGGCTTTTTTCGCCGCTAACGGTGTGGATCTGGATGCTTTCAAGTCTCAGAGGCGGGGAGACACCACCATACTGGTGAAAAACTTCACGTATGGGACTACAATAGAGGAGATCCGAAAAATGTTTGAGGAGCACGGCCAAGTGCTCAAAGTTTTGATGCCTCCCACTGCAACGATCGCCATTGTGCAGTTTGCGCAAGCAAATCAGGCAAAATCCGCATTTGGTAAGCTCGCCTACAGACGGATCAAGGACAGTGTGCTCTTCCTAGAAAAAGGCCCTAAAGACCTGTTCAGAGGGGATAGCTCGGAGCAAACCAACCTGTTGGTCGATCAGCAAGCGACTGGGGTGCGGGGACTTAGCGTTAGTGAGCTGCTGTCAAGCGGCGATAAGGCGGAAGAGGTGGAAACGACCTCTCTCTTTATCCGCAATTTAAACTTCGCCACCACTACGGGTCGGCTGGCCGAAGCTTTCGAGGCTCTCGACGGATTCGTATCAGCTAGAGTCAAGACCAAGACGGATCCCAAAAAGCCCGGTCAAACGCTCAGCATGGGGTTTGGTTTCGCGGAATTTCGATCCAAGGAGCAGGCCCAGGCAGCACTCAGAGTCATGGATGGATACGTGCTAGATGGTCACACTCTGGGCGTGAAGGCATCCCACAAGGGACATGACGCAGCCGAAGAAAGACGGCGAGAAGATCGGGCCAAGAAGGCAGCAGCAAAGAGGACAAAGATTGTCATCAAGAACCTGCCTTTCCAAGCCACCAAGAAGGATGTGCGGTCGCTGCTCGGAACTTACGGCCAGCTCAGATCGGTCCGCGTCCCAAAGAAGGCTGACTACACGGCAAGAGGTTTTGCATTTGCCGACTTTGTGACAGCCCGTGAAGCGGAGAATGCACTAAATGCTTTGAAAGACACCCATCTTCTCGGGCGCCGGCTAGTATTAGACTTTGCTGAAGCTGAGGCCATTGATGCTGAAGAAGAGATTGAAAAGATGCAGCGCAAGGTAGGGGGTCAAATTAACAAGGTAGCCCTTCAGCAGCTTACTGGCGGAGGGAGGAAAAAGGTCAATATTGGCAACGATGAGGAGGAACTCAGGGCATAACTTGTTAGGGAGCAAAGCAGACTATTTGGGTTCCCGCAGGTGCAATACAGCGCAACAGGCCGACTCCCAATTTGCCCAACGTCCCTGGCCCACGCATCGCCTCTGTTGCTGCATCCCTTGGGAAGGGCAGTGTACCGGTTTTTTTCTAAACCCTCTCTCTCTTCCCCACTGGTATCCATCGACTTGGCTTGGACGGCGCCGCGCGCACACGCAACAGTTACGATCGCGATGTCTGAAGACAAAAAAAAAACACCGCGTGGTCAGGAGCTGACAGCATCCAGGAACCAAGAATGCGGCTCACGGGTCAGAGGGGTGTGGCGACCATTTTTTCGTCTGATCTCAATCTCTTTCGCATACCTGCGCGATTGTCGACGACGAAACTTTGGGAAGGTCTGTCTCTGCCACGGGCGACCACGACGGACTGCTGGTGTGCAAGACCCGCTTTGCTATCGACCCTCCCTCCCTTGGCTTCAAACGCCCTCGCTGCAGACACCTGCAGACACCTGCAGACACTTTAGCTGCCGCATGTACGTCCGTATGCCTATTGGGTTTGCGACAAGGTCTTCATTGGTTGAGTATATGTCCTCTTTTGATCGTAGACATGGATTACACGGACGCTTTTTAGTGACGAACTGTCGACGGACCCCATCCCCGCCGTCTGGCCCGTCCTGGCTGGACCCCCGGCTTCTCATCCCATCCCATCCCATCCTTTTTGGGATGTTTTGCAGATAGATCTGATCTGTAGGTTGAGGGGCGAGGGAAAAAAGAGCGTTGGGTGGCCCTGTTGCTAGCCCTTTGTCAATATGATCCGTCTAGGCTGTCGATTCTCGCACCGATAGTCTTGGATTTATACAGTCTTGGATCCTCCCGGGAAATAATGCTGCGTTCCAGTCAAAACCATCAACTCTCCTCAAATAATACATTTATCCCACCATTCCACATCTTCGGAATTCCTCTCAGCATTTCTTCTTCTCCAACTCGTCCTTCATCTTCACATTCATTCATACTTTGTGGCTATTGTTCGAGGCATTTGCGTTTGTCCTCCAGACTCAACAGCGGGCTTTGTTCTCGTCGGCCACTCGTGCTGGCATTCCTTCTACTCCTGCTTCACCTTTGGCAACAATGTCTTCACTCTTTCAGCCAAGGCCTGTGCTGTCATCACAGCGTTACTCACAGTCTCCAGACTATGTCGACACGAGGCGTATGCACGCTGGTAGAGCACCGTTGCGTGAATCCACAGGCAATGCTCAATCACACAACTTCAATGGCTTAGTCTCTTGCTACCAGAACCAGGTGGCATTGTCACCAGCTATGCAGTCAACTATTCCTGCTCCCTTGGTGCCATCACAATCGCTCGACTGCCTCTACAGAAACCCGACTCCTCGTCAACAGCCTCGATACCAGAGACGGCAAAAGGCTTCCGTCAATCCCCTCTACTTCTGGCCAGCTTTCCGCCAGTATCGCAATAGACAGGCACACAAAGATACCCAAAAAGACAAGGGCGGTGTATGGCGCCGACCCGAGCTGGAAGATGCCTTTGTCGACTGTACGTCGTCTATTCCTACTTTCATGTCAATCGTCCAAAAAGGTTAATGAATAATATGCTAATGCTCCGCTCGTAGCCGTGTTGCTTATGCCCCATATGGGCCGCCGGAAGTTCTCCATGGGTGGCAAGCTGCATGGACGCAACATGCTCATCAGCGAATACATTTTCACAATTTGCGTTGCCGTATTGGGAAGCAAAGAAATCTTTCGCATCGACAATAGCAACGACAGTATCGAGCAGATGGGACGAAAGCAAGTGTCAAGCCACATGCAAGTTGTCAAGAAATTCTTTGAAGACCTTCGATGCTGTAAGTTTTGCCCCATGTCACCCCACCGTTTTTTTTTTCTTTTTTTTTCTTTTTTTTTTTTTCCCCCTCCGTTGTGCCACAAAAATTGAGTTTAGAGCACGGATGTTGACCAAGACCCCACAACAAGTCCACTTCTTGTTCCCTTCAGAGGAGAAGAAGGAGCCAGGCTCCACCAACTCAGACGATTACTATGATGAAGAGGAGCAGGAGTCGTTCAAGTCGAATCCCGTTCTCACAGCCCTAGCCGAAGGGCGGGTGCCAGATGTCAAGCCCAACTACGAATATTTCTCCCAGCTTTTGGCGCTGCAGTCGTCAATTTGTGCACGACCCAAGACGTGCGAAATCTTTGTATCGTCGTCCGACATCAAGATTCGAGATGATGTTGCCTACGACACCCATGGCACACCCTTGGACCAGGCTTCTTTCCCCCACCTGAACAAATACTTGAACTGTGATGACAGTCCTAATGTCCTCGGCAAGGACGTTTTGTTACACGAATACACCCGTTCTCTGGACCGAACCACATCAGCTTGCGCCAAGTCTGTGACTCGCCGCTGGCAGAATGATGCTCCTGCCATGTACGAGACTCTCGAGCTCCCATCCAGGGATGAGGAGTGTCTGCTGCTGGAGATGTGCGCGACTCTTGAGCTGCACGAGCACGCCAGGTTCCCTTCAGGCTCTGAGCTGACCGGATTCGTCGAGGTCGCCATCACCCAGCCTGCGCTCCAGACTCATCGCTGGAAGTGCGTGACCCGCTTGACCAGGCCCGCCGAACTCCACAGTGACGATGGCAAACAAGGCGTGTACACAAACGACAGCGGAATTCATCGCCGGGGGTGCAGCGATGCCAAGGTCGACTGTGACTGCCACACTCGTCCTCGACAGGACATTCACGTCCCCTTCCCTGCCGTCGAGTGGGCCAGTATTCTCAGCATGGCTGTACAGTACCCCGATGTGGAGCATCAGCGAATGAAGGAGAAGCGCCGCAAGTATGCCGACGGGGAGGGCAAGAAGGAACTGGAGCGAGCTGGCAGCAAACGAAAGCGCTCCGAAGATGAAGGCGATGCCGCCTCCTGGGCTCGCCGAGAGCTCACCGGCAGCGATCTGATCTGCAAAGTCGCCATGTACCAGGAGCTTTGGTCTTGCGCACCCGACTCCACGCAATGGACTCGCCAGGGCATCATCTTCTGGCGTTTCAATACAACGAATCAATGGCACAAGTATAACCCGGTGTTCAAGCCCGCTGGGACAACTTGGCGATGGTTGACCATCAACGACCCAATGTCCCGTTATCATCAGCAAAAGGCATTGGTCTATCCCCAGGTTGGCGTCTCGAGGGACGCCATCATGTCGCCCACTCCCTCCATCAATCAGCACCTGACTGCATCCATGAGCGAAACATTTAACTCTTGGAACCAGGGCGGCCACGTACACCACGCCCCCCATGTACCGCCTTTGCAGACCCCCAACAATAGCGTCGGGCTGTTTGACTCCTTCTCGAACGGACTAGCCACTCCGCCCCCAACAGCCACAATACCCTCGGCATACTCTGCCGGTCCCTTTGACAGCAGAAGCGGCAGTTTTGACGCCAGGAGCGCCAGCTTTGACGCCAGGAGCGCCAGCTTTGACGCCAGGAGCGCCAGCTTTGACGCCAGGAGCGCCAGCTTTGATGGTAGGAGCGGTAGCTTCGACGCCAACATGGGGCCCAACAACGGTGGCGGCGTGGCTTACCTCGCAGCCACCGGTCCATCGCAACACAACAGACAACCTTCACCTCTGGGCAACGGTCAAGGGTTCTTTGATGGACAGCAATCATTCTCGGAAGTCAAGCCTATCAACACCGCAGTGGCTTCTTACATGGCCGCCACTACAGCCCTCGACTTGCCCAGCCAGCTAGTTTTTGACAACTCAGGCGTGGATGCTGGCAACATGCAGGGCTGGGACATGTCTGCTTTGGACGGCTGGTCCGCGGCGTCCGCACCAGCCAGCGCAACGACGGAATGGGCACCAACCCACAAGATGGAAGCACCAGCAGACCACCACACGGCCAATATCTGGGGACCCCCACAATGGCCACTGTCCGCTGGGACAGCGCCGGATTCGCACGAGAGAGGTGGAAGCCCGCGACCGATGAAGAGGCGGAGGGAGACGATTGATGTCGGAGTACCTGTCACTGCTGGATGGTGATAGCCTTGGGCGAAAACAAGATTGCGCGTCTATCTGGTATAGATGACGATGCTGTTGCAAGACGTGAAACGGAGTTTTTCCGGCGGTTCTCTTCTATTTCCCTCGCTCGTGCTGGATTTTTACAAACCGATTTGGCGTTCGAGAAAACATTTTACGACGGGTTCACTGTCTATTTGCTTGAGTGATCATAATACCACATAGTTAGACACTTAATCGATGAGCGTTTTTGATGAGCCTTTGTCGTTTCCACAATGCCCTCCGCAACATGCCATGATTGCCAAGAACACACGCCAGCTTGACCTCGCTACGCGATTGACGTGACCTCGCCGCCTCGTGCCAAGGTGAGTGAGTGAGTAGACGGTATCGCGGCGCACTGCGAAATCATGAATCCCATCACTGCGTCTCTGCACTTCGGCTCTGCACTGCGGCTCTTCACTAAACAAGACACCCACCACCCACCCAAGTGATTCAGCATCTCCCGCGCGCCGTCTTCCTGTATTCAATTTTCCCCCATTCCCTTCCCCCCGTGTCTCTTCAACAAGTGGAGGCCGAATGCAGGAAACACGCGGGTAACCCCTGACTAGCGACCCAGCTACCGCAGCGACAGCGACAGCAACTTGCAAGGGATAGATAGATAGCATTACTAGTCCGTATTGTGTGGAGACATGGTAAAGACGGGATGGGCACGGCAAGACTTGGCTAGTGCGCGATCGTGTCCTAGGAAAGGGAAGGGAAGGGACACACGCGACTTGTCTGCAAGCACTTGGAAAAAAAAAAAAAAGAATAATGATAAAAATCTAAATAGCTTGTTCAAGCAGAGCCGTTATGAAGCACGTGGCGAGAGAAACTGACGCGCCTCGACATTCGTGCGGGCGATTTGCTACATTGATAACACTGGAATTTGGAACAATGAGGAACATCATCTGGGCGACGAACAAGACAAGGCGCAGGGGAAAAAACAATGGGATTCTCGGGACGCCCCGAGGGATGGAAAGGAAAATGGGCAAGAGATGGAATGTGACGCTCGGAGGGCGGTTTTGGCCGAAAGGGCGCCGGCGGGCAGTGGGAAGGGGCCGCTAGGGATGGGAATCATTAACTGACTGTGGATGAAAAGCCTGCGATGGCGTGTGCCCCTTGTTCTTGGTGTGAGAACTGGTATGTGGTTTCGCGTTGGGAGCTGAGATGCGCGGGGTGATTTCGACTCGCGAAAATCAATTTGCCGGGCATCTTACCTCTGCCATGAAAGGATAAAGAGGAATTAGAGCGCTCATAGAGTGGGCGTGGAACGGACAAGCATCGCAAGGCGTACTCCATCTGCGCACGAGGCTACACGAGTCGAAACAGACGCGTTTCATGCATTGCAGCACAAAACAACAAGTCTGACGGGCCAAGGGTACCGGCGCTTGCTCCGACGTTGGAATGTTGGGCCGAGCCAGATGGACAGCAAGCTTGTGGTCGAGAAATTCCTGCACAAACAAGCAAGATTGTTGTATTGCTGTCGTGCATGACGGTGCGAACTTCGTGTGATGGGGAAACAATGGCCGGTGGTCGGCGGGTGGAGGGAAACTTGCGACATGTTGTGCGGCCGGAGGACTTGCATGGAAGGACAACTCATGCAGATGAAGGCCTGGAAGCTGTTTGGCGGCATCAAGCGCGACCTCTGGATGATGAAGAGGTTGATGAAGAGGTTGGCGAATAATGGCCAGTAGTGAGTGGGTGGTGAGTGAGTGAGTGAGTGAGTTGAGTGAGTGAGTGAGTGAGTGAGCGAGTTGAGTGAAGTGATCATTGGTCCTCCGTTGCCAGCTGGTTGATTGGTGGCAGTAGGCGCTGTCATGCATGCCCCCCGCTTTGTCCCCGATTGTTTGTTTCCATTGTCACGGTGTGGCAGGGTTCTGCCATGAAACAACAGCTTCGGGTGCGTGCGTCTTGGACGTTTTGGTGCACAGGCGTTGGTGAGCCTTTGAACACGATGCCATCGTGTCTGGCGTGCCTCAAACACATCTCCTTTTTGGCTTGCCCCCTCGCGGCCCTCGCGGCCACGAACAAGACCGTCTGCACAACCTCTGGCGCCCGCCGGCCCAACGATAGGCTCTCATCAAGGCTCCCATCATGCCGCCATCATGCCGCCATCATGCCGCCATCCATCATGTCCCCGTTCTTGTTGTGTAGTGTACGGATTATCTAGGTGCATCCCGGTTCGGGTGCTTCGCTCGAGCCCCGTGGATTATAGAGCTCCTGTTCTTCACTACTGCGTGACCCCGTCGCCTGGCTCAGTTCTGTCATTGCCATCATGGTTTTGTCTCTCTACCTGAATATCTACTCCAGCCAAGGGCAAGCTGTTACATTGATTGCCATGGCAAGGTGAGGGAAAGCAAGCAGACCAAGACCCATCGTCAGGCTGGTGGCTGTCTGATATCTTGAAGGGTCAGCCGTTCTTCTTCCTCTCGCAATCTTCATTGATATTCATCACCTGCGTGCGTCCTGGTGTCCTGGTTGATTGTGTGCTCGCTCGACAGGAACAAACATCGACGCGCGCACACACACTGCTGCATTGGTCACTTCACCCATTCATTCACTTGGACTTCTTGCACACAAGCGGCAACCTCCAGCTGGCTGGTGGATCTGCCAGCTGTTCACTGTTCAAGAGAACACAAAGTCCGTCACGCATCTGGACGCAGCTGTTGACACTTCCCTTCATCGTCTGCTCAGGGAACGTATTGTTTTGTTCAGACTTGCTTGCCCTGATAACAACAACAAGCCCTCGACTCGACCCTTCAAAAACCCGACAAATCACTCTCTTTTCTTAACAAAACCATTTACCGTTTCTACCTTCTGTTTCCCGCGCCCTTCTCGTTACCGCGAGCTTGATACCCGAGTTTCTTTCTCTTTTTTCTATACCTTCTCTTCTCTTCTTGGTTTCTCCTGGCGAGAATAAACAGCAAACACGAATTCTTACTGCATCTAACGGTTTTGGTCTACGAGAAAAAGTTGCACAAGACAAGAGAAAGAGACTTCTTCTGGCACACGCCAACCTAGGAACCCGTTTCTTTTCAGGATACATCTCACACGACGTGACAATGCGAAAAAATACCTCTCGAGTCAGTATGTATCGACTTGTTTCCACACTAGCTCTCACCTGCTCTGTATCCGCGCACTCGTGGGTAGAGTACGCCCTCCGGATCGCGCCCAACGGAACCATGATTGGCGAACGCGGCTTCCCTCGCGGATACATGCCTCGCAGCGAGCCCGGGTTCAATGACAAAGTTCCTCAGCAACTGCTACCTGCCAGCGGGCAGTCAGCCTACTCTGGGGCAGAAGTCCTGAACAAGTTCCCCTTCGAGGCAAATCCCAAAAACCCCTTGCTGCAGGCTTCCCCCGGTGAATATGTCGCCATCATTCATTTGGAGAACGGCCACGTCAGTCTGCCGCAGAACCAGCCAAAAAAACCTCACAATCGCGGCACCATCTTCTTCTACGGCACCGCACAACCCAAGCCACAGGAAAAGCTCTTTGACGTGCATTTGCGCTGGAACAAGGACGGCACCGGCGGCGACAAGAGGGGGATCCTTCTCGGAACGAAAAATTACGATGACGGACAGTGCTTCCAGCCCAATGCGGCTGGAATCACCAACGAGCGAGCGTCCAAATTCAGCAGCGATGGAGCCAAGACCTCGCAAGAGCTGCCGTGCCAGTCTGACATCAAGCTTCCCGATGACTTGAAGCCCGGGAGTGTCTACACGGTCTACTGGTACTGGGACTGGCCGGACCTGAACGCCGACAAGATCAACGTGGATAAGACCAAGGATGGAAGTTACCCGTGGGCTGGGTCCTTCATGCGAGGCGATGCTATCCCCAACGGCTGGACAATGGACATGATCTCCAAGAACGAAAGCTATGCCAGCGTTATTGATATCAAGATCGTGGATGGACAACCTCAGGGCTTCGCGGCCAAGTCCAACACCAATGAGAAGTGGGTCGCGCAGCAAAACATCTACTCCAAAGCTATTGAGGCGCAGATGAACGATAATTTCCAGGTCAAAGTTGGCGATATCGGAGGAGGCGGCGGTGGTGCTTCGGGGTCTGCGCCTGGAGCTCCAGCTTCAACTGGCAATTCTACCCCATTACCAAGCGCAAGTGCCCCCGCCATGCCCCCTGCGGCAACATCTCCCGCCGGCAGTGGTGTCGTGACAATCACGCAGACAGTCACTGTGCCGCCCACGACAGTCCTCAAGACTGTCTACCGGACGGTAGACCTGGCCGAGACGGCTCCAGCGCAGCCCGACGGCAATGAGGAGGTCACTGTCACTGTGACAAAGCACGTACGTCCGCCGAGTCAGCCTGTGCAGACAGATGGGAGTGTCTCGCAGACGTCATTGACTTCAGGTACACTCACGCAGTTGCCAACCACGAATGGAGATACCGCGCCTCCTACTTCAATCATCACTGGAGCACCGGGGACAGTGACGCCCTTCCGACGTCGTGCGATTAGGCGCTCAGTTCGGTTTTAACTGATGGCACACGGGAAACTGGTCCGACCTTGGGTCGGGTAGACGGGGGGGTTCAAAGAATCATTGGCTGCAGCAGCCGGGTTCGGGTTCGGGTTCGGGTCGGGTACAAGTCGATCTTTCCACACGTACATATTTGGTAGTTTGTGTCATATATACCATCTTGGGAGCATTCATGGCTGATGAGGAACTATCTACGTCTGCTGGTTCTAGACATGAAAGCGGAGTCAGGAATGAATGTTGATTGTTGAGATGAAACTAACTGACTGGGCTTGTGCACGCGATGTGATTGATGCAGCGAATCGTCTTTCTCAAAGTTTCTGCGAGCCGCGAAAGTGAATGAATGTGTAGGTTCTGCCCTCGTGATACATGGCCAATTTGGTGTTTCGCGTCCCCCGCCCGGACATGGGCCTGCAATCTCATACTTGGACTCCGATTGAGGACGGACATTGGTCTCTGGGAGAAAGAGGACAACGGGCACGATACTTTTGCCACAAAGCCGGCTGGTGATGGGGGAAAAAAAAATACCAAGCCACTCACTCGTGTAAGACCCGAATGGCACGACAAATCGTGCGACGAGCAGGGTATTCAGTTTCCTGCCACGTCGATGTCTACATGTTATGAGAAAAGGATGCGACATATGGCCGGTTGCTCACAGAACATGGTCGTACGAATCCCAAGGTATACCGAGTCGGATCCCAACGTGAGACCGTTTGCTTCTTCACAAGTATTTTCCAAAGTATCTTTGTTCTGCAGACTTTTTTTTCTTTTTTTTTCCAAATCGTTGCACTCATCGCCTGGCATGTGCCTAACGCGAGTTCTTGAACTGGTTCCGATGATATTTCGGTGAATAATCAAGCTGAGCTCTGGATTAGCCTCAATTGAAGTGGCTATGGAGTCGAAAAAAAAAATCCAGACACCACGAGGTGTCCGAGTGATATGAACACGTCGTGATATGAACACGTCGTGATATGAACACGTCGTGATATGAACACGTCGTGATATGATTGTACAGTCCGCCGATCTCATCATTCAAAATAGCCCAAAGATACACATACACTAGACACATCAGCACTCGTCACATCTCCCCGCACTGAGCAATCACCACATCCATATTCGGCACATCCTTCCCCCTGTACCCCGTCTTCGTAGCCTCCATCTTCCTCACCACGTCCATCCCCCCCACGACCTTGCCGAACACGACGTGTTTGCCGTCGAGAAACGGCGTGGGGACCGTCGTAATGAAGAACTGAGACCCGTTGGAGTTGGGGCCGGCGTTCTATAGTCGACGAAAGTTAGCATCGAACTGGACATGCGATATCCCCCCCCCGGGCTTACGACATGTGCAAAAAAAAAAAGACGTACCGCCATGGACAACAACCCCGGCTGATCGTGCTTCAGCGTAAAGTTCTCGTCTTCAAAGGCCTTCAGTCCCCATATACAGGTTGAGCCTGTGCCGTCACCCTTGAGAAAATCGCCGCCTTGGCACATGAACTTGGGGATCTGGAGGGCAGCATAGCATCTGTCAGATGGCAACAGGAAGATGGAATGTGGGAGGGAACATGGCGCGTACGATGCGGTGGAATTTCGAGCCCTTGTAGCCCTGGGCTTTTCCCTGGGCGTCCTTGGACTCGCCTGTGCAGAACTGGCGGAAGTTCTCGGCGGTTTTGGGAACGACGTCTTGGAAGAGTTCGAAGGTGATGCGGCCGAGGGGCTCGCCTGATGATTTGTCAATACACGGCTTTGGAAACCAAACTGTTGTTGTTGTTGTTGTTGTTGTTGTGTGGAAGAGGAAAAAAAAAAAAAAACATCCACCCACCTCCTAGTGTCATGTCGAAAAACACCCTGCGCAGTCAAATGTCCATCTCGTTCAGCTTCTCTTCTCTCTTTGCCGATGGGTGAGCCATGAAGTTCCATGACGGAGGGGGAGGGAGGGAGGGGGTTTGATTGAGGCACCCACTTACAAAGGGTTTCCCGACTCGGGCAGCTGTGTCGGCGGCATATTGGTCTGCGGGATGAATTGGGCAACGGGTGAGACGGGAAAGAGGTTCTGTTCTGGTATTAAGGGGGCCGTCAGATAGGGTTGCAGCTGGATTATTCCGAGCAACCTTGCGACGCAGATTGACTTGCCACGGCGGTACGTGGAATTGTGCAAAAAGTCGAGGTGGGTGGATGGAGGTGGGGAGTTGGCGGGCGATGACAGAAACGGCCTAGCGCGGATTAGGGGGATGGGCCTTCACTTCATTGGCAGTCTGACAACTACCAAGCAAACCTCGTTAGTACGGAAGACTGTAGTAACATTGGTAGGGGGTCCCATTCACATAGACGGTACTTTGTACTTTGCACCCACTCGTCAATCTGGCACGTGGATGCGGCCGCCGTCAATCTTCCTGTCGCACTTATACATGCGGCCCTCCAGCTTAAGGGCAAGCAAATATAATAATACTAAAGTAGCAAAGGAATTATAGTTAAAATATGTTTCACCCTTCAATAAGTGAAAGTTATACCAGCTTAGTAAGGCAGCGGTCTTGAGACAGTGACATTGTTCACGTTATTGTTCGGTTCTTGGCTGACACTGTTGAAAGCTAACTGCATTTTTCTATATCATGAGCTTATTGATACGGGCTCTAGTTATGTTGACTGACCCCGGCGCTTTGCCGTAACTATCTATGCCTAATTGGCCTACGTTCCTGTCTGCAATCAGCTCAGCTGCGATGAATGGGACTGCAAATATTCACGACTGAATGCCCACAATAGAAGAATTCGATACGCAGTACTGCATGTGAATGATATTCGCATCGGCGTCGTTTAGCCAGTGCTGCGGTACGTCTTCAACAACGCGTTTCCGTGTGTTTTATCCATGACCTTTACCGTCCCACGTTTTCCCAGAAATAGCTCGCCACAGGCTGGCTTGTGCTATTTATACACACAGGCCACGCCAGCTTCTTCAAAATTCCGTCTCCAAGTTACACGCTGGCTTCTGCGGCCGTGGTCGGCCCGCGCGGGCAGCCCTCTGCAATTGAAGCCACACGAAGGAATTTATCATGCTTGTTCCAGCAATTGCCACACGAAGGAATTGATATCATGCTTGTTCCAGCAATTTGAGACGGTCTCGAGCATATCGTCATGGAACTAAGGCGTGGCGTCTACAGAGCTAGCTCTTAAGGGGTCACAATTCCAGCCACACAACATGGCTTGACCACCCCCTCCGCTTTTTGCTCAATTCTGCTTCGGAGGGTACGCGCAGGTAAGTTGTCCAGAACCCTTTGGATTATCCTTATTTTTTGGGCACGGCTCGGGCACCGTCTTTTCTTTGTTTTTCCAAAGTAGCCTAGTTGCCGTTTGGGGAATTACGAATTTACCCCGCGGTACTTGGCTGTCAAAACACTAGAGCGCAGTTAGCATTTAGACTCTACTAAAAGGGCAGGAATAATATGCGTCACGGTTATCTTACGCAATAGGCACCAACGCGAGGTGCGGCTGCGTCTTTGCATTCTGGAACGTCTTGAACAATTCGGACACCCCTGCAGTGCACAGGCCTGGTATCATGATCACCAAAGTCCTTCTCGGCCATGGCTGGGATTAAGAGGAGCAAGAGGAGCTTCATTTTGGCCATCTGGTACGGATAAGATTAGATTGGATTGGATTTGAAAGTGAAAAGGGGGAGTTTGTTGATACTAATTTTCTTTCTTAAGCTAGTTAAATATACTAGTAGGCTGCCTTTATATATACTTGCGAAACGGAATTTCCGGAAGCCGGGTGACCTGCAGGGGTTCTTCTTGTACCTGACCCACCTACCCGACCCACCTACCCGACCCACCTAGCTAGCTAGATTCTACGTACGGAGTACATGTAGAGGCTTCTATCGCTACTATCATCGCCAGCTACAGAAGTCATTAATTCGATGCCTCTAGCATCAAATTTATCCATTTGAAGACCTTTAGCATTGATTTCATCAATTCGGACCCCTGGAAGATCACACAACGGGCCCATAGCTTGAATTCGATACATCCCCCCCCTGACGAGACCTGTGATCCGACTCCAATGTACTCCGTAATCCGTAGCCATTCTATTTATCCGTGACGCTCTGGTTAATTGCAAGTTATGCCGCGCCCCACCTTACTGGTGAGTGGTTTTAGCTAATCCGTATGTATGTACATACAACGTGATAAATAGCTAAAAATAGAGTGCACACCCCTAACAGTAGCTGTAATAAAACTAAGGGGTAGTACGGAGTGGGCTAATCATAGATCTTTCTGCTGCCTAGTGTGGCACTAAGTGAGGTAAGAAATACCTTGTATACTATGTGTACGTGCTCTTTGCAGACAGATGTCGTGGTTTGTCAAAAGGCAGATGCTATTGACAGATAAATAGCAAAAAAAAAAAAAAAAAAACATCAAACATGGACGGGAAGCAGAGGATTCAGATGGGCTGCTACATGTAAAATCGACGCCAACGAAGTATATGTGGGACGCCAGAGCCGGGTGAATCGGCATTTGATTGACGGTTGGGGGGTTGTGTAGATTCATGCGGGAAGTAGACATGACATGGTTGGTGTTTGGTGTCTGCTGGTGATGAACCAGAAGCTCGGTGCACGCGCGTCACGGCGGGCGAAGAAATAAGCGACATTGGCTGTTTCTCCATGGTGACGCGAGAATCCAAGCCAGCCAGATCTTCATCGTCAGCGTTGTTCCAATCAAGAAACAACATCATTGTCCACCACGCAGGCATGTGTGAAACTTGAGAGAAGTCTGGTTACATAATACAACCAAGACTCGTGGGTATCAAGCAACCCTCTTTTGTTATCTAGCAACCCCGTCGTGGCCGATACTAGCTGCCCATAGTAATCTACATACCAAGTCTATACTAAGTGTCTAGACTGTCCTGTATTATTAAGGCTGCCTCTTGTGCCTGTCTATGGTTTTGATCTAGATAATACTGATATTTCTGTGATATAATGTCTCCCCTAGGGCATCCTGTGAAGTTATCTCTGCCTCCTATCCCTATTATTATTGTGATCATTATCATCATTATCTAAAGGAGCATCTTTATTAAGTCTTATAGCCATCCGGGCATATGCTAAAGAATGCTTAGTGCCTGGCTTGTACAGGTTATTAGTATTATTATCAGATATATTAAAAAAATATATATATTATGTGTTCCTAGCTGTTAAAGATAGCTTTAATTTATAGCATTATTAGACTAGTACGTGGCCGCCCGCGAAAATCACGTGGTCGGCCGGTAACGGCGCAACTGGCCTACCAGCCACAGACGGGGTTGCTAGATAACAAAAGAGGGTTGTTTGAAATGTGCCTGGCAGCATGATACATATACGCTGGGGCTGTGTGCTTAAGAACCCGATTTTGTTGCATATTTTTCCATCCATGCCTTGAAAGGGTTTCATGTTCATGTTCATGTGCACGATTCATAATTCTTTCCATCTTCTGTCAGTTAGGCGTGTTGACAAGTTTATCCTTCCTGACACGGACAGAGCCCGTCTACTCCAGATGCCTTCCTCGTCAATCAGCGCCGCTGGAGTTCCAGGGGCCAGGAAGGGGCGGCTGTGACACCGGATGACAATCTGAGACGGATCACAGACAAGCAAGCTGGGTTTCGTAAACGAGGATATTGGGTTCGACGGCGCTTTGCTGTTGTTGTTGTTGTTGTTGTTCTTCTTCATCATCATCATCATCATCATCTTCTTCTCTGCCCTGAGATCGACCGCGGAATTCCCAAGTCATCTTTGCTTTGTGGCGTCTGCATTGGAGACGGAAATAGCGAACCGACGGAACGAGTGTGTGTGCGTGTGAATCGTGGCTGAACTGACTTCGCGTAGCGCCGTGTGAAAGGGGGCCACGTCCAACGTCAACCAGACCAGCTTGGGTGTGAGTGGGCGAAACTCGACCATCTAGAAACACAAGAGGTCCTCAAAATATCAGAACAAGGCCGAGCGCTACATTTTCATTCTCCAATGTCGCACGGCTGGAATGTTGTGCTGGCTGGATGTCGGTGGCATGGCCTGGCTCAGGATTGTCGAGGAATAGTCTCGAGACAGGTAGAACAGGTCTCACGCGGTTGACATGCCATCCACTCGTGTTGCATGTTTCAGCACCTATAGAATGCAAAAATAGCTCAGCGATTCGGGATAGAACGCAAACCACATCTGTCAACCACAGCTAGCGCTGTGCAGCCGTGTCATGACAAATTTCGCAATTCGCAATTCGCAATTCGCAATTCACGCGGTCCGACATCCATGACGATTGCATCCATCAGCTCCACGCAGCAGCACAGCCGAACATCATCTGCGGCGACCGGGCGAAAGTAGCGCCAGAAGGAAGGAGCGGACCCTTCTAGCTAAAAGGAGCTTGGTGCGCAATTGCCCCTCTGGGAAGGCATTCGACAAGACTGCCAAACTCGCACATGGGTCGGGGCAATGTCATCATCTAGAACAAATGCACCGCAGCCAATAGATTTGATTGCAGAATCCGTTCGCAGGCGGTTGTGATGCAGTGCCCGCCCGAAAGCCCGCCCGTTTCGAGTCATGGGTGCAGGAGTTCGCTACTAGCAATCCGTAGAGGGTAGCGATCGTGTTACATCAAACTCCGCATCAACCGAGACTGGCCTTGTCGCTCGCGCATCCCGCACATCCCGCACATCCCGAGGAGCTCACTTACGCCCCACAGTGTCACAGTGGACTGTGTTTACAGTGCTGGCCAAGCCCGGCTGGTTTTGGGGTTTGGCGTGGGCCCACTGCTGCCACTGTTGCCACTGTTGCCACTGTTGCCACTGTTGCGTGCCCAGCTGGGCCGAACGCCTCAAACTGGTGGCTCGAGTGCTCAACAGCTCAACAATGGCTTGCTCGCTCTCACAGTGCACCTTGGTAACCAGACCACCACACCCTGCGCTGCTTCGCCTCCTCTTTACCCACTTCTTCCTGCACTCCGCAATTGCTACGCTCTCGTCTCGCCGTCCTGTCCCTCTCATCCGGGCCTCCCTTTCCATCCTCTTTGTCATCCCATCCACCCATCCAGCCCATCGCTCACGACCGCATTCCTCATTCTTGCGGTGGTCAATCGTACTCATATATCTCGAGTCGACCGTCACTGTCGTCTCGACGTTTTGCTGTTGGGCTCGCTCGCTCGCTCGCTCACTCCCTTTTGCCGGACTGCGCGATCGAGCCGGGCGTCTTGTTCTGCGCCCGCCCGTATTTGGACGACGACGCTCACTTGCACATGCGTTTCTGCACACGAGGTCACGGCTAGCGCAAATCGTTCGGGTTTTCAAGGGCAAGGGTAGACTTGGGGCCTATCGTCAATCTCGATTGCGGTTCTCCATGCCGAACCAGGGCTGCTTGCACTCGTAGACACGTTCGAGCCTCGAGCCTCGAGCCTCGACGACATTCGACCACTCGACGTCATGGGCGTCGCTCACCAGATGCTGGGCGAGGCTGCCCTTCTGATAGCCAGGCAAGCCTCCGACACGCCCACACCATCTCAGCCGCCAGATGCAACCTCGACCGGCAGTCTTCAACCAAGCAGTACAACCAAAAACAATGACAACGGCAATGGTAACGGAGGATCCAGCTCGCCCCTGTTGTTCTTCGTTGCCCTTGGATTCGGCGTGGTCTTTACAAACTTGTGGTAAGAACTTACGCAACTGCTATGCAAATGTTGCGCCAATGTTCCGTTGGGCCGCTCCCTTCATACAAGAGAGTACCCTCCTTCAAAACCAGCAATGCTCACATGACCCTAGGATCATCGTCGGCCTCAAGTACTGCTTCCGATACAATGCCCGTAACCGAGCCAGAATGACCAGTGAAGATGGCGAGCCAATCACCTTGGAAACCGTTCACCGACCTCGCAGACGTCGTGAGAAGAAGCTCATGTCAATGGATGAAGTAAATGACAAGTTTCCCATGATGAAGTACAAAACATGGGTATCGGAGCGTGCCAGGGAAGGACTGCCAACCGCAGGAGGTGTTTCTGTCCCACCAAGTAGAGCAAACAGCATTCGCGAAGCTGAAGGCATCTTACCCGAAATCGCCATTGTTAAGAGTCGCTTGTCGACGGACGTCCACCCCTCCGACGTTCCAAAAACCGATGCCGCTGATTCCAACAAGCACGATGAGAAGAACGTCAAGGTCGGATTTGGACCAACAGAACCGAACGGACAAACGTCAACCAATGGCGAGAGACCTGCACCTCTACGACGAACATCCAGCGAAGGAGAAGACGATGATGAGCACATTGATGCTGCCCTCCCGCCCGAGTGCCTCGCGGCCCCGGGCGACTCATGCGCAATTTGCATTGATACTTTGGAAGATGACGACGACGTTCGAGGGCTTACTTGTGGTCATGCTTTCCACGCCGTTTGTGTTGATCCATGGTTGACGAGCAGGCGCGCTTGCTGCCCCCTCTGCAAAGCCGACTACTACACCCCCAAACCTCGACCCAATCAAGAGAGTGACGCCAACGCAAACAACAACAGCAATCTCGATCCTCGAAATAACTCCCGCCTCAACCTGCCCGGTGGTCTGCGATCTGCATGGTTCCGTTCGAACACGGCATCGTCGAGAGAATCTCCGCCGCGTAGTGCTCGTCATGGCAGGTCACGGGGCAGATCAAACCGCACCCAACAACAGACTAGTCACGCAGAACTTGGCCGAACTCCCACGGTACCGTCGGAGCCAAACAACGGTGGCATGCTCTCATCGGTCCGTTCTGCACTCCGGCTTGGTCGACGGAATAACCAGGCTGCTACAGCAACGCCTGCCACGACCGAGATTGTCACACCGTCACAGCTGGAATCTGGTGCTCGTACAACTTGACGTGTGAATAGTGCCAAGGTCTCAGCATTCGCATCTACCAGATGGCGACGGGACGTTTCCTCAACCTGTTTCCAGTACTGCCTGCGACGCATATATCGCCATTTCCCGGGCGGCAGGCAGGTCAAGAACTCGGCGTTGAATCACATAAACGCCCGCATGCCCGTCTCAGCCCTTGACGAATATACATGTGGCTGCGAGAAACAATTCAACTTGTGTATATGAAACTATTTCCTTGTACCCAGCATGTTGCATTGAATTTGTCGACACTCGGCCACCACAATTTACGAACCTTTTCTTACTTGGTGCAAAAGCTACGAAGAATTGGCTCTGCTGTCAACGAAGACCTGCATATGGGGCACTTGCATCAGGTGTCCTCAGAGAGAGGGCGACGGAGGGGTTGTCATGATGATTCGAGGCGATCAGAGCTCCACGAAGACGGAGATGTAATTCTCAGAAGCCTATTGCCATCTTTTTTCTGTCTTGTTCTGTTTTATCTGCAGCGGCGGAGTTTTGGTCGGTTACATGGCATTTCTAAGCTGGTTGGTTGTACTTGGTCATGGTAGCAATAGTTTTCAGCCACTTTGAATGGGTGGGTACATGTTTTTTGTACCAGACAAGACTGTGAATGCCGCTTGTTCGCGCAATGATTATGACGGGTATGAAGTTGACTGTGCCTGACACACGTTTGTCTGACTTGGGCCATGTGCAACTTTTCCCAAACATGGCAAAGCTACAAAACTACAGAAACGACCCCTTCTGAAACCTCGCTCCGAAATTGGCACTCTTACTGATGAGCTCCGTCCGAGCCTTGGTCCCAATCTTGCCCCCGACAGCCATGTCCTTCTCCCTATCAAACGCCCTCTTGCTCGGATCATCGTCGTCCTCAATCTTGCCCCCCGACGACGCCGCCGCATGTCTCCTCCTCTCGCTGTGCTCGTCGTACAGGCTCTTCCCGCGCGTGGCGTCGATGGATTCAGCGATGCGCCTATGCCGCTGATGCTCCTGGATCTGGATCCTGTCCCTTGCGGGGAGGGGGCCGGCGCAGGCAGACGGGGCTCGTCCCAGGAGGGCGTCCCTTTGGCGCCGCAGCTTCTCCTGGGGCGTCTCGGTCCACATCGAGGAGAGGTTGTCGGGGGGGGGCTTGGCCGAGGGCTTGGAGGCGAATTTGCGGGCGCGCAGGCGGGTTGGGTCGCGCTCCGAGTAGGCTGTTTGGGGGGGAGGCGCGAGCATCCAGGTGTCGCGTTGGGGGGCGGGTTCCGAGGACGGGAACGTCGGGCCGATGGGTGGGCGGGCGGTGGTGAGGGAGGGGAGGGAGGGGCCGTAGTCGTCTGAGGAGGAGGAGGAGGAGGGAGGGGAGGGGGATGCTCGGTGTCGTGGTTGTGGTGGTTGAGCTGGTCCGGTATCAGAGCCCGAGTCGGAGAGGTCAATCTCGTGGGCGTTGGGGGGAATGGCGGGTTCTGCTTCGGGGCTGGTTGCGGGAGGGGCGGAGGGACCAATGTCTTGGTCCGAGTCGGACATGTTCATGTTGATCTCTTCATTGTTTGCGGCTCCTCCTGCGTCGCGACGTGCTTGTTTGGAGGGTGGTGATGGGTCGTGAGCATCGTCCGAGTCGGGAGTGCGCTTGCGCTTTGTGAGGTCCGCGGGGAGCTGGGGCCCTATTGAGAACATGGTGTCGTGTGTGTATATGGGAGCGCGCGCGACAATGGATCGTCGCGGTCGCGGAGAGGTTGGTTGGTGTTGCGAGACGGTGGGTTTTGGACAGGCCACGCGATGTTGAAGATGGATTTGACGTCGCTGCCCTGCCATGGGGGTGTGGGGGTTGCCTTGGTGGGACCAGACGGGGGTTTATCAGTGCTTGTGTAAAAAAAACAAAAAAAAAAAAGTCCAAATTCATCCACATATGATATGATTCGTAATGTGAGGGTCATTTCGAAATAAGTTGTTTGATGACATAGTTGCGCCGAACCACCCGGCTGTGTGGCCCTCACTATGACAAGACAACTCAAAATCTGGGTGGGACTGGGTAAGTGATGAATTTAAAATTGATTCGCAGCTTGCAACGACTTACCGTAAGACGTAAATATATCTGCGTCGAACGGGTGCTGACAACTTGCAAGTCACCGCTCACTCTTGTACTTGTTCAGAATTCTAGAGGCAAGACAAGCAAAGATTTGTCGTTGACGACATGGACATGTCGACGTCAAGATTGGCTGACCTTGGGCAACAACGTCTTTTCGTTGTTCCTCGAGATCCATTTTTTTTTTTTTTTTTTCAGCGGAACTCTACGGACGTACGAAGCAACGTAGATGTTTCTGGAGGGGTGTTGGTTGGCCGACGATGTCGTCACCACAACCACGAATTCTCATCCTCGATGAAGCAACGAGCGCCATCGACATGGAAACGGATGGGACACTACGAGGGGATCATGAGGGAAAGCTTTTCAAGGGTGCACGAGAATTGTTGTTGCCCACCCGTCTGTCTGCCATTGTGTGTTTTGACGAGGTTCGTCGTACTTATCCGCCAACGTGTATACATCGTCCATGGGCGTCGAAAACGGGGGTGTCGTGGAAAGTGGTCATTCATCAACGGAACTCTTTCAGCTGCGCAATGGCCACGTCGCGAAGCTCTTGGAGACGAGTTCAGACAGGAATGTGCTGCATGAGTACTTGCATTCAGCTATCGACGCCACAGTCTGAAAGCTGAAGCATGGATTCTGCCAGGGCCAGTCCAAGGCAAGCAAGTCGGGTGGGACAATTCTTGAGGGGTGGTAAGACGGCAGAATGTGTGCCGTCCATCTCGTGCAGTGCCAAGAAGTAAGCAATCCGTACAGATACTGTTTATGAGTAAGTTAGTCAAGTATCTGTTGCACGGCCAAGTATGCATGGGTAGATTAGTTCGCGTGGGTTAATATTGATGCGCATGCTATTAGGGTATAGGCTATGCCCCTTTTCTATACTCCGTAGTCATATAGGTTTTTCCCCTTTTTGAATTAATCATCCTTACGTGCGAGTATTAAATATCCAGGATGATCGAGTACACGTGATTCTTTATTTACTTCACCATTTCCCCCGCGGCGTGGCCGTCGTGTCAACACTTACATCGTGCGTTCTCTCATCGTTACCCGAAACAACATCAATCGGCCATCATCGCTACTTACCTCGCATGGATTCTCAGAGGGATCAGAGAGAACATATGAGCCGTCTAATGCACCCCCGCCTGCACGTAAGCTGCCTTTCGTCGCTTTCACTCCGGGTTACTAACTTATTCAGTTAACGGTCCATTCGGACCATGTCCGAATTGCTGTCAACGCAGTCGCGAGTTGCCGCCCTTTTAACGTAAGAACTAGCAAGATGCTTGACATTCTTTCGGTGTCTCTTGCGGCAACAGACCGAGCCACGCGACCTCCGTATCGGACATGTGCCGTGTCATGTCAGCGTAGCTCATGTCAGCGTAGCAATAGCAAGGATCGGACAACACACCTTTAGATGCAGCATGAACAAGGCAAGACAATCGAATGGCTTGAGCTAGGATGATGACTGATGACAGGAGAAGAATCTCAAAGAAGCCCCCAGCTTACTGAAGCCGCTCGAATATCATGGTGCCGGCAACGTCTGACATGGCTTGTCAATGAAAGCAACATGTGAATAGGCACGCACTCTGGCCGGCGTAGGCAAAGTGGGCAAAAAGTACCTCCGCATGCTACAAAGTAAAAGACGACAAGTCCGTGACCGCTTCGGTTTCGCCATGTGAACATTCGCATCGGAAACATTGACGCAGGCTTTCGTTTCGTGTATAAAAGGGGCATCGTTCGCTGCCCTTTGTTACAATATCCCCAAAAACAACAAGTCAGCACCAGAGTCAGGACTCAGATATCATCATCATCATCATCATCATCATCATCATCGCATACAACACTCGAGGTGTAAGTCATTGGGAGAGGACCAAATCCAGCAACTCGACCAGTTGAGGGGTCCCGTTGACACATGCAGCAGTTGACAGTATCATCAAAGTCTTGACCATGAAGTTCTACGGCAAAGCTCTCCTCGCCCTCGTGGCCTCCTTCTATATCGGACTTGGTGCCGCTGCCACCGAAGCAGAGACATTCTTGGCCGAGAACCCAGACGTCCAAGTTGGTCGTGAAGCGCTCGCCAAGGCAGAGGCGGGCATCGGCCCCAACACATTCGGTGTCGTGAACAAGCCCGTCGGCAACATTGTGATGCTGCAGGAGTTCGACGCCGACACCAACGAGCGCATCTTCGCCGTCGCGCTCGTTGACGACGAGAAGGCGGAGAAGTACTACAAGGAGAACAACAAGGACGGGGATGTCCAGGGACAAATCATGAAGCGCTACGACACGTCGTCTGTCGAGGCGGACAAGAAGAAGTGCGGCCGGGCTGTTGATGCCAACGAGGCGCGCTTCATTTTTGAGCGCGCCCCGCGGTGCGGCCAGTTCTGCAGCCGTAGCCCGAGCTGCACGGGGGACAGACGATGCCCGTCTTGCCGATATGTCGGTGGTAGATGCCGACACCAGCTGAGCTGCCAGAGGCGAACCTTGTAGAGTACTCCGTAGTAGTCGGTGGCATAGTAGGTGGCATAGGCAGATCGTCAAGTCCTGTGACTCATGACTGTAGCTACGTCTCAGACGCCTCAATACAATAACGCGCGTTGTCTGCACGTACCCATCCTATTTGCTGTGAATATTGTCACTGCCCCGACAACAATAGCAAGCCCAATAACCAATTGCTGACTGGGTAGTTGCAGGTGTTGGGTAGCATCGCCGCATAGCATCGCCATAAGCGTACAAAGCGGGCTGAGTCGTGCGGCGTCGTGCGGCATGCATGATGGGTGTGGGATGATGTGGGATGATGTTGGGATGATGTGGGATGGTGTGGGATGTTGTGGGATGATGTTGCACTGCAGCTGCTTCTCCGATGCGGAAAGTGGCTGTGATGCTTCCTTCCGCCTCCGCACCAGCTAGCTCGTCGTGGTTCCTTCCTCTCCCGCGGCAGTGAACACCAGATAAATACCCTCGTTTCATTTCCCATTTCCCATTTCCCATTTCCCCCAGCCGGATTTTGTTTCCACACGAGACTGAGAAGACTCACTTTCCCACCTCTCCTTCTTCCTTGGGAAAAGAAATCCTCAACTCCGACCAAGCATGTCCAACACAGCACCCTCCGGCACCGCCGAGACAGACGCCTTCTTGCAAGCCCACCCCGAGGTGCTGGTCGGCCGCGATGCCCTGCGCAAGGCCGAGGAGGAATTCGGAGACGACACCTTTGCCATTGTCAACAAGCCTCTCAGCAACGTGGTTCTCGTGCAGCACTTCAACCCGGATACCCTGGAGCGCCTGTTCGCCGTCGCGCTGGTCGACGACGACAAGGCCGAGAAGAACTACAAGGAGACCAACAACGACGACGACGACGACGACGACGACGAGAAGAGCTGCGCGGGCTGCGGGGCGGGATCGGGCCGGGCGCGCGTGGACGGGCCGGCGCGGTTCTTGTACGAGCGCATGGTGACGTGTAGCGAGGGTTGTCCCAAGGCGCAGGTTGGGAGGATGTGGCCGGCTTAGATAGATGGGGCGCGTTTTGTGAGAGATGTGGTGTTTTTTGCAAGAGGATTGGGAAGCGGATGGTATCCTCCGTATTTGTGGTGAAGTGGCGTTGGTGGTGATGATTCACGGGCGAGGACGGCGTGGATGGAGCGGCTGCTCGATGACCTTTGTCATATCGTCAAATGGAAGTTTGTTCTTCGCCGCGTCATGATGTACTGTGTCTACCCAACTGAGGTCATACTCTACTTGCGTGTGCAACTGCCACAATGACATCCGAGACAGACCGCCATGTCGCGCACGGAAAATGGCCGATGAAACCGATAAACCAGGTCCCCCCTCGCCGGCACCTTCGCCTTGCGTTTTCTCGAATAAGCTAGCCAGTCCATGGACGTCGTGGGGGAACTCGGACTCGAGCCCAATCCCTGTTCTCAAACACAGGGGCTACGGACTCGGAAAACGTGATCAATTTCTACATGTAGCAAGGACCGGGGTCGGAACCGGGGTCGGAACCGGGACTTTGAGACGCGTCTTATCCATATTTTTGTAAAGCTACGTCACCGAGCGATGGAGAATTACACATTTTCGAACTGTGAGTTATTCTAGGCGTGATCATGGTACGCCATGTAATCTAAATTCACGTATGCTTCCTTTTCCTGCCCGTAATGTCGACCCGACCCCCCATCATGATTCCGGCGTATCAACACGTCGAATGGTTTTCTCTGCCGCAGGGTTAGACCGAGCCTTGCTTGCCTTTATGTTGGCCATGAATATCAGAATCAGCTCTGCCGCGCTAGTGTATTGTCCTAGAAGGAAGACGAAAGCGAGCATGAATCCCAATGCAACGACCAGCTCGAATGGTAGGACCGCGCGGGTCAGGCAGAGCGTTATGCTGCTCAGATCCGCAAACCCTGTGATGAGAGTGGGGACCAGCAGTATCAGGAGCAGCTGGTTGCAAGCGTTTGACGCCATCGTCACGTAACCCATCTTGATGGCCCCCGATGGGGGTTCGCCGGGGGCGAGCTCGGCCTGTTTGGCAAAGAAGTAGAGCACGACGGAGGCGATGGCAATGATCAGGACGATTATGCCGAGAACCTGTGAAATTTGAAAATGTCAGTACCGTGAAAAAGCTGCAACAAAACAATCAAGGGTTGAAGGGGGGGGGGAGCTTACACCATGGGCTGTCTTGAGATGACCCGATGCCGAACCCGCCACAAGACCAAATATGAGAATAAAAAGCAGAGACGGCGCAACGACAAACAGCATGAGGATCCTGCTTGCTTTCGGTGTCCAGCTGGGCAACACGTGTGGAATCCGCAGACGAACCACCATGTTCCGGAGACTCGTAAAGGTCAAGACAAGAGGTAGAGCGATGTATAATCCCAAAATGGCACCTCCGACTAATTTCACCACATGTCAGCTTACGTGCGCATCTCCCCGCCCCCGTAAATGTCAGGGCAAAAACTTACTGTGAAGAACCAAGAAGGCGGCAAATCTCCCGAAGGGAGACCCGTTGATGGTTATAGCGCCGGCCATGCCGAGGAGAGAGCCACCAAAGTTGTCGCCGAGTGTTTTGCCGTCAATCTCGAATTTGTGTCCCTGCGATTCGACACGGATAATTCCCCTAGGTATCAGGCCTTTGATGGCATCGCGGGTGTTCTCGCTCAGATCCAGAGACACCGTGCCGCTCCTTTGAAGGCCGAGGGCGACGAGAAATAAGCCAGCGACGCCATCGCAAGTTAGCACATCGACGCCCTTTTGTGCCAAGACGGAAATCGCATCCGCGTCGATAAATCTGGACAAGTCCAGTCCTAGCGGGTCTGCCGGAAGACGGAGCTGACGCCCGACCAGGGCAAGAGACTTTGTCGACACGTCTCCAACATCTCTCCTTGTCTTGCCGGGACCAGAACCTGAGCCTGAGCCCAGGACAGGCGTGAGATCGATGCCCCTTGCGAGCAGCTTTTGCAGCGTCACGACGCCAGAACTTCCTAGCCCCTGACCAAAGCCAACAGCGGCACCGCCCGCCGTATCATCAAACTCAACCTTTGTATCCGGGACCGGCCCATCGGGAGCTCTCGAGGTGCCATTGATGATGGAGTTGATACCGCCGATGGCCTGCACACCGTCTCCAGCCCCGGTAAGCAGGCCTCTTGTCAAGCCATTGGCAACACGGGGGATATCGATCTTGGCCACAAGATCCATCAAGCCACCGGCACCATCTCTGCCACCGGACAGAGTTTTGAGAGCTTTGCCGATGGTGTCGTTGGCGAGGAAGCGAGACGAGAGGCCCTCTCCAAAATTCTGGGCGAGACCACCGACGTCTACTTCTCCCTGAGGAGCAGAACGCTGTTGCTCAGGTCCAGTCTCGGGCTGCAGGCCCAACCCAACTGCGCTGCCTCTCCCAAGTCCCCTTCCCAGCCCAGAAGCCAGGGGAGCGCCGAATTTGGACAACAGCCCGTCAATGCCGCCGGTTAGAAGGGATCCAGCACCGTCGGTAATTTTCTTTGTCACATCGGTCAGGTTCAGGTTTCCAGTGAGTGCATCGCCCAATCCAAAGGCAAAGCTCCCAGCGATCTGGGGAATATCCTGCAAAGACCCTGGCGGAGGAGGAGGCGCGATGCTTTTTGCTGCAAGACCAAGGCCTTTGGCGCTGCCTGATCCCAAGCCTGCACCGACATTCAAGGCGGTGGCTCCAAGATCAAAGGGAGGTAGCATCGAGCCCAGGCTCTGCGCGCTGATGTTGATGCCGTCCGTGAAGGAGTTGCTGAGCCCAAACGCAAGCGTGCCTGCAATGCCAGAGATATCTGAAGCAGACCTGGGTGGTGGTGGTGCCAGGTTCTTGTCTTGAGACACGAGCTTCAGTCCCTTGGCCGCGCCGCCGCCGAGTCCGGTTCCCACACTGAGAGCAGCACCGCCGATGTCGAGATCGCCAGGTACAAGGTTCCCGATGCTCTTGGGGTCGATTGAATCAGTGAGGCTTCTGCTCAGGCCAAACGCAAAGGTCCCGGCAATGCCCGGGATGTCCGATTGAGAAGCCGGCGGAGGCGGCTCGACGGCCGTATTGTTTGTTAGTTTCAGTCCAAGGGCCGCTCCCCTGCCGATACCGGTACCGACTCCTTTGGCGGCTGCTCCAAAGTCAATGGATGGAAGGAGCGACATCATGCCTTCCGTGAGGTTCAAGTTTGCGAGAAAGGCTCGGGATGCTCCGAAACCCAACCCTCCGACGATGTTGTCTACGCCGCTTCCATTCAGCGACGGCTGCAAGTTTTTCTTGGTCAATCCCAATGCCATGGCACCCCCGTTGCCGAGACCAGTTCCGAGCGAGGCGGCGAGGGCAGCTATGGGGGGCAGTTTCAGCAGATTGTTGTTCATGGCAGCTTTGACTGCCGTTGCTGTAAGTCCAATGGCGGCGTTCTGGACGATGGGGTTGAGCCCAGAGTTGGTCATGCCGTTTTCCCGAGCAACTTGAAGCCCTGTCGTTTTCGAATCCGCGGCGGTCGTCAAGTTCAGGGCCTGAGCTGCTCCCTCTCCGGCACCGACACCGCCAAAGAAGCCCGCGCCGGCGAGATTATCACCGGTTCCGTTGAGGAACTTGCCGACTAGGTTGCCCGCGACGTTTGAAATGAGTCCACCGATGGGACCGCCGCCGCCTCCGCCGCCGCCTCCGCCGCCTCCTCCTTCTCCCCCTTCTTGGCCTCCTTTTCCTCCACCGGCGAGGTTTCCGATTAGACCCCCCAAGAGTCCTCCGTCTCCAAGCGCTTTGGTGCTACTGGTACCTCCGTCCGCTTCATCGCTAGTGGTATTCCCCCCGCTCGGGGCGCCTTCCCTGGCGTTCCCTTTGTCCGGTCTTCCACCACCCAGGCCGGGCAACAGTTCTCCAAGTAGACCAGCTCTCTTTTCCAGCTTTTCCAACTCGTCTTCGTCTTCGCCCTCGTTGTTGTCGGCGATTCCTCTCTTCAGATCGAGTCGGTAAGGTTCATCCGTCTTGGCATTCATGTTCCTGACATGAGAGTCAAGATCGTTGGACAGCATGGTCAGCTCCGAGACGCCATATCTACCTGCCGCTTTTCTCGACGTGTCGCTAAACATGCTGACCAGGGCCATGTACGCCCGTCGAAGTTGACCATCTTCTAGAATTGCGCCCATCGCATCCGATGACATTGCGTTCGGGAGGCTTGCTGATTGTGGTGTGTTTCTGGTCTCGTCAACAGCATTGAGATGAGACCCATCTTGTGCCAAGGTAAAGTGCATCATCCCAAGGAGCAAGAGAAGAAGTGACGAGAAACGGCCGCAGCCTCCCCGGAATGGAGCGTAAGCCATCGTGAGAAATCAGGCAAGTCGGCGGCACCGCAAACCAAAAGACTAGTAAAATTAAACAAAACAAACCAAACCAAACCAAAAAAAAAAAAGTAGAAGAAGAAGAAAACGAATTAGAATGAACCAGTTTAGTTCTAAATGTAAACCATGAAATAAAGGATGCGAGAACGGAAGTGGAGGCTCAATGGGAGGCACGTCGACCTGCGACGGATAACGAGACGCTCAAGTGTCAAACACTCCTTCTTGACTCGAGAAGTCGACGAGCGGGCGAGAAATCGAGTTACTTATCAATGGGGGCCTGAGTGACAAGCGTCCCCGCAGGTCCCTGGGACAAGCGAATGTCGAGAGAAGTCGATGAGTTGTTTCATTTCATCTTGTAACTCACTCGGCGGCGCCCATGACCCAATTCGCGATACGAGCAACAGCCTCTAGTCTTGGGGACGGACTTCCGGGACCCTGGAATGAGTCGCGCTCATCCATGTCTCATCCATGTGTGGCCCGAAGATCTGGTTCCCGCCATCTTACGGAGTACTGCGAGGAAGATCAACTTCATGCAGTGGGCCTGTGTTTGGACTTTGTATCGTTTCATGGAGTTTTGGGTTTCAAATTGTACTGGCGCTCCACATTCATGCTTCTCGAAGCACATCGTCAACACAACCACCTTTCCTGATTCAAAGAGTCCGAGCGCGTAGGGACAATGATACTGGGGGCAGGTTTCCGAGACGAAGATGAGAGGCGGTCGGTCGAGGCCGGAAGGCGAGGGAAGCGAGCGGAACAACGATGCAGAAATCAGAAATTAGTGCAATATTCCAGGAATCAAGCACCGCGGGTATTTTTCATTCGGAGTGAGCTGGGTCTCTCCTCTTACTTGTTCTCCTATTCCAAGTCTATGTATGTTAGCGTTTGTCATCTGGGGCCCACCCAGTAAGAACATGTTGCAGTATCTGACTCGGCCATTAATATTGCCAAGATCATGCAGATCAGCAGCGCAGATCCCCCGCTCTATGTACAGATTAGTAATCATGTTAAGGCGGTCACATTACTTATGTTTTTTATTTTATGAAAATCAGCTTTTATTGACAAATTAAAAAAGGGGGCATTCAGGAAAGAGGTAAGCTTCTTATCTGATTGACCTACAGGATTACAACCCCGCTCGCCAACTTCTGATTTAGGCCTTGTGCATCTTATCCCGGCAGCCTTGTGTGACGGACAACGACTTTCAACGCGCGATGTGATTCGCCAAGGAATAGAGTCAACGGCCGCAGAAGGCCACGAAATGCGACGAAATTCGCTTCGGCAAGACAAGCGATAGAGTCTTCTATTGCAGTTCAAACCTTTGGCTCGGGGGCTTAGTATTCAAGAAGGGTTTTCCCTCCTTTGCGACCATGACTTTGCTCCCTCTTCCTTACACCGCCCCTTGACGTCTTGAATCACACTCCATTGCTTTCTAGGTACCCCTCCCTGCCTACCCCTCCTCGATCTCGTCACTCACCCATCGCATTCAAGGCCTTGTCGAACTTGTTGTTTCACCCGCTCTTGAAACTACTTCCAGTCATCTGGCAATTCGCAGCCGTTTCCGTCTTACCATCCCGCTCTTCTGTCAGAAGCGAGCCCACTGAACCGGTCACAATGGACAAGGTCAAGGAAGTCTTGCACGTCGGTTCCAAGAGCAAGGATGGCAAGCCTTCAGAACCATCTGCAGAGGCCTTGGCTGACCTCAAGGCCAAGTACACCGAAGCTGGCCAAGAACACGTACTCAACTTTTACGATTCCCTCAATTCCCAAGACAAGGCAGCTTTGTACGACCAACTCTCCGGCTTCAACCCCGCTTACATCAATGAAATCACCAAACGAGCTTTGGGCGAAACCAAGTCAGACAGCCCTGATACCCTTGAGCCCCTCCCCGAATCCGCTCAGGCCAGTATCCTCGACTCGAGCGCAGATGATATCAAAAAGTGGTATGGGTCCGGCCTAGATCTCATCGGCAACAACAAGGTTGCTGTTGTCCTCATGGCTGGCGGCCAAGGTACCCGCCTGGGTAGTTCCGCCCCGAAGGGCTGCTACGACATTGGCTTGCCCTCTCACAAGAGCTTGTTCCAGATCCAGGCCGAGCGAATCCGCAAGATTCAGGAACTGGCTGCTAAGAAGGTCGGCGCCGATTCGTCCGTGGTTGTGCCTTGGTACGTCATGACCAGTGGCCCAACTCGTCGGCCTACCGAGCAGTTTTTCGAGGAGAACAAGTACTTTGGCCTAGACAAGGCCAACATTAAGATCTTCGAGCAGGGCGTTCTTCCCTGCATCTCCAATGAAGGCAAGATTTTGCTCGAGAGCAAGGGCAAGGTCGCCGTTGCCCCCGATGGCAACGGCGGTATCTACCAAGCCTTGGTCGTATCAGGAGTCCTCGACGACATGCGCAAGCGAGGCATTGAGCACATTCATGCTTACTGCGTTGACAACTGCCTGGTCAAGGTTGCCGACCCCGTCTTTGTCGGATTTTCTTCGTCTCTGAATGTAGACATTGCCACCAAGGTCGTTCGAAAGCGCGATGCTACCGAGTCGGTCGGTTTGATTCTTTCCAAGAACGGCAAGCCAGACGTTGTCGAGTACTCCGAGATTGACCAGGCCACGGCCGAGGCTGAGGACCCCAAGCACCCTGGACTCCTCAAGTTCCGTGCTGCCAATATTGTCAACCACTACTACTCGTTCCGATTCCTGGAATCTATCCCCCAGTGGGCGCACAAGTTGCCACACCACGTTGCCAGAAAGAAGATCCCCTTTGCCGATACCAAAACGGGTGAGACGGTCAAGCCTGAATCACCAAACGGCATTAAGCTCGAACAGTTTGTCTTTGATGTCTTCCCCATGCTGTCTCTGGACAAGTTCGCGTGCATGGAGGTCCGTCGCGAGGACGAGTTCTCCCCCTTGAAGAATGCCCGCGGCAAGGGCCAAGATGATCCTGACACCAGCAAGAGTGATATCATGTCACAGGGTCGGCGATGGGCCGCCGCGGCTGGAGCCACTGTTGTCAGCGATGGGGGTATCGAGGTTTCCCCTCTGATCAGCTATGTAAGTTGATGCTCTCCCTATCAAACACGTATTACTATGCTAACAATGGTTTTTCACAGGGCGGCGAGGGCCTCGAAAAGCTCAGTGGAACGACCATCACGGCGCCTGCCGTGTTAGAGCGAGAGTGAAGATAAGGGAAAAAAGAAAAGTTTGTCTGTGACAAAGAAGACCAACGAGGTGGTTGCTACGTGCTAGAATTAACAGGTGGCACGTGACGTAAATCCCCTATGTTGAAGAGCAGCTTTATTAGCATCTAGTTAGTAAGAATAAACAACTTTACATATACTTATTTCAATAGGTTTTACATCGTGATAAGTGGTATTTATGGTGCTTGCACTTATTTATAGTCAACTTACTTTATCAGGTAATAATTAATTCAATATTTTTCGGTTACATTAGGTTAGGTATTTATTATGGTTAGGTTGGGTGCATCGACCTGGGTCGGGGAATCTCCGGCCCGCCATAGCTCACCTCATCCCCCCGCCTGACCTGCCAGCCGTTACGTAGTCCCAATTTGTGGAAGCTGGAGCTTCAGCTTCATGTGCAGTGCGCACACATCAAATCGAACCGCTCCTCGGCCGATCGAAAACAACGTAGGCAGGCTTGTTGTGGAGCTGCAGGACGCATCTGCATCGTCCAAAGGGCTTACCAATTCTCGATTACTGCCTTCGCCGAGTCTGTCCGCGACCCCTGCGCGCGATAATTCTTGTATAACCTAGCGCTGCGACCCCCAAGATGTAATGGACATCAGACAATATGTCCGACCAAGAAGACAAGTCTCCTGTCGGAGAGCTTTTGTCGAGCGACGAATGTTCAATACCACCAGAACAAGATGTGGAGTCCGATACGCCTCAGCTTGAAGAGCCAGAAACGAGCGGTGCCAACCACCGACTTGGCCTGCAAGACGGGCATGTCTCCGAAGTAAGCTCGATTGATGCAAGCTTAGTAGACTCTCTTCCTCGAAGGGCAGGCAGTCCTGTCGACTCAGTAATTTCAGGGCGTGGTGATTCTTTGCAGGTAAACCCGGACCATGAACCAGTCAAGCTGTCGCATTTATTCTGCCATTCGAACTAACCTCATGTGCAAGGGCTCATACATGTCATCACCCGGAAGCAGTGTTCTGCCCTCAGTAGCCTCCAGGCCTGGCCTTACGAGTCCCTCCCCGTCATTCAGGCCGTTCGATCGTCGATTTCAGTCTCGCATAACCTCTTCATCCTCCAACACGCCGCGCGCATCCTCGCCCGCTTTCCTCTCAGCCCACAGTCGCAATATTTCTCTCAGTTCCAACTTTCTCTTTGACCAGGCCGAAACAGATACCTCCTCACCACCATGGGAAGTCGTACGATGGACGAGACTGAAGAAGATGAATGGCCAGGCATTTTCGGAAGCCGGCCGTCGTAATTTCGGGTCACCCACCTGTCTTGCCGTATCTGCATTAATCGCCTTGGGCACGTCCAAAGGCATAATCTTGGTATTTGATCTAAATCAGAATCTCAAAATGATCATGGGCCCGGGAACCAGAGGTACGTCTCCCACGTAGGAAATTACCAACAACCAAAACCCTGAGGTGCTAATCATCATCACAGCTGTCGAATCTGGCACAGTTACCGCCATCGCCATATCCGCAGACCATACAACTGTTGCTGGTGGACACGCCAATGGAAACATCTTCACCTGGGACACTAGCCGAGCCTCGAGACCATTTCTGTTCATACCGCACCTGGACGCAGCCCAGGTCGAAAACAAGACAGCCGATGGTCATGTTCCAAACGCAGCTGTCGTTCACCTTGGTTTTCTTGGAACGCGCCACACAGCTCTGGTTTCAGCAGATGACCGTGGAATGGCCTTTTCACATTTGGCATCCAGAGGCACCGGTGCATTGGGACGAACTGTCAGAACTACCAGGATATTAGGCCGGTACCCAAACGCCCCAGCGCCATCTGGGAAGCCTATTAAACCCAGCACAGTTCTTGCTTTTGCCCCCTTGCCGCTCGGGAATGTTGAGAAAGCGACAGACAGTTTGGGTCTCACTGCCATGCTTACACCGTATCTGCTTGTTATCGTATCCACGACTCCGATTGCACAGACACAACACAAGTCTGCCCGCCCAAAGGATGTCCCTGCGCATAGTGCAATGACTGGCTGCCTTGCTTGGTTCCCGGCTGTCAAGTTGAAAACTGCGGACACCCATACGCGTAGCGAAATATCCAAAGTCAAGCTCGCTTATAGTTGGTCAAACGTCCTCACAATACTGGACGTCGATGAGAGTCACGGCGAGGACAAAGACCAGCCTACATCACTCGAATTCAAAGCTAGGAGCAGGTGGAAATGCGAAGAATCCATTGCTGCCGTGCAGTGGCTCAGCCGGTCTGTGTTGGCCGTGCTCACCATTTCTCAGCGCTTAATTATACTCGAGGATAGAAGCATGCGCATGACTGAAGCGTTTGATTTGCTGCAGAAACATATCTATCATACCGACCTCTTCTCCAGGCAACTGCATACTCTCGTGGAACAACTCGACGAAGAAGATGTAAGCATGCACGGAGTAGTGGCTGATGCATTTTATATGAGCTTTAAAGCCTACAAAGGGAGAATATTCTTGCTTGGATTCAATGAGGTATCGATCGGAGCCCTATCCAACTGGGCAGATCGTCTAATTGCAATGATGGAGGATGGCGATTACGTTGGAGCCATACGATTAGCAACATCGTACTATACAGGCGACGCAGATAAGCTCACAGTCGGGCTGCCCGAGGACGCCGCGCTCCGACACGCCATGGTTCAAGACAAGATTATGGAAATCATGTCTGCCTCACTGAAATATGTCTTCACGCAGAGGAAGAAGCGCAAAGAGAATGACGATGCGGATCACCTGAGAGAGCTAGCAGAAACTTGCTTCGCCGCTTGTCAAGCCATCGAAGCCCCCGACTTCTTATTCGGCGACATGTACGAATGGTATAGCGAGGCTGAAGTCCAAGGTTTGTTCCTAGAAACTCTCGAGCTTTGCATTCTTGACGAGACGATCACAGTCATTCCACCCGTGGTGGTCAAGGATTTGGTCAACCACTATGTGTCTCAAGGCTGGGAAAGTCGGCTTGAAGAGATGATATGCCACATGCAAACAGCCACTCTCGACCTCGATCAAATCACCCTTTTATGCAAGCAACACCGTCTGTATGACGCGTTGACCTATGTATGGAATCAGGCTCTCAATGACTACATCACGCCTATGATCGACCTGCTGAGCCTCCTGCTGCCTCTCATGACGGGTGAGGGTAGCGTAGGCGGCACCACAGAAGACGATTACTTCGGCGTGAATGCTCTGAAAATCTTCCCATACCTTTCCTACGTCCTTACTGGAAGGGTGTACCCTAACGGAGAATTGATGGCCGAAGAGACAGCCTCCAAAGCGAAAGCAGAAATCTACTGGTTCTTCTTTTCCGGCAAGACCATAGAGTGGCCACAGGGGAGCGGCAAAAAGTTTACAACACGACCAGACGATGATTCAGAGCCCGCTTTTCCTTACTTACGCATGATACTCAAGTTTGACGCACCCAGTTTCCTGAGCGCCCTCAATGAGGCATTCGAGGACAGCTTCCTGAACGACTCGTCGGACAACCAGATGAATGGAGGATCCCGGATGGAAATGCCGGAGGAACATATCTTTGGCATGACGATGAATCGTCAGTACGTCCTATCTATCTTGCTCGATGTAATGAATGTCAAGGATTTCGCTCCCGAGGACACCATCTACTTGGATATGTTCATCGCCAGAAATCTGCCCAAGTTTCCGCAATACCTTCTGTTCTCTGGTTCTACTCTTTCCAAAGTTTTGACAGGCCTTTGCAACTATCCTGGCGACGATCTCGCCGATGATGCACAGCTTAGTGCAGAGTATCTTTTGTCTGTATACCAGCCCTCGGAGATGCAATTTTTCATGCCCCTGTTTAGAAAAGCAGGATTCTACCGAATATTGAAACGAGTTTTTCGGGTAGAGCACCAGTATGGAAATCTCATTGCGGCATATTTTGAGGATCCCGAAGAACAAGAGTCGGTGTTTGAATGCATAGCAGACTGCCTGCGGCCACAAAAAGAGCTCGATGCGCGGAAACTACAGGAAGTGCAACAAGTCATCGAGCGACACTGTCGTGATTTGCTAGAGCTTAGTCCTGAGCGGACAGCCAACATACTGGCACGACAACCAACAGCAGTCCATGAGCATGTTGTCGAGTCTGCAACAGATGACCCGGAACTACAACATGCATACCTGAAGGCTCTGATCGAACCCAAAGGCGCCAATGACGAGCCTTGTCGTCAGAGTGATCAGGGCCTGACCGAACAATATGTGCAACTTATGTGCCGATTTGACCCCTCCCATGTAACGACGTTTGTCAGCAGTATGCAGCCTACAGACCTGAGGCTTGAAAAGTTGCTTCCAACAATGGAGGAGACTGGTGTTGTTGATGCCGCAGTTGTCCTCATGGCTCGAGATGGCCAGGTCAACCAAGCCATGGATCGTCTCATCCAGCATTTGTTTACTCTTGAACTGGCATTACAAGGCATCTTGTCCGAAGGCCGCGAATCTGACTCTGATGATGTCGAGGATCTTGATTCGGCTGTGATGGAGCTACTCGAGAGCCTTCAGAAGTACGTCCATGTGGGTATATGGCTGTGCCAGGGCCAGACGAAAACCTCCAAGAAAGTCAAGGTCGTAAAAAGGGGCAAAGACCTTGCAAATGGCAATCTATCTGCAGACGAATCGTTGTGGCTGAAATTAATCGACGCCTGCGTACAATTGACGCGGAAGCTTTCGCCTGCAATGCAAGATGGACTGCACGCTTCAGCCTTGGATGGAGAGAAGGCCCTGACCCTTCATCGATCGCTTGTTCAGCACACGTTCACCGCCCTTCTGACGGCAACATCTAGCCAAAGCCGGATACAGGTCGGCTCAAACCTGCTATCAAACGCGGGAAGCAACCTGTCTTTCTTGAGGATTCTGCGTGCCTTTCTTACCAATGCCGCCGCATCATCACCGAGTTTAGCCGACCTGCGGGGCGTTTTGGGTTCCATATTCGCGGCGTATGCCTATGAAGAAACGATTCTACGACTGTCCAATCGCCTACTGGAGCGAAGTCTGTTCATGAACGTAAATCATTCTGTGCAACTACGACTGCGGGGATGGCGACCAAAAGGATCAACGTGTGAGGCATGCGGTCGGCGAGTCTGGTGCCCTGGCGTCGCAGGAGGCTCCGTATTTGAGGCATGGGAAGACAAGCAGGCAGCGGAAGACGCAGCACGGAGAGAGAGGAAAGTCCGGTTCTCGGAAAGAGCAAAAGGCAAGCTAGGGGAGTCAGATGTCAAGAACAAGGGCAAGAGTCTGGACACTCGGCCATCCAGCATGCTGATCGAGCCAGACGCTGGCGTGGCCGGCAAGGATGCACTCCTAGGGCCGCTGGTAGTATTGGCATGTCGGCATATTTATCACCAGAGCTGTCTAGACGCGCTGCAGGAGAAGCAGGAGAATGGTGCTATTGGAAGAGAGCGAGAACACAAGTGTCCGATCGATGGCTGAGCAGAAAGAGAAGAGAGGCACGAGATGTACCATTAGATGCATGACGAAGACATGAGCGCTGCGTTCTTCTACTGAATATAATAACGAGTACACACTGCACGTTTTCGTTTCCATCATGCCCTTTTTAGAGGGCACTCTGACCCATGCTCGTGCAGGGAGGGGCCAACTTGTCCTAGGTGTTGACTCGTTTTGACCAAGATTGCAATCATTCCCGACAGGAATGCCAGGGAAAGAGAGCGATTTGTGTCTGACAAGAAAGAAGAAGAAAAGGAGAAAAGGAGAAGAAAGGCCAAGCTCGCGCGTCCTAGTCAATTGAGATTGTATCATACTTGCCCGTGCCAAAGAAGTGGCCGGATTACCAGTTCCGTGTCTCCGTGTCTGGAGTCTGGACCCCCTTCCCCTCAGCTCCCGAGCTTGGTTTTCTTCCGTCAACACCATCACTCATTTGGCAAGCGCAAATGGTCCGCTGCGCAGCTGCGCCAACTTGCGCCCATAATGTCAGTATCGTCCGAGGAAGAAGACGAGGATTACCTCTCCGACAATCAATCCTCGGGATCGAGCTCCGACCATGACTTCCCCCCGCGACCACTGTTGCAAAACTACTTTGCGCCTCCATTCTACGGACGACCTCCCACGCCACTCCCTCCCTCGCCGTCCCTGACATCCCTCCTACGGCCATCTCGCCCTACTACCCCCGATCCTTCCGACGAGGATAACATTGCGCCCGTTCCGCACGCGGCACCCAGAGTGCCGACGTACGAATACTATGGCTTCGTTCTCTACCTCTTCAGCAGCCTCACGTTTCTCATGTACCTCCTCTGGAGCTACCTGCCCTCGCCGTTTCTCCACGCCCTCGGGATATACTACTACCCCAACCGGTGGTGGGCGCTCGCCGTACCCGCCTTCATCGTCATGCTGCTGTGCTACATCTACGTCGCCCTGGCCGCGTACAACACGGAGATGCTGACGGTGCCCATGCACAGCGTGGAGATGATTGTGGACGGCGCAGGGAAGCCGGCGGTGATTGACTCCAAGGGACGTCTGAGGGGGAGCGGGAAGAAGGAGAGGAAATGCGATGGCAACGGGAGATTGCGGTGGAGGGAGGTCTGGAACGAGGGGACGGACGCGGTCATGGACATCCCGCTGGCGGGCGTGTGTGAGGTTCTGTACGGGGAAGGGAGGGGGGAGGTTGACGATTATGATGGAATTTGAGCATGTACATGTAGCATGTGTGCATCCGCGGCGACGCTTACAACACAACAGACTGTAGATATTATGTGCACCGCGAATAAGTCCGTACAACGATGCTGCAATGAATGCGACTTTATTATGTATGTATGCCGGGTCGTCGGCTGCCAGCTGCGTCGTGGAAATGGACCCACACCCCCACACCCCACCCCGCCACAGCCTTGCTGCAAGGCTACCACTACCAAGCCGCCTAAAAATTTCACTGTCAACCAAAATCATTCGAGGTGAAAAGATGTCTGCTCCTGGCTCACTGCATCGTATCAAGTCCGCCGCCGCCGCCCAAAAGACTCTGTGCCTAAGCGGCTCATTTGAAAATCATGGACATTCTCAAAGTCTTGTCCCGCGGGATAAAAAAGACCAACAAAGGCGGCGCTGCCAAACACAATGCCACCTCCCATTTACCGTCTGCCGGCACCAAGGCCAACCCGCAGCTCTACCACGATCAAGTCCGCGGCATGAAACGCAAGCGCACAGGTGACGAGACTGGAGCTTCTACCCCTGTGAAACTACCCGTCGTCGACTATTTTGCCCCAAAAGAGGATATTTCCGAGAGCAAATCGAGTGAAACGCAAATGGCCGAGCGAGCCGCGAGTCCGGAACCAGGACCTACCAAAAAGTTGACCGAGGACGAATGCCGCCAACTCCTGCGGTCGCATCGTCTCAAGATGACTCTGCTGTCCAAGCAGGAGGAGCAGAAGAAGATTAAGAAGCCGAAGAAGAAACAAAAGGCTGTTCTGGAAGAGAAGAAAGAGGACAAGAAGAATCTGTTCCCTCAACCTTTGGAATCATTTGGCGACCTGCGAACGACATACGGAATATCGCGCACTGTTGCCGAGAACCTGCTTCGTCAGAGCTACCGACTTCCGACTGAAGTGCAAATGGGCAGCCTGCCTCTACTATTACGGCCTGAGCTGGCTTTGACGGGGGTGGAAAATTTGAGTCACGGGGTGGACTTCCTGGCAGTTGCGCCCACGGGAAGCGGCAAGACAATAAGTTTTCTCATCCCGGCAATCGACAGAATCATGAAGAGGCGTGAAAAGGCGGGCGTTCATGGAATCCGGGAGCTAGAGGCTGTGATTGTAGCCCCGACCCGGGAGCTGGTTCATCAAATAGTGAACGAAGGCAATAAACTTGTTCAGGGAACCGGGATCAAGATTGTGGCTATGAAGAAGGAGACACAGCTGGCTGCTGAGCAGCGGCTCATTGTTGACGACAGCTCATCGGATGATGATGACGAAGAAGAAGAAGAAGAAGAAGATGATGATGATGATGAGTCTGAGGAAGAGGAAGAAGAAGAGACCAAACGCCAGGGCAAAGGCAAGGGCAAGGGCAAGGCAAAGAAACCTCACCCCGAGACCAAGACGGACATACTGGTCACGACGCCACAACTTTTGCTCAACTTTTTGGAATCTGGACCAAGTGGCACACACAAGGTTCTTCCGACAGTACGAGATTTGATCCTGGACGAGGCCGATGTGCTGCTGGATCCGCTATTCAAAGAGACGACCTTGGGACTATGGACGGCCTGCACCAATGAGAAGGTGCGATTATCGTTCTGGTCAGCCACAATGGGCTCCAATATCGAGTCACTGGTCACTGAGGAGCTCAGGACAAGAGCAGAAGACTCGGCGAGCACACAAAAGCCATTCGTGAGACTGGTCGTTGGACTAAAAGACACGGCGGTCCCCAACATTGTCCACAAGCTCACCTACACAGCGAGCGAACAGGGCAAGCTTCTTGCTCTACGCCAGCTTCTGCACCCCACAAGCAACGACGACACAGGCCCACCGCTTCGGCCTCCGTTCCTCGTCTTCACACAGACCATTGATCGAGCGACGGCGCTTCACGAAGAGCTCAAATACGACATCCCCTTGGAGGCCGGAGGCTCATCGCGCATTGCCGCGCTGCACAGCGGCCTGGCCGACTCGGCTCGCTCGGCCATTATGCGCAAGTTCCGAGCCGGCGAAATCTGGGTTCTCGTCACGACCGACGTTCTCGCTCGCGGCGTAGACTTTGCGGGCGTCAACGGCGTCGTGAACTTTGACGTGCCCGGCTCTGCGGCGGCGTACGTCCACCGCGCGGGACGAACCGGCCGAGCCGGCAGAGAAGGCGGCGTCGCCGTAACGTTTTACACAAAGGAGGACATACCGTTTGTCAAGACGGTTGCCAACGTGATTGCCGTGAGCGAAAAGCAAGCTGGTAAGACGGGCGATGGAGCGGGCGTCCAGAAATGGCTGCTGGACGCCCTCCCCAACGTGGCCAAGGCGGACAGGAAGAAGCTCAAGGAGCGAGGCGTGGAGTCACGACGGAGCGGTGGTGGGGGCAGGGCGATGATTACATCCAAGAGCGGGTATGAGAGGACGAGGGAGCATAATAAGAAGGGTGCGATGGATGCGAATAGGAGGAGGAGGTTGGAGGGGCGGAAAGAGGAGGGTGATGATGAGGGCGAGTGGGCTGGGCTAGACTGAACTCGATGTGAAAAGATATCCAGAACATAGCAATCTCCGTTGATGTTGATGGAGAATGACACTGCGGGATGTCTGCTGTACTTGCTACACAGACATTGCCATGGATGGGTGAAATGTAATTCCGGGCTTTTTGTTTTTCAGACGAAGCCCTCTTTTCTGCTAGATAAGCGAGTCCATCACGATCCCTTGCTGCGCATTTCATCTACTGGGTTCCCGTCGCTGCGTGTGTCGCAAGTGAGAAAAACGACTGTTAAGGGGGGAAACAGCAGCAGTCTTGTTGTGTCTTGTCAGTTATCACAGGTCTCCTGCGAAGCGGGACACTGACGGCGATGAGCGCTGTGATGAGCGCTCAATTGTATTGCGTTGCTGCATTTAGCAGATTGGAGCATCGAATGAATGGTACGTTCATACCCAGCCGTTCTTTGCTTTCGCCACTGCTTTGCTTACATCTGAAACGCCACTACTTTTATCCCCTGTTTCTGGCCACTTCTGAGCCGGTCTCTGCCAATTCAAAACCGTCTTTCCTTGCCGCAGCAGCTCCTTTCTCTTCCAGCAATCACGTTTCACGGTCTTTCTGAGCGGCTCAAGCTCTGGTCCGCGATCCACGGTAATTTCAGTGAGCGGCGGGTCAGGGAGCGGCGGCCAGTCAATGAAGTTGGGGGGGGGGCTTGGGTGTTCATCGTAATCTGGGGTCCCTCTCGCCGTCGCTCACACCACTCATCGAGGACTCGGCGGAATTCGGAGACGGGGTGATCCAGCCGGACATCAGGGTGCTTGTCCCAGGCCAATTCTGACTACCCCGGGCAATACGAGCAATGTACCTTTCTTGTTACTACAAGCCCCGCCCTCTTGCTTCTCTCACACATCACGTGCCACCCTCTCAACGACAATTCCTACTCTCTTGGCTAACTTCTGAGTTTCTCTCTATCTTCACCGATTGAATAGGTTCATTCTTTGGAGTTCAGAGTGTCGGCCGGGCCGCGACTTGGATCCCAAATCGTCAGCATCTGGACATGCTGGAAGCCAGTCAGCACAGCTTATATCTGTACTGGCAGAACAATCGGACCAGGAGATCGCCCGTAAATTAGGCCGCACAGAGAACGGAGTCAATCAACACTGGGTCATCATGTCGCAGAAGGACAAGATGCAAAGGAGCAATAGAGGAAATACCAGGAGGAAAATGCGACTGGAAAATAGGTATTGCTTACTGACTTTGCTTGCGCCGGACGATATCTCTACATGCTTGCCCGTTGTCTCGTAGAGACAAATGTACGAGACAACGGGCACCCTATACTTGGAGCCCGGCTCCGGGGCGATCCGGTTTCACAGCCGTGGAGTGGATTACGGAAGCCGTCGCGCCTGTCTAAACGCCATTCCGCAGGCCCGTCTTCCGACCTAATGTCAGTGCTCACTTATGCCTCTTGTTGTGTATCGAATCATACTGATAGCTTAAAGCCGCGCAAGTCAACTTCACCATCAGACCGGGTGAGCCCTTGAACCCCCGACAACCCGCCAGCAACGGATACCATCAGACTGCACTACTGCTCCTCAACCCGTGACAGCCTTGCACCTGGATGACATCGAAGCTAGGCTTCTCTCAAATTCGAGATCTCGAATAGCAGCGTGTCGGTATAGTTTGCTCTGTAATCTCAACGCACACACCCATCCCAACCGTTGTTGCTACACCCACACATCCAGCTGCCAACCGACCTACTCCCTCACGATGCGCGAATTACCCTATCCAGCTACATGCATGCTTATCCCGCACATGGAAACTGTGTGCTGGTGGTATCATAGGCTGGCCAACGCGCGAGTATAAAGATGCAGACTAATCGTCGATTGTTGAGAGTTGCAACCAGGTAGATAAGCCGGGGCATGTGGTCCAGGAGATGACCATGGCCTCGAACAGAGTTAAAGAACGTTGTGGCCAGTTCACATGCGCTGTCTGCCGTGCCGCTGCGAATACATGTAGGTGTCCTGGGAGCCCTCCGCGACGTTTGCTGACCATTTCAACAAGTTGAAATCGCTTACATGAGGGATACAGACGAGCGACAGAGACAGTGTTTACACGTGGATCCGTTTGTCCACGAGATTGTGTTGTTGTTTGGATGATTACCTGATATGCGGATAGTCAGAAGGATCATTTAGCAGAGTATCGGTTCAGGAAAATATATTTTCCGTCAATTTCATCAAGTTAGCGTTCTTGACCTGATATCTCCACCTAGTTCCGCATCATGCGGTCAATCGATCCTATCGCTTGCAATGGAAGCTTTCGGTTCCACTTGTTTTATCAAGCCGGTTGGTCCTGGCATTGTCGTCAAGGAGCCTCTACAGTTCAAAGAGCAAGGTCTTGCCGACAAGGTTGCGCGTAATTTCTCCATTGAACCCCTAATTCTTGAGCGCCTTGGACAGCACCCACGTATCGTGAGGTAGGTAGACTCACGAAGATCAACTATCCCGTTGACTTGTAGTCTAGGTATTATGGGCTTTGCAAACGTGGCATCCTACTTGGCGAGGCGACCCACGGCGATCTCCAGACCTACATTGACGATAACTCATCCATGACAGCCAGTCTGCGTCTCAAGTGGTGCCGCCAGGCCGCTGAGGCGATCGCGCACGTCCACAGATGTGGCATCGTACACTCCGATTTACGGCCGCAAAACTTTCTAGTCCATGAAACAAGTGAGGGGAATCTTGATCTCCAGCTCTGCGACTTTGGGGGAGCAACCTGTGCCGAGTTAGGCTTGGATGGCGGATGTCTCCCCGATGGCCCCTTTTACAATCCCTCGTTTGGAATAGAATCAGTTCCTGCTCTCGATATTTTCAGTCTCGGCTCTTTGTTCTATACTATCATTACTGGTCACTGGCCTTATCGATCATCCACGCGCCCTTTTTCAACAATTGATCTGGAGCCGCCCAAGCCTGATTTATCACTGTAGCTTCGGGACAAGATCCACCAACCCAGGCATCATGCCACTCGACAATAAGACAAGAGTTTTCTGCAGAAGACTTCCAGAGCGGTAGGTCAACCCAGTATTACTCCTCCAAACTCACTAAAATTCACTAGCTCTGTCTGCACTGGATGAAGAGATAGCCGAATACCAACAACGAGGCGAAGATCAAAGACAAACTACAGAGAGCCAGCCATAAACTCTGTCGCGCGGAAACATGCGCTCTCTGAGGAATGGATCAACTCTCGGATGGAGATTTTCGCCGTTGGGGAAACCAGACAGCACCTTTTCCGCGCGTCCATCGAACAGAACGTCATTCTCTGGCACGGCACGCATTTAATTATCTACGCCGCACAGTGGGAGTAGTCTCTCGCCCGAAAGTTGAAAAGGATTGGGTCTCAACAGCGAGAGGTTGACGTCAGTGACGCATTGGAGATTTTGGCCATCGTGGTTCAGGAGAGGGGCGAGCCACTCACTTGGGAGCACGTTAAATCCTGGGATGCAATTGTGTACACACCACTTGACGACACGGCAATCGCGTGGGTCGCGAGTGCATACTACAAGCGATGGGGGACTCACGGTATCGTTCAGGGCACATGATTTCAAACCGAGGTCAAACACAATACAGATAACCCGTTGGCGCATCAATATTTCTCCTCAGAAACTCTGGATCCGCACTATCCGCTTCGCTCTTCCTGAGTCTGAGTCTTTCCGGCAAAGGCTGTACATCGGCGGTCCAGTTCGGTCGCGTCTGTAGGTTGGCCGTTTTGTTGTCTCCGGCATGCGTTCCGTCGCGCCTTAAGCCTTGCTGTAGTTTCCAGTTAAATGCGGAAACAAGGGCCTCAACCAGACTGGCAAGTATAGCGTATCGAATCGGATCCCTATCACGCGGGTCGGGGATTTGGGAGAGCTGCCAGCTATTTTCGGTGTGGTAAAAAAAGTAGTCGGACTCGTAACCCATCATGATGAGGTTTCCAGAGCAAATGTCCTCATACAAGCGATATAACGATCGTAGCGGCGTATCTCGTATGCGGTAAAGAGGAATGTTATGTAGTAGTAGGATATTTGGTTGCAACGAGCTGTTCTCTCTCGAGTGGTAGTCACTGGGCGATGACAGCGCGGGAATCGGGAAATGCCAAGGTATTGGGGTCAACAGTTGAAACAATACTTTCCGTCGTCCAGTGCATTTCCGTAGCCTGCTGTAAGTGGCGCGAAGCTTGAGGGGGCTCTGAAGCATGGGCATCTTGAATGTCAAGGAGAATGAACTTTGGGGTGTTGTGGAGTCTTAGAGAACGCGTGATAGTACTCACGTGTTAATCACGTGTCTCTCTCCTCGGTGATAACTCCAAGTTGGAAGCGACCATGCATTAGGGGTGTTGAGCATTATATATGCTCGTTTATCGCAGCCACTATAAGGGATGCGCATCCCGTTTATGGCCTACTTAGCCTGGCTGTTCTTTCATTAGGCTATGAGCCCGGAAGGTCACGGACCTGTAACTTCCACTGCGCCGATGTTCGAGACCTATTAAAAAACAACCACTATAAAAAAAATAAGCACTGCAAAAGACCACGTTAATATAAACCGTATGTTCCCTAAAGAAATAATCATTTCCCAGGCCTTGGCCCGTTTATGGCCTAGTTGGCCTGGCTGTTCTTTCATTAAGGGGCTTTTACCTTCCGCCATACAAACAAATCAACATCATCGTCACCACGATCCTTCCCACCAGCTCGCATACGCAAGCATGGTCGCGTTGCGAGATCCTGCAAACAATCCAGATCCTTCGCTTTACGTCGAGAGTAAACGTCGACGCACTACATCTACCTCAAGCCTCTTGACACCCAACGACGACCCGCATTCAAAGAGACGGAAGCATAGCCGTGCTACGGCTACGTCACCGAGGTTTTGGGATAACTTATCAACAACATACCTTACGAAAGAAGCGCTGCAAGAGTTGGATCGAAGAAGTACTGCATGTAGATCGGAACCAAGCATAAGCCACGTCGTCCAACACGTTACCGAGACATCGACATCCGCACCCGTCGACGAGTACCTAGAACGGTGTTCCCCAAGCTGCCTCGAAGAGATTAAACGCTCTGCACGAGAGGGAGACGTGGACCTGACAGATCTTAGAGGAGTATGACCGGATGAGACAAAGTATCGAAATATGCTAACTCAAAGCAGTACAGTATATCTCGCTCGCAATCGCGAATGAGTTCATCATCACAGTCGGCTCTCGGCCGCCGGAAGCGTGGATCCATCCCTGTCTAAGCATTCAACCACCACCAAAACTACCACCAAAAGCGGACCATACGATCGCAACTTTCAGCAAAACCTCATCGATCATGGCATATACCCCGATAAATATTTATACCCCGATGGCCGACGGCCACCACGGCCAGAGAACTTGGAAGAAGTCAGACAAATTCTAAAACAACCACGCCGCTCCCTCTCACCCTCTGTTTTTCCAGAGGATAAATTCGAACCCTTCCAATATGCCGACGCACACGCCTCCAAAGAAAGCCAAATTATCGCAGACGTAATCCCCACGATCGAAGGTGATGTACAGGATAGGAAATGCGTTGGTCGCCAAATTCCATTTACGCGTCTTGATGCTCTTACCGACGGCACCATCGTCCCAGGGAATCCCGATCTCTACTATGGCGCGCGTCCTGAACAACTCAATCGGCAAATTCGGAAAGATCTTGAAGGACAGATCGTCCCCTCTACACAAATGGATCTCCCCATTGCTCCGAACTTCTTTCTCGCGGTCAAAGGCCCTGATGGATCGCTCTCAGTCGCATCTCGACAAGCTTGCTATAACGGAGCCTTAGGAGCAAGGGGCATCCTTTATCTTCAGTCATACGGTCAGTCAGAACGACAGCTCAATGGTCATGCCTACACCTTGACATCAATCTACCACGGCGGTCAACTCAAAATATATACCATCCATCCAATAACTTCGTCCATGGGCAAAAAACCTCAATACATTATGACTTTGGTCAAAGCTTGGGTCTTGACAAGTGACGTTGATACATTTCGGGAAGGGGTTACTGCCTACCGGAATGGTAGGGACTGGGCGAAACTGCAAAGGGATCAAGCAATCAAGCGAGTCAACGAAACGATTCCTGAGAATGATGCTGCTGATCCATCACTGAGCGACCTGGCATCCCGCCAAGATTCCGCTTGCAATACAGTTGATGACCAGTCAAGTGCCCGTCTTTGACACTCTGCCATCATCACACGACGACACTGATACCTCCGCTGATGAATTGTCTGAAGATTTTCATCCCCGGAAGCGAGTTGAAACTCAACATCATAATACAGCCACTGCCCGGTGTCCAGCAATCACTCACGTCTCTTTTTCTCCAAGGAATGTCTTGGTAAGTTCAAGTCTGAATCGGAAAAGGGTACGGTGAGGGCCACCCCCAGGATCTTTTCATTCTGTGACGTCTTTTTCTTGTCTTTAATCCGTGAAGCCAAGTGTTTTTGCTGCTAGCCTAGCCCAGCCAACAGGAGGCCGCAGGCGCCAAGGTAGGCACAGACAACGCCGTGGCGGGGTGCTGATTGGCCAAGTGGACCTTGTCCGCCAATTTGATGAAACGGCGAGGCGCATCCATTCATAGCTGGGGCGGGAAGGAGGACCCGTAATACCTGCCTACTCAGGCACCGACCGAGCAACAACGTAAACATGGTGATTTTTCAATTATGCAGTAGTGACTAGGCTTAAAACGGAAGAGGTACCTATAAAGCTTCTATTATAGCCTATAGTAATTCTATTAGCTAGTTCCTATGCCCTAAGAATTACAGGAGGCCACTCCTCTACTAAATTTGCGTGAAAAGATACTCTTCTATTTTAGGCCTAGTTACTACTACATGATTGAAAAATCACTACTGCATGTTTACGTGTTGCCGACCGAGTTGCACATTTTCATGCATCTGCGTGAATGTGTGTCCGAGTGCATGACATAATTTAGGCGTTTTATTACCTCGGCATTGAATACGACTCGTCTTTGTCCTGGCACCAACTCCCCATGCCGTCCAATTCAGCTGATCTTGCTTGGTTCCCCTGCCAAGCGTGCAGGGGCTCCATTGTTGGAAAGACTGGGTTTTTTTTTTTTTTAAAAAAAAGCGTGCTAGCCACGACGGCCACGACACCGGCCACGACTAGCATTGCTGGTTTCTGAAGTGCCAGATTCCTCGCAGCGGCTATGCAACCCAACGACTTGACCGCGTGTTTGGGCGGACAACAGCATACGGAAGTACGGAGTACGGAGTACGGACTAAGTGCCCATCCCCTTTTCCAATTTGCCGGCAACATGGGCATCAGACTCGGACCCCCGTCAATCCATACGGGATTGTCATGCGCCGTCATCGTGATATTACTAGTCCTCATTACGGGAGACCCCCCATTAACTGCCTGACCCAGCCCTTATTTTTTCTCTTTTTCCTCTCTGATAAGAAATTACTGCCTGTAATATTCGCTGTTGTCCCGATCCTTGCTTCCTTTTTTTTTTTCTTGGTTGCGAATCCCCTCGTTTCTTGCTTTTCCCTTTTCCTGGTGAGAGGGCTTCCACGACTGATTCACCTGCCACTCCTTTTTTTTTTTGCTGCAACCTGTCGACCGACCCATTCCCATTCCTGGGCACTTATACCTCCAGCCTCTTTCGCACATTTTTCTGTCCTTCTCCTGCCACCCAAGGTGAGTTTAAATTTGTCTTTGTCCACGTCTCAAGGAACGAACCATGTGTATCTTATTTTGCTAATCTTTAGGTGGGGGTTTTTTTTTTTTTTTTTTTTGGCGTTGATCGTTCAGACACACGATGAAGTACACCACATCTGTTCTGCTCGCCTCGGCGGGCTGGGCTTCGGCTCTCAAGCAGCAGTGCTCCGGAACTGCCAGCAACGAGGGCGGAAACTGGTTCTGCGGCGCCGTGGACCAGATCATCTACCAGGGCATCCAGGGCAGCGGCAAGTTCCAGGCTGTCACGCACATGGGACCTAATGGCGAGTGCAAATTCGAGGACAAGCCGTACAGCGGTCCCTTGGCTCCTTTGGATGACGACGTAAGTGGTTCTGCGCCCGCCGACTCAACTCACTTCGCGAGACGTTGCCATTTTGCCAACCAATCCTCCTTAGCTCTCCATTCACATCCGAGGCCCCATCTCGGTCAAAGAAGTCGCCGTCTACAATCTCGCCTCCAAAGGCAAGGGGCATGTCGAGCCCGAAGTTGAGGCCGAGGCCGAGGCCGAGGGTTCTCCCCACGTCGCCGCTCATGCTGGCCACGGCCACGGCCACGGCCAAGGCCATAAGCATCTTCACCGCGCTCAGCGTGCCAGGCGCGACATGGTGGTCGCCACCATTGACGGCAAGACAGTCTCGTGGGAGAACAACTGGTTCGGAGACCATGCTGCCCCCGACAAACATCCAGCGGCTCCTGCTCCTGCCCAGGCCCCTCCCGTCAAGGCTGCAGCCGGCGCTGCCCTCAAGGTTTCCGGTTCCATTGAACTTGGCAGCTCTGACGAGCCCAATTTCAAGCCCAAGGCCAAGCCCAAGGCCAAGCCTGCTCCTTCAGGCTCCGGCTGGGATCGTGTCGCTTACTACAATGCTGAGAAGCAGATTGCCGAGAACATGATCTTCATGGGCAACTACGGTGGTTCCGGTTCCGGTGTATTTGACAAGTAAGCTCTTCCAAGATTCTCACGTCTTCTCCCTCTTCCTCCGAAAAAATAAAAAAAAAAATAAAAAAAAATATCAAGAGAACCCCTCTAACATATCAACCACTAGCATCTGGGGCTCATCCCTCGCCTACCTCAACGCCAAGGGCGACGGCGGCGCCTCCTCCCCCCAGATCCTCTCCAACACGCAGATCCCCTCCAACAAGGAATTCGCCATCTTCTCGGGCGAAAAGTGTGACGAGTCCTGCGGCTTCGCCCGCGCAAAGGACGTCGCCTACAAGGGCTTCGCCGGCGCCAACAAGGTCTTCCTCTTCAACTTCATGATGCCCATCGACCGCGACCGCGGCTTCAACGGCGACATGCCCGCCATCTGGGCCCTGAACGCGCGCATCCCCCACACAGGCCAGTACCACCACTGCTCCTGCTGGAGCACGGGCTGCGGCGAGGTCGACATTTACGAGGTCCTCGCCTCGGGCGACACAAAGTGCAAGAGCACCTTCCATCTCCGCAACGGCGCCGGCTCCTCCGACTACTTTGACCGCCCTGTCGACAAGTACATCAAGGTCGCTGCCGTCTTCCACGAGGAGACGGCCACCGTCTCCATCAAGAAGCTCTCCGATGACGTCGACTTCGCAAGGGGTCTCGACGATGCCACCGTCCTGCAGTGGTTGTCGCAGCCTAGCGATCCGAAGGATCTCAAGCTGAGCAGCTTGTTCCAGCTTCTTGGCAGTCAATGAGCATCTATCTCTACCATGTGATGCGAATGTCGGGGCACGCGGTATTTTTTTTAAGAGTGGCCCAAGGAGCGAGGAAATACCCCTGGTTCGTCGAATAAATGGGCGGTTGGCTATGTGGAATGTGAAGTTGCTTGTTTTCTACGTATTTTGGATTGGTTCTTGGAACATACTATCTCGGGATGGTGCAGATCCGAGATTCACCTGTATATTCTTGGTCTACAACTAATATCATTACGCTTGAACCGTGGTGCTGTCTTTTTCATCATTGAACATCTTAAAAGTCGATGACTTGGACTTATGGGGCCATGTCCGTAGAGAATCTCTGCCTGAATTAGATAAAACGGTGCAGGGGATATATTCGTGTAAACCACATTGATTGTCGGCTGTTCCCCAGCCCGAGAAACATTGACTTTGTGTGTCAACGAACATGTAGGTAGTCACAAGATGAGATGGTACAAGTTGCTCCAATATACAGTAGAATGACCAAATTATAAAATAGAAAAGGACCAGCCCACGCCCACGCCCACGCCCAACGCCCACGTCCACCGTCTATAGTCTGCCCTCTCCTTTCTATTCCTCTACGCATCCTTCCCCCCTTTGTCCTCCGACGACAACCCCACGACATTGCGGAGCGTCCCGAAACTCAAGCAGTCGCTAATGCGGTTCGCTCCAGAAAAGAGCATCACTAATCGTTCTACGCCACACCCCCAGCCGCCGGTAGGGGGCAAGCCATAGTCAAGGGCCTTGATGTAGCTCGAGTCCAAGGGACATGTTTCCCAATCGTCTCTTTCTGCTTCTTCGGCCAACGAGGGCTGCTGTTGCTCGGGCACGGGGACATGTTCGGTCTCGGCAAATCCGATTTCCCCATTGGGTTTGTTCACGAGGGTTCGGTGAGCGGCCAGCTTTCGCTTCTGCTCCTCCGGGTCGTTCTCCTCTTCGTACATGTTGGCGAGCTCGCGGCCGCCGACGAAGAGTTCTGCTCTTGCCGAGACGAGTTGGTAGGTTTGTGGGCACAGAAACCCCTTGGCGAGCGGTGACATGCACACGGGGTGGTTGGTGATGAAGAGCGGCTCAGTAAAGGACATGGGCTCCAGGTAGACGGCGGCAAGTCGGTCGAGGAGCTTGGGCAGCGAGTTTGGCACTTCGCCGGGGATGGCGATGCCCGCGAGTTTCAGCAAGGCGAGGAGCTCCGGGAGAGCATTCTCAGAAGACAGTTTCGGGAGTCGAACACCCATGGCTTGCTCTAATCCGGGGATGAATTCCACCTGCCCGAACGGACGGACGAACCGACTCAGGTCGATTGGGGGCAGGGCGGTCAGTTGTGTCGAGATCAGTTCTTGGGCGTGTTTTGCCAGTCCGTGAAGCAGTTCTTCCGTCTCCTTGATCAGGTCTGCCAGGTTGGTGTAGGCGCTGTAGAATTCACAAATGGTAAACTCCGGGTTGTGTGTAGCATCAATGCCTTCGTTTCGGAACGCGGGGCCGATCTCAAAGACCTTGTCTACACCACCGACGACGAGCCGCTTTAGCCAAAGCTCAGGTGCAATGCGAAGAGCAAGGTCCTTGTTGCGATATTCTCCGGCCTGGGTAACAAAGGGCCGCGCCACAGCGCCCCCGGCATTTTCGGCCAGAATCGGCGTCTGGAACTCAAGGAAGCGTTTGGAATGGAGGTGGTCTCGCATGTATTTTGTGATTTCGGCTCGCAATCTCAGCACATCAATCACTTCTTTGTTGACGAGCATGTCGACATGCCGCTCGGCCATTTTGGTTTTGGCATCGGTCAGCTTCTCCGGGATCTGCTCCATGGACGGAGAGAGCAGTTCTGGGAGCTGGCTGGCTTCGAGGGTCGGCTCCCCGGCCTTGGTGCGGGTGGCATGGCCAATAACCGCTACAACAGACCTTGTCAGCCAGATTGCCGGGAGGCGAGGAGAATGAAGCCGGTGGAGGAAGCCCTACAGATGTGATCGCCAATCTGGATCAGGTTTCTAAATAACGAGAACTTTTGTACCCGTCCCTGCTTTTCTGATACGCATTTATTCTTGTTGATCATGATTTGCACTTTCTGGAATTCGTTCACAATGTCGAGGAAGACGAGGCCTTTGCCAACTACACGCTTTGACCGTACACGACCTGCCAATGTCACTTCTTCACTGGGCACTTGCTCACGGATCTCCTCTAGGAATTCCGGAACGCTCTTTCGAGAGTCAGCAGATTCTGACCGGGGATACGGGTCAGGGTAGAGTGGATCCTCGCTCTCGTGATCTTTACGAAGCTCATCTCGTCGATGCTGCTTGAATGGTGACAGCGCCTCGTTTGCATCTTGAGCAACAGCGAATCTCGACGTCTTGTTTGTAACATCAGACCCAGAAGACAGCGCGCGGCTTCCATGCTTGGACAGCGTGGAATTGGGTACCATCTCCCAAGACCAAGAGCTACCTATCCGCGTCGACCCGACGGTGCGCCTTGCGACACATTGCTGCGAGAGGGCCGACTGGCGAGCCAAACGAAGGCACAGGGATGATCTCATTGCGCCTATTCGGAAAGTCATTGTTAGCCGACTCGTTTTGTGACTCGAGTTGGCAAGCACACAGAGATGAGTTGAAACAATTTTTTTTTTGTCAGTCATTGGCATTGTGTAATCACGCACGACCGAGGTCGCGTCAATCGCAGCGGTTCTGAAGCGAGAATGCAAGTTCATCATGAAAGTGGGACAGGCATTATAGAGAGATAAGGAGGACGGCGTAGACTTACAATCATAGCGATATACATGAGCGGTTGGCCCCTAGGCTGAGGGAGCGTCAGAGCTTGAGGAAGAAGAGAAGAAAAGTTTCTCGCGGTGGGCCGATTTTCGAAGTTGCTGGTAGCAATCCCCCCGGTTAAGCAGCCCGCCCCGCCAGTCGCATACGGCAACAGCACGGCACAGCCTTCTCTCTTCTCGGCCCGGAGCCACCAGCCACCAGCCACCAGCCACCAGCCACCGGGCTGAATTTTGTACATCGCATTGTCCCCATTTACCGCCAACACGACCACACTTGCTCGATCTTACCAATTGACCCGTTCTTGTCCTCGTTTTGCGATAGCCACGGAGATCCAGTCATGGCTCAACAGCCCTTGCCCACGTCGGCGCAGCCCACCGACATTTACGGCGGAGGTACGATGATGAAAGAAAACTCCCTCGCGCCATGGATGATACGTGAAAGCGGTCCGCGCATCCAACCTCCCACTAACATTGCGTCGTATAGATGAGGTTTCCGCCCTGGTGCTCGATCCCGGCTACTGCAACACACGCGCAGGCTTCGCAGGCGAAGATGTGCCCAAATCCATTCTGCCGTCTTTCTACGGTCACGTCACCATCGAACCTCAACGCGACGTGTTCGGCGACGAGTGCATCATTCCCCGCGCTGACTTTGAGGTCCGCAACTACATGAACCGAGATAGCGTTGTCGAGGACTGGGATGTCGCGTCCAAAATCTGGGAACACATGCTCGTTAAGCGATTGCAGCCCGAACACGCAACCCCCCCTTCCAAGAACGGGCTGAACGACGAGGTCAAGGAGCAGGACGGCGAGGGCGACGTAGCCATGGAAGAAGAGGCCGAGGCCCAGGAGAAGCCACTGCAAGAGAACCCTGTCTTGATGACGGAGGCTCCTTGGAACACGCCCAAGTCCAGGGAGAAGGCCATCGAGATCATCATGGAGAACTGGGGGTGCCCTGCATTCTGGATGAGCCGCACTCCCGTGCTGTCCGCCTTTGCGGCCGGCAAGGCAACTGCCTTGGTCATTGACATTGGTGGCGCCAATACCTCGGTGACTGCTATCCATGACGGCATGGTTCTGAAGCGATCGATCCAGCGCTCTCCCGCCGGCGGACTGTGGCTCTCCTCGCAGATTCGAAACATGTGGGAAACCTCGGAGCCCAAGGTCCCGTTGACTCCCACATTCATGGTCGAGAACAAGACGGCCGTGGACGCACTGGCCCCTGCCCAAGCCCGCCTGCGCCAGTTCCCGTTCCAGATCCAAGATTCATTCCGCGCCTACGAGGAAGAGCGAGTCCTTACCGAGTTCAAAGAGTCGGTCGTCGAAGTCTGGCGAGGACCTGGTCGATACAGTGCCGCCGGAAACGAAGACTACGTCAGGACGCAGCCGGGCCGCGTGTTCGAGATGCCCGACGGCTACAACCAGATGTGGCGCGAGCAGCGCTTCAAGGTGACCGAGGGGATGTGGGACGAGACTGCCGGGTATCCCGTTGCTGAGTCTGACCGTCTCACCAAGGCCCAGACGATTCCTGAGCTCATCCGGGCCTCCCTCGGCGCCATCGACGTCGACCTTCGCGGCAACTTGCTGGCCAACGTGGTCGTCACCGGCAGCACCAGCCTGATCAACGGCTTCAACGACCGTCTGACCAATGAACTGACAACCATGTATCCCGGCCTGAAGGTCAAGATCCACGCCGCTGGTCTAACGAGCGAGAGAAGGTTTGGTGCTTGGATCGGCGGCAGCATTCTGGCTAGTCTGGGAACCTTCCACCAGATGTGGATATCCAGGAAGGAGTACGAGGAGAACGGTGCCGGCGTCGTCGAGAAGCGATGCAAGTAGAACAGGCAAGAAAAACCGCACAAGACGAGCAGCAATTGGCCTGTCTAGACGGTGATATAACCCGGGAAATTCTGGCGTACGGAGTCACGAGGAGAGATGTGCTTCTTTGCGTGGACAGATGGGGAAGTCTTGAGTGATGAGACTCGACACGACAAAAAAAAACCATGTGTAGTGTATGTAGATGATCACAATGAAAGTTCACGTGTGTCTGCCTGTACGAGAAGGCAATTCAGTAAAGATGTCCCAATGTACATGAATAGGTTTTCCTAGTTCACATCCCATCAAGTCCCCATCTCTTCTTCTTTCATCCTCTCCCTCTCCGCCCTCCTCATCTTCACCCACGACCCCAGCTCGGCCCATATCCTCTCCTTCTCGGCCGGCAACAACGTCGCAGCCAGCCCGCTCGTGCTCGGCGCGACAAAGACGCTCGCACCAGCCCATTCCCCTTCCACGGCACCCATGTTCTCGCGCCCATCCTGCCATCCATATCGAAACTGCTTGCCCACGGGTCGGCCGTGCCTCACGCGCCATATGCTCTCCCATATGCTCTTCCCCACCACGCATACGCTCTCCGGGCGCCAGCGCCGCGTCTTGCCCTCCAGGGCGGCCACCCCCTCGTCCATCTCCGCCCTGCTCAGCTCCGAGCCGTTCCGGCTCGGCCTGGACACGATGTTTGTCAGGCCGAGGGAGTACAGCCCCGGCATCTGCCTGTCCTCTTCGGCGCGGCACCGCCGGGGCGTGACGCCGCTCGAGTGGAGGAGCTTCCAGAACAGATTGGACGGGTGGGCGTACGCGTGGCCCGTCAGGGCAGTCGAGATTCCGGGGTTGAGCCCGATGAACAGGACGAGGAGGTCGGGTGCGACCGCGTCCGGGAGGGGAGGCAGGTGGGCGTACTGGGAGGGCGGTGCGTAGCCTGTGCTGGGGCGGGCGCGCTTCTTCTTCTCGTTCTTCTCCTCGGTCGACGCTTCGTCACTTTGGTGTGCTGGCTTGGTGCGCTTCGCGGGCTTGTTGGCGGGCTTCTGCGCCGCGGTCCTGATGATGGGCGAAGGCGCTGCTCGAGGGGGGTTGCGGCGCACGCCAGACTCGGGGGACGTGTATTTGAAGGCGTCTAGTTGGAGCAGGCCTTTGAATGTTGCGTGCGCGGGGGTTTGGTCCCCTTCCTCCATGGTGAGGTTGGTGGTGGGTGGTGTTGATGTGGGGCCTGTTGGGAAAGTTGACGTTGTGCTGCTACACGAAGTGAGGTTGTCCAGAAGATGGATATTCGCCACCCTCGGTGTTGGGGGCACACCCGTGATATCGGGACATTTGATTTATTTGAGGATGGGCATCCCTGACGATTCGACAGCCTAGAAGCAGCTTGCATTACATGCACAATACGAGATCTGTGAACACAGCCAGCGCGTAGCTTTGTATGCTTCATCCCCTTTGATGGGGGGGTACATTCCGAAGCACCCAACGGCCGTTTTTGGCAAGAATGGGGATATATTTACCATGATGCTCACATCAACTTTGTCAACTTGCAGCAGTACAAACCTTGTTGTTCATTTTATAACGGCGGGACATGTGCCGCTCTTGTAAAGTGGGCAAGTGGATGGTGTGGCATGCCCAGACGCCGTTGGTAAGAAACGCAAAAGTGCCCATGTCAATTGGCAAAGAATCTCGGAACATGGTGTGTATTCGTAATGTCTTTTGTATTTGGCAGAGCTGCATCCAGCTCCTTCTATGTCGACTCCATCTTTTTTAAAAAGACGCATGTTGATAATCTTGTCTTGTCTACGGTCTACTCCTGCTCGCTGATGAACTTTTCGGCCTCGAGAGCCGCCATGCACCCAGTACCTGTGCGAGGGGCGAATTAGTATTGTTGCCTTGATTCTTGTTCTCCTTGGGGTCATTCCATGCCCAGCAGACAAGAAAATGGTTGCATTATGGATCAACAGTCACGGAGTGGAAAAGTGTCAAAACTCACCAGCACTGGTAATAGCCTGTCTGTACCTCTTGTCCTGCACATCGCCGGCGGCAAAGACGCCCTCTACGCTCGTGATGGTCGTGCCAGGCTGGGTGACGATGTACCCGTCCGCATCCATGTCAACCTGGCCCTTTACGAGCCTGGTGGCGGGATCGTGGCCGATGGCGTAGAACAAGCCGTTTGCCTCGACGACCTCCTCCCTTCCCGTGAGGGTGTCCTTGACGACGAGGTGGGACATGAGGCCGTCGTCGGAGCCTCTCACCTCTGTGGCGACCGAGTTGAAGCGCACCGTCGTCTTTTCGTTCTTGAGCAGCCGCGTGGCCATGGCCTTGCTGGCGCGCAGGGCGTCTCTCCTCACGAGGACGGTGACGTGGCTGCCGTACTTTGTGAGAAAGGTGGCCTCCTCGGCGGCCGAGTCGCCGCCGCCGATGACATAGAGCGGCTTGTTGCGGAAGATGGGCAGTGCGCCGTCGCACACGGCGCACGCCGAGATGCCGTTCTGCCAGTACTTGTCCTCGCCGGGGAGGTTCATGCGGCGGGCGGACGCGCCCGTGGCGATGATGACGGCGTCGGCGGTGTGCGTCTCGTCGGGCGAGAACTCGGTCGTGTACTTGAAAGGGCGGGAGGAGAGGTCCAGCGTCTGGACCGTGTCGGTGATGACCTCGGTGCCGAACCGCTCCGACTGGAGCCGCATGTTGTCCATGAGCTCCTGGCCCATGATGCCCTTGGGGAATCCGGGGAAGTTTTCAATGTCGGTCGTCGTGGTGAGTTGGCCGCCGGCGGCGATGCCGTTGGCCATGAAGCCTTCGTAGAGGACCGCTTCACGGAAACCGGGTTAGGTTTTTTTCTTTTTTTTTTTTTCGCTTCGGGGAAAATGGCGAAATTTCGAGGAGGCGATTTTGGGGGGGGACAAGGGATAGAACGACCAACTCACGCTTCAGTTCTGCGCGACCCAAGTACACGGCTGCCGTGTGAGCCGCTGGCCCAGAGCCAATAACTACGACAAATCAGCGAACCAACCTTTGTTGCATGTCAAGTGTCGACAAGTACGTACTGACAACCTTGCTGTGCATCTTTCGCGCTCCCTCTGGACAGACACCCGAGGTTCTCGTCGGAAACGCCGCCGCAGCCGCAATGGATAGCCCAGCACTTGAGCGCAAGGTCCGTCGAAAAGTTGAGGCGAACAGCTTGGCGGTTGGCAAGGGGGTGGGGGGACTTGGTGAGGACTGTATTATGAATTTCGCAAAAAGGTCGGATGCGGTTCGAAATGTCGTGATGGATGGATGGATGGATGGATGGATGGATGGCGAGGTGGCGGATTAGGGAAGATGCTGGTGGCGTTGGCGGGGCTTTTGGACTTGCGCTTCGGGGGATGGAACAGACCTGATTTCTAAGCTCAGCGAGCGGAATTAAATTCAAGCGGAATTAAATTCAAGAAGGGAAAACGCCGGCCATCCAAATCACAGGCACAGGCACAGGCACAGGCACAGGTCATCGCGACTTGCTGTACACGTTGAGTGTTGAGGGTTGGTTCATCCATCTACACAATTCGCAACTACGGCCATGGCCTGGAACCAGTTCTGGGAATAACTGCATCATCTACCAGCCGATCCAACAACACGTAATGTCCACCACCAGGTTTTCCGCTCCCGGCCAAATCACCGCTGTCCGTCCTCCCCGGTACCCTTCCCAAACCTCGCCCCCAGCCCGCCGATATCTCTCCTGAAGAACTTGCCGAAATTCCTCAGATTCTCATTCATCGTCGCCTTCTCCGTGCTCTGCCCCGTCGTTGTCCCGATATCCCTCGCTGCACTGAGCAGCTTCTCTCCCAGGAACGCGGCATCGAATCTCGCCCCCGATGCCGCCGCCGCCGCCGCCGCCGCCGCTCCTCCAGCGTTTGTGCCCGCGCTGGTGGGCATTCCGCCCGTCATCGTGAGCGGCGTGAGCAGCGATGAGTTTTGGACGAGCTTATCGTTGTTGCTGCCGTCCCTGTGTATGCCGAACAGCTCAATGAGGTGAGACTGGTCTTGTTTGCGAATGCCCTTCAGTTCGAGAATCTTCTTGAAATTCATCTCGGAGCGGTCGCCGATGTGGATGAGGTAGGCTTGGACAAGAGCCTCGGGCGGTGATTGACGCACTTGGAGTGTTTTCAAGAGCGGATCCATTCGATTCATCGAATGTTCGACGCGGCGCACGAAGCTCGAGGGTGGTGTCTGTTGGGTACAAGACGGGTTGTGGTGGGAGAGGAGATTGCCGAGTGATTTCGTGAGAGCGTACTTGTCAACGAGCATCTATCGACAAAAGTTAGTCGTCTTTCGTTTTGGCTCACGCATTTGTAAAAGGCTGATCAATCTTGCAGTATACATGTATCCGCGCGTGTGTATATGAGGGACATGCTAACCTGCTGTGCGCCAACCTCTGATATCGGACGACAATGCACAATATTGTTCATGTACGCCGTCGCCAGATGCTCGACCAGGTTGTCGCAGAATGCCCTCGCATACTGCTGCTTAGCCACCACACCCAGTATTTCTTCCGTCTTGGTGTTGACGTGCGTCACCAGCTCTCCCACATACGAGCTCTGGTCGCCCGCCGTATCCATCGTACTCCAGTTGGTGTTCCTCATCTCCCGCCACGTAGCCTCGCAGTCCAACTCGACGATGTGCACCAACGCCAGCACAGCAGCGCTCGCCACGCCAAGGAAGGCGTCCGACTGACAAGAGAGGTCCACCTTGGAGACGAGTTCGTTGTCAATACGCTTCTTGATGTTTTCCTCCAGCTGATTCGTGTTTGTATGCCAAAAGTCGGCCGTGTTGAGAACCAAGACGGCATTTTGAATTGAGGGACTCTGTGGTCCACCTGCTGCCTGAAGGACATGAAGCAGAACCTGCTGCGCGTATTCGTCCAAGTATTTCGACAAAACCTTGGACAAGTCCAGCAGGCGATCGCTGGTGGACAATCTGGCGCATTGCGACAAGGTTAGCTTGTAAAAGTGGAAGAGCTCAATGGCGGACGGAATCACGGCCTGCGGGGAGAATTCTTCATCATCGGGCATGAGTGGCTGGCCGCGATACTTGGGTATCATGGACGCCAGTTGTCTGTCCTGCGAGTCCACCCACAGGCTCAGATATGGCTCAAACGCCACTGAAATGAGGCCGTTGAAGTTGTGCGCCTTCTCCTCTGTTGAGCTCAGCGTGTCGATGCTCGCCCTGGGTTCGTTTGAGAACTTCTTCTCGATGCTCTGTTCAAAATCGAGCGTCTCCTGCAAGCAACTCAACAATAGATTAACGTCAACTTTGTTCCCATCACCCCGCCGCATGCTCCTCTCCAGTATCCCCTTGAAGTCTTCTCGCGTTCCGTCACAGAACGCCGTCGCCAACAGCTCGCCCACGTGCCAGTGTGAAGGAAATATGCTGGCATGTTCGTCTTCATGCGTCTTCATCATACGCTTGAACCACGCATACCTCCGGCCGATGTTGTCCAGACTTCCTGCCTCGTCGTTGCCTCGGAAAACCTGCCTATATTCTCGCAATTCCGTGTTGACATACCAAGTAATGATCCGCGACTTTGCCGAATCCCCCAGCGCATCCATGACCAGGCAGGCTTCCACGAGCGTGTTCTTCTTGGAAGCCACTTCGCTTTTGGCAAACGCCATCTCGAAGTCTTCGCACACTTGCTCCAGCAATTCTCTCTGAAGCTCCGAGACCTCGCGACTCAGCGTCGCAATCTGCTCAATGCTTCGATAGCTGTTGAAGTGTTTCATGAGCTGTATGACGGCCTGGAGCAGGCCGGCACATTCCCGGTATTGCCGAGTCTTGGCCAGCCCTCTCAGTTGCTCATAAGCAGTCGTCAGCATCTGCAACCTCTTGAGCGCCGTCATGCTCAGCGTCAGGTTCCGCTTCGTGCCGTCCAGTCGCTTAATCTCAGCCGTCATGGATGTGATGTTCTGTTCCGTTTCTATCGCTCGTGACCGTACGGTTTCAATTTTTCGGAAGAGCTGCGCTAGTTCGGTCTGCGCTGATTGCATCCTCTCCAGACTCGAGTCCGGCTTGTACGCTTGTTCGAGCTCGAGGCTGTTGATTTCGCTGGACAAGACATTGTGGTGGGCTTTGAGGCTTCGCGATACCTGGTGGATGGATGAGACGGCCGATGGGTGGGCGAACAGCATGTTCAGATGCTCCATCGGGTCATAGTTGACTGGACAAGCGAGAGCGACAACAATTAGCCAACGAAGCTAGGCCATGGTTATACGGTTCATCGAGGACGCCTATTACCAGCATCCAGGGCGGATGTTTCCGCCTGATTCCCATTCATCTTAACAGACATGGGAGAGGTTTATCAATCTTTGCTCGCATGTCGACCCTTCTGGTATCCTTTTCGGAGAGAGGGGTGATGTGTTGACCTTGGTTAGAATCGGGTTTCGTCGGTGAAGCTGTCTCCGTCTCCCTCCCATCTGCAGCAAGTCTGACTAGAACGTCTCTCAATTATTATTATAGCTGTCATCAACGCTGCCGCCAAAGGCGAAAAGTGGGTCCGGTGACACAAAAAACCCAATGTTGGATCAAAGAAGGCATAAAGCCACCGGGGGTTCGCTACCCTACAGCGAAAGTGAGACTACTGGGCGCAATTATGTGAGTCGTTCAGTTCAACTTCAGCAACAATTCGGCCGTATCAACGCAACGGCAGGTTCGAAAGCCCAGTCCTCGTCTAACAGATACGCTTCATCATGGTGGTCCCAATATTCAATTGATGACAGTCGCCAAGTCACGGTATTCATAGCGGACACGTTGCGGTTTATATCCTGGGTTGATGAAAAGGAACAAAGCATATATATCTCGTCACGGTGAGATAGTTAGTTCAACAACTCGCTTTCAAGATCAAGTCAATTCTAGAAAATATTCGATGCACTTATCATGCCGCTACGCCAATGCCATCGGCAAAAAATTGCCTAGTCCTCATCGGGAGCTCTGTCCATTTCCAAACTCTCCTTTTCTTTGATGCCAGTGTCCTTGCTCTTCTTCCTCATCGAGAAGCGCCATGAGCTCATTCGACTCTCTCTACTCTCTTTTGACTTGGACGGCCCAAATGACGGACTGCTAGCCATACTGTCATAGCTTCGTCCAAACGAAGTGCCATCCTCGCCAAGGTCATCGGCGTCGCCAATGCTCGATCGTTGCTCCGAGGAAACATTGCGATCGGAATTTGCGGTGCTTCCTGGGCCCTTCTTGAAAAGCCCCGATTCCTTGCCGCGTCGTGATGAAAGGCTGAACTTGCTGGAACTTCCCTTGCGAAAAAGTTTCTTGACCACATTGTCAGAGTCTTTCATATTTGACGTAGAGCCCGAGTTCATGTCTGATGGCGTGTTTGACTGCGTCAAATCTAACTGGAAAGATTCGTGTGACTCGGACATGGGGGTTCCGGCATGGAAAGAGTATGTGTCTCTGGAAATGCGCGAATCTGAGAGGCAGTCGTCGTGGCTGTGTGGCATCTCAATGCTCGGTGTCGTCGCGTCCTTGTCTTTGCCCTTGTCCCCTGCACGATCCTTGTCCTTCTCTTGGCCCCTCATTCCGAATATGAGCTTGAATGGTCGGGCTGTCGGATCTAAACGTTGTTTTATGGACTTTGACGAGTCAGATGGGGGGCGATCGGCAGAAGCAACTGGAGGACGCGATCCAATGACTCCGACGTGGCGAGCCAACAACTGAGGATTCCTCAGATCCTCATCATCCAAGATCTCGTCCTCTGCTGAGGCCAACGTGGTTGTCAGAGCCGTGTTTGAGCCGTGCAGGGAAGGTCGTCTTGAACCGCTTCGGCTGGGCCAAACATTGTCGTTAGGAGACCAAACCCGATTCATCAACGCGGGCGCGTCACCCCGAGCCCCCCAGATGGAGCCGCTGTCCGTAGATGGGCGATCCATGGAAGTAATGGACGATGGCCGAGAGTGGCCGCGCTCCCGGTCGAAGAAGATGGTGGACGCTCGAGGGCCTTTCAAGGAGTTGACGCGCCTGGAAGAGAAGGGATGGCGTGAGCTTTCCATGGAGACATCTTGGCCTGTGGAGGCTTTGTTGTTCCAGGGCCAATATTTCCATCGACTGTCCAGCGCCTCGACTTCTTCGGTACCGCGAGGGAATGACTGGCTTTGGCCATGTTTGAGGGTGCCGATAGGCGGGCCACCATCTTCAGTCACCTTGGATGCTCTGCTGCCTCTATGGAAAGTGGACAGGAGACTTGTGAAGCGGTGACTGCTCGCAGGCGGCGCGATGGGCGACGGATTCATATTCAAGGACATTCGCTCACTCGCGTCTGTATACTGAGAGAATGGCAAGTTGTGGTTGGAGCCGTGAGGACTTGAGAAGGCATAGTATGATGGCGCGGGGGAAACGGGAGACTGGGGACCATCTTCATCTGCCGTAACCGGCTCGGGTAGTACTGGAATGTCAGAGCCCTTTACCTCGTCGGACTCCTCGGTATCATCAAATATGTTGGACGGCAGCAAGGTCTGGGCGGTGGGACTTAGCGGGCCCCCAGCTGCCTTGAACTCCGCTTCGGATTGCGCCGTGCCGTCTTGGTTCGTTGGCATATCCATGAAAAGTCTGTTGCCGAAGCTTATTTGGTTGAAACCCGCGTGACCTTGAAAGTTTGGCTCGGCGTTGGTCAAGGGACGGGGCGAGATCGGGGTACCTCCCAGGCCGCCACCGGACCCGGGAAAGCTCAAAGGTTTCGCATTCTGGGTTGATGCGGACGGATCATAGTCCGTTACCACGGATGCTGGTTGATTGTAGAAACTGAGGCCGGCCTGTTGCTGTTGAACAGCCAACTGCTGAGTTAAAGATCTTATACGCTGTTCCAATAGGACTCCTTGCTTAGTTTCCGCCACTAATTGATCATGCAGATCTCTGCGAGCCAACTCCCACTCTCGTTTCAACATCATGTCCTCTTCCTTCCATCGCTCGTCGTTGGCACCGGGGAGGAGTCCCATCGTGGCCTTGAGATCTTGAACCTGCCTGCCCTTTTCCTTAAGTTCGGCTTCCAGTTCAGCGCACTTTTCCTGAAGATGCGCGTTGCTCTCATCAAGGTCTTGGACATCGTGATCGCAGTTCTCCGCCAACTCTTTCTTCTGTGCCTCGAAGCCTTCGCGTTCCTTCTTCATCCGCTCCACCTCCTTCTCGAGCCTAGCAATACTGTCCCGGATCTTGGTCTTCTTAGATTCCTTCTCCTTCAACAGCTGCTCTTTCCTCTGTCGCTCCTTTTCCGCTATTCGCATCTGTTCCATGGTCGACCTGATTGTCGCTCTGAGCTGCGTTGTATGCTCTTCTTTTTCCTTTAGAGCCTGCCTCTTGCGATCCCTCTCCTTCTTTAGTTCTTCTTCTTGCTGACTGGCTTCGGCTTGTTCTTTCGCAATCAGTTGCAATGTTGTCTCGATCTCTTTTCGAATGTTCTCGAATTTGTGATTCAACTCAAGCAAGGACATTTCTGGCTCATTTGGATTCGAAGATTTCGCCTGAGCTTGATCCGCGCTCGCCACTGATGGTGAGTGGCGCCGATTCATGGTGTTCCGCCGTTGTCCAGGAGCGACGCTTGTGATGTCCCTAGAAGCATTGGACACTCCATCGAGCGCGGGCGTAGCCTCGACCGCGGGCAACGAATAGCTAAACTCGTTGGAGTCATCGGAGTCGTCGTTGGTATAGGCATGCGGCTGATCAGGGTCAACGAAGTTGGAAGGCAGACGTGAATTTCCCAGTTGGGGCCGACCATCCTTGCCGAAAGTCCTCAACCGGATGACGGGACTACCGGATCTGAAATTGTTGTGACCAACGGCTACGACCCTAATGTTGTAAAAGTGATTTGGCTTCAAGCCAGTGATTGTGATTCCGGCTTCGCTTCCAGTTGCCTCTCCCACTGTTTCATCATTGGTCAGTATCGAAAAATGCCACTCCATATCGCCCTCGTAGCAGGTTGCAATTACCTTGGACCCCATTCACTTGGATTAGATATTTTGGAGCAAGTCGATGGGAGTGAGGTCGTGTCCAAGCCAGAGCGGCAGCGTCTGATCGAATGCCTGCGAGACATACTTCGGGGGCCTGGGGAATGTCTACTCCAAGGATGTTGACAAGCTCGGACACAGGCTTCCAGAGAGTCTGGAAGGCCCGATGAAGAAGCCTACAGGGACAGAGCAAGGGCGGTGCCATCAGCGAATGATCCAAGTGGAAGGCCAAATTTGAATGATGATGATGATGCCATGTGTTAAAAAAGAATGGGAACAGAATCCGAAATGCCGGCCAATTCGACCAAGTCGGCATACGGACGACAAGGTATGACTGTACTCACCAGACGACAGCTCCCAACGTCAGAATCATCTGAAAGCGCGCAACGGGCGTAGCACTGATGACGGCCGCATGGGCGGTGAAGTAGATGCGATGCATCACTGCACGACCAAAGTAGTGGAGGAGAACGGCAGTGACGACGGCGTAGACAATCTTTCGCGTTCCAGCCAAGCATCTACGCAGCGACCAGAGGCTGAGAAAGGCGACGAAGAGCGTGATCAAGAGCAGGAGGTCCCATGACATTATTCTCAGGCCTCTTAGCGCCGCTGAGAGAGGGAGAGAAGGGTCAAGGTAGTGGTGGTGGTGAAGGAGTGCGAGACCGGGCCGTGATTGTCGTGAAGTGGCCGGTCAACAGAGTTCGGTGGTGGAAAGACGAAGTGAAAATGGCGTTCAGTGTTTGGTGGAAGGTCTGGCAAGGCTCTGTTAAGCCTGTTCTAGTTTGGAGTGGGCGTCCCTTGCAGCCAGCCAATCCGCTGCTAGGCGGCGGGTATCCCAGCGCCCAGATGGGGCCTGGCCGGCAAACCGTGGTGGAGCTGCCAGACTGACGACGAGTAAAAAGTATCATTAATTGTGTAGTTGGCTTCATCAAATGCCTCCCGTCCCCTAGCGATATCCTACTGTGCATGTGTAGATGTGGCCCGCACATAATACCCGAAGACGTTGATGATGTGCACCATTTCCATGCACACCATGCATAACCTCGACGAGCGGGGAATTGAAGAGGGGAGCACGTGGGTGATATCCGGTCATTCGGCCGTGTGCGAGCCGCCGGGCTTTAGCCGGCTCCATGTACGTACGTCGTCGTACTCCAACCAAAAACAGCTTGGCTAGAATCATGCATGCTCTGCGTGCTTCCTTGTTGAAGATGCGGCGGCGGAAATAGTCATCATCGCCTGGATAGAATCCACACCTGGCTCAGACGAATTGCGTCACAAAGCGTGCACGTACAATAGGAAAGACAGAATCCTTTTTCGTACATGTGGCAGACTTGCCCCATCCCGCGCCCTGGGATATTTGCCTCCTTGAACATGGGTGAATCCCCCAGATACACGTTGGCAAGAAGAGTTGGTCTTGATGGACGTGAATGAGTTTTGTCTCTGCGCCTGGCGCCCAGGCGCAGTGACCACGGATCATCCCCTTGCACCCGCGAAATTTGGTATCGAATTTACGTAATACTCAGGTCTCAGGTCTACAAAGAGCCTTTGCACGCAGGGACACGGCCTCGTTTCCCAGTAGTCAGTCGCCTGGTCAAGCTTCTTCTTGGAAGTAGTTCCGCAGGTTTCAATCAGTTTAGGAAGGCAAACCCATCGGGACCAGCATTTATTGTGGGCACCGTCCTTGGCCTGCCACTTATTTGAGCGTTTATCATCCCTTATGCCTCGCAACACCCACGGACCCTACATATATCATGGTTAGCAAATAATCACTGCGTATAAATGCTGGCCAAGAAAAAGAGGTCGGGAAAGGAGACAGAAATAAGTGGAGGGGGAGGGACAGGGAGAGGGAGAGGGAACACACAGTCCTAGTTCACACCGGCTCAAAACATATCCTTAAATAGACTCTCAAAGCTAACCGAAAATCCCTGGCTTACAGAGCTTTCTCTATCCTTGGTCAGTTTCGTCAACAAGATTGGAAGAATTTTGGATGTAATGAAGCTGATATACCCTGCTTTTCACCGAGACCCAGGGGGTGGCTTACACTTCTTCTGCCTCGCCCACTTTCCCCTCCTCTCGGTACCCTCGTGATCAAGATGCAAGACGACCCGTGTACTCGACATTATTTCCTCCTACTGTAGGCATCCTGTCCATGCATTTTTCACGTTTCTGAAGACCCCGGTCGAATCAAACCAAAGTCCAAGAAAACTCCAGTCCAGCACAGATCTGTTCGCATGATTGAGTAACAGCATGTCAGGGTCATAGAGGCAATAGAGCGACAGAGGCTATAAAGGCGATGGCATCATGTACAGTAGGGCCTAGTCGTGGCTCGCAGCGCCCTAGCTGCGAGGTCGCCGCGAGCTAGTCATGTGCACGCAGAGGGGGTATTTAGGCGAAGGTTGTACACATGGAATGTGGGAGGCTAGAGATTAAAACCTTCAAGCACACACACCTACCTTCTAGTCACATAGCTGCTACCTTGATCATACCATCACCCTGTTCATCATATTCGGCCCACAAGCCTTGACACAGCAGCAATGAAATGAAGCACGATATAGAAGAGCGTATCCAACGGTCCATTAAACTTGGCAGTTCCACCTGGCTTAGAAGCTTCACTAGCATCATATTGTATAATAAGCCTCTTATTGCAGTTGGTATCACGTTTGCATCCTCTACCGCATCCTCAAAGACTGAAATAGAAGGCCCCGTCATCTTGGAACGTGCACTCCGTGGGTGAGAGCGGAATGTCCGTTTCCTTGCGAGGGAATTAAAGTATTACAGCATCTGTTTTTTGTCACTGAGGATATGTTATTAGAGGAACTATGATGGCTTTTCCAAAAAACTAATTGCCACTCGTGCTGCCGGAGGGTTCGCTCTATGAAAAAGCCACCCACATGGAAATATTCCTTGTCGGCGAAGATAACTGAGCATCCGGGCGGGCCCTCGACGGGTGGTTTAGTTCTTGGTCATATGAGCTTTTCCTAACAGGCACATGCGCTTTCACTCGGTGAAAAGAGCCCTGGAATGTGGCAAAACACAAGCCGATCACCCCCACTTTGGATGCCCGAAAAAGCTTATTTGACGTACAGAGCATGACCATGGCGTATGTACGTCATATGTCTTTTGTCAAGACTTTGATTGGCTACCAAAGGATGTTGCCTAGTCGGAAGTCTATTCGCCTCGTTGTCCGCGCTTTGACAAACCACACACACTCCCCCTTTTACCTGGATGGAATGGAAGCTCACGATTCGATAATCTGCTCAGGTGACGGAGGAAATATTATTACTTGGCCGATATTGATACAAGACATATATCTGTCCAAGCTACAACTGTGGAACCAGGTCCATGGGACAGAGAGAAGCCCCCAGGCCGTGACAGTTTCCGGCACATGTCCTCCCTCAACTCACTTTGATAGGTCACTTTGATAGGCTTCTTTTGCGAAAAGCAACCGCTCTCTTGCGCGACTCGGAACTCTGCGTGAAAAAGCCAGCACCGCCAAAGGGGCCGGCAGGGGCCTGATTGCGGACCCGAACAAAACAAACATTGTCGAGGCCGGCGACCTTGCCCTCACATACTGCGCCTTCTGGCATCTGGACTTTGATGTCGAAGTTGGTACTCGTCGCAAATGACAAGGCAAAAACGCCGTCTCCTGGCACGTTGTAAGTCATCTTGGCGGACTGGAAGGCCTTGGGGTCAGTCGCGGCCGACGTCGAGTCAATGGCCGCAGTAAGGGGTCCGGCGCCATCCTGATTGATCTTCACAACACGTAAAGCCGGAAGAAAAGAAATTTTTCATTAGCTTCGCCGAACACACCGGGTACAGACGATTGGGGGCCATGCAACAAACCTGTCGGTATACAAGAGAGATCTCGCCGTTGTCGTTTGTAGTGGGAAGACCTCGCATCTTGCCCTGACCAGCCATGTCGCCGACGATGGTTTCCTCGGGATAAGAAGTCCTTTCGCCTCCCAGGCCCGCGACCCCGACGCCGGGGAGGTTCAAGGGGGACTCGCCTTGGGCCGAATCCCGGGCCGTCAGACGCGGTTTCGCGCGGCGCCTGGTGTTGCCCTTGATGCCGAGGGCACTGAGGTCGTCTTCCGGGCCAGTCTTCTTCCTCCCACCCTTGTATGTGGGCGCGGTTCCCAGGCCCATGAAGGACGAGATGACTGCGTCTGGCTTGCAGTTGCCTCCCCCTTGTGTCCAACCAAGCGGCCCGTACTTGCCCTGGTCGATTTCGGCATCTCTAATGATGCCGGCGTCTGCTTGAGCGCCACACGCGTTGACAATACAATCACGGGGTGTGCCGTCGAGGACTAGAGAACACGGAAACTTGGTTCAGCGAGCCGAATGATTGATTCCATCCCCCAATGCCAAGAGAGCTGGCCGTGGGATTGTATCAAGAGTTGGTCAAGAGTGCGCGGCCTTACCACAGGCACCAGGGGCGACCACGCCGTTGGCTCCCTTGGTCTTTAAGATGACGCCGTGCGCCGAAACGCCGGCTGCAAGAAGCAAGCATGTAAGCAAGCGACTCATTTCCGCGTTATACTGATGATGGCTGGATATTTGAAAAAAAAAAGAAGAAGAAGAAGAAGAAGAAAACCTGTCATGCGGAGTCTTGCATTCAAACAGGGATGGCCGAGGCGTATATAAGAGTCTGTCTATCGCCGACCAAGAAAAAATGCCAAGTTTACGTGCCAAGACGTACCTACTACCCAGCAACGTGAACCCTGGTATGCAGCACGGACGACTGAAACCTTCGGGCGGTGATCAGCTGGCATGAGACTTTGGGTCAAACCCACATGACGATACCCACGTTAATATCCAGCTGCCTCGTGGAATTGGTGGCTGTCTGGTGAGGAATGCGTGGCATTCGCTGTATAAAGGGAGAAGAATAGATTGGGGGTGGATACAATCGCCGCATGCAGTAAGATTCGGTTATCGGTTCATCTTGAAAGCTGGAAATGCAGGTACAAGCCTAGTTGAGGCATGTGCAGCTCCGGCGGTACCCAACAGGAAAAAGGCGGAGATTTTGATATGACCACCCCCGGGTCCATAAACAAGCCCTTGCTTATTCTCTAGATGCCAACTACTTTTGGTGCTACTTAAGATCGGTCGGTTGTCCTTGTCTTTCCAACGGATCCGACGTTTCCTCCCCTTTCATCACCTCTGACTGAATTTATCCACTTATTATCACTTGGTTGAAAAATGAAGTTCCTTGGAATCATGTCCGCCTGCCTCGCGGCATCAGCAGCTGTCGCCGCCCCCCCGAGAGGCAAGCCCGGCAACGCAATCGGAGCAGAAGCACCCCCCAGAAGCGCCGCCGACATGCCCTCGGCCTCGGTCAAGTTGGTCGAGTCCAAGAGGGAATCCAACAGAGGCGGTGACGCAGCCGGCATAGCCGGCCTTCTCAGCGCGGCCCTGAAAGGCCTGCCGCCTCCCCTCGCCGACCAGGTCCAAGCAGCGGTCGCAGAGGCCTTCAAGTCCGGCGATTTCGTCCTCAACCTCCCAACCGATGCTGCCGACAAACTGGGCAAGGGAGACTTGGCCGGGGCTCTTGATTCCATCGGGTCCGGCGGCAGCGGGACGCTCGAGAGTCTGCCCGGTGACGCCTCGAAGATTACTGGCATCGGGGGCAAGAAGGTGTAATTAATTCTTGGGGTTGTGGAAATTCACATTGGTCAGATTTTGTATCTCATGTGCGCGCAATGCTTCGGAGAACAAGCCCATGCACAACCTGGGGCTCTCGAAGAGGGCTCCTGAGTTCATGGAAACGACTTGGCAGGATTTTTTGTGTCGTCGGATCAAGTGCAAAGCTTTTACATGTTCTGGGTAGTTTTATTCGAGGGCCATGATGAAATTGAAATTCTTTCCGATTTTTTTTTTAAAAAATTATCCCCTCAATATGCGTTGTGTATCCCCCCCCCCCACAAATCTCGGAGTGCGGTTGTATTTCTTACCAAGAGAAAGCTTCAACTATCAACTTGACCAGCACCTTGGACTGGTCGTAGCCACCACGTCTCGAAATCTTGGTTACACAGCATCGCACCTCGTCTGCCATGCTTGGAGGACCGCAGACAACCACCACTGTGCCACCTCTCTGTCCACGGAGGAGTTCTTGAAGAATCAGCATCAGGTTGGGCCGGGCTCCCACGGACAATGCGACGTCTACGTCTCCCCACACCCGCTCCTTCTCATCGCCGTCTCCGTGCACGCCGAGCATGTCCTCCACCGCGTGGACCAGCGGCATGCTTCTCACCACCCAGCAGAGCTTCTTCGTCCCGTATGCTCTGATCAAGCCGTCGAACTTGTCCAAGAATGGGAGGACGCCCGTGATGCCCACCCCCCCCGCGATACACGCCATGTTGGGGAAGTCTTGCGTTGGTCGCACGTGATTGTCTTGCAGGAACGTCGTTCCCTCATTGTAGGAGCCCTCCACGAGCACTGGAATTCCGGCGAACGGTCCACTGGGCTCCTTGAGGAGAGCCGTCAGGCCATTCTGCCTCCTTATCAGCACCGTGATGCCAGGGCCTCTCTTCCAGGTGCTGGGGTGCCGTCCAGCCACACCGGGCTGCCTTGATGCCGTGATGGATTTCCGGGTGGCTTGTTGGGGAGACCAGCGGGGAGCAGATGGCTGGAACGGGTTAGAGAAGCTGATGGAGTCGGCGGCATGGAGTGTTGCTTTATCGGAGCCGGAGCCGAAGCCGGAGCCGAAGCCCGGGCCGGGGCCGGGGCCGGGGCCGGGGCGATCGTCCTGCCAGGTAGTGACACTCCCGACGGAGAAAGGGTGACTCTCCCAAACTCGCCACTTGCTTATGGTGAGAAAGTGCAAGTAAACATGTCCCCGGGCGCTGACTCCAGGAATGTCGACCCTCACGTAGTCCTCATCTATGGTAGTGATGAATGCGAATCGTATGCCTCGTGGCACATAGCGCGCAGAACGCATGACTCGGTCAAACACCCAGAAACCAACCGCAATGTACAGCCACGTCTCAGTGCCGCGTGTGTGTCCGTAGCGGGTGATGAGGTGCTCGTACAAGCCAACCAGTGCCAGGATTGTGATGACAATGTGGGTCACCACGAAGCATTCGTAGAAGCGACGCCGAATAGGGTGGATCGAGGTCACGATCAGGAGAGCGAGGCATATGACGGCGACCGAACCCCAGATCCAATAGGGCTGCCTCGCCAACTCGGACATGGCGTCGCCCGACAGCCTCGAGGTCAGGAGGTACAAGTATATGAAGGTGTGTACGAGTGCCTCGACCACGCAGATGAAGCCGACCCAGCGGTGCAGCAAGAGGAAGGTTGTCCGGGACCAGTTGGTCACCCAGAGGAGGAAGTTGTTGCGTCCAGCAAACAGGATGGCAAGGGCAAGATTCGCAAGACTCAGAACCCCCGTTCGGTTCCCCAGGGACTTCAGCTCACCTGTGCGGCTCAGCGCGTCTGACGAGAAGCACTTCTCCTCGGACATGCAATTGTATCCTATGCTCGCGAGCAGCACGTTGATGCCCCACACGTAGAGCAGGAACAGAGCCTGGCCCCTGGTCGGAACCAAGAAGAATCCGCCGAGGGGTTCCGAGTGTTTCGATCCCAGCAGAGGCGGATCGATCATGTATCCGCGGAGGGTGGCTACGAGTCCCGGCGACCACGGCAGGAACCGCAGCAACGACAAGCCCACGGGAACGAGAGCGCAAGTCAGGAAGATGATCAGGCCATAGCGCTGGTGGGTGACCTCTGTGGCCACGAAGATCTTGAGCGACAGGTATTCGCTCTTCAAACGGTTTATCGGTACGTATCCGACATAGTCGAGCGTCCTGCTGCTGTTGACGCTGGCTCGTGGTGGTACTCGGAATGATGTCAAATCGGCGACGGTCCGTCGATACGTGGGGATCCTTCTGCTGAAGCTCCTGGGGCCGTCCCCTTTCCAGAAGAGTTCAAGATCTGACCATGATTGATCGAGGCAATGCTGCTGCAGGCAGTAGGCCAAGGTACGTCGGTAGTAGGTGTTGTGAGCCTTGCACTCCTCCGTGGGGCGCTTCGTGATTGTCCAATTGCTGCCGGACGGGACATGTTGCTGTTGCTGTTGTCCGGCTCTTCCAGAATTTTTGCCGTGCGCATCTCGACGTGTGCAGTTGAGCGGTGCCGAGATGCTGTTCTGGCATGCAAAAGCACATACTGGCTTGAACAAGTCGGTTCCATGGCCGATCAGCCCGGTGCTGGCGTTGGTAACGGACACGTTGAGGGAAAGAAAGACGGAGACGAAGGCGAGGGAGAAGAAGCCATGGATCTTCATAATAGTGAGTGGGCGATGCAAAAATTCAAATCCAACATATGTAAAGGTTCCGAACCTGCAACATGAAACATGGGGACGTAGAGCATCGCATGAAGACGGCGTTTTGTTAAATACCTTTTTTTTTTTTTCCTTCAAGAGCCAATCTAGCTGATCCTGCCACCATGTCGGCGCCTGCGATCGGAATAGACAAGCACTTGTGTTGGCGAGCCTAATTCACGATCGGCGGAACCAGACCATAGGCATGTTGACGCTTCGGGATAAGCCTGGAGTTTTAAGTCTTGTTAGCGGGTGTGTATTTGCCGTATTGGGCGAAAACGCTGTCGAGTGGGCCCCAGCTATCGGGGCCCGTTTCTTACTCAACTCACGCCCCCCCCTCTTCCCCCGCATTCCGTTAGCCATGTTGGTGACACCAACCCCATCGCTCAGGTCAAAACAACCGACTAAAACTCAAAAACAGCCAAATTATTTGATTACCGAGCCTTTGGTTCGGGACCAGGACCGGAGCCTCAACTCGGTGGCCCTGCTCATCGATGAGAGCAGCATCTCGGTTGAGCGGATCAGCAACCCAGACCATTTTTGTATGATAAAGGCAAAGTCACTGGAGGATGCATTCGGATGCGTTCTCATAGAGTTTTTTCATACAGCCTGCTGCGTGTTGTGAACCGGGGTTCGAAAGTCAATGAGGCCAACTGGGGAGGGGGTGAGAGAGCTTTTTCACTCTGGCAAGTTGTAACGAAATTGTTTGTGGGCAGTAGGCAGCAACCTGGGTCTGAGCTCAAGTCACAGCCGCACACTATCGATATTGAATGTTGAATGTTCATGATACACAGGAGTCTTGTGTGGTTTCGCTTTCAATCCAAGCCTTCATGCTCCTCAATGGTTCGATTTTCCAAGTGGCATCTACTCAAATTGCGCAAGATTTGAGACTTTCGCAGCAACCTTGGGTGCATTGCACAGGGTCCTACTTGAGTTTTACCAAGCATAGGACTCCAGTCTTTTTCAATAATATAGTGAGATGCATTTATTTTTACGTACTTTGGCGTTGAAAGATGGATCTGAACCATCTTCCTAGCGCCTTTTTCCTCGGCTCCTTTGCCACGTCTTGGGTCAAATTCTGCTATTGAATGGTCTCGAAGCACCCGGATTTCTGTCATTTTCTCGAATTCTTGATTGCTCTTCTCAACACGACGGGTTGGGCCGCGGCACCAGCGGCATTCACTGTCTGGTGATGGCCGGGTGGGGCGTCCAGGGCCCCAGTTTCACACACACTGTACGGACTATTCATCATGAGTCAGCTAGCCATGCCGGACCCTTGTCGTCCCCGTCCCTGCCTGCCTGTGCCGTCGTCCCTGCCGCCCGTCGTGCCGTCGTGCCGCTGTGCTCGGCGCTCGCTCGCTTATTAACTCGCTGCTCTCTCACCTGCCTTTTGCCCGCCACCGCCCGCCACCGCCCGCAACAGGCAGGCGTCATCGTCGCTCCTCCCCCAGAGTCTCTCTCCAGCCTCTCTCCCAAGTCTCTCTCCCAGTCAAACAACTCGATAGCCCGGCCCTCAACTTCGCCCCTTTGTTGAAGCAGCACTCTATTTCTTTTTTTTTTCTTTTTTTTTTCTTCTTTTTCCTTTTTTTTTTTCCTTCGGCAGCAATTTCCCCGAATCAATCATCCCAAGGTCCGGGAGCGGCCCCTCTTCGACGCAAATATTACCTCGCCGACTTCTGCACTCTCCTCTCCAACACCCGTCATTTGCGCCGGATCCCGATATCGCCATTCACCCGTGGCAATATGCAGTACGTTCGAAACCTCAGCGACTCCGTCTCGACAGCATGGAACTCGATCAATCCCGCGACTCTCAGCGGTGCCATCGATGTCATCGTCGTCCAACATGATGAAGGCACCCTGGCCTGCTCGCCCTTTCACGTGCGATTCGGCAAGTTCTCGCTACTACGTCCTTCTGAGAAAAAGGTCGAGTTCAAGGTCAATGGCATCAAACAGGACTATTCCATGAAGCTGGGAGAAGGCGGCGAGGCCTTCTTCGTATTCGAAACCACAGAAAATATCCCCGAGTCCCTCCAAACCTCTCCGCTTGTTTCCCCAGCCAGTAGCCCGGGTCTGGGTCCAGAAGAAGCACCGTCTGGACTCAACGATCCAGACCCTCTTGATCTCGACCATGACATGACCAGCGGCTCTTCTCGGCCCGTGCAATCTGTGCCTCAGACACAGCCAGACGAAAATGGTACGCGCTCCTCCCGGCCATCCCCTCTTCTTCTTTGGGCTTGGTACTGAACAAGATGTTAGGAATCATCACTCCGCTCTCAACGTCGCCAGATGCGCTCAAGCCGCGACCTGCCTCCGGCGATTGGTTTGCAACTTTACCGAGACCTCGCAGCGAGGACATTTTGAGGGAATCTGCCAGATCGGTAGTCCGCGAGGACGAATCGGAACATGATGCGGGAGGCTCAAACGGATCAGAACGATCGCATAGTCCCCCGCCGTTGGGGATGGAGCGGGCCAAGACTTTGGCTAAGGAGCTTTCGGCAGCAAACATCCCCAGTCGTGTCACGGAAACCGGTGATCTGATGCTCGACATGACTGGCTTCAAAAGCTGTGAAGAGGACATGCTGCAAGCTGAAATTCTTGCCAGGAAAATTCTCTCCGAGGAGCTGCAAGGAAACTACGACATTGGCTCACTTTTCGGATTTGACGAGGAGGGCAACCTGTGGATCTACAGCAGCGAAGAAGCCAAACAGGCAGCCATGAATAAGACCATCGAGTCTTCGTTGAAGGCTCATCGTCACAACACAGCGGCAGATGCCATCTCTGACCCCGGCTATCAGAGCGACGGTAGCGACGTCACAAGCAGCCCTCGCGTACCCTCGCACCGACGATCCGAATCCGATGCCGGCCCATCTGGTCTGCAGACCCCTCCTCGGACTCCTTTGGGCTCCGGATATGCTGGGAACCCGAATATCAACTATGCCAAGACGCTGCGCTTGACTAGTGATCAGTTGAAGGCGCTGGGCCTCAGGCCTGGAGAGAACTCGATGAGCTTCACTGTGAATCGAGCAACCTGCTCTGCCAACATGTTCTTGTGGAGGCACGAGACTCCCGTCGTCATCTCTGATATCGACGGCACAATCACCAAGTCAGATGCTCTCGGGCATGTACTCAACATGATCGGGCGTGACTGGACACACACAGGCATTGCCAAGTTGTACAGCGACATTGCTCAAAACGGATACAACATCATGTATCTCACCAGCCGCTCGGTTGGGCAAGCAGACACAACCAGGGCCTACGTCAACGGCATAGTCCAGGGGGGATGTAGGATGCCCCACGGCCCTACCATCTTATCTCCAGATCGCACCATGGCAGCTTTGCGCCGCGAGGTGTATCTGCGCCAACCGCACGTGTTCAAGATGGCCACCTTGCGAGACATCAGCAGCCTCTACGGCCCAGACCACAGCCCGTTCTACGCTGGCTTCGGCAACCGTCTGACCGACCAGATCTCCTACCGCACCGTGGACGTGCCGAGAACGAGAATCTTCACCATCAATTCCAACTCGGAGGTGTCGCTGGATCTGCTCAGCCTCAACAAGCTCAAGATGAGCTACGTCAACATCAACGAAGTTGTCGACCATTACTTCCCGCCCGTCGCCACGCTGGTCAAGGCAGGAGGAGAAAGCTACACCGACTTCATGTACTGGCGCGACGAGCCACTAGAGCTTGACGAATTCTCAGCCAGCGACGGCGACGAGCCCGACGCCCCGGCAGACAACGAGAGCACGTACACAGACGACGACGACGACGACGACGATGAGGAAATCGGCGATGGCCTCGTCGACAGTTACATCTCACGCGAGTCAATAGACGAAAGTGTAGACGACGACAATGTCGACGACCAAGAAGAGTACCTAGACGGCGAGGAAGGCGAGTACGAAGAGGACGAGGCCGTCTCCGATGACGAAGAAACTCGGCTCATCAGCCGTCTCTCAAAGGCCAAGATCTCAGACAAGGCAGTCGAGGAAGATGTCGGCGCAGAATTAATCACCGGGGTTGGTCATTTATCTCAGGAGAAGAAGGGTTGAGACAGAAAAGAGACAATATCAGAAAGAGAAAGCTAAAAAAGGGAGCAGATTAGCGGCAACGGCGTTGCGATCGAGTTCGAGTCGGGTCGAAAGGAGGTAGTCGTTGAACAGCCGGTGCAGATCCGACACACACCTGAGAGCGAGGGCGCGTCGTAGCCCGACGAGCCTCTTGTGTGAAAAGGAGTTCTTGTTGTTCGGAACAGAAAAATCAAAGTCCGGATTCACTCCTACTTTGTACGTGCTCGTCGAGGGCGGAGAATACTCGTTTATGAATGGAGACTCTGGACGGCGCGCAAGTTCTCTATCATGGGCACCATTTTTATTGGGAAGTGGTGGGTGGCCTAGGATGGGACTGAGACAATGGATGGATGAATGGCATAGCGAGAGGCGTTGATACGACGACATTGCATCATGGGTCTGTCTGTACTGGGTAGAATATGGATGGTGGAGCGTTTAATTATCATGATCAGCTGTTTAAGTCACATTTGTTTTGAAAATGTCACACAAGTTCGTCGTATCCTTGCATACGAGTCGTAGTTTCAGTTGAACCCATGGTATCAAAGGACTGTGTTCCCACTCTATACAAACCAAGTTGCTTCGATTCTTTGACCTCATCGCATGAATCTAGCACTACTAAAAAAATAAAATAAAAATAAAAATAAAACCACCCCCCCTCCGGTGAAGAGACGACGGCTACCGCTCACTCATGTGCTTGAGACGAATCTCAACAGCCCGTCTATGGGCCTCCAGTTCCTCCACCTTGGCCAATTGCATGACTGCGGAGCCGACGTTCTTGAGGCCCTCTGCCGTGAGATTCGAGCAGGTGATGTGTTTCATGAAGGAGGCGAGGTTGACGCCAGAATATTGCTTGGCGAAGCCGTATGTAGCTGTGCGAGTGAGAGAGAGTCAAGTCAGCATGAGGTTTCCGAGAGACGGGCGGGTCGGGGGTTTTGTTTGTTTGTTTGTTTTTTGTCCTCCAATGAATAGATAGACACAAGACTTACGGAGGGAGTGGTTCACGCCGGCAGAGTAGTCGCCTACGCTCTCGGGGGTCCATTCGCCGATGAAGACGCTGCCTGCGTTGACGACCTGGTCTACCGTCTTGGCCGCATCTCTGATCTGCAGAATGAGATGCTCCGGTGCGTACTCGTTGCTGATGCGCATGGCTTCCTGCCTGTTCTTGACACGGACGGTGACGGAGTGGGCGATGGAGCCGCGGACAATGTCTACGCGGGGGAGGGCCACGGCCTGGTTGTGCACCTCGTCGTCAATGGCCTGGAGCTGCTCCTCGCTCAGGTCGACGGCTATGAGAATGACCTGGCTGTCTACGCCGTGCTCGGCCTGGGACAGCAGGTCGGACGCCACAAAGGCAGGGTTGGCCTCCCCGTCGGCAACGACGAGGACTTCGGATGGACCAGCGGGCATGTCGATGCTCACGCCGGCATTGGTGTCGTTGCTGACATGCATTTTGGCGGCCGTGACGAATTGGTTGCCGGGCCCAAGGATCTTGTCGACTTTGCTGACGGACTCGGTGCCGTAGGCCATGGCCGCGACGGCTTGGGCACCACCAGCGAGCACGATGCTCTCGGCGCCGACCTTGTGCGCGACGTAGACGATTTCGGGGGTGATGCTGCCGTCTTTCCGGGGAGGCGAGGCGAGCACGAGCTTCCGGCAACCTGCCACCATGGCCGGCACTCCAAGCATGAGGGCTGTGCTGGGGAGAACAGCAGTGCCACCGGGGATGTAAAGGCCGACCCGTTCGATGGGTCTGGAGAAGCGGCCGCAGACGACTCCAGGCATGGTCTCTACTTGAAGGGGCTTGTCTTCCTTTTGCGCCGAGTGGAACTTCTGGATGTTTTCAAACGATGTGTCAATGGCCTTGATGGTCTCGGCATCCAGGTTCATGAGCTCCTGGGGAAAAGGAGCCTTGATGACTGGTGAGGTGAGTGAGGTTGCCTTTTCAAACTTGTGGGTGTATGACAGCAGAGCTTTGTCGCCATTCTCGCGGACGTCGTCGATGATGGGGGTGACGATTTTGAGAATGGCTTCGGGGGATTTCTGGGAGGGTCGCTGAAGAGCCTTGAGGAGCTCGGCTTCGGAGACCTTGGCGGAATCGATTCGCTGCATGGTAATTCGTGAGCCGTTAGCGTTAGGCTTCGCAGGAGAGTCAACAACCGCAGGAGAGTCAACAACCGCAGGAGAGTCAACAACGGCGGGTTTGGAAGGTGCTGCGGCGGCGGTCTCGCTCTCGACGCCCTCCTTCTCTGCCCATTTTCCTTTGGCATTGCCAGGTCTTCGTGAAACTTTGAGGCTCTTTGCATCCAGGTTGGCCTCAATATCAGCCAATCTAGCGCCGGCGCTGATAGCTTTGGTCAAAGCGAAGTAGATTAGGTCAGCGGCTTCAAAGGCGACTTCCTGAGGTGTCTTGGCGTCGCAAAGTTCTTCCGCCTCCTCCATGATCTTGGCCCGCAAGAGCTTCTCGTCGGAGAACAACCTAGCGGTATAAGAGCCCTCTGGGGCAGACTGCCTCCTTGACAACAGGGTCTGCTCCAGGGCAGGTATGCCATTCAGGTTGCCGAAGCATCCAAACTGTTGCAGGTGGCAGAAACGGCCCTTCTGCTTGACGATGAACTTCAATGTGTCGTTGTCGCAGTCCAAGGCCACCCGGACGAGCTCTTGGGTGTCCCCCGAGGTGGCCCCCTTGATCCATAATCCTCGCTTGCGGCTTTGGTACACTCCAGTCTGGGTCTTGAGGGCTTCGAGGATGCTCTCGTCGCTGGTGTAGGCGAGGCCGAGCGCGACGCCAGCCTCGTCAGTCACGACGGTAGGGATGAGGCCGTCCTGGCGATCCGACTTCCAGTAACTGGCAATGACTTTGGATAGCAGCAGCTTGTCGGTGGCAGATTTGTCAGTGGTGAGACCAGTGGAGGGCAAGACGGGAATTGCATTGGCTTGCTTGGCGACCTCGACGAATTTGTCGAGAGGCGTGCCGTCGTCAATCGGGCGCAGGTAGAGATTGCTGGGTTTGGTCGATTGAGCGGCCTCGATCAATTTCTGAGATTCGGCAGCGGACAGATCAAAGTCTTTGATCAGCAATCCGTGCTCCGACGCGGCGGAGAGGTCGGGCTTGGAGACGACGGGGAGCACTCTGTCGCCGAAATCGGTGAACTGTGACAGGGTTTCGGGTGCAACGAAGACCTTGCGCGCCCCGCGATCCAGCAGGGCAACCACATCGTCTCGAGATTCGAGAGCGGTGGCGTCGATGTGAGCGTGGAATTCGTAATTGTGGCGATTGAAGAAGCGAACGAGCTTCTCTTGCGTCTTGGGCGTGGCTTGCAAGAAGGGATTTCCCAGCAGCGACACTTCCTCGCGGGTCAAGCCGTCCAGTTTGGCCAGGCCCGGTGGCACAGCGACGCTGATGAGAAACGGCAAAGGGAGTTCGGTTTCCATGATGAGGCTATTCTCGGATCAGTCAAGACCTTGAGAATCTTTGATCTCCCGAGTGGCTGCCGAGAGATGCACAGCTCAATTGAGACGACGGGATATATTGTAAGTGTTACTGCAAGTGAGTCAACCGCCAAGACGCTCAAGCGGGAAAAAGCTCATTGGTGGGGCAGCTGTCAGCAGTTGATGGCCGCCGACAACTCGGGTTGCTTACAGAAATTATCAAGTTAATATCCGCCGCCCAGCGCCATTGGCCCGCCCCGCCAGTTGCTTCCATGTCCGGATTAACGCTCCATCCGCTCCATCCGCTCCATCCGCTCCATCCGCTCCATCCCAGCCTCGGACCTTCTTGGGCCTCCAAGCTCCAACGTCGTTCCAAGCATCCCAGCTTCGACTTCACGTGTTGCGACTTCGTCACCGACCTCCACCGAGTTGTTCTGCTCATTGCATCTCACAGACCAGCGCACTTCTCACCAGATGCACAATCAGTAGGAGCGAGAATTCCCTTCCCTGGCGACGCCTTGCGCCCCGATCCCCGTGCGGCGCATCATCTACCCGCCGCTCTCTCACACCACCACCAGATTCAGCATGGCATCAAGTCAACCACAAACAAACGGCGTTGCACCCTCGGCAAATGCCTCGCAAAGTGCAGCCACCGCTCCAAACACACAATCTGCCGCCCCCGCAGGGCAACCCGCCGGCGCACAAGCTCCGGCGCAGCCCACCAGCACCGCTGACCCCCGACCTCGCGACTCACGTCTGATTGAGCTCCTCCTTACCTCACAAGGCGTCACCGCCTACGAGCAACGAGTCCCGCTTCTCCTCCTTGACTTCGCATACAGACACACCTCGTCCGTTCTCAACGACGCTCTACATCTATCCGGCGACCCCTACGTCACCCAAGCAGGCTCAAAACCATCCGCCACCTCGGGAGCAACTGCCTTGGCTGCTGGCGATGCTCCCATCACCGCCAATGGCGTGAAGCTAGCCATCGGGGCCCGCCTGGGCTATCAGTTCCGTGGAGGAAGCAGCGGGGGCGGCATCAGCAAGGATTACATGCAGGAACTCGCGAGAGAACGAAACAAAGTAGCGTTGCCGAGGATCGTTCCGAATGAATGGGGTGTCCGACTTCCCAGCGAGCGCTTTGTACTGAGTGGAACAAGTTGGGGCCTCAAGGACATGTGGGATGAAGCCGGTGATGATGATGACGACCACGACGACCACGCAGGGGGTGGGGAAGGAGGAGATGCCATGGAAGGTATCGAGGGGCCTGAACCTGAAGATGTCGGCGGCGATGGTGTCGAGGGAGGCACCGTGGATGATGTCTTTGGTGACGACGTTGATCAGGAGATGGCGGAGTAAGATTGGGGGATGTTTTGTGCTTTAGTGCAGTGCAGCGGAGTTGCCATTGCAGGCTTCATTCTACAAAGAACGGTGCTTGGGTCGGCGTTTCCGGTGTTTGAGGGCAGACAAAAGGGTCTGCGGGCAGCATATTTCTTGAAAATTAGAACTACCATCAGGGAGTGAGCTATAATTTCGGACAATTCGAATCTTGATTATGGACATGTCTGTTCTTGACCATGGTGACATGCCATTACCTATTATAACTAGGCCCAGTCCGGAAAAATGCTGTAATCCATGTAAATTCATCTACTGTAGGCAGAAAGACACGACGAGTTCCAAAACTCGACATGATCATTCAATAGCACATATTCTCAACATGTTGATTCGACAAAGTAAAACACCAGATTTTAGACCCCCTCCCCCCCCCCAATTCTGACTACTTGTATGAACAAAGAGAGAGCTTTATGGTACACTAGGCCTTTAGTTAAAACGGCATCTCATACACTCTATACCCGATTCGCGCTTTTTGCCAACTCCAAGGGTCCACCGCTAGACTTAGAACTTGGGCTTCATGGTGTTCCTCAGTCTTTGGTAGTCAAACAACGCCTCAATGCTCCCGACGGCACTAATAGCAATGTCCTTGTCCCACAACTTGCGGTTGGCAAAGTCCATGACATCAGTCTCGGTGATGGCATCAATCTTGCGCTCGATCTCGCCGGGCATCATGCGGCGGCCAGTGGTGATGATTTGGCGACCAATGTCCTCAGCGACGGCGGTGGTGCCATCGAGAGACAGAAGAATAGAAGCCTTCAGTTGAGCCTTGGCGCGCTCGACTTCAGCCTCACCGACGTTGGTGCAAAGACGCATCCACTCACGAATGGAGAAGTGGACGAGATCGTCGAGGTGGGTGATGTTGTCGGTGCTAAGGTAGATACCCCACAGACTGGCAAAAAAAAAAAACACCATTAGTTCATGTACCGCGATGGATTCACACATTTTTTTTATGCGAGTATTCGTAGAGTACTTACCCAGTATCGCTGTAGCTGGTAGAGAAACTCATGAAGCTATTGGCCAGCTCATGTCGGTGGACCAAGCCACTGAGCTTGCTGCCCTGGTGAGGAGCGTTGCCCATGGCCTTGTCGTAGTTGCCAACAATAGCCTGGGTGACCAGAGCAGTGAAGTAATCCTCAGAGTTCCAGCTTACACCCTCGACAGCAATGGCAACGTTGGCGGTGCCCATGGTGTCATCACGAACACGGACATCAGAGCCGATGAAATCAGCTCTCTTCTTGGATAGCAGGTAGGCTTGGTTCTCTGGGCTCTTGCTGGGAAGACGGGAGAAGTGCTTCTCGGCCAGTTCGACAAGCTGCTCATGGGGAATGCCGCCGGCACCGACAAGAACCATGCGGTCAGCGGTGTAGTTGCTCTTGATGTAGTTGGTGAGCTCGGTTCGGGTGATATCGCGGATGTTCTGGCGGGGACCCAAGATGGTGCGGCCCAGGGGCTGGTGCTGGAAGGCAGTAGCATGTAGATGATCGAAAACAACCTCCTCAACTTGCTTCTCAACCTCCTCAGACTCGCGCAGGATGACATCGCGTTCACGCTCAATGGCGGACTCCTCAAGCTTGGAGTTCTGCAGAATATCGGACAGGATGTCGACGCACTGGGGCACATCGGAGTTGAAGGCCTTGGCAAAGTATACGGTGTTCTCGCGCTACAGGCTGTGTTAGATCCCTTTCATTCTCATTCCGGGTGTCTCCCTGAGAGGGGGTGTCAATGCTAACCGACGTGTAGGCGTTCAGGTGACCACCCATGTTCTCGATTTCGAGTTCTAATTGCTGCTGCGATCGCTTGGCGGTGCCCTGGGGGTTGGTTGTGTTAGCAATCCGAGAGCCAATTTCTCCGTTATCGCCATTAGCCGTTGCCTTACCTTGAAAGCCAGATGCTCGAGGAAGTGTGCGGTACCGTTGTTCTCGTCAGTCTCGGCACGGGAACCGGCGTCGATCCAAACGCCAACGGTCGAGGTTTGGGCCCATGGCGAATGCTCAGTAGCGACCTAGAATCCACCAAGTTAAATTCAAGTCACGGGATATATCTCGAGGCCAATTGAGCCCGGGCGGATGGTACGCACGGTCAAGCCGTTCTTGAGTGTCGTGGTTTGAGTTTTGCCGACGCTGGAAGGAGTCGCGAAGCCACGGCGAAGTGAGCCGGTGGCCGACAGACCAGCACGGCTTCGCAGGCCCTGCGAGAGATTCAAAGCTAGTCTGCGAGACGCCATGGGGGGTGGTTTGGGTGGCTCGAGGATGGAATTGGGTGGTTTGATGAAATCTTTCGATGTCGCTCGGCCAGAGGCTTTCCTGAGGTAACTTGTGGCCTGAAGCACCAGGCGTTCAGATTTTTGCCATTCCGACCTCCGAGGCTTAGCCTCACAGGCCATCATCGCATTGATCCGCAAAGCCAATCAGAGGGCGGTATTACTAAACTGACAACCACAACTCCTTGGCTCCATCCCTTATTAGTGTGACACGTGCATTGTATACATACATGATTATACAATGAGAAAAATCAGCACTGCAAGTTTCTAGTTACTCGGTACTGATGAGCCTGTCCAGCCGCATTGTGCCAGCGCATTCGACAATTCCCCAGTCCAGTCCATTCTCGGTTTAATTTCATTGTCTTGTCTTGCTTGGGTCCCCCCCTCCTAAATAAAAATGAGTTGGCTCCGCGCCGCACTTGTCCGCCCGAGACTATGTGTGTCATGTTCTGTCTTGCTGACAGTGTGCTTAAATGCAAGCAAGTTATGGATGTATCGACAGAACTGAAGTACCATGACCTACACATTGAATGAGCACTTCACTGTGACCTCACCCCGCTGCAAATCGGTCAGATCCATCAACTCCCAAGCCCGCTCAACGTCAATCTCCAGTACGTGACAATCGCTTCCACTTCTTTCAACAGTCTCAAAAGGCGCGGGAATGTCTTGGATTGTGACCATGAAGTCGTCACCAATACTCATACTTGGAAGAGTCGATATGAACACGCCTTGTCCACGTCAGCTAGCGTTCTTCCGTCATTATCAGCGAATGGCAAGACACACGTACCAAGAATGCCCAATGCTTTCAAGCTACACATTAGGGCCAATCGACCGGTCTTTGGTCTGAGAATCGAGCTGGTAGTGGTGAGAGCAGCGCAGCCAGTCATTTTACCGGTCAAGCCAACGAGACCAGCATGGCCGTCGATGTATTTGTGGCCCTCGAATGAAGTTACTGGAAAAGCACACAGAATCTCATATGCTCGCGTATCGAGCGAAATGGTGATCAAAGAAGTCGCTTGCTCCAGCTCCAGGGAAATGGGACCTGAGACCTTGCCAGTTGTATGAGCTCGAATGACGTAGTCAACGGATGGCACTATTCCAGGGAAATAGTTCAGTGGCACAAGTTCATTTATGCGTCTTTGGGACACGTTGAAAACCCCGAGAATGCCTGTGCCAGCTCGCGATGCGCCTATGTGTTGCCATCAGACACCATCTTTTCGCAGTGCAAAAACACGACCCAACAACTTACCGTGGTAACTACCTATTTTCAACAGTGTGCCCTCTTCATACTTCTCGTAGTGAAGGATAGAGCTCCCGAGGGAACTAGGCCTGAGAACGATAGTCCGGCCAAGCGGCGTCAGGGCTGTCATTTGCTTGATGAGAGGCACATTATGCTTCCCTGGAACGTCTGTGATGTAGATCGGGCCACCGCTCACGCAACGAGCCGCAGCGTGGAACTCGGAGTGTTCGTGCACCGACTGAAACATATCCCAGTCGGGGACTACATTGAGAAACCGTGTGAATATGGCATTGTGAGCATTAGCCCATATATGCCATGGGTGCGATGTAGGTTCATTGGGGAAATAGTCATCCGAGTTTCGCACTATTCTCTCCCGAGGTGACCGAGGTAATTGCGAGTGAAAAAGAGCTAGTGGAAATTGCGACATGCATGAAATGGCTTTTTTGCCGAAGTGCTTCTGCGATGCTTTGGACCACTCATCAAGATAGGTCGAGCTCAGCTCGCGACGATCAGGTGCTTCCTTGAGCAAGTCGAGCATGACTTGACCGTCAGTCTTTACACCGTCGATTCCCGATCTTACTAGAAAGGTGTAAAAGTCGTCGTAGAACTGCGACAAATTCTCCTTGGCAACAACGGTAAGGGTTCGCTGGCTCTCGCCGCCTTGTGCTACGATTGACGTTTTGTACCTCTTGGCGATGACACCATTTGGGGAGATGCCGCCCCAATATCCCAATAAGGCGTGCCACACTAGGACATGCCGGATATCTGGATGCGATTTTCGAATATTCGTGACTAGGGTTTTAAGACCGCTCGGGAATGCCTGCTTATCTGCTTCGAATTCAATCCACCCGTACTGGGATTGGTCGTTCCCGGTGCGATCAATGGATTGCCAGTTGTCATCAATGATGAGGTTTGTAATGTGAATGTTCCTTTGGGCCAGTTCCTTGACCGTGTCAAGAAGCTTTTCTTCCGAGAGTTGTTGACCTAGAGAATTCCAAGTGCCTGACCAGGTATTAGGCCAACTCCGACATTGATACGGGACAAAGGCTTACAGAACCCTAGTCCATCATACCACTCGGCCTCCCATCGAGCTGCGGCTGTGGCTTTTGCGTGAATTTCGCCGCCGTTTTCATGCTCACCCCGTGGCACAGTGCATGTTGACACCAGATTTCTCGCCTCATACATGACAGAGGCAACAGTGTGGTCAAAATCAGGCCCGTCAGATATCAAAACCTTGACAGTCCCTGCAGATGAAGAGTCGTTTCGGACCTGGGAATGTCAGTTATCCGAGCTGCCACTAAAATCAGACGTTGCGATCATACATGGACACTGATAGTATTTTGGTCGGTGCTGCTGAATGTGGCCGACATATTGTCAACACCACTGACAGCCAGTAGTGTCATTGTCTTGCCTTGACCACTTAAAAAGCAACACATGACAGCAGTCTGGTCTACGAGGAAGCGCGATTTGCCTTGTCGAGGGCCCAACCATGAGGGTCGGTGACGCACCAAGGCAAACCATCTGTACCAGATTAGCGGCCGCTCTGGTTCGTTATGGGCAGCGTGACGGAGCATAGCTGGTGAATGTATAAGATTGCATACAGCCTACCTCAGGAACGAGCCCCACGGCGTACCAATGTCGATGCTGCGGACAGATGAGTCCTTGCCGACCGAGCCCTGAATCGAACACTGCAAAGACCAAAGTCGGGTGCCGGGAGATTGACTAACCCCCGATGTGATCTTCCATTCGGGGTTAAGATCTGGAATCCGTGGTTGCAAGTTGTCCGAGAGGGATTCGGGACACTGCAGTAGCACAATTCCGTCACCCAGACCTTGCTCATCACGAACCCATTCCCATGTCTTGTTTTTGGAAGGACGGAACTTGATGGTAAAGCTTGCACATTTCTGCATGGACAGTCGGCCAGAGAAGTGCAAGAATGTGCTTGCGGCTGGTTGTTTTTGTAGCATTCGAGCATCTAGGCGTTGCTCAGTCCTGCCGAGGTTGGCTTCACGCCATTCCCCTTCGTCTGCAGACGTCCACAGGGATATTTCCCATGGTTCCTGTGCTCGATGGATGGACACTTCCAATACCACTGTGAGCCACGGGCGACTATTCTTGACCACGGTCACTTGCCCTAGGGGAGGATAGCTCTGCACCAGAGCCTTCATGTTTGTCATGAAGCACTGAAGTTGTGTTGGAAAAGACGGACTCCGAGTTGGTCAGTCGCGTTTACGATGTAGTGCGGAGGACGGAGTATATTGACAGGTTTACACATATTGAATCCGAAATAAGTACGACGTCAGTATGGGTGAATCGGTAGCGTGGAAGTCATCCTAGGAGGGGATGAAGGAGGGGACGGGAGTCCGTGATCCACTTACCCTGGACGCCATCCAACGACAAGTAAGTAGCTCGGTATCAAACAAAATATCAACTTCAACTCACTCGCCTTCATCCCGCCGTCTGCGCAACCCCGTCCGTCTACTCATAATCACATAATCCGGCACCACAACCTTCCCCCCACGAAGCTTCCTCTCCCGTGGTGAGCACGCATCCACCCCGAACCCAAGCCTCTCGTAGAACCATCTCGCGTGCGTATTGCTCACAAAACAAGTGAGCATCACCTTGTCCACCGACTCGATCCGCTCGCCTGCTTCGACGAGCAACTGCATCAACTGACTGCCAAGCCCGCTTCTGGTCCATCCATCATGCCCATTAGCTTTGCCCTCTCTCTCTCTCTCTCTCTCTCTCTCTTCATGGAACTCGCTTCATGCCTGTTGTAGCTTCGCCTGCGATGCTGCCAAAAGAGCTGGTCGACAACGCCTGCACATGTTCCCCATCCCAAACCAAGTAGTAGATAGATGATGCACTTACCCCTTCAACTCGGTCTTCAAATGAATCTCGTAGCAATACACGACCGCCTCTCCATTCTCAAACGTAGGCATCATGGACGCAAACCCGCATACTTGATCGTCGTGCAAGACGAGAATGTACCGTAGCTCCGGAGACCGCATCTCCTTCTTCTTGGCGACAGGATGCCATCCCAGGCTGGACCCGCGATAGTCCTCGCCGCTCGTCTCGTCAATCAGGTCAAAACAAGCCGTGACATGGGCTTCTTCCAGTGCCACGGCCCCGCGAAGTTGCACATTATACACCCTCTCCGAGGTGGGATGCGTCCAGTCTAGAGGGCTACGCCATCAACGGACCCCCCTACGAGAACGACGAGTCTATAAAACACGCAGACAGAGCGGGACGGGAGAGCGTTCGTTGTACATACAGTGAGGGTAGATACGCTGCGGCAAATTCAGCATCGCTCTTCGCATTAGCCTCTTCTATCGCACTCGTCTCTTGTTTCCGTCGAGACCCGGATGTCCTGCCGCGCTCAGATTTGTCATCCACACCCATGTTGAAAGGCATCATCTACGATGGGACACCGTCAAGACAAAAAAAAAAAAAAAAAACATTCAATGACTCAACAAGGAAAAATAGTGCGTCACCTCGTTTCCCGGCGCCGCCAACCCGAGGTTCTTCCGTTCCGGACAAACTCACTCCCCATCCCTCCAACTTCTTCCCTACGCAAAACTTATCTCGAACTTTTTTCCCTTTTTTTTTTTTTTCACATCATAAAGATTCTACTCACAGGTACGAGATCAATGGTAGCCACCCCATGAGGTTCGCAACGCACCTGCGAGCCCGTGGCTATGCCACTCGTCGCAAACTCGAGCGCGCGTTGAGCCTCGACCATGTACGTATTTCACGCCTCCCGCCCAGCAGGGTACAAATTCAGCAACATGAATAATAATAAACACACGAAAAAAAATAAAAATCAAACTCACTTATAAATGTCCAAAAAAAAAAAAAACTAGTTTCTGCAAAGATCCCGCGTCCTCTCCTTCTACAGGACCATCCTCCGCGGCACAAAACCCATCCGCGATGCGCAGACCAAGTCCGAAACACGGCGCTTCGCACGAGATGAATTCGAGAAGCGCAGAGACGTAACAGATATAGTGAGAGCCCTGCATGAACCCGAAAATCACGACATGTGGGGTTTTTTTTTTCTTTTCCCCCAAATCTGACGATCCCAGAATCACATTCGATATCTTCTATCGACCGGCAAGACCGAATGGGAAAGTATGGAGCGGTACGTCGAGGGCATGTAGTGTACAAGTCTTGGTCAAATCCGTGCCAGCCATCTCCATCATATAATAGAAATCCCTTGCAAGTCGAATGCTCGCATACTCTCCTGTTCTTGATCCTAATGTACAAAAAAAAAATTAAAAAAAAAATTACATCCAATGACAATCATTCCTACTCCTCGTCCGAAATCCCGGAATCAGTCTAGTTTTGTCGCTGCTTATGTCGCGGGTTTGACTTGCAAATTATGTACAAGTACCCATTATGTCTCTTGCCGGCCTTTCGTCGAACGACCTGCGGCACCAGAAGAAAAATCCGCATCAGCAACTCTCTCGCGGAAGCACCACGGCACAACTTACCTTGCAATGCTCGCATCTCTTCTTCACGGAACTGTGCACCTTCATCCCTCTCGTTTGCTGCATCGACCCTCCAAGTGTCCGGCTCGTTGTCGCTGTCCAGGCATTGCTGAAGACTGAATGCACCCAGCTTGGTGCGGAGGCTGTGCGAAATAGGGCTGTGGCGGGACCTCCGACAGAGGGTTTCGAAGCAATTATTCTCGCTGGCAGGGCCAGGGTCCGTAGGAGTAGGAGCGAGGCCATGGCTGCGTGTTGTGACCTCGTTCAAGGCTTATCGTGCTGAGGAGACGGGTTCGAGGGGCATGGACAATCTTGGGGAATATCTTCAAGTCACGTGGTGGAGACTCTTTTTTCGGCTTGCATTCAATTTCAGCCGGGCAACTTTAGCTAATATATATTGCTCATAGCGATTCTGATTATTCTAATTCGTTCTTTGTTTCAAGCTGTTTCATCCATAGCCTTTTTCAGTGTTTTCTTCAGTTCTCGAGTTCCCGGGACTTTTTTGTTGGCGGGCAATGTGCATCGGCCGACCACTCACGAGTTTGGTGATGCCATATCAACACACCGTCTGAAGAATGCTTTGTTTTCTTTTCCCCTATTTCAAATCAAAAAATATACCGCCTTTCTCAGTCATCGATTCCTGTCGAATTCCCTGCGTGCACGTTTCATTCTGTTCCATAATATGTCGGCAATTGTGCCCAGCTGCCTTTCTTCGCTCTAGCCAAATGTTTCTTTTAGACTCAATCATATCCCGTCCAACCCATGCAGGCTAATCCCTGGTAGAACATGACCGCAGCGTGAAAGTCATTGCTTGCGACTCCGTATTTGGCTTGCTTTGGAGGCTGTAGCTCTTCGATGTGGTCAGGCATACTGCCATCCACTCTTCCTTTCAGAACGGCCTTGTCGTCGTCCTTGCCATTGCTCTCCTCATGGACTCTCCTGATCGACCTGCAGTAGATGTCCATATTGTTACACTTGTTATAGACCTGGCCCCATCTTTCAATGCTACCTCGCCCTGTCAATAGGTCTGACAGGCTGGGTAGGTTTTGCAGTGAATCAAAATGGACCTTGTTGTCTCGCACGAGGGCCGCCATGATCTGTGGGCAGTACATCTCTCCATTGCTGTCTACCAGTATGTCCTTGACTTCGGGTCGAACCGATTCCGTCGAGTGTAGGTTGATGATCTTCTTCACAGACGGCGGAATTGGCGCATCTGGGTTGAAACCCGATCCGCTCCAATCAGGGAACAGGGTGTCGAGGGTTTGTTTCTTGTAGGCTTTCAGGTGATCATCTTCCTCATCCAGCCAGAGCTGTAGAGTGCAGCCTGCGCAGACCCTTTTATGAGGAGGCATTTGGCGAGCATGGGCAGAGAAGAACTCTTCCAAGGTTTCGTACCCACAGGATGAACAAAACACGACACTCCTTCCCATGACGGTCGTGTACCAAACCGGCCAGTCCCGCTCCATGTGTGTCTCTACACCAAGTCGGACTGGCTTGAGCAAATCGTATAGAACCTTTTTTCGCACCTTCTCATCCTTGACTTCCAGGTATCGGTACATGGCGTCTAGAAACGAGGGGACTGCAAGCGGGTAGTTCGGAATGTGGTTCAGATACTTGCAGAATGCCTTGTCCTTGTCAAACAAAAGACCCAGTTTCATCCTTTTTGCTTTCATGAAAGCTTTCATTATGACGTTGAAGAAACCTCGTTGGACAACATCCAGCTTTTGTGGCCCCCAAGTGAGACCATAGGTAGCTGTGGTAGGGCTCGCAAATGGGGTCCCCTTGTTGTAATGGGGATAGAAATCAAAACCTGTGATTTCGGGTATTTTCTTTTTTCGGCGCTCATAATTGACCTCATAGATAAGATCGATCAGACAGAGGACGTCGCCGAAATGGATTAGCGGACATTCGTATATGCCAACCATGCGAACGTTCGGACAAGCTCGTAGTATAATGGCGACCATGCGACGGTCTAGAAAAGGGATCTTCTGAAAGTGCAGCACTCTGAACGAGTTTCGTTGTTCGGAAATTTGTTTCACTAGCAGAATAGTCAGCAATGTTGCCCCCCCCCCCCCTCCCATTGAGAAGAATAAAGATATCTAGTTTGACTTACATAGTCCCCTGAGTCGGGCAACAGAGAAAATGGCTGATGGTTCAAATAACCGGCACTGAGGACTGGACACAAACTGACCAGCACCCCAAATTGTGGACACATCTCGAATGCCTTTGATAGCATCGACAATCTCATTTGCCAGGAAGTCCACAGGCATAATCTTCTTGGTATCCTGCTTGTTTTTGCATCTTTTGTTGCGGCCCATCTTACCTGTTACACGGCCATGGAGAAGAAAGATGGAAAGAAATATTTCCTTTTCGAGCTTCATAGCTTCACCGCACCAGCTGGAGATGGAGTTGGAGGGATCTAGTCCGTATGGATCCAAATCATAGGCCATTTTTATCTCGCCCACCGTACATTCAGGAGTTACAGCCAGAAGCACGCCTGAATTACCGCTGGTTCTGAAGTCTGAAGCGTTGAAGTCCCAGATTCTCTAGATTTGCGGTCAGTTACATCACGGACATGCGGAGAAGGCTTTGACTTACAGCGATGTTTGACACTGCCAGCCAAGAGGTGGTTGAAGTGATCGCGGCCTTCAAAACTGTGTCCAGCCCCTGGGCGAAAAGAGCATTTGCGACTTCGCCTCCGACATCAACAGCATTCAAAATCTTTGCCAGCGAATTATTTCCGTGGGCACTGTCTGCCCTCTTCTTTGAATCAGCGTACTTGGTCTCGTAACGAAACAGAAGGGTGGCCTATTCCGGCGGTCAGCATCAGGTGTAAGCCGATAAACATAGATAGTGGAACACCTACCGTAGTCAAATATCTGAAAGGCGCATATGCCTCAAATTCGGATTTTGAAGGCTTTTGAGTAAGATGGCGAAGTTTCATACCCCATTCGGACTCGATTTCTGAAGGTGACTTGGACGTCACAGCAGGGTGAAATCCATTCTTGATAAGAGCTCTCTGAGAAATGACCATGTCATACTTCTCTGGTGTCGCTGCTACAACGACGGGCTTACCCATATCGCGGAGTTTTCGAGTCATCCTGTTTTTTGGTTTTTGGTTCGAGTAAAGAAAATGAAAAGAAAATGAAACAAGGAGGCTAGGAAGTTGAAAGTCAGGGCTTCTGTCGGCCTTTATATGTCATTTTCTTGCGAGATTGAGTAGCTCAAGGTTAGACTTTGGATTAGAAGGAAAAAAATTTAGATTAGAAGGAAAAAGGTAAACCAGCGGGAGAGAAGGCGGCGTAGGAGGATTAAGGAAACGAACGACCTGCATATGCTTTGAACTAAAAAGCCACAAAAAAAATTTGATCATGAAGTTTGATGGAAGTGCAGAAGCTTGGTGCTAAAGTATTTTCTTCAAATATCGAGACAGCAGATTTTGGAATATGTGTATGGCGGAAGGAGCTCCAGGTAGCAAGTGCCCTTTGACCAAAAAGTACCCGCAAAGAACAGAAGAAACATGAGAGGAGGAAGGAAATAGCAAAAAGGATCTCTCACCTATCTACTTACTTTTTGTGTACCTTGAGAGCAGAAATTTACTGAGAGTGCGTTGTATCGATCAAGTCGTGTAAGTGGAGGCAAAGTTGGGGGAGAGTCGAGGAACCGGTTTGAGAGCGCAGAATCAACCTCACCAACGCGCCTGAGACCGAATTGAAAGGTCGAGGATGTAAGAGGAGAACAAGTGATCATTATGTTCCAAGCAATCACAGGAAACTTTGTTCAACATGGTTTTTGTGGGAGAGAAGAGTAGTCTTAGAGGCACGTGGCGGATGAAGCTTGTCTGCAGGTGAGAAGTCAGTGAGAAAGCCAGTCGGCCGTAGCACTCTTGATGCTAAATCTCTCTGCTTCTTGCGACAAAAGCTGCCTTTCTTGGGGGTCGAATCAAGAAATGTCTATCGTCTTCGGTGCTCATCCTGTTCCCGGCCAAGCTGGGGTGTGGTTATATGCAATGAAGAAGCCTACTCGCGGTCATAGCGCTTACTCTTGTGGGATTCAAAGTCTATTCCACAATGGTGAACCTGCCAAGGTTTGTTCAGTCGAATATGCTTGGATTAGAGCGAGACGGACGAACTCAACAGTTGCATAAGACTAAGACTAGTCACTCTACTCGGACAACAACTCTATTTCCGCAACAAGACTCCTATACTGGTGCTCACAGAGAAGATGTCGGAAAGCCGCAAAGTATCAGGGTATCAGGAGAATGCGAAAAAGGTGAACGGTAGAGGGCATGTAAAACAACGGCGCCATGGACGTTGCTGGGAGTCGCACGAAGCATCTCGAAGCCGTGGGTGCCTCGGCCGAAGAGGAGCACCGGCGGGCAGCTGCTCACAGGCGGCAGGCGGCAGGCCGCAGGTGAGTTGACTCACACTTGGGCGCGAAGGAAATCTCAGCTTGCTCGTGGCTAGCGCGTGGCGGCATTGCAATTAAGTTCGCGGTTCGTCTCGTCAGGACAAGTTCACTCTTGCGGCTACATGCTCCATGCTCCATCAGAAGTGACGCATCTCTGACTCATAAGCTGCTCCTTGTTGGGAGTCGGGACAGCATGAAGGAAGGGTACAGAGTCACTCGATTGATCTGATCATTTGGCAGTCGGATTTGGAGTGACCAACCGACTGAGTCATACGTACTCGGCAAGCCGTTCCCTCCCTCCTTCCCCACCCCCCCACTGGTCGTGGTCGAGCTACCCTACACAGAATTGGCAACGCTGATCTCGCGGACATGTACAGTTCAACCTGCGATATTGTACCTGATAACGATTGCAATGCTTTATTAGCCCCGCCTCATCAGCTACGATTGTGGCGCTGCCATGCCGTCAACACGGTTATGTATACATATGTATTGCACCGACGTCCCTGCATCAATCACGCAATGGCGGCCAAATGTTCAGAAGGTGGGCCAGGGTCGTGATGGAAGGGCATGGAGGGCATGGTAAAAGTCGGGTTGGGAATTCTCTTTGGGTCCATGCCGTTCTAGCTGCAACCTCGAGGTAATAATGAGTGAGACGACTTTAGCGGGGCAAAGTTCTGGTGATGGTGTGTTGGACAACAAGGTTCCATGCGTGGTCAATGGATGATGGTGTCGCAATTGTGCTCCTGTGACATGTCGAGCTGCACGAAATGCATCAACGAGTGATGAATGTGGGATCATACAAAATGGTGCGGATTTCTCGTTTTCACGTGAGAGCCCAATTTGCAAGGAACCGCAGGCATTGTGCATTTGATCCACATCACGGCGTCTCGCTGGATCTACATTATCTGGTCGCCCGTATGTATGAGGAACTCCGACCCCGAGTATTCCGTACGGGGTACAAAAGGGTGGAAAATTCATTACTGTGTGCACTCGAGAGACAGCACACATGGTGGCTTGCTCGTCGCCCTTCCTACATATTGACCCAGTTTGCCAGGTCTTGCAGTAAGTAAATGGGTAGCAACATGCGCGCCAATTGTCTCGGACAGGACACAGGAATCTGCCTCCGGGACATCCACTGAATGAGCTTCAGGCCAGGAGGTCCACCAGTGACAATCACACACACACGCTCGACGGCGGCGTGGCGCTGATCACGGACTGTGTTGCAGACGGGTAAAAGAGAAAAAGAACACACGTGAGCGTAATAAGCCAGACAGAGGAACTCACCATTATGTATGTACATATGTAACTGACTCGGAGCCGATTTCCATAAAGCGCCAAGCTTGACGATAAAACGTGATGGGTCCAGTGTGCATATTATCATACATATTATTGGCTCACGAGGCAGGACATGGCTGCATAAATCGCATGGCAGCCAAAGGGAAGGCTTCAGACAAAGTGGATACAGGCCACCACCATCTCGTGTTTGCAGGTGTGGATTGTGGATCATGATATGACGTTGCCGCTGCAGCGTGACCCAAGAAAAGCCACAACGACAAACTGCTTTTTGGGGCTTGATAAAGGAGCACGAGGAGGTCTTGGTGGTCTCGGTGGCGTTGGAAGGGGAAGGGAGCGAGGAAAAGCGAGGAAACAAGGCGATGCAAGGAAGCTCAAGCTCCAGAAGGATTGCGTCGAAGCCACGCCGATGTCGTGGCAGTCCTGTTATTGCAATATAAAAATTGACGGTCCCAATACCAAATGCGAAATAGGCGATCCACAGGCAAAGGAAGCTGGGCTGCTGGGTCCAACTTCAGTGGAGTGGCCAATTTTCTGCAATTTTCTGCAATTTTCTGCAATTTTCTGCAGCTTGTTGCCGTGACATGTGACATGAGATGACCGGGGACCCCTGCGCCGCCAGATGCCACCAAAAGAGTCAACAAGTTGCTTTGGCTCAATGGTCCGTCTGCACCTGTGTGCACCTCTCACAGTCTGTATATAGAAGAACAATGACAGCTAGTAGGCCATCTTGGAGAGGAGAAACTCACCTGGAAAACAACTTCGGGTGCAGGACGTACCAATCAGGGGATCGTGTACTCCGAATACAACCCTGTAAACAGCCCTATCCGAATTATCTTTTCGGTTTGTGCTGAGATGAATGCATGGCGGATGCAGCAGATCCATCGTCGCACGCCCAGACCACGAATGATAGCAAGAGACCGGTTTTCTGGCTAAAGATCATGTCCGTGGTGCACCGTAAACAGAAATTTGTTCCTGGCAGGTGATTCAGTTGGCAGGGCAGAGCAGGGCAGGGCAGGGCAGGGCAGGGCTAGTAAGTATTGAAAATCTATCATGTACAGTGACTGTACATATCTGACAGCCCCCCTCCGTTTGCTGTTGGTGGGTTTTTCCACGGAAAGAGGAGGGGGGAGTGAATGAATGTCGCAACGTTGAGCGAAAGGGGCCTGTAATTCGAGGCATTCTCGATAAACACCGCGGGAATGACTCTCAACACGGCAGGGCATCTGTTGCGCTTTCTCATCGACTTTTACTTCCATTCCAGCCAAGTGGAGGGGAGGGACAAGCAAAGCAAAGACGAATAATGTATTAAGATGAGCAAAAAGAAGAAAAAGAGGTGTGTCAATGGATATCCGTAACATGTAAATTTCGACCCACTCTTACTTCGCCAACGTTAATGCAGCACGGGCCAAGGGATAAGGGACAGGCCATGGGACAGGTCATGGGACCCCCCTGGCAAAGCAAACATGCAATTTCGTTCAACCTTGCGACGGTAATGGGTATCATTATGCACTTCACGTACGGAGCATACAGCGTGTTATTCGCGTTATTGATGTATGCGTCATTGCCTTTCGGTCTTGTTGGGCGGGGGACGCCAGTCGTTACGGATTACAGGAGCTGCAAAATGTAATGTAGGCTCAGAGGCTGGAAACAGCACCAGTGATTCCATAGGGGGGGGGGAAGGGGGGCAATCCAATCGCCGTCTGGGACTGACTGACTGAGTTCAGTACTGACAAGCCCCCTGTTTCTGTTTCCACCGTCATTCGGCTAAGCGAGCGTGAGCAGGATGTTGGTGGCTAGCCGGTCACGGAGAAAAAGACGGGAGTTTTGCTATGCTAAAAAAAGGCGGCGACCAACTGCACGTACATGTACGAAGTACGGAGTACATAATGTATATTTGCATGGGCAACTTGAACCCATGCTGAATAATTCGAATCAGGAGCTGATGCAAAAGTAGTATTGCGGGTTGGGGGGTGACCGAGATCTGGCACTTGTCAGAAGGCGCCGCAGCGAAACGAGAAGCGGGCAACATAAATTATATAATAGGGGTTCGCTGATGCATCGTGTGGGATCTGTTCTGTAAGTAAAAGCAATCAGACCTCGAATGGTCAGTACGTTGGCTCGTCACTCTCCAACTGGCCCGCTTTGTGCTCGACATGGAGGACTTGGAGGACATGGAGGCTTGATGCTGGGCTGTTGTTGCCGCGCTGCTCGACACGACAAGCTGATATTAAAAATGACATTAAAAAGGACATTAAAAAGGACATTAAAAAGGACATTAAAAAGGAGGGCCTCAAGGGTCAAGGGGCGGCGGTGACCCACCCTGGCTCTGGCAACTGGCGCCACGCTAAGCTGTGACTGTGATGGTGACGATGAATGAACATGACGGCGACCGCGACAGGATCTAGAGCATGGCTTCTGACTACGCGTGGTACGGAGTACATGGTCGCGTTACTTGTTACACAGGATATGGAGGGGGGTAGGAGCAACTCATCTGTGGAAGAGCAAGACAAGACCTGTAAAATCCCCTTTTTAAGAAAAATACGCGACTTATAAAATATAAAGCCTTAGTAATCAGTCTAGCGCTAAGATACAAAGCCTTCCAGGCCTAATCCGTGGTAGAGGCTAAGAATGCGTAACGGCTAAATTAGCTAGCAGATCAGTGAGGCCCCCGGACGCATCCAACGAACCCCTTTAAATACGTTAAGGCGGAGGTGATACCTCGCCGGCACAGTACATATGCATCGTGTGCATTCTGGTATCATCTGTACTCCGTATGTACATGCACGGAGTACATCCATCAGTACAGACAGGACGCCTTGTGATCCCTGTGCCGGTCAATACAATGGCCGAAGAAGCAGCAGCTAATCACAAGAGCCCCCCACCCTTCACACCCTTCACAGACGCAGACAAGTGTTGCCGCCGCTTGGATGGAGAATCATCCTGCCTTGTCCTTGTCGTCTCGCGGATTAATTCACACCCCTCTCGCCCAAGGGCAGGGGGAAAAAACAAACAAGTCTGGTTCCCTCCCCGCCACCCCATCCATCCCATCCATCCCATCCATCCCATCCATCCCATCCATCCCATCCATCCCATCCATCCCATCCATCCCATCCATCTGCCCGTTTCTACACGCCCCCCTTCTCCTGGCTGGCACCTCGACGTCCTTTCTCCTGCTTTGCAAGCAAATAAGTACCCCAACCCGTCCCTCGTCCTCCTGTCCGCTCTTCTCCTTCCTCTTCCCACCACATCTCAGACCTGTGCTCCATTCTTCAGCTCCCACTTCAACGCTGCTTTCTGAAATCTTTTTTCCTTTATATACCATCGTCTTTTGTTTGCTGTGATACCCATCTACGTTGATACCCTTGTCTTTTTTAATCATTTACAATGGCCGAGATCCAGAAGCCCGTTGAGCTGCCCAACGAGGAGGCTGCTCCCGTCACTGTCGTCGAGCCTGCTACAACGGATGCCATCATCGCCCCAGCTCCAGCTGTTGAGAAACAGCCCACCGAAGAGGCCACGCCCGCCGAAGGCGCAACAGATCCGGAGGTCGAGGACAAGCCTGTTGAGGAAGGACATTTGAGCTACAAAGCCCAGGGTGCTAGCTTCCCCAAGTAAGTTTTGCCTGCCGCGATGATGGCGCTGCCGCCTACAAAACGGAGAGAGGTCCGTAGACGTGAAAGTCGGTGCTGACGAAAACAACTTGGTAGGAACCTGATCCCGAGCAAAGAGTTCTTCTTCTTTGGAACAGACTCTATCGAGCCCAAGGCGCTCTCTGCCTATCTGCGAGGCGAGAAGAACACCGAGACCGCTCGCCACAACATTTCATGGGCTTCACACACGGGCAAAGGTCTGCTTTTCGTTGGCGACAAGAAGGCACCCTCAAGTGTCATAAACTTGGTAAGCATTAAGAGGATAAGACAAACAAGGGAATAATCGACCACGCTAACATACGCGCCAAAGGCCGACACCACCGAGCCTGAGACTGATGGCTCCAACAAGTTCCACTTCACCCACAAGGGTGCCAAGCACAGCTTCAAGGCTGTCAGCACCACTGAGCGTGACAGCTGGGTCGTTCAGCTCAAGACCAAGATTGCTGAAGCCAAGGAGATTGCTGCTTCCGTCACCGAGTCTGAGGCTTACAAGAACGCTCTCGAAAGTTTGAAGCCTGCTGCCAGGGAAGAGACAGTGTCTGACGAGACCAAGGCTGAGGAGACTGCCGCCGCTGAGGGCGAGGCCGCCGCTGTCACGGAGGATAAGCCAGCTGAGGAGACCAAGCGCCGATCCGCCAGCCGCAAGCGTGGTTCCATCTTCGGCTTTGGTAAGAAGGAGTCCACCAAGGCTGAAGATGTCCCTGCCGCCGAGGTCGATGCCATTGTTCCCGCCGCCGAGCCTGCCGCCGAGGCCCTCAACGCTGAGGAGACCACTGCCGCCGAGACTGAGGCCCCTGTTGCCACCGAAGACAAGGCCGTCGAGGAGGAGAAGCCTGTCGAGAGCCCCAGAGAGAAGCCTGCTGCTTCAAAGCGCAACAGCTTTTTCGGTGGTGTCTTCTCCAAGAAGGAGAAGAAGGCCGGCGATGCCAAGCCAACTGAAGAAGCTGCTAAGGAAGGCGAGATCACCACTGATGCTCTCGCTCCCGTCATTCCTCCTGTTGGGTCGACCACTCCTCTTAACGCCGAGGAGGTAAGCGCCGCCGCCGAGAACACCGAGGCCGCTCCGGTTGTCGCCACCGAGACAGCCGCCAAGAAGGATGCCAAGGAGAAGCGCAAGTCGTCGCTTCCTTTTGCCTTCGGTCGACGTGAGAAGTCTCCTGCTCCTGCTGAGGGCGAGGATAAGGTCGAAAAGTCTGAGAAGCGTCAGAGCCAGAGCCCTTTCTCCAAGCTTCGTGCCACTATCAAGGGCAAGGCCGGCGCCAAGGCTGAGGAGAAGCCTGCCGAGGAGACCGTCAAAGAAGAGGCCGTCGCCACTCAAACTTCAGCCCCTGTCACCGATGAGGCGCCAGTTATCACTGAGCCCGTCCAGGCTGCTGAGTCGGAAGCCGAGAACAAGCCCGAAAACGTCGCCTCTGCCACCCCTGCCGTCACTGCTGCCGCCTAGAGGTCCGGCAATGCTCGTGATGTGTACGACTTGAAGAAGAAACCCTGAAGACCAAAACAAAATGACTATTCACATACTTCATCTTATGAGAGGGCTAGAAATGGAAGGAAGGTTTCTGCATTTCTTCGCAAGATACCAAAGATACCCTGTCAAGGCTGCTTTCACTGATACCAATTTTCCATTTTCATTGTTGGTTGAGAAAATGCAGAAACCCCCGGACACATGACAATGTGCCACAAAAAAAAGACCAAAAAAACTTGGAGAAACAAACCGTCATCGCTCAAGTTCTCACTAGTAGTACATTGCATTCGCTGTTTCGTTCGATACCCAGTGGAGGAGAAGATAGTAATAACTAATACAACTGTTGTATGTTGATTTATATACGACGACCTTGCAATATTTCATGCTCAGTTTATTTTGCAATACTTGATGACTTGTTTGATGGTGTTGCATATCCACGTGCGACTATTTGTTGCTGTACCACTTGAGGGGGTTTGGAAAGATTCCGCCAACCTAGGCATTCCGGTATGCACCAAGAATTGGGTGCACGAGGCAGCGTCAGTAGTAGAGAAAGCAAAGTACGGAGTACATGACGAATCTCTTTCCCGGGGCAGCGTCTCGGCATTGTGCATCAGTGTACGGAGTGCGGTGCTCGCTCGCTCAACCCATCCATGATATACGACGGAGGCTCTTTTCTTCTCCAGCAACATGCCTCGACATGGTTCCACCTAGCGGGTCGTGTTGTCAACGACGGCGGTCTTGGGTGCTGCTCGGATGCCGCGTGCCGCGTCCAGATTGGACTTGCCGTGGAAGACTCTTTTAGCGGGAGGACCGAATTGTAGCATGGATGAATGACGAGGGGTAGTTAGACCCAGTAGTAACGCGTTAGTTAGACCAGGGCGCGAAATTTACTGACTGGGCACAATATCGATGAATTACCCATTGTTCACAACACACACGATTGATAGGCAGGCATGGTGCATGAAGAAGAACCATTATTCATCACTTTTCAAAACTAAAAAGAAAGGCAAGACACATAAGGGGGTATATTTCCAATCAATCCAACTGTATGCACATATATCGCCGTCAAGACCCGTGTGTTCTAAACGCCGACTCCGTTGTATTACTCCCAAGGTAATAGTCGACACGAAGCAATGCCTAGCCCCGCCCCGTGTGTATGCAACTGCCTGTTAGGTATCTGGGGAAAAACCCCCAAGGACGTTTCTAAAACATCTTTATATGACGATTGAATTCGCAGCGCTAGAATTGTTCCGCTTGGCGAAAAAGGAGGAGAAGAAGAAAAAAAAGTCGATTCAAACACCATGTTGGACTGAACACGAAAAAAAAAAGGAGTTATCGCGTGTCTTATAAGTTGCGATTGATAGGGCTGGTCGTTCATCTGCTTTGCGAAAAGCCGACTGAGCATGCTTGTGTTTTTGGGCTCAGCGTCTGTTGTATATTCAAGGTGTGATGCGAAATGGTGTGTTTGTTCTGACATTTTGACGTTTATGACGACGAGGGTCATGATGAGATTTTATAACTGGGTGCTGATGGAAGCATTTCTGTACTTGGTGACGAGCTCTTCAATTTTGGGGAGGAGCTCCGGGATACGGAAAGGCTTCGATATGACGTCGTCCTTGGGAGCCGAATTAGCAATTTTTTTTTACAACGCGGCTAGTTTCGCGCTTGGGACTAGATTGTTGCCCATGGGATGGGAAACTTACCATTCCTGCGGCTTTGGCGCTTTCGATTTGCTCAGGCCGCGCGTATGCTGTGACTGCAATGATGGGAATGTGCGTCACGATAGTACCTTCTCTCTCAAGTTGGCGGATTTTGCGCGCACACGTCATCCCATCCATCACCGGCATCTCCAGATCCATGAGAATCACCGAAATATCCACTCCGCTCTGCTCTTGCCCGGCCCAAAATCTCGATTTCTGTAGGGTTTGCAGGGCCTCGCGCCCGTGATTTGCCACAAAAGTATTGTTCCCGCAGTGGCGCAGTTGTCTCTGCAGGACTTTCTGGTTGACAATGTTGTCTTCGACAATGAGCACGTCAAATATTGACCGAGGTGGACCTGATGCTGGATTGCTGCGAGAGAGTGATTGATGGCCTTTTCTCGGCGTTGTTGTTGTTGTTGTTGTCGTCGTCGTCGTCGTCGTCGTCGTCGTTGTTGCCGCCTCGGGTTTCGATGGAGTGGCGGCGGATTTGCGCCCAAGCTTGAAAGGCCGTCTGAGCTCAGAAGCCGCTGGAGGAGGGTTGACACATTTGCGGCACTGAATGTAGAAGGTGAACTTGCTCCCAATGCCTCTCTTTGACGAAACGCCAATTTCACCGCCCTGCATCTGGGTGAGAATCCGTGAGATGAACAGGCCAAGCCCAGATCCGCCATACTGGACGTGGGTACGTGGTGTGGCTTGTTGGAAGCGCTGGAATAGCAGCTTCATTTCCTCTTCGGCCAGGCCAGGCCCAGTGTCCTCGACAGAACAGTGTATGTTGATCAGCTCTCCTGTACCCCATTCGGCCTCGTCATCTATGTCCATGCTTGCATTGCGCAAGGTGTCGGCTTTGTCAAAGTACGAGACGCCCGTCTGTATGATCTCTGATATATCCTTCGACGCACTGAGGTTCACAGTAATGTTCCGGCGCTCACGGCCTTGAGTAAACTTGATCGCGTTAGTCATCAGGTTGATCAGGACTTGGCTCAATCGTGAGGGATCCAGCTTGGTCCAAGTGACCCCGTGTCGCTCGAAGCTCTCGTCGACATTGCACTCGAACTCGATATCATGCGCGAGCAACTCGGGTTCAAACATCTTCAAGGCTGATTGTACAACCTCGACGGGCTGTGCATCGCCTGGCGTCACGGCGAGTAGGTGTGAATCCAATTTCGACAGTGTCAAGATGTCGTTGACGATGCGCTTCTGGTGGCTGGCACAGAGGTTGATGGTGTTCGCCGCATCGAGGCATCCGCCCAACAGTTCTTCCACCTCTCTACTCCCCTCTCCGTGGCCGGTGAAGGACGAAATGTTGTTGACTATTTGATCGGCACATTGAAGGATTGCTGACAATGGATTGCGCATCTCGTGACTGGTAATGTCAATGAAATTTTCTTGTTGTCTCTTCAACTCGACTGCCTCCTCGCGACGCTCAGTTTGAACCTTTTCCGCCCACTTCTGTGATGAGATATCGGTGATGCAGCCAAAAATGGATTTCAACGCCCCATCAGGTGTCTTCTCGGGGAACGCACTCATCAGAACCCACGTATCAACGGTGTTGCCATTTCTCTGCTGAGAACACTTGAAGCGGAACTCGAGAGAGATGGTCACTTTTTCGTTGATGAGCTTGGCCCACGCAGCCTCCAGACGCGGCCTGTCCTCGTTTCGAACACTAGTCATCCAGTCGCTCTCGGCATCTTGTGAGCGTGTGTGTCTCGATATCTGCCACCACATATCGTTGCAATAATTGATCGTTCCATGTGCATCGGCAATGAACATGCCGACTGGGGCAAACTCGGCCATACGTGTGAATCTGTACTCGCTTTCGATGGCCTCCTGCGTTCTTTGTATCAACTGCATGGAGAGTTCCTGTCTATCCAGGGCGGCCAATCGCGCGGCGCGCTGCCCGCGTCGTATTTCTTCTTCAAAAAGAACAACAGACGCCAATGATGTGGCTAGCTGCCGGGAGAGAAGCTGGACAAAGAGCTGGTAGTCGGCGTCGTAAGGTCTTCGGGGATTGGCGCCCAGAACAACGAAACCTGCTACGGCTTCCTTGGTTGTGGTGGGAATGACGGGGAACACGACGACAGTCGTGCATGGATGGCCGCATCCTCGCCAGTCGATGTCTTTCAGCAAATGTTCCGGCAATGTGCCTTCATCCTCTGAAAGGACGATGGGTACGCCTCCCATGGACAAGCTTTGGCGCATATATGGAGCAAATCCGTCATCAGATGACTTCAAGTCTAGCGTAGCAGGAGCGACCGCATGGTCGGCCGGGATCCCAACGGATCCTTCGAGAGAGAATTGTGACGACAGGACCGGACTGCCGGAGTGCAGCGACGACACCTCGCTTTCGGTGTCTTCCTTTGCCGAGTAGATTAAGCTGAACGGCAGGTCAAACTCGTTGTATTCGAGGCCAGTTTGCAGTTGAGGCCAGAATCCCGTCACCGTCGTGGCCGTAGCTACCCTCTCACCAATCTCTCGCAACGTAAGCATGCGTCTCTCGTTGACCTTTCGGCGTGTGTTCTCGAAGCAGGGGTTGTACAATCCAGTCACCTCTCCGTCAGAGCCAACCAGGGGAATGATTGCCCACGAGAAAAACGTCTCCTCGAGGAAGCCGTCCCGCTTGATGAAAAGGCGATTGTCGTGCTTCATAGTCGATTCCCCAGACTTCCATGCATTGTCAAAAATGGGTTTGATCTCGTCCCAGATCTCGTGCCAAGCATCTTCGTATCTGGCGCCCATGAGTTGCGGGTGTTTTTGGCCTGCCAGTGAGATGTATGCCTCATTATATATTGCTACGCAATCGGGCCCCCAGTACATGGCAGCTGGATGAGGCGTGGCCATGACCAGACTAGACATGGTCCTCAAGTCGCTCGGCCAATCAGTCATGGGTCCGAGTGATGTGGATGCCCAATCCCGCGTTTTCGCGAACTTGATGTGATCTGGTAGGTTGTCGTCCAAAGGCAGCCTTGTCCAGTCGAAGAATTGCTTGACTGGCTGTTGTAGTAGGACCTGATTCGTAAAATCATCGGGGTGACGCAACGAAGCACCAGCATCGTCAATGAAATTTGCTGGCAGGGTTTCCATGATGACATCTTCGTCTTGCTCTTCAGGAACAGCATCACCAAAATAGTCTGATGGACAGATGGATGGCTCGGCCACAGGATCAGCTGCCGGAGTGCTTGACATGGCCTGAGAAATGGCTGAGCAGCCAGTAGCAATTGGCACGTTCTCGACAGCGAGAGACGGAGGCGACGCCGGGCGCGTAGATGATCGTGTCACGTTCGAGTCGGCGCTGATGAAGCGGAACCTCTGGCGTACGGTGGCGCACGACCAGGTCATACCGCCGTATATATGAGAAGCCATCGACGCCGAGTCCTGGCTGGCTCGACCGGTGGGCAGGCATGTAGCCCAGGACACAAAACGGTCGTAGCTGCCGGCGTCACCGAAGTCACCCGCCTCGGTGCCAACGAGTTTGAGCAACTCTTGCGAAGAACGCAGCGAAGCGTTGCAATACAGAACATGGAGACACAACCTGGGCGATACCGTCAGAGTTGGATAAAGCAGGTCGATGAGAAACGTTGGTCTGTCGTCTTGCTCCACGAGCTCGATGGCTCCGATATTCTGCACTTGAGCCAGGCTCGGTGAGGTAATGCGAACGTCTGGACTCAGTGCCGAAGCGGACATATCGACAGACGAGCCCAGACTGCCAGTAGTAGTGCTCCTAGATACAACGGAGCTCATTGAGTTGATATTGGCATGTGGCAGTTTCACAGTCGTAACATCATCGCTTGGCACGTCTACCGCAGTCCGCGAAAACATGCTCGCGCTGATATCCGGGGAGGTACCCGTGGGCCGGCCCGTTCTTCTGGAGGGGTTGTGTGAGAAGAAAAGAGGCGAAAGGGGACCATCGCGATTCACTGAAGGCACGGCGGGACTTGAGGCTGCAGAGGGAATCTCAAAGCGCCGGGGAGGTGAAGAGCCGGTCCGAGGCTTTTTGAAGTGAGCGGGTTCCATGTCGGCGTCGCCAGTGGATTTGCGCAGATGCGATTGTCGCTTCCCTGAAGTCCCCAGATGGGGCGGAGGGTGAGCCCCTTTTGTGGTGGGAGTTGGGGCAAGAGCTGAAGTCAAAGTGGCTTGCGAGGACCATGAGTGAGCGGCCGTGACGCATAGCAGGTCGTGCCCATTATCAAGAACTTCCCGTTGAGCTTCGTTTCGACCAGGTTCGGGCGACCAGATAGGCTTCGGAGGCAGCGAGAGCGTCGTCGGTAGGGCCGTTGTGCGGCGTGAGTTCCTTGACAAGATATCGTGGGATGAAGAGGTAGCAATCGAGTCAGAGGTGGATTTCAAGGTACTAGAGGAACGATGAGACCGTGAGCTCGGGTGGGAAACAGAGGAGTCCTCTTGCTCGTGCATCAAGACGTCGGGACGCCGGGGTGATTGTCTGAAAAGGGATTGGTACTGGCAGTGGTCACTGATGACTGGTAGCTGAGCTGGTAAATGAGAAGCGTCTGGGCCAAAATGTAACAGCCGAGCCGGGGTGTTGACGGACGGAGGGACGGGACAAGTCGTCGGGCTGGATGGACGGCAGGCAGACGACAGGCAGACGACATGTAGATTCTGATGCAAGACGGGCACATGTAAGACGGGGGGGCGGGTAGAGCGGTGGATCGCGGAATCGTCAAGGTCAATGTCGACTGGATTCGGAGTTGTGGGCCGCGAACTGTGGACCGTCCGTCGGAGAGAGGCCTTGGAGGCAAGGCAGGGCAAAGAAACAAAGAAAGCAGGGTCTAGAATCGATGCCGCCAGCCAGGGCAAGTGCCACCCACCTGGATGCGAGGTGGGTGCGTCGGCACTTCAGCATAGACTTGGCGCCGATGCTGTGCTTGCCTGTGAGAGAACTCCCAAGGGGCACGCGAATTTCAATTTCGCTCATCAGGAGCTTTTAAATAACGAGCAGGATGTAACGAACTCCGGCAAGTAGCTATTAAAAATTCGTTACAAGAGAGAGACCGTTGATGCAGAACGGGCGCTGCATAGTGTAGAGCGATCTTTCCGGATTTGGTTAGTCCTGCTTATCATTTGAAATCTCCTGAGCGGGCTTGTGAGGGAAGTTTAAACTTGCATCGTGTCCCGGCACCGCATAAATCAAAGCTCCGACGCTCACCCTGGCCTGGTGCGTACGGAGTGAAGGCCCGCAGATTCATTGGCCATAAGTCAGGCCACTAGCGTGCGGGCCACCTCACCTAGGACCGGGCCACCTTAATTAGGCATAGTAGGATCGCGAATCTCAAGGCATAATTGGCTAAGATTTATCTTAAAAAGCGGGTAGCATTAATGCTGACAAAGCTACCAATGGCAGAGCCCTTGCCCCAAATCCAACGAATCAGAGCCCGCCAAAGCCATTGATCGGCCCACCCGCCACGCCTAGCGCTATGCCTAATTAGGGTGGCCCGGTCCTAGGTGAGGTGGCCCGCACGCTAGTGGCCTGACTTAGCGCCTTGTTAGGGTGTGATCCAGGTAGGCGCAGTCGTTCAAAAGCTGGCGCACTTAAGACCCCCGTAGCCTGTAGGTATAAGTTAGCTATGTATGGCTAAAGGTGGAGAATTTACTTTATACTATCTATACATAGCTTACTAATATAAAAGAGTGCGCTATTCTTTAGAGTGCGCTAAAATAATTAGCGCACTCTTTTTTAGTGTGCTAGTGGCCTTTTTCTCTGGGGCTTCCCTCTTTTAGCTATCTAAATAGCCCCTATTTCTACCCCTGTGATTCTAGTACATTATAAGCAAGGGGTCTCTAGAGGTGTGGTAGTTACCCAGATTATGTAATCCGTACTGTAAAACACTGTCTGAATATGGGAAAACGCCAGCTTTAACAGAATAGTGGGTCTAAAATAACGAATTTTAAACGACTGCGCCTACCTGGATCACACCCTTATAGTATGCAGGGAGATTTCCCGTCACGCGCCGCGCTCTCGTTGTGGCTATTGCACGGGTCAGCTGGCGGCGAGGGGTAATGAGATCGGCAATTGTGGCAACACGCTTGAGAATGAACCCCCCAGCGTGCATCTCTTCTCTCTCCCCTCTCTCCCCTACGGACTTTTTTTATTCTTTGCTTTTTCTTTGCTTATTGCTTCTTACTCCATATTGTTCTGGCCACCCGCTGTCCAATAACCGCGACCATATCTGGCTCCATATGTTCGCCATTGAATCAGAGCATTACATACAGTTGGGTCGGCCGACGCCCTGTTAAAAATAAGTTGGTTGTAACCTGTTACCTGACAGAGGGACAGGCCTTTCACGGCGGCGCCAAGTTTCTGACGGGCTTTTTAATTTTTTGAAGAGTTCACATAATCTGACCATGGCTAAAGACATGACCATCCTAGTAATACACATGCTCGCCTGACCATACCAGAGACCTTATCATTTATAATTTACTTCATATATGAGGTATCAAGACTTTTAGGTCAGGTTAGGTCTGAGGTATGGGTTAAGTCAGCATGTGAACGTAATGAACTTTGTTAGCGACAAAGTCTAGTACAACTTGTATATGGATTATTATATGGGGCGGCTACTTTCCGAACAAAAAAGTTTGTGAGCCTCTTCTGCTAGCTTTCTTTTATCAGAATTAGCTCTTCTCTTACGGAGTAGTCTCTAGCTAATAGGCACGCAGCTACGCGCCTCTAGCTGTATATCCCCTAACGAGCGTGGTGCATAAAAAATTAAAAGACTAGGGAGACAAACTAATATAAACACAAATCCATAAATTTCTATGCAAACTTAGCTGACAAAAATAGCTAGCGCGTCTTTTATGCAGACTTTGCGCGCTGGCAAAGTTCGTTGGGTTTCGTGCACACCTCCTAAGGGGGCATGGTCGCATGGTAATTATGCGTACACCACTGTACTCCGTACCGGAGCAATCTAATCGGCTAGAATTCCATCCTTGGTGCCAACCTCTATCAATCATGATCAGGATGCGATTGGTGTCAAGAGTCGATTGGCGCCACCACCGGCATGACGAGCCGAGCGCAAAAGGGTCATGTCCAGCTCGCATTGGTGCTCTTCTGGCCAAACTCAGCACGCGAACGTGCAATGGCTCAGACATCTTCGCTAACAAGACTCGTCAAGTCGACCAATAACGATAGCAACACCAAATTCTTTGCTCACGGCTTGCACGGTTGGTTGCCACGCCATTATCTTGGCCCCTGCGGCATCTCATGGCTTCCCCATCGTCCCAATTGGCTGCATCCTGCATCACCCCCGCGCTCAGCCAATCAAGAATCACATGCCGTTGCAGGCGCTTAAGCATCCCTTGGCTCGCCGCTTCTCATTGGCCACACTAGGTGTGATGCTCGTCCTTCCCAATCACATCGCATGTCGCCTTGTCGTGCTTCGCTGCGCTGGGATTGAGTCTGAGAGTGAGGAAGGAGGGGCCGGCGGGAAAGGCCATGGTCCTTAAACGGGCTCTCCCTCCCCAAGCTGATGGTTTCCCGAAACTTGACTTGTTGGGGGCAGAAGCTTGATCTCTGTCTTCTTGAATGATTCGCATGATTCTCGAATGAACTGATGAAAGGTGCCAATCGTACGAACTCGGTCGAAACGAACGCCTCGCCGACATCAAGACCCCGTCGTCCTGTGGATGCGACTCGACCATAACGAAGAACATACAAAATCGCTCAGGAGGTGATTAGGTTCAACGGCCCGCAACGAAGCTTGTCTCACAACGAGACGACGTCAGATCAGTACATGCATGGCATGATCGAAAACACCGCGAGCATTTACTGCCTCCCACAATGAAGCTCACCTTCACATCGCGGGAATCCCGCTCATACCGCATCCTCCACCGAGTATGGCCTCGAGCAGCAAGAAAAGGAACAGCATGGCTCATACCCCTCGAACTCATCGGCTTGGTGCCCATCCTCACCATCTTCAGCATCGCACAGCCAGACATGTACCGATCAACCATGTGGGAGATCGGGTTTCAGCACAAACTCAACTCCAACCCTAACATGGTCTTATACGCCTATGCAAACTACCAGCCTTTGCCCAAGATTCCTTTCATCTGGTCCCAGACGTGAGTTGCCGCTGATTCCAGTCTTCATGATGTCCCCGTGTCGAGGACACGCCGTTGATCGGCTACTTTTATGTGCATGCCACAGGTACAAGGAAGGAAGCACAAGTTGGCTAACTTGGGGTTTTATCTCCAGTCTGACCGATTTCAACGTCGCCATCTCCGTCATATCGCTCTTCTTCCTCCTCGCCAAGCTCATCTCCTCCATCATGAAACTGTGGTATCCCGTCTTTGCCACCTTTGTCAACTGCGCCATGGTGGCCCTCTACGTCGTCAGCACCTACGGCCAAATCGGTCCCGACTATGCAGATGCACGATATCCAGCCCCCGCGGCGTGGTATTTCCGACAGGGTTGCGATCTGGCCAAGAGATATGGCAAGTACAGATCATGCCAAATAGCCCAGGCGTCGTTATTTATTACGCTATACATGCTGTAAGTCGATGGGTGCGCCCCCGCTTGTGTCGTCGCTTTTCATCGTCTGGGAGACGCAGCGGAAACAAGAAGTGAGTCTGGATCGCTGATCAAACAGTGTAATTTATGTGCTCAACTTGGGCTTTTCGATCTGGGCCATGTGGCCAAACCCTCTCAACGACGTAGATGAGGAAGACGACCAGTTCTCCACCAGTTCGGACCTCAAGGAGCGATCGACCTGGGAGATGCAGAACATGAAGTCGCCCATGTCGATTCGCGAATCACCATTTACGCCGAGGACACAGGCTTTCCGTACTCTGGATAGACAGCTTCCTCTGCGACAGCACCAAGGCTCGCGATAGGCCGTTGTCACGCTTCGATAGTGAGGAGTTTGCATAAGAGGCAGCAGCTATGACGTGGATGTAGGAGAGATGTGGACAAGCAATGTGAGGCGGGGCTGGCTCAATTCACCTTTGACTTGGAATTATGTTTGGGATACCTGGCGTATTTGGGACATGGGCAACAATCTACGAACGCGGTGACTTATTGATCCATTTATCATGTTATACCTTGCATGACCATTCCTCAGGTTTCACTTTTTATTGTCAGATTACGAGGGTGAAAACGATAGCAAATTCGTGAATAACCTCGTGTGGTGTCCAGCTGTTTCGTCGTTTCGACTTGCTTGAAAGACGAAATAGTGCCCCAAGCACTGATACGTGCCGAAGCTTTCGTTGTGCTCTGAAGAAGACACGTGAAGCATGCAGTGAGACAATAGCGCTGGTCTTGCAAAAAGGTTTCCGGTACGGAGAAATCTGTAAGTTAAATGAAGTTGGTTTCGCAACGGAGTAGCATGGCATCAATCAGTTGACCCCATCGGAATTCGTGGCGCGGAATCTCGCAGGAGCTGCCTACGTACACAATTCCAGTCCTCGCAAGCCCACTGTTAGCCCACTGTTAGCCCACTATTAGCCCACTGTTAGCCCACTGTTAGCCCACTGTTAGCCCACTGTTAGCCCACTGTTAGCCCACTGTTAGCCACTGTTACGTAAGCTGCAAGCAATCGATGTCACTGGTCCAGCAGTGACGTCGTTGGAGTCATGGACCGAGCTCCCGTCCCCCGCATGCCTCTCCACTCCGTAGCCGGCCTTTTCCTCGCACGCCAGGACTTCTTTGCCCTCGACTTCTCCGCGAGCATTCTACTGAACTTCATTTGTCTCTCAAGCTGATTCGATTTGCGATATTTCGCACTTCGCGTCGCGGCCCCGGCGTCTGTCTCGACATCTTGGATCTGCTGTCGGAAGCTGTGAGCTCCGACGTAGACGAGGCTTGTTCGTCGTCAACCTCCAAATGGCGCTGTGGCAGAGACTGACAGCTCCAACGTCTAAGCTGTGCTTTCATCCCACCATCCCCTTGATTCTTTCTCGATACGCCTCCACAATGCCTCCCCAGGTACGATTCGCAATTGCTCTGGCAGACAGTCAGACAGTCAGACAGTCAGACAGTGAGGACTGGCTGGCCGGGTGGCTCCTGTCTTTGGCATTCCTTCTGACCACGGCCCATAGTTGAAAGATCCGTCGCTGCTGAAGCAGGATGTTGCTTATATCAACGGCGAATGGAGAGCGGCCAAGTCGGGCAACACCTTCAAGGTCGACGGTACGTCTACAGACCTGTCCACAATCGCATTCTGCAACAAACCTGGCGTCTGATCATGGGCCAGACCCCTCTACCGGTACCCCGATCGGGACAGTAGCCGAATGCGACGCCGAAGATACCAAGCTGGCCATCAAGGCTGCTGCCGATGCCTTCCCCGCCTTTCGAGGCCTCACCGGGCGTGAGCGTGCCAAGCTGCTGCGCAAGTGGTACGACCTGATGGTGGAAAATGCCGACGACATTGCCAAGCTCATCACTTGGGAGAATGGCAAACCCGTTGCCGAGGCCAAGGGTGAAGCTGCCTATGCTGCCAACTTCTTCGAGTGGTTCAGCGAGGAAGCTCCCCGGACCTACGGCGACACCATTCCCGCTACTGTGCCTGGGAACCGTGTGTGGACGATCAAGGAACCCGTTGGCGTGTGCGGGCTGATCACCCCGTAGGTCGTGGCTCAATGTACCTCTTTTGATGGACTGACCGGCTGACGATGTGCAAGATGGAACTTCCCTGCTGCCATGATTACCCGGAAAATCGCACCTGCGCTGGCCGCCGGCTGCACCGTCGTGTGCAAGGCCCCCGGCGAAACGCCTTACACTGCTCTGGCTGTCGCGGAGCTCGGCCACCGAGCGGGTATTCCCAAGGGCGTCGTCAACGTCGTGACCACGCTCGAGAATACTCCCGAGATTGGCGAGGTGCTCACCACCGATCCCACTGTAAAGAAGGTGTCTTTCACCGGCTCCACCGGCGTCGGCAAGCTTCTCATGAAGCAGTCATCCGGTACCCTCAAGAAGCTGTCCATGGAGCTCGGTGGCAACGCGCCGTTTATTGTCTTTGACGACGCCGACTTGGACACCGCCATCGCCGGTGCCATCGCCTCCAAATTCCGCGGCACAGGTCAGACCTGCGTGTGCGCGAACCGCCTCTACGTCCAGGAAAGCATCTACGACGAGTTCGTCACAAAGTTCACCGAAAAGGTCAAGGCTTTCAAGGTCGGCAACGGATTCGACGAGGGAACCACCCACGGGCCTTTGATCCACGACCGCGCCGTCACCAAGGTCGAGGCTCACATCAAGGATGCCCAATCCAAGGGCGGCAAGATTGTCGCCGGCGGCAACAAGATGCCCGATTTGGGTGCAAACTTCTTCCAACCCACCGTCATCCGCGACATGACTCCCGACATGGCCATGGCCACAGAAGAGACTTTCGGCCCCGTGGCTGGTATCTTCCCGTTCAAGACCGAAGCCGAGGTTGTCGAATTGGCGAACAAGGTCGAGGTCGGTCTTGCGGGCTACTTCTTCTCCCGAGACCTGCAACGGGTGCACCGAGTTGCCGAGGCGCTGGAAGTTGGCATGGTCGGCGTCAACACGGGCATCATCTCTGACCCGGCGGCTCCGTTTGGTGGTGTCAAGGAGAGCGGTTTCGGACGAGAGGGGTCCAAGTATGGTATTGGCGAGTACCAGGTCACCAAGATGATTACCTATGGTGGAATGGGTCAGCCTCTCCAGAGCTAGGAGAGGGGTGTTGGGATAGGGGAACAAGGGTAGGGGTAGTTCATCAGGTGATTGATTAGCTGGGCAGCGCGGGAACCAGGGACGTACAAGACGTCGGGCATCATCTTGAAAGTCGCCCAACATCGGTCAGCAAAGGTAGGTCATGAGATGGTACCAGATCATATGTACGACGTGTGTCTGCCAGCTGTAACAGCTGTAACAGCTGTAACAGCTGTAACAGCTGTAACGTAACATCTGGCTGGCTCATGGCTGTCTTCCTTCCCTTTTTAGCAAAGAAACTGTTTTTCGAGTATTCTCATTCGCCGACCACGTCGGTATCTAGGCACTTGATAAGATCCAGGAATCTCCGGCCTCGAGAGTCCATGTCGATAAATACCTGGGAGATTCAATCATCCGAGTCCATAGATCATTGTACTGAGCGTCCTATGCTGGGACGACAACTAGACCTTCAGGTGATTTGATGATTCTCTCCCCGTTTGAAGGTCCATTCAGAAAGAAATTGAGCCAGACTTGACTTGTTGTTGATACCTCTCTGCCTCGCCGACCTCGATTGCCAAAGATCTTCCCCCACAGTTCTTTCTCCTGATGGTGATGGGGCAACCAAGTGAGCAAGTCCATGTAGTGCCATGGCATGTGCAATGGCAATATATTTTTGAGGTGTTCTGTCACCGCCCCGTCGCGAGAATAAAACAATATGTATATTGATAGGATCGATACTCCCAACAATGTTCGTATAGCATAGTGGTAGTGCGTCCGCTTTACAGAATGACTCACAATTCGCGGAAGGTCCTAGGTTCGATCCCTAGTACGAACATTCCTTTCCTTTTGGCCGTTTCTTTTTGCCATTCCATGATGATGTTCGGGGCTGGTAGTTGTATTTGAAGTTGTCATATGTGCTTGGTGTTTAATTGTCAACTTGCTGCGTGATCTGCTTAACACACGTGGAAAGCAAGCATGAAATTGGCTGTCAATTGAGACATATAGTCAACGCCCTATTAGAGACACCTACAAACAAACAGTCAACCTTTTCCTCGTCCCACCCCGTCCTAGATTGTCCTAGATTGTCCTCACTAACTAACAATGTCAAAATGGAGCGATTTTTCAACAAGCTCGAAAAGGGAGAGAGAGTCTTGTTGGCTCTTTTCTTTTAAATTCCTTGATTTTATCATCTCGCAGCCCCCGTCGCGGCGATATCCCAAACCTGGCCAGCGCAAGCACCAGCTTATCTTATCGCCAAAAACCCATCACCACCACCACCACCCATCATCACCACCACCACCCACCAACCAAGCTTTTCTCCAGCTCACAACCACACCAACTACATCCCCCCAGCCATGGCGCTCACCACCTCCAGCATGCTCCGCCGAACTCTCCGCCTCGCCACCCCCATCGAAGCGTAAGCGTGAGCTCCTCTTTCCACTCACTCCAAAACCTCAACTAACTCCACTCCCTCAGACCCAGACCACTCCTCTTGCAACGACAACCCGCGCGACGCTTCCACGCCTCGCCCCCAACCCTCAAGAAGCGCAAGATCGCACCGGCCGCCAACTCACCGCCGACGGCGACGGCGTCCCAGACCCCATCATCGCCCGACCCCCTCGACCCCCTCGACTTCACCTCCCTCCTCGCCGCCTTCGCCCCGCAAGACACGCACTTCAGAGCGCAGCTACAGACGATGCTCCACGGCGGGCGCTTCAACCCGTCCAGCCTCGGCGCGCTCCCCATCCCCGTCAAGTCGGCCGACGGCACCCCCGAGACGTTTCCCCTCGGCGAGCTCGCGCAGGTGGTGCCCCGCTCGGGGCGCGCAATCTCGCTGCTCGTCAACGAGAGGGCGTACATCAAGCCCATCATGTCGGCCGTCCAGGCCAGCAGGGAGTTCAACCAGCAGCCGCAGCGCAGCGAGGACAACGACCTGGAGCTCCTGATGAGGGTCGAGCCCGAGCGCAAGGAGGAGCTCGTCAGGAGGGTCAAGGAGGCGGCGCAGGGGTGGAGGGATCAAGTCCGGCAGGCGAGGTCCAGGCATGACAAGGTGCTCAAGGGGTGGGCCAGGGACGGCACCGTGCTCAAGGACGCGGCCAAGAGGGCGGAGAGGGAGCTGCAGAAGGTGCAGGACGGGAAGATGAGGGAGATTGACGCGGAGGAGGCGCAGACTATCAAGATGCTGGAGAGGAGGTGAGAGTTGGTTGCCTGCCCCCCCCCCGCCGCCGCATTGTTGAAGCGAATGCGGGACGGACGGGGGGACTCTGTATATAAACATTGCAACATCAGATGTTTAGTTGTTGTGGGAATTGACAAAGTCATGAAAACCGGCCCATCGCACTCAAGATGGCAAGATCGTCCTCTTCTTCTTCGTCAATGGCCATGGGGTTGTTAACACGTCGGGATCCAAGACCAAAGCAACCAACCCCATGTTTAGACGACGGCGCCCAAGCCATCCATCGGAGGAGCAATGACCGACTTTTTCTTTCTTTTTTTCTTTTTTTTTTTTTTTTTGCAATTGGAAGCAGTTGGTGTTGTCAAGTTTGCAAGGGGGGGGGACCTATAATACACGTTGTTACAAAACCCACACTACGCCTCAGCAGCCTTCCTCTTTTCAGCGCCCTTTGCATTCTCATTCCCCTTGGCAATCTTCGTCCCGCCCACCAAAGAAGTCAGCTTGTTCTCAAACTTGTCCAGATCGCTCTTCTTCCACGTCTCAGCCCGCAAATGCCATGTCCTCGAGACCCCAGCCGGCTCCGTTGAAAACGTCATTCTCTCGTGCTCCCCCATGACGGCCTGTTCGAAAATCACCTTGCGGACCGACTCCTCCGCCCCCGAGACAAGCACATGATCCTTCTTCTCGCCGGCCTCGTCCTCCTTCTGCTGCAGGTGCAGGTACCTCTCCGCCGCGTCCTTGGCCTTGCTGTCGGCGAAGAACCGCACCCCATGGGCCTCCAGATCCGCAGCGTAGCTAGCAGCCTGCAAGTCCTGCGGCGCGCCGACGGGGTCAGCGGTGCCCAGCGCACTCAGGTTCTCCAGGACGGTTGCCTTCCTGCCGGCCTCGCTCGTCGGCACGGCGGGGGCAAACGCCGCGAGGGAGTCCAGAGTCAACGAGGGCGCGTACGTGGTCTTGGTGCCGAACCGCATGTCCCTGTCGAACTGCTCTTCGTACGGGTCCATGACTTCGAACGGATCCTGTCGCTTGCCGAATGTCTTGCCGTCCTTGTCGGCGTCGTCCTTGCTTGAGCGACGTCCCTTGGTGGCCGCTGCACGACCGCCGCCGCCGCCCCCACGGCCTCCTCGTCCGCCTCGGAGGCTTGATCCCCTTCCGGCGTTTGCGCCCCCGGGACGAGAAAACCTGCTCCCATAGGCGGGTGACTGCGCTCGGGGGTGTTGACCTTGGTTTTGGGTGCCTGCGCCGGTCTGACCTTGGCCTCGTCCTCGTCCTCGTCCTCCAAAGGTGCCACGGCCGCGCGTGCCCAAGCCTCGCGGTAGACTCCGAACATCGATGATGACTTTTGGTTGCGAGGTTGATGCTGACTGGAGACCAGACGAAGACGACGGCTGGAGTTTTGCCGGGCTGCCAAGTTTTCTCACAAAAGAACTGATCTCGCTCGTGGCAGCTCTTGATCGTTGGCGGACGGATGGTTTGGAGTCCGGGTTGGGTGGTGCAGCGTTGTCTTCAGCGAGCGATGAGGAGGTGGAAAGTTCGCGAAAGTAGTTTTTGAGGGCGACTCCGGTCCTTTGAACCTCTGGACTTGCCCGGGAGCATGCCGAGCGCAAGTTCTGGACATTCATGATGGCTTGGACGCTGGTGTCATCACTGAGGCATTGAGAGGGGGTGAAGCTGGGGTGGTGCCTCAAAATAGGGATTTACATATTTTCTGCCGCATGGCTACCCACGAGTCGGGCAGGCGGTCAATGCACCCAACTTAAACTCATCCATTGCATTCATCGCCTTGTGGTGAATTTCCCGGTGAAGAAAGAAAAGAAGAAGAAAAGTCTCCTTTAAACGTATATTACGAGGTAATGTGGGACTTCAAGGCCCCAGATACCAAAAAAGAAGATGCCTGAACTAAATACTCCAAACGCCGCCGGTGCGAAGGACCCCTCTTGCGTAGAGAGCCAAACATCGCGTTTTCCATCTCTTCTTGTAATGCAGTCAATGCCAAATCTTGTGGACAAGGCGACAAAGATGGCGCAGACCCAGAGGCCTCGCACAACTACGAATCCCAAGGCGACTCGGCCTCCAGGGTGGCCTCCGATTCTTCCATAACCCCAATAGTGTAGGCAAACAACGTGTCTAGTTCCCAGATCATCCTTCCCAGAAACCCCAGGCTAAGCAAGCACTGGCCCCAAACAATTCCCATCCTGAGAAAGAATTGACCCGGCCTGTTCGTCATTATAACACAGCAATTTTTTCAACAAGGACACGCTTCCTGGATCATTCCAGATTCCAGAGCAGCAAAAATGCTAAAAACACCATAAAAAAACGTCAACCCGTATACGTATATCACTCCATGAAAAATAATGATGGGTTGCGTGGTTCGTGACTCATGGGACAAGCTAGATCATTGGCAGATCAGTGTCAATTCAAGAGTGCATCGACTTCCAATCCCAGCTCGAGCCTTCTTGATTGGTAAGAGCAGCAAATCTGGTGATCGACGCTTTCCCTTCTCCCGCATGTGCACCGAAAATGCATCAAGGGCACAGCCTTTTCGGGGAAGAAAGGGGCGTCTAAGGTACGCTCTGAGGCTGCACGCTCGCCGGCTGTGAAGATTGGTCAGTACGAAGCCATCCAAATGAATCGAGAGTGTGTGCCACGCAAAAGAGGCTTACGGGGCTATTGAGCATTTGTTGTCGCTTGTTACGACCCTTTTTAATGTGACTCTTCAGAGCACTGGAATCCAGCGGTTTCAACAGCTCGAAACTACACAAAAGTTCCGACGAGACGGACATGACGGCGCCCCAATTGTCGAATTCGCCGCAATACTGTGTGTGCAACACGGTCAGTTTCTCCTTGGGTAACAACATACTTTCGGGTTGGGGTTTGGGAGCACGAACATTTGGCGCGCTGAAGACAGTGACCAAGACCCTGTCGTTGAAGAATTCATAGCCATCCTCGACCACCATATGTGCTCGACAGATGAGGTCAAAGTCGTGTACCGCAAGAAACTCGGTGATAACGCGTTTACCGAAACAGTAACTGACGCCTCTCTCATTTGCTTCCCAATCCTGCTCCATGTCCGCAGGATCTGCCCATAACAAGTCATTCAGCAAACCATAGTCGGGGACGTCTGTCGGTCGAGCAATGTCTCGAATGTCGTCCATGTGGCTCAGAGCAGGCGAAAGACCACCGTGTACGCAGAATATCTTGCCCGCTACAATGGCAGCAATGGGCAACGTATTGAAGCAGTCGATAAAAGTCTTCCAAATCTTGACATTGCACCTTCGCTTGCATTCGTCGTAGAAACCGTAGACTCGGGTCACATTTGCGCATTCGTGATTGCCACGGAGAAGAAAGAAGTTCTCGGGGAACTTGAGCTTGTAACACAATAGAAGTAGGATGGTCTCGAGCGATTGCTTGCCTCGGTCGACGTAGTCCCCTAGAAAGAGGTAATTGGCCATTGGGGGGAACCCGCACATCTCAAACATACGGATGAGATCCGTGTATTGACCGTGTACGTCTCCCACAATCTTGACCGGTGCGTCTAGTTCCAGCAGGGCCGGCTGAGAGAGGAGCACTTCTCGAACCCGCTGGCAGATGGCGACAATCTCGGCATTCTTGAGGCACACGCCCTTGGTTACTTTGCCGGCGTAACCGGCATCCAGTAACCGCTTGATGTAGTCGTCAAGGTCCATGTCCTTGATTTCCGCCATGCCCACGTTGCCATTTGAATCGACCTTTGTGGCCGAGTCCATTGCAGGAGAGTGGGAAACATTGATGATCATGCTGTCTCGTTTGACGAGGATGGGTGTTCCGGGAGACTGCATATGTGCAGTGGCGCTGGCATTCGAAGCCGTCGGTGGCTGATCAGATACGTGGTCGACCTCGCCAGACGCCTGTGCAGCCGCGACGTCGTGAGCAGCGCCCTTGGCACTAGCAGAGAGCACTGGCGAGGGCGGCGGCGGCTGATCCTCAAAAATGCTCGGGTCTGTCGTCGATGACAGGTCGGTGGAGTTGTGCCTCAAATGCGGCGTCTCGCTGCGACTGTTCCTGGAGCCGCCACTGCGACCAGAACGAACCGAGGCCGCGTCGAGCGTCTTCTCGCCGTTGGACTCGCCATTAGCCAGTAATGCCGAGTTTCTGGGACTGTCGGTGGTCAGCGACTTGCCGCTATTGCTTCCAGGAATTTTGGATCGGAAAGAGCGAAAGGATCGCGAAGAGTCTTTGGTGTCAGACCTGCTGATGGAAGGGTATGCCTGCAAGCCATCGGAGCCGGAGCCCTTGCCCGAGGAGGAACCACCTCCATCTTTGGAGGCTTGATTACCCATCGCACTGGGGATGATGTACTATCGGAAGCTGTCGACGACGAAGCAACGGCGGAAGCGAGGAGATGGATCTGGAGGTGCTATGAGCGAATGGATGAACAAATGCGATGCTGTGTCTGTAGCTAACGTTTGCGGTGGTGAGTGTCTCAAAGTCGCGTGGCAATCGGTGGGGTCTGGCTTTCGCCTATTTGCGTAGTGGTCCTGCCGGGGCTGATTGGATCAGCAATGTATGGGGAGCTGAAGAGCTTCGGTGGCGGTGATGATTTGTGTGACGACAGAGCGAATGGCAAAGGACGAGGGAATAAATTCGAGACTGGACCTAGGGAGGATGAAAGAGCCGACCGAGGACATGGAAGAGGGCAGAACGAGAAATGGTGAAGGCGTCCGTCTTGGGGATATCTCACACAATGTCGCGCTCAATCGGTCAATTCAAAGCCGAGACGAGTCACGGCGAGATGATCGGGCTCTCGGAGCTTTGGCTGATGACGTCGTTGCTGCTGTTGATGGATGCGATTTTGGTCGTGGCGGCTGGGGGTGGGCAGTGGCGCTTGCTCTGTGCTACACAAAAGCTGACGCTGGTCTTGCGTGCCTTGACTGGAAGAAATGAAGCCGGACCAGAGGTAGGGCAAGCTGCTGTGTCCGTATCAGCAGCGATTGCAGGGCGGTCGACGACGATGGAAAATCGAATCGAAGGGGAAAGCTGGTCTTGCGTGACAGTCGGCGATACGGGCTTAAGATGGACTGGACTCGACTGGACTCGACTGGACTCGACTAAGGAAGACCCGTCTGGTGGTCGCGGCGGGCGGGCACGAGGGTGGGTGCGGATGCGGATGCGGACGCACTGTGTTGATGACCGTGGCCCCGGTTGACTGCTGGTGTCAGTTTGTCAGGTCAGGTCGGGCCAGGCCAGGCCAGGCAGGCGCTTGTACCTTGTACACTCTGGTTGCATAAACAAAAAGAGAAACCAGCAGCAACTGGAAAACAAGGTTGGCTGGACGGGATGGGTCAAGTACCTGCAGATCCGGAGACGGGTTGGACGCGGCGACACGACTTTGCCAAGATGTCTTGATTGAGCAGGGTGGCGACGGATCGTTTGCACACCAGATTGGACCACAAGATTGGACCACAAGATTTTGTGCGTTTGGATGGATACGCCAAGAAGAGTTAAAATGCGACGATTGGCAATGCCTCAATGAGCTTGCTGGCCGCAAGGTCTGTTGAAATTGGAGGAGACAGAGGCTATCTCAACTTAAATCCCTGGCCGTGCGATTATCGGCGCTTGCTGTTGACAATAGTGCCGTTTTTTTTGGTAGTTTTGACAGTTGCAAAAGGCTACTTGATGGATGCGAGCGACGATCCAGGTACGCTTTGTACGAGCCGAGAAGTTGTTCGGTTGATGTTGTGTACAGTTCTTGTTCCAGATGGTGCGGCCGAGCGATGTCTTATCAACGACGATAGCTGCTTTGGCAATCGACATGGGCGAGCTGAGCGCCAGATAATGCCCAGGTATTGTCACTTGGAGAGTTGGAGGATGCGCGGTCTGTGTGAAATCTGTTGTTGGCTGACGACGAGAGTCGAAGTGCTCAGCTGACCAGGAGCAAAACGGTATAACCAGACGATAGCTGGGGAGCTAGCCGACGAGTGGTGGAGTCTGCTTCTTCAGAGTCTGGATAATCAGACAAAGTCAAAGTCGGAACGAGTGAAAGGGGACAGAGAGATCAAAACCCAGACAGCAGGTGGAACGGCATTGATTGATTAATCAACGGAAAATAAGCTTCGTGACGAGGCGCCGTGAGACTGGAAGCCATGGTAAGACGAATTGCGACGGACCTGGTGGGGGGGAACATGGAATATTGAAACCCAGACGGGAGCCGGGAGGGTTGTCTGGTGATGGCTGGGCCTGATTGGCCCCAGTTGGCCAGGCCCCACCATCCATTATCACCCGACGCCCGCTTGCCTGCTCCCTGCCAACTTGTTAACCCCCCTCCTGCACCTGCCATCTCCCCACACCGAGTGCTTCGTAATCTGTAGGGTAGGTAATCCGTACTCCGTGCATGCTTCCTTTCCGACTACCCCTCTCATGCTCTCGTGACAGATGACAGGAGCTTTCTGCCTGGTTCACGACGTTGGTCTGTCTGCATACCCATATTATCAGACGCACACTACCCCGATTGTTTCACCATTTCTCATTCATCCAGCACGCCTTCTCCATGCCGCCCCGCCGCCCCGGGCCGAGCTGGTCTGGATGCCAATATAACTTCAACAACTGCCAGTAAAATTACATCGGGCTGCAATACATGGATCCAAATGCGAGGGTCTGTCAAGTCCCTGTTCCCTTTCGTCGCTCTGGTAGTCTGATGCCCTGCGATAGTCTCGGCTACCTAAATAATGTAGGACGTCGTGTTATCTACCTACTAGGTAAACCACAAAGTCTCGCCCATCTGGCTCACGCGTAGCGATCAGATCCCGGTAGGAGGAGCTCACCATCGACCAGGCACTTGGACTGAACCATCACCACCCCCACATCGGTGCCGTTGAGAACGGTTCTGGCGGTGGTTGCATCTGCTTGTCCGCTCGAATGCATTCTCCTTCCCAGAAACACGTCCCATTTGTTCGAGATGGCACGAAGACTCTGTATATCCCTTCCAAAATGTGCCTAGCATTCGACGAGTCTGCATCGCGCAAGGGCATGGCCACACAGTTCAGAATCCGTTCCAGCACATCCACGCAGCTGCGCGGCGCAGACGACTCACTTATCGAAGAAGCAATGTCTTGCTTGGCATGCATGGACTATCTGCCAAATCTTTTTCAGCTCAAAGCATGTGATCAGGTCGGGTCCGGTTATTCAATGCTTTTTTATCCGTCCGAGAGACGCAGTTTGTTCCTATTCAATGTCTGAGACTTTGCTAGTGAGATTCGTTCTACAGACCATCCGAGGTCTACTCATCTCGCTATAGGATCAATTTGCGTAACGGCATACTTGGTGACGTGGGCAATGTCCCCGTCCAAGACAACCCAGGCTAATCGAAAACAGGCGGGTGCAACATTACAATCTGAACCACTGACAGCGAGTACCATCAAGATGAAGAATGCCGGATGATTGTCATCAGGATATTTCCAATGATCTGCTGGGCCGGCACGACCTGGCGCGCACGAGTTCATCATGCCGACATCAACTTGGGCATCCCTCACGAATTTCAGACTTATTGACTCTCATGCCAAGCTTTACCGGCTCGGGCGCAGACCTCTTAGACCAGGGATGCCGGATCTTGAGCAAATCAAACACAGGACCCAGATTTAAAATGGTGACACGGCTCCATGCTCTCTCTTACTCTCTGCGCAAGTCTACGAGACGAAGTAGTAATACGACTTGGTTACGTTGTCGTAGCCTACACCTTGCAAGCGAGGATAAGCATTGCATTACCGAACAGTTGGACTTTACCGCCAAGCCAACCGCTCCTGGAGTTGCTCCAACATGTGCGACAGAATCTGAATGCGTAGATCTGACCAATGGTAGTGCTGAGGTACCGGCAACAATTGTGTCATCGGATGTAAAACGTAGCAATGAAACCCTCTCTCTTCTTTCTTCTTTCAGCATGCCACGCGGCTCGACAATCAGCTGTGGCGGCGAGTGTCTGGTTTCTATATTTGGTTCCTTCGCCCGAACTTAGCGATGGCTGAGCGCGGGACGGTGAGCACCAGCATGAGGCTCAGCGAAGAGTACGCGCAGCTTCGAATATTGCTAGACTGAGTACTGCGATCGGAGTGTGCCGTGCCAGTGGCTACAGAGCTGAGAGAGTACGTTGTCGAGACACATGCTTGCTTGTTGGCTCGATTAAACCAATAAGCGATATGACAACGCCCGGGCGACGGAAGAAACGGCCATCGACGTGGAGAGGTTGCCAGGCATTGCGCGTCCTCATCCACACACACTTGTGACGGGGGAAGAGGACCCACCTCGTCTAGATATCGAGTCTCTCTGCTCGTGAACGGCTTAACGTGAGACAGCGAGGCGAAGCAAGCCTTCACGTTAAGATTGTACTTGTGTCACTGTGTGTCATGCTGCGTGCTGCGCCGAATCATGGACCACATGGAGGTCCGCTTTTTTTCTGTGTAATACAACAGGCTGCGCCACTGCACGTCTCGGGTTTTGATGCTGCCAGCCATCGTCGCCGTGTCAGCTCCGCCGCGTTGCGAAACTGGGCACGCACGGGCGAAACTGCCTGGACTGCCTGGACTGCCTGGAGTGAGCACATTGATGCGCACATGCTGTGTTTATATAAACACATGCACGGCCCAGCACCAACTTCGGCCCAGCACCAACTTTGCGCGCAATCCCTTCTCATGCTTGACCAACATTCGCTTGCATCCCGCTTGTAATATCAAACAGCTGCCATCACGACGTCACCCCGCCACCAGGTCCACCACCACCGGGTCCACCACCGACCGCAACAACCATGGGCGTCGGCCGCTTCTTCTGCGTCGCCCTCCCCCTCATCCTGACCATCGCCTCCATCGTCGCCCTCCTCGTCGCCACACTCTCCGGCGTAGCCCACAACCAACTATGGATGTTCCAGCTCGACGCGCAAAACCTGAGCATCAGCCCGGCTGATGCCGCCCACCTCGCCGGCAAAATCGGCATCAGCCTGCGTGACGTCAAGACAGACAACATATCGGCCGCCGACCTCAACCTCGCAAACACGTACGAAGTCGACCTCTGGGGCTACTGCTACACGGGCAGCGATGGCGAGCGTCAATGCACCAAGGCAAAGTTCGACTGGGCCGCCACCGCCCTCAACGACAGCTTCATCGAGTCGCTGACCTCGACGGCCGGCGTCAAGGTTGAGCTGCCCAACGAGATCAAGGGAGCGCTCAAGACGTTCCGCACCGTCACCAAGTGGACCGAGGTGGCCTTCATCGTCGCCCTCGTCGCCCTCGGCTTGGAGCTTCTCGTCGGCATCTTCGCCAGCTGCTCTCGCGCGGTATCCTGCCTCACCTGGCTCGTGGCCGGCATCACGGCCGTGCTTGTCGGCGTGGCGGCAGGTCTCTCCACGGCCATGGCCACCATCGTCATCGGCGCCGTCGAGAGCACAGCCAAGTACTACGGCGTCAAGGGCCAGGTTGGCGGCCGCTTCCTCGCCACCGTCTGGATCGCCGCCGCCTTTGCCATCACCGCCGCCTTCTTCTGGGTCTTCACCATCTGCTGCTGCAAGCCGGAGCGTCGCCAGAAGAGCAGAAGCCCGCGCAACGTCGATGCTGCTGATGGCGATGGCGAGAAACTGCTGCCCAAGGGCGCGTACCGTCCCCTCGGCGGCAACAACAACAATTTTGAGATGACGGGCGGTCAGAACCCCGGCTACCACAATTCTAACCAGGGCAGAACCGACTTGGCGTATGAGCCGTACTCGCATCGAGCGTAATTTGTTTTCCTCTTCTTTCTTTCTTCCTAGTACCGATATTCCTATTTTGGAGGATGTCCGAGCGAAAGAGTTTTCCTTGTCCACTCTGAATCATGGCTGGCATTTTGGGCATTATCCCTGGCGTTCGGAGGACTTGGTTTCATACCGGTGAACATGGAGCATCATCGTTATGCATGATATGAATAGATGCGAAGAATTGCCATCCAAATATCAATGAATATATATTGATGTTGATTCTCACGGAATGAACCCTGTTCGACCTTGGCGTGAGTGTTGGTGACAATGAACGGAGCACTCACTGGATCACGGTGGGCTTAGCCCCCCTCAAGCCCCCCTCAAAACTTTCGAACGTGCATTGTCCACAATGAAACCTCCCTCCCATCCATGTTTTAATGGCCTCACATCACAACCTCGACCTCCACACCATCCCGAGATCCCTCATTCCATGCACTTCTTCTCCCATGGCTTCTTGACCCCACGCCGCTCCTCCCCAGAGTCCCCCACGACCATGGCATCTACGCCAGCTTCAGTACGCCCGCGCTTTGCTGCCCCGCCCCCGCCCCGCCCGTTCCTCTGCCCCCCTCGATGAGAAAAGAAACGAACGAGAGAAGAAAGGACAACATCAACTGACATGATTATGTTATGGTTATAGTCACGAGGGATCACGCTCCAAAGACAGCTCGCCCAAGTGCCCGTCACGTCTGCAGCATTCTACGCGGCTTCTTCCGGCAACAAGTTCTTCCTAGCAGGCCAAGATGGCGACCTGGCCATCTACGAAGACGCTCCCCGGCCGGCCTCCGAGCCCGCCTTCTGCCTCCCCGTCTTCGAGGACCAGCCTATCCATGGAATCCGCGTGCAGGGCTCGAGAATTCTTCTCTGGGGAGCAGCCAGGATTGCTCTTTTCGACGGGGGTCCTCTCGGGGAGCGACGTCGGCCTCTGCTCCTGGCGACCGCCACGGCCCCGGATTGGATCCACGATGCGGCCGTCTCCCCGTTCTGCGTGGACGACGCGGTCCTTGCCACGGCGCACAACGAAGTCGTCTTGATGAAATACTGCCTCTCGGGGCAAGGGGGCCACGTTTCCCTAGGAGACGTCGTTTCGCCGTCCAGGCCGATGCTGTACGCCGCGCACCTGGCGTGGGTATCGAGATGGCGGGTCCTCGTCGCCGCGGGCACAGTCTTCGGCGACGTCCTCGTGTGGACGTACTCCGTCTCGGACGACGAGGTCTCCGCGTCCTTTGTTCTTCGCGGCCACGAGGGCTCCATATACGGCGTCGACATCTCGCCGCCGCTGCTCCTGCCGGACGGGTCGAGGAGGCGCCTCCTCGCCAGCTGCAGCGACGACAGAACCATCCGCATATGGGACATCAGTCTCCAAGGCGCGGCGGCAGCTCCCCGCGCGAGCAGCGCGCTGCGCAGTGACGCGGTAGAAACGGGCTTCAAAGCCGCCGAGACGTACGACCGGCTTCGTGCCGACTCTGGAGAAGGGGAGGCCGCCCCCGTGGCGGTGGCAATGGGCCATGCCTCTCGCATCTGGGGCGTCAAGTTCGCCGTTGGCTCTTCCGAGAGCGAACGTGTTCTTGGCAAGAGCTCCCTGTGCGTCTACTCGTTTGGGGAGGACGCGACTACACAGCGGTGGGAGCTGGACTTGCACGCGGGCGCTTCCGCGACGCAGTTGACGGGGACATTGGCCCATCAGCGTACCTACTCGCTTCATCATGGGAAACATCTCTGGGCGCGGGCTCTTGATGTTCGTGCCCATGGGGTTGGCATCCTCACCGGCGGAGCAGATGGCAAGATTAGCGTGATCCAGGAACCTGCTCTGCATGACGACCGTGACGATGCGGGCAGTAGTAGTCTTGCGACGATTGACGTGCCCGATCTGCTGGCGTCTCTCTCGGGGGGTCCTGCAGAGGGAGGAGGAGGAGGAGGACCCTCGCGCGAGATGATCAGCCGCTACGACTTTCTATCCGGGGATCGGGTTCTCGCCATCACGAATCTCGGACGCCTATTCGTAGGGGATCTGCCGAGACGGCGATGGGACCAGGTGCTTCTTTCAGAGGACATTGTTGAGGACTTGAAACGGTGCTACGTCCCAAGGAGGATGGGGTGCCGCGGCTGCGCCGCCGTCATTGGAACCACAAACGGGAAAGTTTATCATTTCCGTCAAGACCAGGGCCTTGTTCTCTCCGCAGAGGTGCCCGGGCGGATCGTCGAGATCAACCACCTCTCTAGCGATCCCCAATCCACCGATCTCCTGGTCCATCTTCACGGGTCATCCTCCTCGCACCTCCTCACGCTCGATTCCTCAGGCGTGCTCGTCCAACGACGGCTCCTCGCGGGTCTGGATCCCCGGTTCGTCGCCATATCAGCCACGAGACTGGGCCATCTCCTCGTCCTGGGCTCCCGCCACGGCTGGATATGCCTCCTCTCTCTGCAGGACGAAGCGTGGCGGCCCGTTCTGGACGTCGCAACCCGTTCCCGCGACGCCATCACCTGCATCGTTGTCCTCCCCGCGGCAGCAGAGCAGCAGAGCGGAACATGTCCTCCCTACATCCTCGCCACCAGCCGCGATGGCAAATACAGAATATACCGCGTCGACGGGGCCGCCCAAAACACCCCGTCCCTCGTCCTGCTCCACGAGACCGCGCCGCCATTTGGCCCCATGATCGAAGGCGCCTGGTTCACCGACAGCGCCACCGACCCCGAACTACTGCTCTACGGATTCCGCAGCAAAGACTTCGTCATCTGGAACGAGTCGACGGGGGAGGAACTCGCGACAGTGGACTGCGGCGGCGCCCACCGCACGTTTCGTCTGGACCACAGCGTGGCCGAGCCACAAAGGTACAGGTTCGCGTATACACGGACGTCCAAGATGTGCATCTATTCGCAAAGAGGGGTCGCGCACCGAGCAGTGCGGCGTGGTACGCACGGGCGGGAGATTCGCGCACTCGGCTCGAATGGGCGGTTCATTGCGTCGGGCGCAGAAGACACGTCTATACGGATTTGGGAATGCGGCGACGGCGGCGCAACGATGCGCGACTTGGCTTGCATCAAGGCCCACGTCACGGGGCTGCAGAAACTACGTTGGTTCGAAGACGATTACCTGTTCAGTAGTGCTGGGAACGAGGAGTTCTTTGCGTGGCGCGTGACGAGGTTGGATTCAGCGTACGCGGGTCTGGCCGTCGTTTGCGAGGGCGTCTTCACCGACAAGAGCGCGGCTGGGGATTTGCGAATCATGGACTTTGATGTTTCGAGGAGGGAAGACGATGGCATCATTCTTGTTACGCTGGCGTTTTCGAATTCATCGCTCAGGACCTACGAGTATGATGGTCGGGGGGCGTTCGGACTGTGCCTCTCTGTGGGAAGCTATACCGGCGCTTGCATCACGCAACTGCGGCATCTCGGGAAAGGAAACGGGAACAAACTTTGCATCATGACGGCTTCTACGGATGGTCACTTGGCGCTGTGGGTTACGGACTTGGATGGAAGGCCAGGGCCGCAGAGTTACTTGTTAAGAGCGGTCGCTCCTGTGCACCAGAGCAGCATCAAGAGCCTTGATATGGTCAGTGACGGGAGCAAATACATTGTCGTCACGGGGGGAGACGACAATGCAGTTGGTTTCGTACAGATCGCCGAGGCGGAGGTTGCGGTTGCTCAAAGGGGCGCAAGCACAAACTATGGATTCGTGTCACGGGGGGTCGTTCGCAGAGCCCATGCCGCAGCCGTCAATGGTGTCGCACTGCTTCCGACGACGACGACGACGACGGGCGACGACCAGAACGAGATGCTTGCCGTGAGCGTGAGCAACGACCAGCGCGTCAAGGTGTGGCGAATCTCGACAGAGGGCGCACGAGGGCAGCGAGTCACACTGGCGGCTTGCATGAGCAGCGGCGTCGCAGATCCGGGAGACGTCGCTGTTGTTTGTGCGGCTCAAGGGCAGCCGAGTCAGATTGTTCTGGGCGGAGTTGGTCTCGAGGCATGGCGTCTGGTGCAGTCTGGTGCAATTGAAGTTCAAAGACGGCACGGGATGCCGTGAGACGAGACAAAGAAAGAGTGAAAATCGTGTTGCCGACCGACGAAATGAATGGATGGGAGGCAGGCATGTGGGTGGCACATGGGATTGTTCAAAATCCCCTGAAAGGACCGACTGACATACATTAGATTGTCACTTGTTGCCGTTACGCGACCGGCGCCACTTGTCCGCCAGGAAATGACACAAAGCAAGTATCATGTGACGTGTACCTGTAGAACGAGGGCCTTCTCGTCCGCCTCGTGGTGCACACTCCGTGGAGCTGTGCGATGTCTTATCTTGGCTTGTTGCAAGGGATGGGATTGCCATCATTCCAGAGGCAGGCTTCGAGAGTGATGGCAAAGTCATGCAAATATAAAACGAGTCAACGACCTTGCGAGATGGAAACACGTGGAATTGGGAACTGATGATTTACCATGGACAAGACCTGACGAGAATGACGACATAAGGTAGGTTACTCGTTACTCCATCGTGGGATTCAATGGGACTGCCGGTTTGGGATGGATTGAAGCGAAGATGGAAAGATCCGTCTCGGCTGCCGAAATACCGCCTGTTGGCGTCCCGCATTGGTTCGCAATGAGTCGCTCCGTGCTTGCAGCGCAGCAGCAGGTTGGGCATATTATTGATTCATATCAGACTTACGGATTACCTGGTGTGCAATGTCTGTCCTGTCGGGCTTACTAATTACCTGACCCCACCTGCGTCATTATGTACACACCACCAGCCTTTCGACGTTTGGCCGCTAGTGCCTGGCGTGCCTGGCGTGCCTGGAGCGTTTGTCCCGTCCCATTCCAGCAGCATCGACTAACACGTCTTTTTTTTTTTTTTGCAGTCGTATCAGTCGGCCGCGCCGCCTCCCTGTCGTTCTTTGTGCGCTGTACATCGTATCGTGGTACGGAGTACGCGCAGTCGGCTTGTTTTTTCAATCAAACCGAGAACCGAAGCCTGAATCTCAATCTCACTCTGTCTAGCCAGCCCTGCGTGACTATGTATAGTGACCAGTGACCAGACTCGGCTGTGGATCGGCCGTTTTTCATCCCTTCTTCAACAAAACATCCACCGGAGAGGGGAGGCTTGGCAGGCCACGAAGGAGTGGATAGGCGGAAAATTCCATTCCAGCCATGTCGCTCGTGTCAACTCGCGTTCATGCTCCTATTGCCCGTCATCATATCATGTCTCTTTGTGCAACACCTCCATATCGGTATCTGCATTAGTTTCGTCGAGGCGTGCTCACTCTGCCCGGAGTTCGTTAGTTCGTGAGTATCGTTTGGTATTCTGTGCTTCAGCAACCACCGTGGCACCGTGGCACCGTAGCACCGTGGCACCGTGGGCCTGGACCACCCACCCCTGTCTCTGATTCTCCATAGATGCCGGCCGATAATGAATTTCCCATTTTCGTCGTTCTGCAAGGACTGGCTGGCTGGCTGACTGGCTGCGTGAAACCCCCGTGAAATGGGGCTGGCTGCGTGACAGACAATGGTCCCAAAACCTGCACGTATGTGTTACCTGACCTACATAAAAAGAAGATCAAGCCACTCATCATGGCCCTTCACCCCGCAAACCTGTTGAGGGATCGACCGTTGCTCCTTCCTTCCCTGCTTCCCTCCTCACTGTTTTTCCTTGCCACCCAATCACCTGGTCCTTCCCTCTTCCCAGCACCATCTGAGGCCCCGAGAACTTGGACCGATTCCCCTCACGAAATCTTGCCAAATCTCAACTTCCGGCTTCATACTCGGGCACTTCCCACCCAATCTTACTTGGACGTTCCCAACCCAGCCTTTCTTTGTTACGCCGGCCAAATTCGAATACCGTTCCAACCATACAATAACCAGCAGATGTCGCTTTGTCTACACTCGTATTCACAACAGCTGTTTCTTGTACACCTTTCCTCCGTCATGAAGCTTTTCTCTATCCTCGCCGGCGCTCTGGCCTCATTGCCTGCTATCGTCTTTGCCGCCCCAGTCGGCCCATCAGGACCATGTCCAGATGTAAGTGTTTGGCGGGAACTTGGTCTACATGCTCTGATTCTTGTTGGGGGTACAGAGGAGAAAGTTCTAACCTGCTTTCTAGTCCAAGGTTGATGCGATTCTCAAACGCGAGTTGGATCCTTCTGCCTGCTGCCCGTACGGCACATGCAAAGGCGACGTGGTAGTCTCGGTTGGTTGATCATCGTGCATTTCACCTTTTGGCATTCTCGGCACAGAAATAAAGAAATATGAAGACATGTTCGACTTTGAATTTTTTGGGGGGGTTTTTTTTTTTACGCATGAGCATGGTTTCGGCGTTGTGGTACCGTCTGCTTTTACATTACACACTTTGAACGATGTGGACTAGGAAGTGATGAATTTCGGTTTCGTCTCTTTCCCTCTTCGATAGTGGTTTCACAATCGAATGATACTCCTGTCATCTAGACGAATCGTGGTTTACACTGGCGCAGTCAATTTTACGAATTTTACGACTACGGCGTGTGTGGCGTGTGTGGCGTGGGGCAGGTCTCAGTGATGAGGCTGGCGTCGAGGAAAAAAAGAAATATCTAGATGGACATGGATAGAAGGAATAGAATGATGCACATTCCTAAGATTGTACGTGGTGAAGAAGACCAAAATGTAATTGTGTGTCCTGTGTCCATATCCACGTCTAGTGGTGTCAACACTACCAAGGCAAGTTTAGCTCACTGGCTGAGATTAGTGGGTCATTTGACTTTTAACTACATATAGACTGTTTATATGTTTATACGCAGATATCCGTAGTGCACTGATTTTTTTCACGTTGGTCCATTGGGATTTTCATGTTGCCCCGTTAGCGATTGTTATATTGAACCAGAATGGATTTAATGTTGGTGGTGTTAATAGAGCAGGCGACTAAGAGTCACGCCCGAGCCAAACCTGGTGACAGATTGCGGGCGCCAATGCAAAGTCCAGGAATGTCGCACCACATTTGCTGCCACCAGTTCTGACTTGAGGACGAAACAGCTCGCGGGGTCTTGTTGCCGTTGCGGTTCATTGGGCACAGCCTGGATGGTGTGGGGAAACGACTTCTTTTCCCCCTAGAGGATGGCGTGATTTGGACAGGGACCCACAGCTCGCCTGAGGCTAATAGACAAACTCTACGATGGAATGATGCACGCTTTCGAAGGGGCCATCGCGAGTGAAGGTGGAAGGTAGATGTAGAAGATGTAGAACGCCTCTCTGCAAAGAGGCAAAAGAGGGGGTACAAACGTCAGCAGATCTGCGGAGCTGTCGTTTCAGTATTTACTCCGACCTGTCAGTGATATGAACCAGTCACATTTAGACCAGTGGATTAAAGGCAAGATTGTGGTCGCGAACAATTGTGTCCGATTTTTTCTTCTATATTGCAGAACTGATATATAAAAAGCGCTAGTTTCTACACATAGGCTGTGTAGATTGGCTGATGTCACTGCCAAGGTTAGTGTGGAATTATAGGCTTTCACACTGTACACTAGGCGCTGTGCTGTGATTGGCGCGGCAGATGAACTAGACTCCAACGCCAAAACGAAGCAAAGGCCGGGGCGGGAATTTGACCGGCGTGAACAATTTCACCTTTGACAAACCATCATGAGACTCAAGACTTAGAATTCACCCTTTACCAGTGTTCTGTTCTCATAGTTTTATAGTCCTCCCCGCCTTGGCGCGGACCCCATCCGTACGGGAAATCACCCCAGACAAACTTCTTACACCATCATTTCCCGTTCCCTGTGTCGCAAACATGTCCCCCGCAGCCGTCGACGGTGGTGGAATTGCCGACTCCGACTCCAAGTCATCTCTGAAGCCCAACATTGGCGTTTACACGAACCCGAACCATGACTTGTGGATCCGCGATGCCGAGCCGACCGCAGAGAGCGTTGCCGCAGGATCCGATCTGAAACCCGGCGAGGTCACCATTGCCATTCGCAGCACTGGAATTTGCGGGTAAGATTGATGGCTTCCAATCGACCTACCTCGCAAGTAAAAAAAAAGGGTGTTTTTACGCGCCTCAACCGAGTTGTGAGGGAACGTGTGGGGAGAAAGAGCTAAACATGATGCCCCCAGGTCTGACGTCCACTTCTGGCATGCCGGATGCATTGGTCCCATGATCGTGACCGGAGAGCATATTCTGGGCCATGAATCGGCGGGCGATGTGATTGCTGTGCACCCCTCCGTCACAAATCTCCAGGTTGGCGATCGTGTAGCGGTCGAGCCCAATGTCATCTGCAACGCTTGCGAACCCTGCCTGACAGGGCGATACAACGGATGCGAGAAGGTTCGGTTCTTGTCAACACCCCCCGTCCACGGCCTGCTGCGTCGGTACGTGAATCATCCCGCCGTCTGGTGCCACAAGATTGGCAACATGTCATATGAGAACGGATCGATGCTCGAGCCTCTGAGTGTAGCGCTGGCAGGAATGCAGAGAGCCAAGATGCAGCTTGGAGACGCCGTCTTGATCTGCGGAGCTGGGCCCATTGGACTGATTTCACTGCTCTGCTGCGCGGCCGGCGGTGCCAGCCCGCTCGTCATCACCGACATCTCCGAGAGTCGACTTGCCTTCGCCAAGGAGCTCTGCCCCAGAGTCATGACGCACAAGATCGAGCGCGCTTCGCCAGAGGACACGGCCAAGGCCATTGTTGCATCGTTTGGCGGCGTCGAGCCAGCTCTGACCATGGAATGCACCGGGGTCGAGAGCAGCATCAATGCTGCCATATGGGCCACCAAGTTTGGCGGCAAGGTCTTCATCATTGGCGTGGGAAAGAGCGAAATCAACATCGCCTTCATGCGCGCCAGCGTGCGAGAGGTCGATATTCAGTTTCAGTACAGATACTGCAATACCTGGCCCCGCGCCATCCGTCTGGTGGAGAGCGGCGTGATCGACATGTCGAAACTAGTCACGCATAGATTCAAGCTGGAGGATGCTCTGAAGGCATTCGAGACGTCGGCTGATCCCAAGAGCGGCGCCATCAAGGTCCAGATTCAGAGTCTCGAGTGAAGTGACTGAAGAGGACAAAGTAAAGCGAAGCGGGCAAGCAGCATTGGATAAGTTTTGCACTGGGGCTTACGGAAATAGCGTAGCATGCAATTTCCAATAATTTTGTAGTTTTTCTCCATTGTTCAGATGCTCGGATGAACATCTTGTCCTTTGCTTCCTTCGCTTCTCTCTGTCTGAGCAACTTGCCCGATGAATGACCGATGACCAATGACCGATGATGACCGATGAGCACCCCAATGCGGCTTAGCGCACCATCCATCCCCGTCCTCCAACCACGGTTCTGCCATGGAGAAAACCACCTCCACGAATTCCCCCAAGCTTTTTTTCCCTTCCCTCAGCAGAAAAAAACAGCCGACCAGGACCGCAACGCCCATCAATTACATTGTCCACCGCGCAGAGCCCCCCGTACGCATCGGAAGCTATCCAGTCGTGTGTCATTCTCGACTCTGCTCGCGCCGTCTCTTCGCCCACACACAACCCGGTTCAACACGATGGCCATGTCGCTCGCCCGCCCCATGATCCGCTCGCCGGCTTTGCGGATGGCCGCTCGTCGCTTCGAGAGCACCGCTACCGGCAAGGCCACCGAGGCCGCCAAGGATACCGCCTCCAAGGCTCAGCAGGGTCTTTCGCGTGTCGCCGGCGCCGCTGGTCCTGCCATTGCCGGCGCCGCGCGAGGAGTCGGCAATGCCTTGAGCAAGGTCGGCGGCCGAACCGGTCGCCTGATTGCCTTTGTCGAGCGTGAGTGCAAGATCAATGGCGACAAAATCCATCGCTAACACGTCTGCGCAGGCCAAACCCCCTTTGCCGTGTACTATTCCAAGGTTGCCGCCGAGGTTGCCAAGCTGGTGTTCCACGGCCAGAAGATGAGCCCTCCGTAAGTGACACCGAATCAGACATGTAGTTTCTATTTCTATGTCGGTCAGTCATACATACATACATAACATACATACATGCCACTGACACTGCCGCGTTGCCAGCCCCCTTGCCACCTTCCAAAACGTCTATCAAAACCTGTGGAACTCGTTCCAGAATCGCACCCTGTTCCAGGCTCCCCAGAACCTGCTCCAACTGGCCCGCAACGTCAGCAACGCACAGCTCATCGCCGGTGGTGTTGTAGCCGCTGAATGCCTCGGATTCTTCACCGTCGGTGAGATGATTGGCCGCTTCAAGATTGTCGGATACCACGGCGAGACTGGCGTGCACCACTAAAGCGACGATTACCCACGCTACTCGTTGTGCAATGATGAGACGCCGGGAGTGAAGAAAAATTCAATAGCAGAGCTCAGTGAACTCGCCATCGATCCGACGCCAAAGAAAAACAGGCCTATCGAAATTAAGGAACACAACGGGTTGTAGAGAAGGACTGAGGAAGGGGAGGGGGATTTTTTTCTTTCAAAGGCAATATAGACTTGAGGACATCTCGTCAGCGTTCAACTCTTTCTCTTTTCTGCTCCTTGGCAGAGAAGATGTTGACAGCGAGGCGTGTTTGTCGCCGGGCTCGAAGGAGTTCGCTTCCAGCGGTGACAAAAAGCAATCATGGGATTGAAACCTTTTTTCATTTGTGATATTGTACATCAGATGCATTCACCGTGGCGGTTTCCGCCTTTGTTACACCGTTGGCAGCCAGATAGGGAAAGGAACTGTACGAGACAATTTTTTGCTCTAATCCCCTCTCATCGTGACCACCTTTTGTTTCCATTTCCACAAAGATTGCCAGAATACACGCCGAATATCTCGGAGCCACAGCTGCAATATAGTCAAGCTAGACTTGACGTCCATTCGCCGCATGACTAATGAGGAGCCACGTGTTTTTGCCCTCGCCTCGAGCAACCGTGCATCATGTCAATCACCAGCCAAATCAACAGCAAGTCCGAGCACGGCTCTGGAGAGTGTCTGGGTCCCAATAACATTCATGAACCATATTATATCAAGATGAGAGCCTTGATCCTAAACTTGGCTGTAATTCAAGGCACTTTATTCACAAGCTTATTACTACTAATGCACCAAAAGATCCGTCAATGCTAGCCGCTGCTAACATTGCAACCTTATAATTGCTTGTAAGACCTGTGGAATCGCACACAGCGCCTCACAGCCACGTTCTAGGTGATAGGCCGCTTGTCAATTCTAGCACGTACCAAGTGCGGGCACCACGAATAAAAGAGATAGCCATGCTAGCTATCTGAGATTAGCTAACCAATTTGCAACGGGCTAGCCCTTCGGAGGTTATCGCGTTCTTCAAAGACTTCCCAACAAGGTCTGTGAGCTGCTAGAAGTCATCCTCTTCTATAGCTAGCTTCTGTTAGAGGTCCTGTATTTGCTGCTGCTGCCATTGAATTTGCCAATCTAATTACTACTGCTGCCATTAATATCGGGCCCTCCGGTTCTAAAGATCCTGTTAATGTTAGTCTTGTTGCCACTAGAATTGCTGCTGGATTTACTGATCTAGCTGCTGTTGAATTTGTTGAAATTGCTGACTAGCTAGGCATAGGTCCTTGAGATGTTAAAAGACCTGTTTTCTTGAACACGGGTCCAGCGCTGATGATGTTGCTTATGAAGCCGCTGTCGCTGTTGCTCACACTGATCTAGCTGGTGTGAGGGAAACATTATAGCGAGCTTTATTTAGTTCGTGGGGAAACTGCCTAGGGGGGCGGCCAGCGATCGAGATGAAGGAATTTGTCAGATTAACGGTTAGGTCGAAGGTCAACGGTCAGGTCGAAGGTCAACGGTCAGGTCGAAGGTCAACGGATCGAAGCAAATCAAAGGTTGAAATATCCAAGGTTGAAGGTCTTCAAATCAATGGATCAAAGGTTGAAGAATCGAAGATTCAAGGTCTTCGGATCCACGGATCCACGGATCGAAAAATCGAAAAATCTGACAATGGAAGCGATGCCTATGGGAGCCATCAGGCCCAGTAGAAGGAATAGCTTTATTCAACCAGTCAGATTGACACTCGGGTCGAAGTCAACGGATCTAACGGTCAGAGCAAAGGTCAACAGATCTGACGGTCGAATTAAAGGTCAACGAATCTTGACGATAGGCGCCATGCCTAGGGAGCTATCAGGCCTAGCGAGAGGCATAGCTTTGACGGGCTTAGTGGATTGGTTGACTTGGCCGGTTTTGGTGACGTTCATGTCACGGCTTTTGGCGTGGGTTGGGTAGTTGGAACAGAAGTTCATGGCTGAGATTCTCGGTGCACCCATGGGTAGCCTCGTTCTAGCAGCGACCGAGAGTCTCAGCCATGAACTTCTGTTGCAACTACCCAACCCACGCCAAAAGCCGTGACATTTTATTAGCAGTAGAAGCGCTAGAGGTACGCAATAATTAAAGAGCAATTACTACCACTTATTATAATACAAAACGTACAATGAAATAAGTGTGTGTGTAAAGGTTAGGGGCTCTAGGTCACGTGCGAGCCACGTTCCAGGTAATATTAATATTGTAGGCCACTTGTCAATTCTAGCACGTAACAAGCAAGGTGACAGGCCACTTATTCATTCTAGCATGTACCACTTTTTAAACGGATGAAGGCCTAGTTAGTCACTAGTCTCACCTATCTTTATTCCTTTTATAAGCGCGTTTTTATTACGTAACTAACCCTTAGAAGCGCCTTCTCTTGCGATAAGAAGGGAATTACAACTTGGTGGTTAGAGGAAATCCGATGCCCAATAAAGGTGGGGCGTGCCACGAGTTACCGCGTCCACCACAGCCCCAACTAACTCTTTTCGTCGATGCCCCGCCGCCCGCGCGCGAAAAATACGGCAAAAGGAGAAAAAAAAAGAGAAGACAGCCAGACCAACAACCTATCCTGTCCTATGCGTTCGCGCGATTCCTATCTCAAAACCACCAGCACTAATATCGTAGATGCAACACATTCAAAATCAAAGCACGCCACATCAAGAGCCTGTACAACCTCCCCTGCACGTGTACTGTGTTCGCACAGCGGCACTCTTTATTTTGGACTTGGTTTTTTTCCTCTTTTGCCGCCCAGAAGTCGTTCTGGTCAGCAGACACCGGGAATTGGGCCGCCCATGTCGCGGGATTCTTACAAGTGAGCTACCCGCATAGCGATATTGCATATAACCTGGACAGTTCTCTATCTCATCGACTTCCGCAGGGAGGCTCGAAGATTGAGGAACGGGGGTCAAAGCAAATCGGATATCAGTATTCCGTACGAATTACGGAGCAACTCGCATAGGATACTGATATTTGCTCCACCCGGGGTGGCGTCTTGGCTCGCTGCTCGCTGCTCTCGAGCTCTCGAGCTCTTAAAAGAAAGCCTTCCTCGAGGCGGACGGAGCTGCTCGCTCGCGGTACATACAGTACTGGTCCACATCAGTTCTTCTCTTCTTCTCGAATTCCAGACTCCCTGCGACGGACCCACCACCAGGGCGCGTCCGTCTGCAGTGTAACTCAGCCAGTACCACGTAGCATCCCACCCAGACCAGGCTCCCAAGAATTAGTCAATTCCCCTCTGCCAATCCTGCCGCTCCTTCCCTCTCTTCTACTACATAGTCCGTATAATACTCCCTCCTGCTCCAAAACGCGCCACCATGCGACGACATGCGCCCATCACCTCAGCATGAAAAATCAAACCGACGCAAGCAACCATGCATCAATACTGCACTGCAGCCCTTAAGCCCAACCCAACCCTCTTACCGCCTGCTCCAGCCCCAGCCACGATGCGATACTGTCACTGCTGGCAATACTTTGGCCATGGCCACTCGGTATACTGCTTGTCATGCTGTCCCAAGTTGTGGCAATTAGTTCCAGGACTCATCACCATTCAATAATACGTGTTCGGTGACTTGTTCCTGTCCAGTACACAGCGAGAAGCCTATTTCTGCAGCTCCTGAATATTCTCAACAGATTCCCACCCATACATTTGGCAACGGACAAATGTTAATTATACCAAACGCGTTCCGACAATCGATTCGGAGAATATGCATTCGTGTTTTGTCCATGGCAGTATCCAATACTCTCCCGCCTTGTTCCCCAACGCCAGCCACACACCGAGGCTCCCTCTCTGCAGGGCTTCTTCCTGCTCTCAAGCCCGAGACATGTCGACATGATTGCGAACGACATGCCCTCGGCTAGACCCCGCAAGCCAAATACATTTTGTTGACTCATACAGGCTCCGCGTGCCGATCGACGGAAATGATTGAAACCCGTACCGATCATATGCTATCCGATGCCATCCTGCGTAGAGCACAAACTCCATCAGAGGTACACGATGTGACGTTCCGAAAATTTGGGTATCAAACGAAGAGAGAGGGAAAAAAAATTAGAGGTGAAACAGTGGTTGTCGTCGCTTGTAAGAGAGGCAGAAGAATAGGAGTAAACAGAGCGAGAAACAAAGTTTTTTTCTTTGTTGGTACAGGCCGGATACGTATAATCTATCCCCAACGGCCTACCTATCGGCTTGAATCGATGATGCTGTGTCAGGCCATGGCGCACGGAAAAGTGGGAAAAAAAACGACGTTTGGGAGAACAAAGGTAACAAATAGCAATAAAAATAACGGAAAGAATGCTCTCTCGGGCTCATAGTGTCACGGCTGGTACGTGAGTTAGTAGCAGCTGGAACCAGTGCTTCCTACTAATACTTTGTGCTCGCCTGCCATGATGAGTGTCAAGAATGAGAAGAATCCATCCAACTGTCGACTTGTTTTTAATGCCTACCTCTATGAACGAGAGCGTTGAGTAGCTAATTTAGTTGTAGATCGTCCGTTTCAAATCGATGGCCTCCTTGCAGACCATATGTGCCTGATTGACCCGGATTAGCCTCATTGTGTCGAAATCCAGCACATGTGACTTCAAAAGCTGGTATTCTGCGGTGAAGAAGGGGGAGGGAAAAAAAAAAAAGTGGGAGGACAAGACTCACAACGTCATATAAGCGTGATAACGCAATATGCAAATCTCCTTTTTCACCCTGTCACAGAGCTGCTTGACTTGTTCTTTGGTCATACTCAACCCCTCTATCATGGGCATCAAACTCATCGCCTCGAGACACTGAGAAAGCCCGAGGTTGAACCATCTTGCAATTTCCCGCTCACGACGCTCCGAGGACCATGGGTTCACGTAGCACCGAACGGTCTCTTCTCTGAAATCGACGAACCCGGCCTTATCAAGGGTTATTCGAACTTCCCCCTTATCGATTCTGGCATTCCGGTTGAAACGATCCAAGCCTTGCAATAGTAGCTGGGACCATTCATGCAGCGATGACTCGGGCGGGACGTCGTTTCCATCCCACCTGGGCACCCAATCGATTTCGATGTGTTCTATGTATCCAGACCCAGGCTTCAAATGTCTACTGCGGATTAGTCTTGGTGCATAAAAAAGCTCAACGGCTATCTTGGACAAGAAACGAGATCCACTGCCTTACTCGAAAGTTTTGTGGTATATATCTGGCCACAAATCGGTCTGGATACTGCCATAGAGCATTCGTATGTGCACCAAGTCGCAATCTTTCATTAAAGGCTCCCATGATGCTTCTTCGATGTCAAATTGAAGGGGAGAAATACCGAGGGGAATGCTACTCAAAATTAGCTCATTTCTCAACCGCGACGAGAGTGAAGAAGGGACGTACAGGGCTGGCTGAATCTGATGGAGATCCACAACCATGATCTCCGGTGGAACAGCAGTTCTGCGCCTTCATTAGCACAATTCGCATATATCGGCAGCAGCTGAACGGTTCATACACTTCTGCAACATTAATGGCCCATATTCCGGTACCAGTTCCAAGATCAAGTATTCGAAGGGGTTGGTCCCGGTTCGGGTTCAGTGGGGAGGCAAATAGGGCTTCATCTCTAGCAACTAGGAAGAACTTGTGAAAGATGTCCATCCTGTTAAGTTCCTCCTAAAGTTCTCCTGGGTCAGATAGAGAATGAAATTCGATTTGAATTGGAGGTTTGGGAAAGTTCCTCACCGCGTCAATGGGAAACAGATACTTCCGCGGTCTCCATGAGCCATAATACCTGCCATACTCCCAAAATCCATCTACAAGACGCCTTGGCCCTGAATCTCTGCGGCAACATTGGATATCAGCCCTGTTATGGTTATGAAGGATAATATCGCACCACCAAAGCAAACCATATAACTTACCTAATTAGGGACATGCTGGATTGCGTTGTCGGGCAAGGCAACTGGGAAACAGCGAGGGGTCCAACTCGGAATGGAAAGTCGGTAGTAGGCCGTACTTTGCTCTGATTTTTCCTTCTTTATTCCAGTTAGCCATGATGGAGCTTAAGAGCATCAACATGGGAAGTAGTATTATGTTGGTAAGAAAGAAAAGAAAAGCGAAACATGATGAAGACGGGCACAGTGGAGGGCCGGCGACTGCTGGCCCAACATCGATTCATCAGACAGGCAAATACTTCGTTGGTGTTCTCAAGCCACGCTAGCAATGACAGTGACCGACAAAGCTTTAACAGGACGAAGACAAACAATTGTCAGGTAGAACGGGCATCAAGCAAGTGATATAGATCCGAGAACGGGTTTCGCTTCGCAAAGGAAAGGTAGGATGATGTGGGCCCAAATTTGTGTCCCTGTCCATCGATTTATGTGTCTTCAATGAGATGGAATTTCAGGTTGATGGCATTATTCTGGATTGAATTTGATGCTGACACTGCAATTCATTCCTCCGTGGCTGAGAGTAGATACGACGCACAAGTTGTGCTGATCCTCGGAGTCACGACATTGAGAAGAACAGTGAGGTTCAAAGAAAAGAAAGATGCAGAACTCACATAGAAATTAGTCTCTCTTCTATCGTTATTGGGTCTTTCTGAGGTTCAAACCAAAGCCAAGAAGCTTCAAGTCGGCCAAAGCCCAATATGTCAGGCACATGCAACGCGTGTCAAACTTGTGCGAACACTTGAACAACTGTTGGGCGACTCTGACTGCTTCAGGCCGCTTTGGATACCATAAGTCTGGAGTAAAATTTCTTCCCATCAGGCAAGATTTGTTTATCACCAGCGGTTGTTTCGTTGCGACTTCTTCTTGAAGCTTCGAAACGGGTGACTGACAAAAGAAATCTCGTCTTGTGCAATGCAGTTGAAAAATGAAAGGCGTATTTTTCCGATTTGTTTGCAAATAAAATGATTCGAAGCCCAGGAAATACAATCAATTCAAACCCCCCCCCCCTCCCAAGGTACAACAAAGTGTGGAAAGGGACGAGAAAGAATCGCAACAGGGATTGTTGCAAGTTGGAAGAGGTGCGGTCCGTGCTTTAGATACCAGCGGCGGCAGCGTGCCGGATTGCCACTGGATTATAGAAACAGCCACCGGAGATGAAGGCCGATAACTTAGAAGGAGGAAAAACGTCAGGAGGGGGGAATGCCTTCCCTTAATATTGATTGTCAATTCTGGGCAGAAGGTCGTTCAAAGAGAAGAGGTGTGTGAGAGAGGGTTCGTCGGTGTGAAGTGTGCGTTCTAGGACGCATGTCCTGGCCGCAAGACGAGGCGAGGCGAGGTACAACGACGAGGACAGTGACAAGGAAAGAGTGACCGACCTGACCACAAGTTGGCGCTGATGCTGGCGCGCAAGACCGAAATGGCTGGTGTGTGTGTGTGTGTGTGTGTGTGTGTGTGTGGACAACAACGGGCGCCACAACGATGCCCCGGGCCGTGGTGCAGGGTTGTGGTGGGTTGTGGTGGGTTGTGGTGCAGGGGAGCATAACACAGGCAGGGCATGGGGGGGCTACCTTTGATGCCCAGGCATTGACTTGGCGCGCGGATCCAAGGAAGCACTGACTCTTGGGGGTCTTGGGGGTGGGCAAAGTGGCGTGCGAGGGGGTCCGGCCAATAAGGGGATGGGCACCGTGGTGACGGGTGGTGAGTCTGTGACGGCTGGTGGCTGTGTGATGTTGCTGCTGTTTGCTGCTGACGGAATCCCGAGATGAGACTGGCACCAAAAACGAATGCCAGAATGGCGCCAGTTTCATCCCACTATTTTTTTTTGTTATCATCGCCTAACATCATTATTTTTATGATGCAGTATTATTTCTATTTTTGGACTGGTTTTCACAAGTATATGGTGCTCATAAGACGACGTAAGGGGAACTGGGACTAGATCATGTTCGGTGCGATGAACGGATTGACTGACGGTATAAAGGACGCGCTTGAAATCATACAACGGGGCAAATCAAGCCAGCATAGAAGAAAGGCGCAACAGAGCTGGATTGCCAAGAGAACGAAGAAAGCGGGGCCGGCCGGTTGATCGGTAGGAAGGCGAATGAATGGCAGTGTCTGGAGCTAGTGGTGAGGTAACAGTGAGGTAACAGTGAGGTAACATAACAGCGAGGTTATTATTACCAAGTTATTTAGAGGCGACGTCGCAGCCACGAGCCACGGCAAGACGCGGTAACATGGAAGGGGACGTAAATTTTCCACATAGAAGAAAGAAGTAAGATGGAGTCAAGAGAGCCGAGAAGACCCTGATGAGGGGCCTGGGACTTGCCTGGCGGGTCGAGTCAGCCAGACGGGAAGGAGCGGCCAGCGATCGAGTCGAAGGAAACCAGACGTCATGATCGGGTTCCCAACGGGCCCTGAATGGACCCAGTTTGGGAAATGGGTTAAACAACAACTCCAGTGGCAACTGGTGCATGAGATGGCTGTGGTTTGCCAGCTTTATTTTTCCTTATCGTCACTTATGGTCATATTATGTGCTGGCGTAGTGCCATGTAAGTTAAGTGCTTGACCGTTCAAATTCAATTTTGCATTACCAACAGAACGCCCCGGAGCGGCGACACCTTGATCCCTCCGGTCCTCCGGTATCCCTACTAGTGAAGAAAGAAAAGCAAGCCATCCTTGCGTGCCCGCCCTCCCGCTCGCTCGCCTTAGTCAAAGGACCAGCCCTGTCTGACTGCCTGGCTCCCTGGCTCATGCATGGCTGGGACTGGCGCGGTGGTGACAAAACACACGTCCCATGAGCACTGGGTTCATGGGTTCACCCCCCCCTCCCTTCCGCCCAATGCCCACAGACATTGTACCAGACCTTTTCCCTTTTCACCTTGTTCCCACTTCTGTCAGGAACACCTGGCGCAGCTCCTGCCCTGCGCAGCACATGGCCGCATCCACGCCCTCCACGCCCTCCACGCCCTCCACGCCCTCCACTGCTGTTCTTGCTAATCACGTCGTTCTTCTAGTATTGCGTTGATTAACGGGCGCCAAATTTTTTCTTCAAGGCACTCCGGACCAAAATTAGCTTTGCTATACAATTTCTCTCTTTTCTTTTCCTCCCAGGTCCAACGCCCAGCCCGATCGATTAGCCCCCTTTCCACGTCCGCCAACGATTACGGGAGTTTTCACAGGTAAAAGGGCTAACTGAAGTCAGAGAGAGGTACACAAGACTCGTAAACATGGGACGCATCCAGGTAGCTAGCTGGTGTTACGCCGAGTGTCCAGTCCTTAGATAGGCGAAGAGCATGCTCACAGCGACCCGTGCACCAGCGTCAGGCAGGGGCCAATCGCTATGCTTGCTGCTCGACACTGGACAGGGCGATCCGCCCTGGCGTGTTTTGCTCTAGAATGTTTCAACCGGCTGCATCAACCCAATAATCCGCGGCATGGAGATGGATATGGTTCAATACGGGTAGCGGCCATGACGGAGCACGACAAGCCCCGATGGAATGGGTGCCAAGATTTCCATGGTATTGATGGAACCAGGGATGTTGCAATAGCGACCAAGACCACTCTGGGCCGCAGTCTCCAAATGATACTGTCCCGAAGTAGGAGAGCGCGCTTCTTCGACGACATTGCACAGTTAGTCCTGAGGCATCCAGACGAATTTCTCGGGATGTTGATATTACCGCCAAAGTCCATCGCCGCGATCGTTCCACCCCCTCCCAATCAAATGCATCAAATGCAGTGCATCTGCGACCCTTGCACACTTGGTCAAAGGTCATCCAACAAGATGTGGCTGCAGGCGGCTTAAGCCGTCTTTGGTCCCTCGGCAACCGCCCCTACTAAGCATAAGACGATGATTCCCCTCCCTTGACGTCCCACTGCCGCCTTTCCATGCTGTTGGGTCACCCAAGCCGTAGACCCAGACCATGCAAGCCTGGGAGTCCAGCCTGGCAGCGTTTCGAGGTCTTCCGGCGGACGGATTTTTACTTGCTGCTGCTGTCGTGTTGTTGAAACGCTCGACCTACTGGTTCATTGATTCAACAACCACAAAGCGACTTGATAACCGCCATGGATGGGGGCCGCCAACGACCGGCCCAGTGGAGTCAGTCGCCAGCCCGCGTACATACATGATCAAGAAGAGGCAGACCGGTCTTGGTCTTGGTCACCAGCCTTCCTGTACCGCACCATCTGTCGCATTCTTGCGCCGCCATGTGATTCGGCCTCATCGCCCTAACTCTGGGCCTCATTGTTCATCCAGGTGAAACCTTAGGCCGAGCTGCCTGGTTAAAGTTCCACACCGTCATCATGACCTTACAAAGTACGGATGACATGGTACAATTATGCTTGCTGCTAACATCTGGCAATGTTTTGGTAGCTTACGGCATGCTCCAGAGACACTCAGGATTGTGCATGGGGTACGGAGTAAGGGGTACCGGTTTTCGCACATGTTGAGAACTTGAGACTGCTACCAACAGCCCGACAGCCTGTAGCCTCGATGCCAATAAGAGAGCTTTTGATCAGTTGAAAGAGCCAGTTAATTCTACATGCCAGTCTTCATCTTCTTTCTGCAAAAAGTGTCTCTCAGAAATTGCAGCCCGAGAAAGAATCCGAGGCCCCAGGGGGAGCTGAGCTTGGAACATGCTCGCTCGTGATTGTTAAGCGTTTTATGTACCAAGTTGGACCCCCGTATGCAAGCTTGACTGGTCTCGGTCAGTGCAATTGCTCTCCGGTAGTCTGCATGAGCATCAACGTCTTTGACATGAAGGCCCAAACGTCAATGTCCGCACCCGAATGACGACAGCCAGGAGACCGGGGATGACGAGACCTCCCCATTCGGCTAACAATCGACAACAATCGACAACAATCGACAACAATCGACAACAATGCGGAGAAGACGTGGCGACCGAGCGGTTGAAGATTGTTAAACTAGAATAGCAACGAAGACGAATCGAGCTAGTCGCCTGGGCGGCCCGAGGTCGCGTGGTGTGGTGTGGTGCACTACTGGGCTGCTGCAGACCCTTCCATGGCCCAATCTTTCCACCTTCCGTTGGAAACAGTTGGACTGCACGGAGTAACGTGTGTATAACAATACAATGACGGAGTGCAAGGCCCCTGAGCCCTGTCCAGCCAGGTCCCAACCCTCCGGTTGGGCCAGTAGGGATTGTTTGGGGTTAGCGAATCTGTGCCACACAGGGTTTACGGACCAGCCCTTGGTGGGTGTGTTGATGAGCCGGCTATCCCGCTTTCAAGGCTCGGCTCGTCTCCTTGTGGAGAAAAAAAGGTACTGGACTCGAATCTTGTAATATCCATGGATAGGTGGGATATGAAGTCAAACCTGGTGAGGCTCACATGGCCTACGCTCACGAGATTTGAAGTGTGTCCAGAATTTGCTTGCTGCCGGTAGATTTGCCAAACTACATAACGTTGGGTGTTGGAACGCACCAGTCAGTCAACAACCAGCCACCAGACAGCGACAAACCAGACGAAGGTCAGCACCTCACACATTGACGAGGCGGCGAAGACATGATGACACATTCGGTCTACTGGATCGAATCCGTGCGCAAAGCGCCGCTGATACACATACACGTCCACAAATCCTCTGGAAAATACTGTGTTGTCGCAACAGAAAGCATCCGGTCGCCGCGAGGGATGAATAATACGAGGGCAACACGTACACCGCAGGAATTGCCAACTTTGAGTCACCTTTGCCTCGCACGCAAGAGGAAAAGGACGCAAGAGGAGCGAGCACACACACCATCACTTGGAAACCCGGTCAACGCCGCTGTGGTTGTCGACTTGGACACGGCTTTAGGAGACAGGGACAAGGCCAACTGGTGTAAGACGCACGCCCTGGGTGTTCAACAATGAACTGATGCACATTGCCAGAGCATGGGACCCCCCACACGCGTCCAACCAACGCTCCGCTCCGGTGGCTTTTTGTGTTTCTGTAAGAGGGGGTGGACAACCATTTGCGGGAGCTGAGTGGACGGATGGAAGGGATGGAAGCACAGCAGCTGTCGGCTGTGCTCCGCACAAAGACAGAAACATACCAGGGCTCTTTCAGAGTTTGTGACCCGAGTGGACGGTTCGTTATTGACGAGGTTGTTGACAAGAGATGAACTCCTTCCCTGGGCAATGGCAACCCCAACAGACCAGTACAGAATTCTGCCAGCACCGCTAATGGCAGCAGAAGGATGAAAGAAAGTCGATCATGGCCGCGCATCCAATTCCACTTCGCCACGCGCGCTCGGATGCATTTGGCAGCTGCTGACGCCGTGATGGGACCATAGCGAGCACAGAGAACGGGGCGGCTTATTTCGGGCGACAAAAGGGCTTCTTGCACCAGACTACATACATCAAACCAAGTCTGACGCAGTACCATGTCAACACGTCAGCTCTGTGTACCTCCAAACCCCCTCCTTGGTCCCCCGAAACTGACTTGTTGGTTGCCCCCCTTTCTACGTGTCCCCTGCCATTGGCCGAACCAGACTGTCGGGTCAAGGAGCGGGGCTCTGCGAAATTGCGGGCCGCCCTCCGCCGACAAGGAGTTACGACGGGTGAGCGAGCAATGGGCTTATGAAGAACTTGTCTGACCGGACTTTACTAGTGCCACGATATGCTCACACAAGTGCCGGACTGCGACGCCGAGGGTGCAGGGTGCAGAGTGCAGAGACTACAGGGACCTGGTTGAAATGCATGGCTCGTCTTCGTTTCTGCTTCTTTGGACGTGCATACAGTGGAACGAGATGTGATGTTATAAAGTAAAGCAATATTGGGTATTCCGTTTCATTTTACTACGGGACCTACTGTACATGATACTGTATACATGATGCAACGAACGCCGAGCAACTTGTCAAATTTTGGTGGTGGGACAAAAACAGATAAGATTGAGAGAGAGAGAGAGAGAGAGAGAGAGAGAGAGAGAGAGAGAGAGAGAGAGAGAGAGAGAGAGAGAAAAGAAATCGGTTCGTGTTATCAGGCATCCAGAGTCATTTTGCGAAAGGGAAACCATTACTCCTTTGTAAGCCCATGGCAAAGACACCTACTTTTTTGGGGGAAAGGGGGAAATAACAATGGTTGGCAGAATTGGCGCGGCAGCCGTCTTGGCCGCAGAGTCCACGGGCAATCGGCGAGTCGGTCTTTGCAGAGGACATTTCTCCAATGGACTTGTCTGTATGTAATTCTAGACGACGGGTTTACCACTCGTACTCGCCGGTTGCTTTGTGAAAGACGTATTCTTTTCCATTGACGGTGAGGACGCCGTCCTTGAGCGTGCATTTCCTAGGGGAGGGACATGGTTAGTCCATGTAGTGAGAGGCGATGGGGGAAAAGAGACTCGAAAAGGGGAGAATCGGAGCTCGGCAAAATTGTTTCCATGGAACATACCACTTGTTCTTGACGCGCTGCACCTTGTCGTACATGCATAGCATGATGTGGCCCAGTCCCTCGTCATCAACCTCGTCATCGTCATGGTCATCTTCCGGATCATCGAGATCGGAATTAATCGCGTCTTCGTCATCAATATCTTCGTCGTCATCTCCGCCGTCGTGACCGGCAATTCCCTTTCCTTTCCCCTTTCCCTTTCCTCGTGTTGAAGACCGGTCACAGTGCTTGGTTGCTGCCTTGAGAGGCAGCATAAGGCCACCTCCCTCCATGGCCCTGGCCCGCGCGGCAATTTGTCCGTGGAGCATGCGGTCAATCTCTACGCGGCCGAGCTCGTTGAGTGTTCCCTCTGCATTGCGCTGCAGCAGGATACCCTCGTAGTCTTCTCCATCGCCCGGACCATCAGTCTGACCGTTGCTGGTGTTGCTGATGCTTGAAGCACCGGCGAGTTCTGGAACTTGAGGCGATTGTGAATCTCGCGTCTGTGGCTGTTGCTGCTGGCTGGCGTGGATGGCACTGATGGAGCCTGCAGCCTGCGAGCCGTACTGAGCTGCTAATCTCTGGGCGGCTCTGCTGGCCGCGAGGCTGTTTTTGTTGTCCGCGCCGTTGTAGTTTGGTAGGGCTGGCATAGACACCTGCGTACCAGGCTCTTGCTTGATATTACCTTCCTGCTTGACGAAGCCCTGTTCGGCTTTGAGGCCATTTTGACCTATGGACCCTGGAGGGCCGGCAGGAAGAGACATATTTGGTGTAAAGTGAGCTTGAGTTGTGGGCTGGGATGCCGGTGGTGGTGCTGGCGCAGAAGCCGTTTGAGCTGGCGGAGGAGCTTCGGGCTTGGGGTCCCAGGGAAACCGAGCCACATCAAGCTGGGAGAGCTTTTGTTGCCATCCCTAAGGCAGTGTGTCAGCCGAATCAATCAGACAATGTGGGAATGCTGCATATTCTATAAGTTGGGACAAAGCTGAGAACGAGGGCGAGGACCCGTCTGCTAGGGGACACGAGAAGTGTCCGAGGTACAGAGAGAGAAACAGACACTCAGCCGCACACAGAGTGAGTGTTCGGGAATAAGTTCTCTCTGTTCTCCTCTCCAGACGAGGACGGCTCTCAGGAGAGTTCATCTTGAAAGGTGCCTGCCCAACTCCAGACATCCGTACAAGTCACAAGTCGTCCCGAGTATTCGGGGCCGGCCCTCAATGGGGCGGCACCCGATGGGGCGGCACGTGACTGCAAGAGTTGTGGTTGCTCTGGTTGATAATTGATAATATGCCCATGTGCACCACAACACAGGTGCAACAGGCAGGCAGCAGGGGCGGGAAGGGGAAGGGGGTCAAAGGGGGTCGGTCAAAGGGGTCATTTAAAAAGGCCCATATAGCGCTGGGCTGCCCGCCTCCCGCCCGCTTCTTTGGACAACCACAGAACCACAGAACCACAGGCCTTGTCCGCTTCTCCGCCCGCGTCACTGGCATGCCATGCCATAGGAAGTCTTCAGAGTGCACGTTTCGGAATACCTGCACTGCACGCTGCGTGCACTTGCAATACCGCATATTCATGTTTCATGTGCGCGGGAGATGTCGTTTGGCGTTTTGTATGATGGAGTCGAACCATGCACCCCCCCCCCCCCGCGGGAGCAATGTCGAAAGGTCAAGAGCAAGAGTACAATAGGCAACGGCTTACCTGGCGCAGCTCTTCCAATACACTCTCCTCCACTCCGCTCTCTTCAAAATCGACTCGCGACGTATTGATCACTTCGTCGATGATGATCTGATAGACCGTACCCACTGCCTGATTCGACATGGTCGATGGTCGTCGCTTGTCGCACTGGCAGCGTGCGCGTACGACAGTCGGGCTCGGTTTTCAGGGCGGCTATTGAACTCTGTGGAATGTATGTTCGGTTTTCGGTTTTCAGACCAGCAGCGTCTCCTAGTTGCCGAAGCTGCGTGGCGGAAGGGCGATGTTGAGAGCTGCAATATTTGGCGTGAGTGAAGCTGCCTATCCTGAACCTGTCGCGAGCAGGCTAGCAAAGAGAAAAGGAGGATGCCTTGACCGCAGCACCTGTGCCCCTTTTACTATACTTTTTCGTAGAATATAACTGGCTGTCAAATTTGTTTCGTCGTGTTGTCGTAAGGCTTTCTTGCGGCTTATGAAGCTCTGGCAGAACCGGCGCCGCTACTTTCGTCTTTAGGCCCCGTGGTGATGCACTGGGCAGAGTTACGCCGCCCACTGCATTTCGACTTGTGAACCGCCTCCGCGGCAGAGACGTGCTTAGTCAGCAGATCGTCCGTTCATCCGTTCATCCGTCCAACCAACACTCTCTCACTTGTTCCTCATCAGGTGTGAGAGGATGAGGTCCAATACAGACGGGAAAACATGTCAACATGTCACAATCACTTTCGCGAATTCTCATCCAATTATAAAACACCACTGCTCATTAAATTCTTCATCTTATGAAAATCTGCACTTTATATCTCAACAATGCAACCAACCCCTTTCCCCTTTTCCCCTCGCGCTTGGAAAGGAATTTGTCTCTACAGTCTGACTGGCTACACCCATGTTTTCAACAAGTCGCAAGTCGCGCCATGGCCGTCCCATTCCGATTCGTTTGCGCGTGGGGAAGCGCTTTCGTGCCACGTGCTGAAAAGAGCATAAATAGCAAACTCCAAGGCGCCGCGCTTGAGAAAAATTGATTGCCACGCTGAAAAGTTGACGAGTAACTAAAACAGTCTATGCCCACCGTTCGACATGATTGGCAAACGATATCATCTTCACGCCTATCGGATGGTCATGTGTTTGACCATGTCGGCCTTGCCAGACGCTCCTGGTCCACCGGTGCCACCAGCAGAGCCGGCCTTCTTCTCAAAGACCTTCCAGAACTTCAGGCTCTCGTCAGCAGCGGCTGTGGCCAGCATTTGTCCATCTGGACTGAGACAGCTATGAAGGACTCGGCTCTCATGCGCAGGGATCTCGACGTTGCGCACAAGGGTTGGATAGCTCCAGATGCTTAAAGAGTTGTCGGGAAAGCCGCTGGAGCTCACAATCTCACGGTAGTGAGGGCTCCATCGGAGCGAGGTCACTTGAGAGCCTGTGTCAATGCTGTTGACTCGGGCACCGGAAGTAGAGTTCCAGAAATGAATGTGGCGGTCATAGGATCCGCCACCTGTCGCCAGGAGATTCATGTTCCAGGGACACCAGGCAAGAGCCTTGACGGCGGCCTTGTGGTTGGTCTTGGTGAACTTGGGAACGGACAAGGAGCGAGCGTCCCAGATGGAAACTAGGTTATCATTGCCCCCTGTAGCAAGCTGGGCACCATCGGATCGCCATTCTAGACCACACACTTCAGAAGTGTGGGAGACGAGCTCGGCTACCTTGTGCTCAGCAATGCGCACATCGTGGTTGAAAACGAGACCGCTTCGCGCACCAGTAGAAAGAAGGTGCTTGCTCCATCCCATGACGCCGACACGAGTGTCATGGCCGTGCATGCTGCGAATTTTCTGAGCCTCCGAGACATCCCAAATCTGCACCTCGCCAGACCCAAGGCCGACGCCGACATAGGCGCCATCGTCTGACCATTTCACACTGCTAATGTAAGTATCAGCGGGACTTTCCAAAAGACAACTGACGCTTCCTTCGTCGGCAGACCAGACATAGACGCTGCGCTCCAGGCCGATGGCGACCTGATTGCCTGAGCTCCAATCGAGTAAGTTGAGGTAATAATCATCGATGAGGCCGGGGGCGTCGAGAACGCGCTCTGGGGCAGTTGCGATTCGTCTACGAAGCTGAGCAGCGTTTGCTCCAGTGGGTCTCAGAGGTCGATTGTACTGCTGGCGGAGATCAATTGGCTTTGACGACTCAGGGGGCGCAGGTTTGAACTCGAGAATTCTGGTATTGAGCTTGACCCCGCAAGCATTGGCCAGAGAATCTTGGTACGCCACAGTATTAGGGGAAGGGCGAGAGTAGTTATCGGTCTCCTCGTCATTAAGGCTCAGACCCTCCAGAGCAGCAGCCGCATCGTCCGCAGCCGAAGCCAGAACAGAAGAGCTCTCGACTGGGTTGCTCTTGGGCCGTTGGCGTTCGCCGCGGCCCAGCTTGCTCGAGCCTGCATCAGCAATAGCTGAGCTGGCCCCTCGGTTTGGAATAAAGCGATCACCAGCATAGTTGACAGTGGTTGTGCTTGTCTTTGGTCGTAGGGGGGCCTTTTTTGATTTGGCACTGCCAGGCGTCTTCAACCCTGTTCCAGTAAGGGTGAAGTCAGACACACCAAGCTCGAGGGCCCTACGAGGAGCAGAGACGCCACGAGCAATGTTGGACTTTGGTGACTCGCGATGGGGGTTCTTGGACGTTGATTGAGTCAGATGTTTCATGAGATTCCCGCCGTATGTTGACTTTGATTTTCCCTCGGGAGTAAAGGGCGAAGAGTTCACGTTGATGGCATTCCCTGACTGTCGAGGAGAAGGTGTGAGTGGCATCCGTCCGCCGGCGGTACGGGTGGAGAAGAGCGCTTTGTGCGACTTGATAGGCGTTGATACGGTTGCAGTAGCCATGATGTCAAACGATATCAAGCATCCGTGAGAATAGGATTTCGGAACGAGTGGCAGCTGAAGATGATGACAGTGACAATCGACTGAATTCCAAGAGACTCTAGCTAAAGGTTCCTGGGTAGTTGATAGCTTGATATCGGTGATGAATTATCCGATGATGTATTGATGCCTTGGCAAAAGTCTGTCTGAAGTCGACCAAGCGTGTCAGACTGAGGTTTTGAAAGTAATGACTTGTGCAAAGCTGATCTGGAAATGGCTTCTTTTTTTTTGGGGGGGGGGGGGTGTTTGTGTTTTGGTGGATGATTCTGTTTTACTTGGGATGCTGAAGAAGCTCAAGGGCCTCACAAATGGCAGGAGCACTTTGGAGATGGAAGGTGATCGGAAGGTGATCGGAATGAGGTAGGGTGGTTTGTGTAGAGCGAGAAGCCAAGCATGGAGCATCGTCACTTATGAATTCCTTTTATTTACTTCGAGCCCCACTACAGGTCTGACCAGGCAACGGGAGCGAGGCAGGGAAGAGGTGGCCGGATTATCCAACAGCCGGGCCAACGTTGCTGCGGCTTCTGCGCTAACCCGTTTTCAGCCATTGGCCATGGCCCCCCTTCCCTTGCCGCCCCGGCTCAGGCCCTTCAGGCCACTGAAAATGCAGGGGGGCTGGCAAATTTGGCAGGCCCAGAAAGCAGAAGCTGCTCTGTAATATTAGCGTAGTAGGTAGGTGGTGGTCACTGGACCGTACGTGCACTTGTTGCCATCATCGCAGCTTCAGCCGTTCTCTCGCAATTGTCCCCGCAGCTCATGACATCTTCTGCCCATCCTCTGGCCCTGTTGCAGCTGAGATGACTTGATTTGCGTTGTGTCTCTAGTGGTCGATCCATTGATGATGATCATGGTGGCCCAGCCTTCAACTCCCAGCCAGGCGCCGGGATCATCGTCCATCTTTGGCGGCCCAACAGCCCATGCTCCTCCTCAGAACCAGGCGAACCAGGCGAACCAGGCGAACCAGGCTGTCACCGGCTTGGCTGTATCTGGAACGCCGTCATTCAGTGCTGCAACTCCGGCCTCGGCCGCTTCATCCTCCAACAACACCTACATCATGCCCAACTCCCCAGCCAAGACTCGACCTGCCGCCGATGGATACCGTCCCAAGATCACACGCACATTGGGCCAGCGCCCAGCGTGCTTGGTGAACGCCTCTGTCACATACTGTGGCAATAACCAGATGTATGCATTTGGCGGTTTTGACCAGTACACTGATGAAGTGTACAACCATGTACTTCGATTGGACCTAGCAAGCCATCAGTGGAGTCTGGTTGATAACTACGGGGATATCCCAGGAGTGCGAATGGGTAAAAGCCAAACTCTTTGCTTGTTTTTTTGTCAAGCTTGCTCGTACTCATATCCATGTGGCTAATCTTGTCTTGCAAACTATCGCAGGGCACACGGCTACCTTATACCAAGGAGACAAGCTGTTAGTTTTTGGCGGCGAGAATGAGCACCGAACCTATTTGTCCGACCTCATCGTGTTCGACCTCAAGTCTGCACATTGGACCCAGCCGCAAGTATCAGGGCCGATTCCCAAGGGTCGAGCCAGGCATGCCGCAGTCTTGCACGAAGACAAACTTTTCATCATCGGTGGTATCACGGGCCAAAATAACTACGTTCTGGACGACATATGCTACCTCGATCTAAAGACTTTCACGTGGTCCAAGGCATGGCGGTTCGTCGGACGGTTCGATCATTCAGCATACATCTGGGGCGATCGAGTCTGGGTCTTTGGAGGCCTAAGCGAAGATATGGACAAGATCAGTGACCTATGGTGGCTCGATTTGAAAGGGTGCCCCGAGTTTGATTCTCGTCCTCAGATTGGCAATTTCGATCGAAATGCTCTCGTGAGTAGAGCAAGCGGTTCTCCTCGTCCTCCATACACAATGGCGTCCGCTCCTGTCGTGGGTTCCTCTGGGTATGCCGCCAACTCGAGGACGGCACAGGTGAACCCACCTTCCTTTCAGCTCAAATCGTATGCACCGATGGCCCCTGGATCCATATCCGCCGTCAAATTCATGTTTGGACAGGCGATCCCATCCCAAGGATCTGGGATTCACTATCACCAATATTCGTCAGGTATGCTGTTGGACTTCGTCACTCCGGCCGCTACCATCACGCCGAGGGAATGCTCTTTGTCGGCCTTGGATCTCAACACTTTGCGGTGGCAGAAACTTGCAGAAGGGCGCGAAATTTTCAAGGCAGGATACCGATGGCATTATTGCACAATGAATGAGGATGGAACCAAAGCATGGTTGCTAGGCTGCCCAACCGATCCTGCGTCCGCCGATCTGGGCCCGAACGGTTACGAAGAATATCTCAGGTAAGGTTCACATCGTGACCCAGCATCTGGGGGTTATGTTCTGAGGGGACTCTGACTGATTTTTACCTCCTAGCGACATAATGGAGATTGATCTTCGGAGATATGGCTTTCTGGGAAACCATATGACACCGGAGCTCCAAACAGAATCCAGATCTTCTGCTCTCACGAGAGCTTCTGGTCAGCCATCTCAAGGACTAGGCGCAGATCTGGCCAAGGTCTTCAACCAGCCTCCTGAATCCGGCAGTGGCACCGACTTCATCATCACAGCGCTTGCAGAGGACTTTGATGACGATGATGCACTCAGCTCGGGGTTGCCGCGGCCAGAAACATCAACACGGGATCAAGGTTGGCTTGCCTCGGATACGCCAACCTCTCAGCCAATCCATGTACATAAGCTTATTCTGCAGGCGCGCTGGCCGCATTTCGCACGTCTGTATAACGCCCAGATGGCCGAGTTCCACACCAGGAAGATGCACATACCCGAGCCCTACTCGGTCGTCAAGGCATTCCTTCTGTACCTGTACACTGATAGCATCCACGGAACGTCTGAAGCCGATAGCGACGCCACCACGGATCTCTCGGATGTCGCCGGCCTGCTGGTCATGTCCAACATATATAACATTCCGCACCTCAGGCTCCTCTGCGTCAACCGGCTTGCCAAGGAGCTTGACGTCGAGAATGCCTGTGTCATCTGGTACTGTTCCGGTCTAGCCAGTGAAGATTGGCTACGCAAGCGTGCAGCCACATATTGTATGACTCACTGGGGCCGCATCGTCCGTACCCAAGGTTTCCTCCGCCTCCCTCGCTCCGCACTCGTCGAACTCTCGCAGGAGATTGACATGGAAGGACGTGTCGTGGCCGGCGAAGAACTAGAATGGGGCAGCATGAGTTCCCGGTACGGCGACGGCGGCCGCAAGGCAAGCATCGGCAGCAACCAGACTCAAATGGTGGAATCCGAAGCTGATGATGATGATGAAGGGATGGAACTGAACTGAACTGAACTGAAATGAACTGAAATGATGCCTCTAATTGGGCCTTTTCTTTGACGACTTCACGGGGCAGCCTCACCATGTCACAAATGGTACAAAATTACGACTTGGGATGGTGCGAGAGCCGGGGGGGGATGTGTTGTTATTGGACAAGTCACCTTTTTTGTTTTCACGCAACTGCAGGCTCGCTTCCTTTCCATTATCTTGTTGCATCGCCAGGTGTTGGTCATAGTGTCCCCTCTGAAATTCCATAGATTTTCCGTGTTTTTTTTTTGTCCTTCTCGCCACCAAATATATGCGCATACCTTGTTAATTACGACGCTGGCTTGATAGTTTGCACGTCACCGGCATCACGATTGACCGCATCACGGCAACCAAGGTCTGCATTCAGCCATGCAAGCTTGCTGCTACTCCAATCAGAATCCACCACGCGTAGAGAGGCAGGCGATAAGAAATGACACCACGCAACATGAGGAGAGTATGAGGAACAAGTGTGGGAGGACTAGCCGGTGACAGCATCCATTCTATTCATCCACGGACTATTTCAATAGACCAAGTTGATTTCCCCCCACCTCTTCTTCTTTCTCCAGAACACCACCAAAAGACCAAAAAACACCACCGTTTAAAAACTTTTTTTCTATCAAATAAAAACAACAAGCTGAATGTTAGTGTGTTAGACTCGCTGTTCGCTGTTTGTTTGACTGACAAGCTGGGTAATGCCTGCACACGAAAACAACATAGCATAGCATAAAGTAAAATGAACAACATTACTGTCAAACGCCTTGCGCAAATACCGACCGGAGCGGCTGAGAGGGGAGGGAAGAGGGTCGGACAGCTAAGGCATAGGCAATCGAGCGAGCCAGTATACCATAATGCACTCAGCGGTGCTGTCGACAAGAACCAAAATGTTCCATCTCTGATATTATACAGCCTGTCCAAAGACAGATCTCAGTCAATTGTGGCCACAGAACTCGAAATGGTTGGTACACAGGCCGTGCTCCAAACGCGTCTCGCATGCCAATGTCTAAAAAAAAACTTCGCCCGCTGTTGAATAAGGAGCCAACGCGACCAAGACGAAACAATGTATCGTGAACCGGCGCGACAATCAAGTCAATACATCCAACATTTCCTAAAGACTGCAATGGCAAACCGGGGTAGCCGCGGTGGGGCATCGTTTTGAAAGCATTCGACCAATTCAGCCGTCTCTCTCTGAGGCGAGGCTAGGGCGTGTGGAGATGGGCAGTAGCGCATCGCCACGGCGAGAAGAATTGCCGGGATAGTGATAAAGTTGATTAATTCGGCTGAACTCTTCATAGAGCCTAGAACCGGATGCAGTATTAACGCCGTCGTGATGCACCGACAAGAACCGATCCGTAAAATATGATGCAAGAAATACGTCAAGAAAGAATAATGAAATATCAAGATGACGTTGTGTCGGCGGCTGCAGAACAGGCGAGGTTCTGTCTTTCTAGCCCTTACTGCATCATCTGATCTTCTCCGATGCCTGGCAGATTGAGGCCTGCAGCGAGAGCTTGCATTTTGAATTCAGGGTTGCACGGTAATGAGTGCGATTTATGCTTACAGAGCCAAAGTATTAGAGGAAGACTTTTTTCGGAAAATCAGAGAGTTTTCAAAACGTACATATTTCAAGCCATTCAAGTTCTTGTAACGCTTGCCGCACGTCTCGCAGTTGAAAGGCTTTTCTTTCTCCATTCCTAGCGTGCCAGGATATGGTGCGCTTGTCTCGGGGTTGACGATGGAAAACGTTCCGTCGCCGTTCTCATGCAGCTGCTGTGTCTGATGTCCGTGCGCTTTATGATACCTATTTTTGAGCGGACGTGGTCAGTCATATCGTAGTGGCGACTTGAATCAAGTTCAATCAAGCAAAAACGTACTTTAATCCATTTTGGTTCTTGTAAGCCTTCTCACAGCCAATGACTGGGCATTTGAAGGGCTTGTGCTCCTCTGGCATCATCATACTCTGTAGTCGTTGCAGCAAAGCCTTGTTGGTCTCGGGATCAGCAAACTGGCCCTGTGTAAGGCCAAGCTGAGCCAGCTGAGCCTGTATCGACCGGCTGCCCTGTTGAAATGCGCCTCCTGGACTGAAGAGATGCTTTCCGGGGTCGTTGATGCAGAAGTTTGAGTCGTTGCCATTGGCAAAGTTTCCGTCGCCGAGATCAGTTGCATTTCCGCCGCCCATGGGCATTCCGGGAAGATCATCGTCCATGTCGTCCATGATGCCCGCTGGCTGTGCTTTCTGTTGTGGTGGCATTTGCTGTGCCGTTGCCAGAGTCGGGGTGTTGACAGAAGAAACGGTGGGATTATTCTGAAGCCCGAAGCTAGCAGCTGCGGGGGTAGGTGGCTGTGATGTTCGCAGGCCTTGGGTGATACCAGAGGTGTTCATGTTCAGTTGGGGTCGTTGCGGCTGGCCGAACAGCTGTCTGGTTTGGTGCATCTTGTTGCTGTCATCGAGCTCCATTGTGTCAACCTCGTCATCCATCTCCATGTCTGCGACAGCGTCCATTTCGTCGTTCAAGTTGGTGGCGAGAGCGGGATTCATCTGGCCGCCATTGACACCACCGGCCTGCAAGCCTACAATACCTAGCCCCCCCGCGCCAGCCGGCAAAGGCTGGCGCGTTTGGCCAGGAGACTGCGCAGCACCCGCGTGGCCAGAACCAGTAGGTGTTGTTCTTGAGCTCGACAGATCTGATGCTCCCGGCAAACCAAACTGGGAAAAGGCGTTGATTCGCGAGGCGTTCGGGCTGGGCTGTGTGTGTGCTTCCTCGTAATGCTGAAGAAGGTCGTGAAGATTAGGCAAGATTTTACCGCAACATGTAAAATCTCTCATGAAGTTGGCCTCCAGTTTTGGGAGATACGACGACGAGTGAAACGATGAGGACTGGGGATTGCCGCCGAAAGGGTTCGGCGAACCGCTTTGCATCATGACGCTAGGTTGTAATATCAGTCAGTGTGGACCAGAAATAGCAAGGCCAAACGTATTCGGGTATGCGTCGTTTCAAAATGTCTGGAACAGCAGCGTGCGCCATGTGAAAAAAAAGGAAAAAAAAGGACAAAAAAAAAAGGAAAGACATGGAGAGAGACAGACAAGAGGGGTATGGAAATTGTACGCTGGCATTCACAACGCGGGGTGTATTCGACACACCTAAATTCGGCGTAGGTCTCGACAAGAGCACTTTTCCGGAGACTGCCAGAGGCTGGCAGAGTGCAGTTATGCCATCGCAGGGGAAAATGAGTTTGGGGCACCGAACGAAGATGACTTTTTTGGGTTTTTTTTTTGGGAACGCAGTGAGTAGCGACGAACAAAGAAAACATCAAACTTACTCGTCGCGAACAAAACTACCAAACGACATGCCACCCCAGCTAATGCCACCACCCACCAGACTGCCAGCAAGCGACTCCCTGCGATTTCGGTTGACGCTGTCGCGATTTTGGTTATTGACGGAGATGGGCTTGGGGCCGGCGCTCACAAACGAGTCCTGCCGGCCGCGGCCCATGGCAGCGTCAAGGCCGCCTGCGTTCATGGCGGAGGTATCGCAGTCGGCGCAGTCAGCAGCGGCGATGTGGAGATTGGAGGTGGCGAGATCGTTCTCAAGGAAGCACAGGGAGGATATTTGGTCGCGCGAGGGGGAATCGACGAAGAGCGGCTGAGGGAAATTGGCGGCTGACGCAGACCAGGTGTTTGCGGGAGTGGTGTGAGCGGTGGACGTGGTGGACGCGGTGGACGTGGTGGGAGTGGTGGAAGTGGTCAAGGTGGTCGAGGTGGTCAAAGTGGTCAAAGTGGTCAAAGTGGTCAAAGTGGTCAAAGTGGTCAAAGTGGTCAAAGGAGTGGACGTGGACTTGTTGTTGTTGGGGGATGATCGCGGCAGCAGAAAGTCGGGAGGAGTTGCTGGCTGAGGCGACGGCGACTGTGACTGTGACTGTGACTGTGAGGATGACCGTGACTGTGAATTGGCCAGCGACGCTGATAAGTTGGGCGAAGTAAGCGAGGCGGGAGGAGAGTCAGGTATTAAGCCGGCGGCAGTGGCAGCAGCAGCCATGGCAGCAGCAGCGGACCACAACAAGCAAGCAGGCAGCAGGCAGCAGGCAGCAGGCAGCAGGCAGCAGGCAGGCTGCTGGGGCGGCTGGCTTTGGTGGTGGTGCACTGGTGGTGCACTTGGTCTGGTGGCGCCGGCGCCGGCGTGGCGTGGGCTCCGGGGCTCTCTGCCCACTAGAATCCTGGTGATACTGCTGGGAAGGGCGCTGGAGGGGCTTGCCTGGGCTCTGAAAGGATATGCTGCCGGCTGGGGCGTGCCAGATGAATCGACGACTCGACGACTCGACGACTCGTCTTGATGAAGATGACGAGCTATCAGAAGATACTTCTCGTGCTCTTCAGCTCGTCTCGCCACTTCGCTGGCCTTCTGCCCTGGCGTGCTATGCTATGCTGTGCTGTGCTGTGTTGTGTGGTGTGGTGTGATGTGGTGTGATGTGGTGTCGTGCCGTGTGGTGTCGTTGTCGTTGGAGCAATTTCACTCTGCGTGACAAGACAGGTGGACGATGGAACAAGAATAGATAAGAGCTGGGGAGGGGCTGATCAGAGGGATAAATTCGCTGGCGGTTGTGCTGCAGGTAGAATTGAGATGCTCTGAAACAATAAAAAGAGTTTCTCATTTCCGAGATTCATCGATGGATGCGCTGCTACGCAAGTAATATGGCATGTCATGTCATTGTCACATCATGAATCAATCTTGCCAGCCACGGAAACACATCTGTCTGGTGGGCGCTCTTTTTGCATTGCCGGCGCAGCTTGTGGAGGGGGAGGGACGCAGCTAGTCAAGCTCGGCCGCGGCCTTGTTTGTGGGTGGCTTCAACCTCGGGGCAACGGTGTAAGTCGGTTGGGTTCAAGGGTCGCAGGTCGCGTCATTTCCCTCTCCTCTTTCCACTCGCCATTCATGTCATTGGTGCGGTTGGTTGGTGGTCGGTTGGTTGGGGGGTGCCACTTCATACATCAATGGGGCCTGTCGGCATCGAGCTGTGGCAAGTCGCTGTGGCACCCGCTGTGGCAACTCGTTGTGGAGAATAAATGAATAATGACCGGCGCTAATGCATCCTGGGGCACGACATACACATTGATGTTTTTTTTTTTTTTGTTACGGCAAGCTTGGTTGCTGTGAGAATAGAGCATAGAGGACGAGCAACTTGAGGAATGCCAAACGCATGGGGATCGGGATGAGGAAATTCGACTCCAATGCGGCGCCGTGGTTGTCGCGGTAATAATTAAGGTTACCGACTTGTTGGAAGCATAAAAAAGTAAAATGATATTATTATGGGGCACGTTGATGGGCAGGCCCGCCTGAAGTATCGTGAGGGGTCCTGCCTGCTCAAGAGTGACATCTCTACGGATCCGTACCTCTATTACCGCCAACTCTATTATCAACAATCCGCATTACTCGAGTTGCTGAGTCCAGCCGGACCGACATTCATCTCCCAGTCTCCCTGCCTTCCGCACGCGCACAGCTTCGCTGGCACACAATCACACAATCACACAATGCAATGGGAACGGGAAAGAGCCGCGGTCATGGTGCCTGCCGTGTCAATCAAGTTTTACTCCGTAGTCGCCAACTCTGTCGCCAACTCTATTTTTGCCAAGGACAACCTTGGGTTCTTTGGTTCACACCGCATCCTCTTAGCCGACTTGCCTAGTCGAAGCTAGGTGAACCTATGTAATTCTACACGTACTTATCGGGGTAACATCTATCAATCATTCATCCAGTGGACAGCGACGGCCTCATCAACAAGCCTCGTGTGAGGGGATTGTAGGTAAGGTTGATCAATTCATCTGTACTGCGCCCGTGGCGCGGGCTAATATAACTATACTATGGGTCATATGCTACGTGCTATAATAGGTACTGCTAATATATTAATAATACCCTTATTATACTTCTTTATTTAGTAATTAGTATTATTTTTCTTATCCTTAAGTAATTATATTAAGTAAATATTCTAAGCTACTCTCTTTATTCTATATAGAAATACTCTTCCTATTATATATTCCTCTTAATCTCTAATACTTCCTATAGGTCTATAGCTAGGTAGCCTATCCTTATTATATACTATATTAGTAGCGCTATATTTCTATTAATTATCTCTAATCTCTATAATTAGAATATAAGGTATCTTATTTAAGTATTAATTATATTTCTATTTATATATATAATTATATTATACTATAGTTATACTACTATTACTATATTATTCTTAATAGCCTTTACTAACTTCTCTAATACTATTCTACCTTATCTTACTATATTAACTATTTATTTAGTATCCCTAACCTATTTAATTATATCTATACTTAGTTATAGCCTCTTTACCTATAGTTTAGGGCTTTTATTTACTATAATAAATATCTCTTATTACTACTTAACTAGTAATTAACTTAGTCCTAGTAATTTATTATTTAAAGTTAGTAGTTAACTTAGGAATAGTAGCTTATTACTAACTAGTAATTAGCTTAGTTCTAGTAGCTTATTTAGTAATTAGCTTAATCCTAATAATTTATTTATTAGTATAAATACTACTATATTTATATCTACTATTATTACTTATACTAATAAAGTAGGGATTAGTTAGTATATCTCTATTTTCTTTTTCTTCCTATTCTTTATTAATATTACTTACTTTTATATTTCCTCCTACTATATCCCTATATATACCTCTATAGGTAGTTAATTTAATATCTTAGTATACTTAGCGGAGTTAACTATATATACTTAATTACCCTTATAGGCTATTTTTCCCTAGATTAATCTAGCTAGGGCTATTATAGCTAATACTTTGCCCTGTATAACCTAAGCATTACCTAACTTCTTTATTAATCTATAGTTTAATAGTTATAAGGTTAATTTTATAAATCCTAAAAATTTATTAAAGAATATATTATCCTATAATTATACCTTTGCTTTTAGTATTATAAATATCTAGTATTTACTACTAAAGTTATATACTACTAAATATATATTAGTATTAGTAAACATACCTTATACCTTATATATCTAGTCTATAGCCTCTTTATTTACTATTATATCTATAATAATTATATCTTAAATAGTTATATACCTTTATCTTATTACTTAGGTAATTATACCTAGCTTAAATATATACTATAATATACTATAATAATATTAAGAGTATATAGAGTGTAAAAAAGCAAAATTAATATTAAAGTTTAGTATATAGTATATAGAGTATAAAAGAGTAAATTCTTTATTAAAATCTAGGGGATATAAGTAATATTCCCTACTTAGCTATCTATAATAGCTAGTGTAGTCTAGCTTTTAAGTGTCTATAAACTATTTATTAATTTAGTAATTATTATTAGTAATAACTATTAGTTATATACTACTATTAGATTCTTAAATTTAACTAAATATTTAATAACTCCCTACTCCTTATTCTAAGTAAGAATTACCTTAACTTTATAATCTACTAGGTAGATTAGCGCTATTACTCTAAACTATCTATTAAATATATCCTTATAGAATTATTCTAGATAGTCTACTAAGATAACTAGGTAAATTCACTAATTATCTAGTATATCTAGCTTATAAGCTAACCTTCTAATATACTATAAGACTTAAAATAGTCTAGTAAACTTTAGTCTATACTTTAGACTTATTTACCTTAGGATTATATATACCTAATTATCTAATCTAATTAATACTTAGTCTCTACGCTTAAAGAACTTACTTATATATTTCTAATTATAATATACCTTAGTCTAGATTACTACTAAGGTAATTATATTATATACTTATAGTTATTCTAATAGCTTATCTAGTATTTCTAGCTCTATTAGGTATAGTAATAAAACTATATTATTAGGGGAGAACCCTATAATAATCTAATTTAGAGATTATCCTATTACCTTAATTACTATATTATTAAATTTAAATTATAATTATAGTAATATTTATTACTATAACTAATTATTATTAAGTTATATAAAATATATTTAGATTACTAACTTAATTATTTAAATAGTTTATTTAGTCTACCTATTTATCTATAGATAATATACTATTAAGTGTAATAGTTTTATTCTAACTAGCTCCTAGAATATCTTCTATAATACTACTAGAAATCTTTAATTATAATTACTTATAATTACCTTAGGTATTCCTGTTGAAACAAGCATGATATCAATCGCGCTTGGCAGCCGCAATTCCCTTCGGCTGAAGGTCGGCCTGACCGGGAGAAGGTCGGCTGCTGCGCGTGTGCGCGTGCCTCCCTTCCTACCCACGGGCAGGCCTGCGATAGGGCAGGGCCCGGGTCACGTGACCCACCCACATCACGTGACCCACATAGCTGCAGCTGCCTTTTTCCCTCTTATAGGAGCCCTCTCTTTTCTAGCTTCCTTTAATAGAACACATAGCTTATAATAGATTATTTAATTAATACTATCACGAGCGCGCCTAATTAATAACTAGCTATTATCACACCTAGTGATTCCAACACTAATCAGTGGTTAACTTTATAACCACTTTTATTTATAAATGCCTGTTATCTTTTAAAGATACCGCAGATTAGCTAGGTTCTATCTAGAAGAGACCTTTACGGAAGTAGCGTGATTCAGCTAGCCTATTAAGGTAATAAGAGTAGCTTTATTATTTAAGATCCCTAATTATGCTAAGGAAGAAGCTAACTCTAGCTAGCCTATTAAGGTAATAAGAGTAGCTAGAAGAAGCCAAAGCCTAAACCAAGAAGAAGAGTTTAACTCTAGTAGCTAAGCTATCCTATTATTCTTTAACTTAGTGCGTTCTATTACACGCGAAGCTAATTACTAGAGCTTGTAATCCTTTATATCTCTTTTTCCCTAATCCCTTTATTATTACTTCCCTTATTCTATCTCCTCTAATACTATAAGTTATAATAGTTAATAAGAAGGAATAACTACAAAACCTAATAAGTTATAATAGCTCTTAAGCGAATCCCTTAGAAGCCCTAGAATTCACTATCCCCTTCCTCTATATCCTATAGTAACTATACTAGTATATTATAGAAGGAACACTCGCTAGGGTAGATGAATTTAATATTAAGGATAATAATACACCTAAGATATAAGCGGCCTATATCCTCTCTTAGGTTAAGAACTATATAATATAAAAGGCATATAGAAGATTGCTCTTTATAGAATTTACTTAAGATTTTAATCTATAGACCTGTAGTAACTTTCTTAAGACCCTAGTTATAGTCCTAAGGCACTTATAGGACTACCTTATTAACTCTAGAATCTATATAATAATTAACCAGAACATAAATATAGCAATAAACCTCTAAGAAGTCCTTAACTAATAGGAATTCTACTTCTAGTTATAAGAAGAAGTAAAGGATACCTAGAAGAAGCATAATAACTTCTAAAAGAATATAATTAAGAATAGTGATTTCCTTAATAACCTCTATAAGGATAATAACCTCTAGGACTAAAGGAGCATAAGGACTGCTTATTCCTCCCACTAACCTTTATAACCTCTATAAGGAGCAATATTAGTAACCTTTCCCTAAGAATAGAACCCTTAGCCCCTTCCTTAAATACCTTAAGCCCTGCAAGCCCTTCCTTATTATCCCTAAGAACCTATATTTACTTAGCAAAGAACCTCTACTCCCTAATAATAAGCTATCCCTATTTACTAAAGAATAATATATAAACCTACTAACTATCCTCCCTTTAAGCCTCTATAACTAACAGCGAAGCAGATATTAAACCTTATTAAGATATATACATCTAAGTAGCAATATAGCGCTAATAGCTATAATATGCTTAAACTAAAGCTCTAAATCTTTAGGTAAAAGTGTAAGCTTCTAGATATTAAACCAGAATAAGCTAGGTATATATTTAAAGTAATATTAAAAGGAAAAGCTTATTAGTACTACTTAGATCACCTCTCTAAACCTAGTAACCCTTAGGACCTTACTACCCTAGTGAGAAGAATAAAGAAGAGGTTTAAGACTAAAGATATAAGGTAAAAGTATCTCCTTAAATAGTATAACGCTTCGCTCTAGAAGGCTATTAACAAAAACCCTAATAAATTAAAGATAGAATACTTTAATAAGCTTATTAAGAGGCTATTAACCTTATAGTAAGCCGTTCCTAACGTAGGTTAATTAGAAAGAGCCCTTAGGAACCAGATTATAACCACTTATAATAGGATTCCTAAGTGTAGAGGGTGCCTCACTAACCCTCTAGATAGCCTCTAATAATTCTATAAGCGTATATATATAATAATCTAGCTTATTATAGAGGAATCCAGCAGTTAATATTAATTCCCTGCTAATACCCAGACTCCTAACGCCTTCTAGACTAATAGAAGGTATAATAGTAAGGGTAAAGAGTTACAATACCCTTTATAAAGGTAGAAAGGTAGAAGAGGCCCTCCCTATATAAAGAAATATTATATATATAGTAAAGAGGGATACTAGTTAATAAAGCATCCTAAGGAAGAGCATAAGAAGGTATACTAGCGATATAAGAACCATTACCTAGTAGATACCTTATTATCCTCACTAGCTTTATATAATGCCTTTCTTACCTAGTATAAAGGTACCCTAATAGAAGATCCCACTCCTTATCCCTCTAAAGTTAATAAGGTTACCTAGTATATAATAAGCCTTAGATTTAACACTAGGCTAGAGGGAGAGGAAGAAGAAGAAAGGGTGCCTATAAGCTTCTTTACCTATAGTGTAACCCTTAATAGTTAGAAAACAATCAAAGTCCTTGTAAATTAAGCTATAATACACGGACTAAGTAAGAAGAATCTGTTTAATAATAGGAATACCGCTAGGCCTCCTTATCTATTCCTACTTAAAAACTATTACTTATCTAAGGCCTTCTAAGGTATTATGCCGGATACTAGAGCGGCATAGTTCTCTATAGCAGGCTAATCTTAAGCTATAGCATTATAGAAGATAATACTAAAGATTTATCTTAATACCATAAGGGCAGGTAAAGTAGTTATTACATTCAGTAGAGGCTAGCTAATTACATTACTTAGAATAATTAATATGCCTATACCCTTTAGTAATATTACTTTCTATATAATACTAATAAATACTCCCTTCCTACTTTACCTTAATAATATAGGCTAATTAAGGATTAACTTTATTACCACTAAGAATATCCTCTAGCAAGGAAATATTAAGGTGCCCCTAGTATATAAATAGGGCCATATATAGATACTACTAATATAAGATAAGAAGGTAGTAGCGTGGAATTATTTAACTAAGATTAAATTACAGTAGTTATATTACCGCTTTAGTTATCCTTTAGTACGCTAACTCTACGATCTCCTAAGTAACGCAGGGCATGAGATTACCTTTAAAGCTATTAAGGTGATATTAAAGGCGTGCCACTAGTGCTAGATAAATACTAATAGCCCCTATTGCTTTAAATTCACCCTTAAGGATAAGTATGCCTTTAACTTTAAAGTAATAGTTAATATTATATACCTTAATAGTAACCGCCTAACGCTCTACGCGGTAGATATAGCTATAGCATTCTATATAGTAAGATTCCTTCCTAATATCTTGGCTAAAATAACTTAGGAAGCCCTTAGAATGTGCTAGATTAATATGTACTAAGGACCTCCTAATTAGATTATTACTAATACTAGTATAAACTTTTGCGGCAAAGAATTTCGCTAATTCGCGGCATTAATGTTAATCTCTATTAAAGAGGTCCTAATCAAGGCATATCACAGCATTAGAAAAGTTAAGAGATATTATAGGCCGCTCTAAAGGGCCTATAATATTATCCAAAGAGAATGCCTAATAACCCCAGAACCTATTGCCCTATAGATAGCTATAAAAGCCCTTAACAATACTATAGGTCTAAATAGCCTTATTCTAACCCTCCTTGTCTTCGGTGCCTACCCCTATATGTTAAGTAACTCTTCTCTATTACTAGAGATCTTATAATATGTTATTACTATGTAAAAGGTAATAAAGGAAGTTAAGCGACTCTACGCAATCTAGAAAGTTAGCGAAGCCTTTATAGCAAGGAATAGTCTAGATATAAGTAAGACCCTTAACCTCCCGCTTAGATTACTAGTCTAAGTTTAGCGCGAAGGTAAAGGGTAGTAAGGCCTATATAACCTCCTCTCTATTAATAGAGAGACCTATACCCTTAACCTCCTATAAGGCCTAAAGGCCTTCTACTTAACTTCTATTAGGCCTTATTATAAGAACCCTAATATAGAAGCCCTCCTACCTTAGGAGGGCAGAGAAGAGGGAGAGGCCTAAACCAGGCTACCTAGCAAGACCCTAGAGATCCCGCTAAAGAGATACCTAGGTAGACCCTAAAAGAACCCTCTAGTAATTATTAATAAGACTAATATGTTTATCTTAGCTAAGGAGGAAGCTAACCTTAACCTTATAATTTAATTACGTAAGGAAGGTATTATTATAACCCCTGGCGCACTATTTAAGCTCTCTATAAAGACCGAGATTAATACACTAATTAATCAGGGCGTGTTTGAATTTATTACCTATAATAAGAGAGAGCATAGTGGCGTGTGAATCTTTAATTCGCAAATTATTAATAAGGTAAAAGGCAAGATAGGCTAGCTATATAAGAAATTAAGGCTTATAGTATAAGGCTTTGGAGATAAGGTAAAGCAAGCGATCTTAACACAGGCTCTAATAATCTAATAAGCTAGTTAATACCTTATTCTTATAATAGCACCTTCCCTCTTAATAAAAGGCTTTATCCTGTGGATTTATAATATTACCTAGGCATATATCTAATTAACCACGCGATTAAACAGGGTAATCCTTGTATAGCTTCTAACCTAAATCTATAACTAACACCCTAAGGGAATAATTATAAGGGTAATTAAACCGCTCTATGGCATTATAGAGGCCAGAACACACTAGTGGGTTATATACTACAGGCACTATAAAGAGAAGCTCTAGATAGAGACTTCTATGTATAATCTATGCCTATTAGTAACTATAGAAGATAGCCTAGAATTCGCATATATAGGCATGTAGACTAATAATACTCTTAGGCTATTAGATAAGGAGTTCTCTAAGAAAGAAGAGAGAGAATTAACTATAGTGGCTTTTATAGCAAAGCTAAAGCAATTCCTCCTTAAGAATAATTCCCTAACCTTTAATAGGGGAATTATTAAATTAGCGGCTAGCGTGGCTATTTTACTTTAATAAAAAGGCTAAAGTAGTAAGCTTAATTTAATCCCACTTATAGATTTAAAGCAGAAGTACATTAAATAAAGGGCTTAAGGCGCCTATATTACCTTAATCTACTAACTAGAAGCCTACTATAATCTATCTATCGCCGCTTAACACTAAGAACCAATAATTAAGAATATCAAAGCCCTTAATCACTAGATCTAATAGTAGATAGATTACCCTAATTAAGGCCTGATGTTTATTCTAATTAACCTTACTAAAGCGAAGCTATACGTATTTATAGATAGGTTATTCGCAAATAATTAGGACCTTACCTCGTAGCTTAGTTACATGCTAATCCTCGCTAATAAAGACTATAAGGATAGTAAGTTTATAATTAAAGGTAATATTATACACTTTAGCTTAATAAAGAGTAAGAGAGTTATATAAAGTATGCTTACCTCTAAGGTCTATAGCATAGTCACTGGCGTTAATATAGTATACGTAATAGCCACTACCCTTTGCGTACTTATAGACTAATTAAATCTCCCCGCTACACTAGTTATAGTGTGTATAGATTTATACTCCCTCTATAAGTGCCTTATTAAGCTTAGTATAATAAAGGAGAAGTGCCTAATAATTAATATTATAGCCCTGCGATAATTATATAAACGCCGCGAGCTCTGCGAGATCTATTAGATTAATAAAGCAGATAACCTAGCTAATGCCTTTATAAAGGCATTACTAAATAAGGCCCTAGAGTAGTTTATCTCTAGTAACTAGATAATAATCTAGATAGAAGGGTAGGTAACCTACGTAGAGGATAGCCCCTGCGAATAGTAGCGGGAGGGTAACCTATAAGGAGGATAGCCCTATAGGTAGTAGTATTAGGGGACTATTAACCCCTATACTATAGGGAGAAGTAATCTTCCCTAGTATTAGGGGATTATTAACCCCTATACTATAGGAGAATATAGATCCTACCCTCTTAGGGATAGTAGAGGAAATTAGAGAAGGAGTAATACTCTAGAGGGAGTAGGAGGAGGAGGGGGAAGAGAAGCTATATAGCTCCTTCTCTAACCTCTAGGGAGGGCCTTTAGTAATTCTATAACTCTACGTAATCTATATAGAGTATAGAGCTATAAGGGAGGTCCTCCTTTAGATTTATAAGATACCTATACTTTACTTTAGTAGGGATAGAAGGGTAGATATAGGAGATAATAGGGTTAAGGAGAGGGGTAAAGGGGAGGAAAAGAGGTAATAGGATAAGGGAGTTACCGCGCGGATATTATTAATAATATTAGGAAGGAAAAGGGATTTAGGAAGAGGCCTGCTTACCCTCTTAGTAGGAGGTTAAAGATAGATTATTGCTTTCCTTTATTATTACCTGCTATAGGCATATACCGCTTCCCCTTCCTTTCCTTTATTAGTCCCCTTTATTAGGGGATTACAACCTCTCCTATTATTATCTGTTACTTTATTAGCGATTAATATCATGTGTTAATAATTATATTAAAAAGAGAGTTCCTAGTGTTAAAACAAGCATAATATTAATCGCGCTTAGCAGCCGCAATTCCCTTTGGCTAAAGGTCGGCCTGACCGGGAGAAGGTCGGCTACTGTGCGTGTGCGCGTGCCTCCCTTCCTGCCCACAGGCAGGCCTACGATAGGGCAGGGCCCGGGTCACGTGACCCACCCACATCACGTGACCCACATAGCTGCAGCTGCCTTTTTCCCTCTCACAGGAGCCCTCTCTTTTCTAGCTTCCTTTAATAGAACACATAGCTTACGATAGATTATTCAATTGATACTATCACGAGCGCGCCTAATTGATAACTGGCCATTATCACACCTGGTGATTCCAACAATTCCCTAATTAGATATTAATAAGTAATTATATAATTTCCTTATATATATTATTACTATAATATTATTTTAATAAGGTTCTAATATAGTTTATTTACTAAACTTATTAATAATTACTAGTATTAAGTTATTACCCTCTATTAATATAGGAAGAGATAGTAAAAAATTAATTAAGATTATATAATATAGTGCTAGTAGTGCTAATAATAGTTATAAATTCCTATACTATAGGTATCTTCTTAGTTAATAAATCTAATATAATAGATATATTTTTAGGTAATTTTATAGTCTATATAACCTATAAGGTATATAGAATTATTAGACTATCTTACTTAATTTTAGATATCCTATATAATTACTATTATATATAGCATTATATAATTCCTTTACTATAGACTTTAGTATACATAACTATAGCTAGAATCCTAGAGTTATCTTCTATAATAGTCTATCCTCCTAGCTAAATAGTAGCTTTACCTAGTTCTCTATAGGTAATTAGGTATTACTATCTAAGACTATCTTAATATATTACTATATTAGGTCCTAATTATATCCTAATTATATTAATTTCTTAAAATTAGGTAATATTCTAACTAATAATACTATTAGCCTCTCCGCTTTAGGCGTGGTAAATTATAGTATTAGTACTATAACTAGATTATATTCCGCGTGCTATACTACGCGTAAATTATAAAGTAACTTCTAATACTCTAGTCTATTATCTAGTATATTATCTAATTATCTAGGAGTATTATTATTATATATCTTCTTTATTATTTTTAACCTACTTAAGGCATCTAGTACTAAGTAGTCCTTTCCTAGCTTATAAATTACCCTAATATTAAATTAGCTAATATATTCTATAGCTTATATTAACTTCTTATTTACTATATATCTGCTTATTATATTTATAATATCTAATTACTAACCTATATTAATAATTAAGTAGTAATCTATAAAATATATTACTAGTGGTAATTAAGTTACCTTAATTCACTACCTTAATTTATAAAGTATCTATATATAACTATAAACCTTAAGCTCTATTAACTAGTACCTCTTCTCTATATCTAAGAGAGTTCTTAAAAGAAATATAACTAGCTAAATTACTATCTATAGAGGGTATTTTATAATTATTCTCTCTATCTTTAGTTTTAGGATTACTTTATCCTTTATATAATATATTATAATACTAATACCTACTCTAGATATATTAAAATCTATAAATAACTATTAGTTTAGGGAAAATAGTGTTAGAGTGGTATATTTTATTAATACTACTTTTAATATATTAAATACCTTAATTTCCTACCTAGATAGTAATAGTATTTATTTATTTATTTTATATACACTAGCCAGCCTGATTTGGCTGTCTCTAGTACTCCAGCGGTTTAGTTAAAGGGGAAAACCTTCTAGAGGATAAAAAACCCCCTTGCGACTCTATATAGTTTAGCGCCGGCTCTGCGGCAGGCTGGCGCTGCTGTTATAGTTACCTATTATAGTTATTTATTACTAGCTTACGCTAGACTTATCCTTATTAGTAGAGTTACCTCTACCTTATATCTTAAGCCTAGCTCTAGGCTCTTCTCTAGTTCTACTCTAATCTATTTCTAACTACCTCCTACTAGGTAAAATCTAATGCTATATAGTAATCTACTCTTAATTTACTTTTTTTACGCTTTATTATTAATATATCTAATACCCTACTTTTTAGTTTATTCTGCCTCTCCTCTAGTCTAGTCTAGTTATAAAGTTAGAGCACCTGGTTTTTTAAAACTCTAGGGGGGGGGAGGGTAAGGCTAGCTTAGTTCCGCTATAATCCCGCCGCTCTCTTATATTAGGCTTTTCTATCTATCTATAGTATCTATGTATTATCTTTAAATCTAGGTAATGCTTTAAGGACCCCCCCCCCCTCTAGAGATTATAAAAGAAATCCCTTCTACCTCTAGATCTAGGCCTCTTTCCTTCTTCCTTTATTACACTTCCTATAGGTTCTCTTCCCCTTTTCTTTTTTCCTTTCTCTTTCCTTTTATTTTCTTATATGCTCTTAGGCCCTAACCCTAGCTAGGTCTAGTTTAGTTACTAATATTAGTGTAGTTATAGCCTATTATTATATCTTCTTAGTATTCTACGTTACCTATAAGTCTAACCCTACTTCCTTATAACTTTAGTGCTAATTTATATAGGAACCTTCTCTTTACTACCTAAGGAAGTAGCTTATATTAAAGTAGCTTTAGAGAGCACTTAATTATAAACTATAGGTAGGACTCCCCCTACCCTAGCGCTAGGCTTATTTTACTACTAATTTAGTCTAGCTAGGTAAGCTGCGAATATTCTAGTATATCTCTTATTATATATAATCATTAAAAAACCTAGGGCACTAGTGTTATAATATAGTTAGTATATTTTTCCCCCCCTATACCACGGTAGTGGTAGGGCTAATCTATCTTTCTAGGAGCTATAACTAATATATATTTTAATTACTAGGTTTAAAATAATAGGTGTGAAAAGGTAATATATATTTTATCTATTTTTTCTATTTTTAGGGGTAGCGCTACTGCTAACCTAGCTCTAGGTTAAAATTACCAGGTGCTAAGTAGAGCACTAGTGGTTAACTAAGGTATCTACTAAAATCACTAAGGGTATAGATATAAGTGTTCTTCTAGTTAGTCTAGTCTAGCCCTATACTAGTGCTAATCTATCTCTTCCCTAGGTCCTAGATAACTTTAGTGCTTATATTAAGAAGCTATATATAGAGAATTAAAGTAAGTAAAAATAGAGTGTATTAGCGGTAGGTCTAGTCTAGGGGGAGGGTAGGTCTATAAGAGACTAGTATAAGGAGATAATCTTCTAGCTACGTAGACTAGACGCTTAGATAGCGGAGTTAATCTAGCTCTAGGTCACTGCCCTACTAGCTAAGAGCTAGGCTAGGGCCCTAGAGAATGTGATCCCTATTCTAGAAGAGGAGTAGTTATTTTTCCTTTTATTTTTATATTAGTGTAGTAGTAGTAATAGGGCAGGGGAGGCCTAGGGGGGGGGGAATTAGATACCTAGTGTTTAAGAGTTTTAGTAGTTTAAATCTAAGGGTTATTCTAGTGTGTGTTCTTTACCTATATATATATTCCCGCCCTACCTCTAGCCCCCCGCCGCCTCTAGACCGTTTAGTCTAGTCCTAGTCTCTCGCTACTCCTACTATCTCTACTATCTGCTGTGGTCATAGACCCTAGATTTAATCTCCTATTGTTAAAATTATGCTATTTATAGCACTATTTTATAGGCCCACTAGTTGCCTAGTTGCGTTGTTGCAACGTTGGTTACAAGGCGTTGCCTGCAGCGTTGTTGGCTGTGGCTAGCTTTGGCTGTGACCTGCGCTCCGCGCACAACCAACCCACAGGCTTATATGACTAAGCCGACTAGGCTACCCTATAGGGAAGCTAAAATCAACTGTAACTAGGGAACTAGTAGTCGTATAAAAGGCTAACTTATACTGTTCGAATCCTTGATTTTTTCTAGATTTAATAATGTATTTTATTTATAGGGTTGCTTATTAGATTGCTTAGTTAGTGCACATAGGTGGCTAGATTATATGGCCATAAGTTGATTTTTTACTTTTCCTATACAAATAAATTTTACAGAAAATAAAAAATAGCTCCTAAGACCCAGCTAGCGACCCCCTTCCGTTAATACAGTTAGTAGGTCTATAAGGGGACTCAGAAAATCCTCTTATTACTCGTTAGATCATTTATCTAGCTAGAAATCTACTATATTTAACTATTAACGCTCTATATCTTAAAGAATTATTATATTATAGTAAATCTAGAAGCCACCGCGTTAAATCTACTAGGGAGGTCTTCCTATCCCTCTAGTATAGATTCCCTTCTATTTTTAATAGGTTATAAGCCTAGAAGGCCTAAAGATTACTATATTACTACGTTATTCTACTATAATTAGTGCTTAATTTTAGGTACTAGTTACTCTCTACTAGACCTATAGGCTCTTAGATTATAAAGAAAACCGCTAGAATTTAAAGCTTTTATTTTACTAGCACTACGCATCATAACATCAGACCCTTAGTGTTAAATTTAACTATAGCCACACCTATAACTACTAGTTGTAACCATAACCTCTTTTTTAGTAATCCTATTTACTACTATAACTATTATATTTAATATTATCTATAATAGTAGATACGCTATATCCTTTTATATATTATTAAATATCTAGTATATCTATACTAGGCTTTTTAACCTATTATAATACATTACATACACTATATACTACATTACATTACGTTATAGCTACTGCAATACCTATTACCTATAATCCTATTTTTAGTGTTAAGAAAATTTTCACAGAGAATCTTCTCTAGTCTGTTTCTACCCGCGCATACTATAGACCTACTTTTAGACCTTAAGGGGCACCCTTTTAAACAGCCCCACCATATAATTTGCATGCATAGCCCGGTTACACCACAACCTAGCTTCTAGCGTGTGATATTTATAATAGGAAGAAATTTAGAGATCTTACATAGGAACTTTTAGAGATAGCACCACTAAGTTATAAGGGTAAGGGACCTACTATAGGCCCTTCTAGCCCTCCTAGGGACCCTAATAGGATAGAAATAGAAGGTCTAGCTATTTAAGCTAGTGCTTTTTAACAATAGATATAAAGCTAAATTAAACAACAAGGCAAGACCTTAACTAATTTTATTAAGCATACTAAGTTAAATTATCTAAAAAACAAGGCTAGTATTAAAGATCTATTAGATAAATTAACATAAACTATAACTACTATATAAGGTCTTTAGGATTCTACTAAGCTAAGGGAAGAAAATACTAAAGCTCTAGTAGAAGACCTACCTGCCGCTAATTCTACAAGTTTACCTTCTAGTAACTTATAAGCTACCTTTAATACAGGGGCTATTAAGGAACTAAATAAGAAGGTTCACTCTATTCCTAAGGGAGCTAAGCTAAAAGGCCCTAAAAACTATAATCAGTGGAAGCAAGCCCTAAGTATCTAATTTAGAGCCCTAGGATTACCTAAATTTATAGATAATCCTAGCTTAGTAGGCTATCTAGCTAACTATAATTAAGCTATTCTTTTAATAATATTAAGAGATAGCTATTAACTAGGACTATAGGCAGCTATATATTAGTAAAAATCCCCCGAAGAAGCCTATAAAGTCCTTATTAGGCAGTATTCGCAGAGTGCTAAAATCCAGCGAGGTACGCTATACGCTAGCTACCACTCCCTAAATTTTTTAAATTATAAGGGATCTTTAGAGGCTTTTAATGCTAATTTTAATAACCTACTAGCTAGACTATAACTTTATAGTGTAGAGATCACTCCTATAGATTAAGTAAACCATTATATTAACACATTAAAGCAGACCTTTCCTAGCTAGGCTAAGAGACAAAGATTTACTATTAGAGCTACTAGGGCACAAGGGCTGCCTATAAATACCTTAAATTTACAGTTCCTTATAGCGGATTTATTAGAAGAATAAAGGGATAAAACCTCTCCTATAGCTAAAGCTCTTAGCTATAAGGCTTCTAATAATAAGGGAAATTCTAAGGATAAGGAAAAGAAATTATCTAATCCTAATACTAAGAAGGACTCTACTAACGCTACTAAAGAGCAGAATAAGAAGGATTCAAACCCTTCTAAAGCCTCTAGGAAGAAAAAGCAGAAGAAGAAGAGTAGCAATAGGGATAAAGATAAAGGAAAAGAAGCTGCTTTTACATTAGGCTATAGCCTAGCCATAGGATACATTAAAGAACTAGATTCTAGCAAGTCTAGCAGCGAGGATAGTAGTAATTCTAAATCTAATTTAGATACCTCTAGTACCACTACTACTAGTAACACTACTAGCAAGCCTACTTTTAGCTACTCTAATAATGTGGTTAAAAACTCCCTTCTATACAATATAGGTTCTTCTTGTTATATTTATAATAATAGGGCTTTCTTTAGGGACTTTAAGCCTCTTAAGAAAGGTTAAACTAGCCCTATAATTACAGTAGGAGGACCTATTTATCCTAAAGGAAGAGGCACCGCTATTTTTAATGTTCTAGTTAAGAAAAATCCACTAGAATATAGGCCTCTAGCTCTATTAGATACCCTATATTTCCCTAGTATAGATACTAACCTAGTTAGCGGGTTATCCCACTATCTTAAGGGAGGTTATCTAGCGAAAGATCAGCTTTTCCTAGCTAATAAAAGCCCTTATAGGTTATTAGAACCTACTAAACACAGCTTCTTTTTGCAGATTAAGGGGCAAGCTACTCCTAAGATCTGCAAGTATTTAACCTACCTCTCCTTTATAGGCTCTTAATATTATAACTAATAATAAAGAAACTAACAGTAAAGAGCCTATAAGACCGAATTAGGGTTTTCCTACCCTATAGAGGTTTAAATTCCACAGCTAGCATTTAATCCTAAGGAATATTAATAAATTAAAGAACTAAATTCTAATAAAGAAGACAAAGATTTAGCCCTATATCCCACTAAAGCTCCTCCTAGTTAGGCATCTTCTATAGGGGGTTTAGAAGGTCTATACCCTAATAACTTAGGTAACGATAGTAGCTGTCTATTGCCCCTAGAGGCCTATAATTCTTAAGAGGCCTAGCAACAGAGGGAGCTAGGGAATAATAGCTCTAAAAAGCTAGATCCTAGTTATAAGAAATTACTAGATTTAGCCCTTCTTTAGCATATTTAATTAGGCTACATTGGCCTCCCTTTACTTAAGAAATCTTTGAAATTAGCTAAAGGGATTCCTGATTTTTCCGCTATTAAAGACAAGGATTTTAACTGCATAGCCTGTATGCAATTAAAGGCTATTAGAAGACTAACTAAAAGACCTATTTAGGACCCCCCTAGGGTTTTAGATATCCTAGAGGGAGATACAGTTAAAATTGAACCTATACTACACAATAAGAAGGCCCTAGTCCTTATACTTATTAATTAAAAATCCCGGTATAAATAGTGCTTTTTATTAGCTAATAAAGAAGGTTAGACCCTTTATACTGCTATTAAGGGCTTCTTTAAGGCCCTAAAAAACCAATATAACATATATCCTAGGCACCTCTACTTCAACAGAGGCACTAAAATTAATAACAAACTTCAGTCCTGGTTATCTTCTAAGGGAATTTGCTTTAGCACCTCTTACCCCTATATTCACAAACAGAATAGGCTAGTTAAGAGGGCTATTAGGGTTATCCTAGACTAGCTTAGAGCTACACTTTAGTGGTCTAAGCTACCTTTATATCTATAGTCTTATATCCTTCCAGCTATAGTGGACTTAGTTAATATCACCGCTAATACAACTAAGCCCCTAACCCCTAAGTAGCTATTCCTAGCTAACTTAGAGCCTAAGACCTCTTATAAGCCTAATTTTTCAAAAATTAGGGCTATAGGGTCTTATTGTGAGGTTCTAATACCTCCGGAGCAGAGATTAAAGCTTTAGAAGCTAGCCCCTAGGACTATCCCTGGCCGGCTGCTTACTACTCTAGGTTCTAGCGTTTATCTTATTTATATACCCTCTAAAAGGTCAGTCATTAAGACTAGCTTTATTAAGATTATAGAGGATATAAGCTCTGTAGGGTCCCCTAAGCCTTTAGGGAGCTATCCTTTAGAGGGAGAAGCCAATATCTCATAAGATCTAGAGGTTTAGGATAGCTATCCAAAGCCTCTAGCGCCCCTAGCGCCCACAGCGCCTACAGCGCCCGCCGCGCCTACAACGCCCGGGACGACCGCTGTAACGCCTCCAGCGCTACCCCTAGAGAGCCTAAGCTCTAGCGCCCCTAATAAGGGTGCTATCGAAAAACTATTTTTAGATTTGGATTCTTTAATTAACCCTAATTCTATAGATATTAATGATTTTAACTTATCTTCCTTAGTTAAGGAGATATGCTTTAAGGCACAATAAAAGGCTAAATTATTATCTAATAATAACAATCCAGATACCCCTAAGACCTAGAAACAAGCTTTAAAAAGCAAGGATAGCCAAAAATAGGTTAATGCAACTTTTAGCGAATTCAAGTAGCTACTAGCTACCGGAACTTTTAAATTTATAGGGATAGACTAAATTTCTAAGGGCTAAAAAGTTCTTAAAAATAGGCTTATTTATAAGCTTAAAAAGGATAAAGAAAATAATCCTATAAAACACAAGGCCTAACTCATTACAAAAGGCTTTATACAGATAGAAGGTTAAGATTATATTAAAACCTATGCTATAACTAGCATCCCCCCTAGTTAGCGGATTTTACTAGCCCTAGCGGCTTGTAATGACTGGGAAGTTAAATAGGTTAATTTTATAGGGGCATTCTTAAACAGCTTATTAAAAGAAGCTATTTATATGCAGATCCCTAATGGATTTGTTAAATTTGCCAAAGCTGCTTCGCCTAAAATAGCTAAATTACTTAAGAAATACGGCTATAATCCCTCTTAAAAGCAGGTTATCTTCCTACAGAAAGCTTTATATAGATTAAAACAGAGCTCTAGAGAGTAGCAGCAAGCTTTAAAAGAGCTTCTTTAAAAATTAGGCTTCTATCCCCTTATATCTAACCCTACTATCTTCTTTAATCTAACTACATCTACATACATAGCAACCTATGTGGATAACTATCTTCTAATAGGACCGGATCTAGCTTATATTAATAAGCTAAAGAAGCTATTACATAAAGCTTACCCTATAGAAGATCGTGGGCCAGCTGAATTTTTCCTAGGCGTTTAAATCACTAGAAATCAAAAGAAAGGGACCCTAACTATTCACCAGTCCCAGTACATTTCTGAAGCCCTAGAGAGATTCAACATAAAAGATACTAGGCCTACTAAAATTCCTCTTTAACCCGGAATTATAAAGCAGGCAGCCAACTACCTAACTAAACCTCTTTCCTCCTCTAATCATAAGCTATATTAGAGTATTATAGGGACTATTATATATTTAATGCTCCTTACAAGGCCTAATATTGCTTTTCCGGTTCAGTGGCTTTTAACAGCGCTATCTAAGCCTTATATAGAGCACTTAAATGCTACTAAATATCTGCTTAGATACCTTCTAGGCTCTATAAGTTATTCTATAACTTATAGAAGGTCTAAAAACGCTATTAAGGCTTCTGCAACCCTTATTAGCTTCTATAATAGCGACTTCGCGGGTAATAAGTCCTCTAAATCAACCTATGCTTATCTCTATAAGCTAGCTAAAGGACCTATTAGCTAGAAATCAAAGAAAGCAACTATAATAGCTTTATTAACATTAGAGGCTAAATCAGATGCTCTATGTGAAGCTATTAGGTAGCTAGAGTAGCTCTATAGCCTTTTTAAGGAAATTAAGCTACCTATAGCACCTCCTATTCCGATTTTTAGCAATAACTAAGGCGCTATAATAACCGCTAATAACCCTACTCTTCACAGCAGAACTAAGCATACCCTACTAAAATTTAACTATACTAGAGAAAAGGTATAGAAGGGTATAGCTAAGGTTATCTACATTAACACTAAAGAGATGCCTACAGATGGCTTAACTAAGCCCCTGCCTAATAATAAATTTCAACAATTTATTTAACTATTAGGCCTTATAAACACAAAGGCCTAGCTTTAAAAACAACTAAAAAAGTTAAAAAAAACCTAAAATCAATAAAAACACTAGAATTCCGTTAAAAAGTTATTAATATTAGTTAAAAAGTTATTAGATTATTATTAGATTTATTATTGAATTTATTATTAACTTAGATATCTATTAAAGAGCTAAGTTTAGGTATCGAATTAGTTAACTCATACTTTTCTAGAGGGAGTGTTAAAATTATGCTATTTATAGCACTATTTTATAGGCCCACTAGTTGCCTAGTTACGTTGTTATAACGTTGGTTACAAGGCGTTGCCTGCAGCGTTGTTAGCTGTGGCCAGCTTTGGCTGTGACCTACGCTCCGCGCATAACTAACCCACAGGCTTGTATAACTAAGCCAACTAGGCTACCCTATAGGGAAGCTAAAATTAACTATAACTAGGGAACTAGTAGTCGTATAAAAGGCTAACTTATACTATTCGAATCCTTAATTTTTTCTGGATTTAATAATGTATTTTATTTATAGGGTTGCTTATTAGATTGCTTAGTTAGTGCACGTGGGTAGCTAGATTATATAGCTATGAGTTAATTTTTTACTTTTCCTATACAAATAAATTTTGCGGAAAATAAAAAATAGCTCCTAAGACCTAGCTAGCGACCCCCTTCTATTAATACAGTTAGTAGGTCTATAAGGGGACTTAGAAAATCCTCTTATTGCTCATTAGATTGTTTATCTAGCTAGAAATCTACTATATTTAACTATTAACGCTCTATATCTTAAAGAATTATTATATTATAGTGAATCTAGAAGCCGCCGCATTAAATCTACTAGGGAGGTCTTCCTATCCCTCTAGTATAGATTCCCTTCTATTTTTAATAGGTTATAAGCCTAGAAGGCCTAAAGATTACTACATTACTACGTTATTCTACTATAATTAGTGCTTAATTTTAGGTACTAGTTACTCTCTACTAGACCTATAGGCTCTTAGATTATAAAGGAAACCGCTAGAATTTAAAGCTTTCATTTTACTAGCACCACGTATTGCAATATTAGACCCTTAGTGTTAAATTTAACTATAGCCACACCTATAACTACTAGTTATAACCATAACCTCTTTTTTAGTAATCCTATTTACTACTATAACTATTATATTTAATATTATCTATAATAGTAAATACACTATATCCTTTTATATATTATTAAACATCTAGTATATCTATACTAGGCTTTTTAACCTATTATAATATATTACACACACTATACACTACATTACGTTGCGTTATAGCTACTACAATACCTATTACCTATAATCCTATTTTTAGTGTTAAGAAAATTTTCGTAGAGAATCTTCTCCAGTCTGTTTCTACCCGCGCATACCATAGACCTACTTTTAGACCTTAAGGGGCACCCTTTTAAATAGCCCCACCGCACAATTTACGTGCGCAGCCCAGTTACACCACAACCTAGCTTCTAGCGCGTAATATTTATAATAGGAAGAAATTTAGAGATCTTATATAGGAACTTTTAGAGATAGCACCACTAAGTTATAAGGGTAAGGGACCTACTACAGGCCCTTCTAGCCCTCCTAGGGACCCTAATAGGATAGAAATAGAAGGTCTAGCTATTTAAGCTAGTGCTTTTTAATAATAAATATAAAGCTAAATTAAACAATAAGGCAAGACCTTAACTAATTTTATTAAGCATACTAAGTTAAATTATCTAAAAAACAAGGCTAGCATTAAAGATCTATTAGATAAATTAACGCAAACTATAACTACTATATAAGGTCTTTAGGATTCTACTAAGCTAAGGGAAGAAAATACTAAAGCTCCGGTAGAAGACCTGCCTACCGCTAATTCTATAAGTTTACCTTCTAGTAACTTATAAGCTACCTTTAATACAGGGGCTATTAAGGAACTAAATAAGAAGGTTTACTCTATTCCTAAGGGAGCTAAGCTAAAAGGCCCTAAAAACTATAATCAGTGGAAGCAAGCCCTAAGCATCTAATTTAGAGCCCTAGGATTACCTGAATTTATAGATAATCCTAGCTTAGTAGGCTATCTAGCTAACTATAATTAAGCTATTCTTTTAATAATATTAAGAGATAGCTATTAACCAGGACTACAGGCAGCTATATATTAGCAAAAATCCCCTAAAGAAGCCTATAAAGTCCTTATTAGGCAGTATTCATAGAGTGCTAAAATCCAGCGAGGTACGCTATACGCTAGCTACCACTCCCTAAATTTTTTAAATTATAAGGGATCTTTAAAGGCTTTTAATGCTAATTTTAATAACCTACTAGCTAGACTATAACTTTATAGTGTAGAGATCGCTCCTATAGATTAAGTAAACCATTATATTAATACATTAAAGCAGACCTTTCCTAGCTAGGCTAAGAGATAAAGATTTACTATTAGAGCTACTAGGGTATAAGGGCTGCCTATAAATACCTTAAATTTATAGTTCCTTATAGCGGATTTATTAGAAGAACAGAGGGATAAAACCTCTCCTATAGCTAAAGCTCTTAGCTATAAGGCTTCTAATAATAAGGGAAATTCTAAGGATAAGGAAAAGAAATTATCTAATCCTAATACTAAGAAGGACTCTACTAATGCTACTAAAGAGTAGGATAAGAAGGATTTAAACCCTTCTAAAGCCTCTAGGAAGAAAAAGTAGAAGAAGAAGAGTGGTAATAGGGATAAAGATAAAGGAAAAGAAGCTACTTTTACATTAGGCTATAGCCTAGCCACAGGATACGTTAAAGAACTAGATTCTAGCAAGTCTAGCAGCAAGAATAGTAATAATTCTGAATCTAATTTAGATACCTCTAGTACCACTACTACTAGTAATACTACTAGTAAGCCTACTTTTAGCTACTCTAATAATGTAGTTAAAAACTCCCTTCTATATAATATAGGTTCTTCTTGTTATATTTATAATAATAGGGCTTTCTTTAGGGACTTTAAGCCTCTTAAGAAAGGTCAAACCAGCCCTATAATTACAGTAGGAGGACCTATTTATCCTAAAGGAAGAGGCACCGCTGTTTTTAACGTTCTAGTTAAGAAAAATCCACCAGAATATAGGCCTCTAGCTCTATTAGATACCCTATATTTCCCCAGTATAGATACTAACCTAGTTAGCGGGTTATCCCACTATCTTAAGGGAGGTTATCTAGCGAAAGATCAGCTTTTCCTAGCCAATAAAAGCCCTTATAGGTTATTAGAACCTACTAAACACAGCTTCTTTTTGCAGATTAAGGGGCAAGCTACTCCTAAGATCTGCAAGCATTCAACCTACCTCTCCTTTATAGGCTCTTAATATTATAACTAATAATAAAGAAACTAATAGTAAAGAGCCTATAAGACCAAATTAGGGTTTTCCTACCCTATAGAGGTTTAAATTCCGTAGCTAGCATTTAATCCCGAGGAATATTAACAAATTAAAGAACTAAATTCCGATAAAGAAGACAAAGATTTAGCCCTATGTCCCACTAAAGCTCCTCCTAGTTAGGCATCTTCTATAGGGGGTTTAGAAGGTCTATACCCTAATAACTTAGGTAATAATAGTAGCCATCTATTGCCCCTAGAGGCCTGTGATTCTTAAGAGGCCTGGCAACAGAGGGAGCTAGGGGATAATAGCTCTAAAAAGCTAGATCCTAGTTATAAGAAATTACTAGATTTAGCCCTTCTTTAGCATATTTAATTAGGCCACATTGGCCTCCCTTTACTTAAGAAATCTTTAAAATTAGCTAAAGGGATTCCTGATTTTTCCGCCATTAAAGATAAGGATTTTAACTGCATAGCCTGTATATAATTAAAGGCTATTAGAAGACCAACTAAAAGACCTATTTAGGACCCCCCTAGGGTTTTAGATATCCTAGAGGGAGATACGGTTAAAATCAAACCTATACTACACAATAAGAAGGCCCTAGTCCTTATACTTATTAATCAAAAATCCCGGTATAAATAGTGCTTTTTATTAGCTAATAAAGAAGGTTAGACCCTTTATACTGCTATTAAGGGCTTCTTTAAGGCCCTAAAAAACCAATATAACATGTATCCTAGGCACCTCCACTTTAACGGAGGCACTAAAATTAATAACAAACTTCAGTCCTGGTTATCTTCTAAGGGAATTTGCTTTAGCACCTCTTACCCCTATATTCACAAATAGAATAGGCTAGTTAAGAGGGCTATTAGGGTTATCCTAGACCAGCTTAGAGCTACACTTTAGTGGTCTAAGCTACCTTTATATCTATAGTCTTATATCCTTCTAGCTATAGTGGACTTAGTTAACATCACCGCTAATACAACTAAGCCCCTAACCCCTAAGTAGCTATTCCTAGCTAACTTAGAGCCTAAGACCTCTTATAAGCCTAATTTTTCAAAAATTAGGGCTATAGGGTCTTATTATAAGGTTCTAATACCTCTAGAGCAGAGATTAAAGCTTCAGAAGCTAGCCCCTAGGACTATCCCTAGCCAGCTGCTTGCTACTCTAGGTTCCAGCGTTTATCTTATTTATATACCCTCTAAAAGGTTAGTTATTAAGACTAGCTTTATTAAGATTATAGAGGATATAAGCTCTATAGGGTCCCCTAAGCCTTTAGGGAGCTATCCTTCAGAGGGAGAAGCCAATATCTCACGAGATCTAGAGGTTCAGGATAGCTATCCAAAGCCTCTAGCGCCCCCAGCGCCCACAGCGCCTACAGCGCCCGCCGCGCCTATAACGCCCGGGACAACCGCTGTAACGCCTCTAGCGCTACCCCTAGAGAGCCTAAGCTCTAGCGCCCCTAATAAGGGTGCTATTAAAAAACCGTTTTTAGATTCAGATTCTTTAATTAACCCTAATTCTATAGATATTAATGATTTTAACTTATCTTCCTTAGTTAAGGAGATATGCTTTAAGGCACAATAAAAGGCTAAATCATTATCTAATAATAACAATCCGGATACCCCTAAGACCTAGAAATAAGCTTTAAAAAGCAAGAATAGCCAAAAATAGGTTAATGTAACTTTTAGCGAATTTAAGCAGCTACTAGCTACCGGAACTTTTAAATTTATAGGGATAGACTAAATTCCTAAGGGCCAAAAAGTTCTTAAAAATAGGCTTATTTATAAGCTTAAAAAGGATAAAGAAAATAATCCTATAAAACACAAGGCCTAACTCGTTGCAAAAGGCTTTATGCAGATAGAAGGTCAAGATTATATCAAAACCTATGCTACAACTAGCATCCCCCCTAGTTAGCGGATTTTACTAGCCCTAGCGGCTTATAATAACTAGGAAGTTAAATAGGTTAATTTTATAGGGGCATTCTTAAATAGCTTATTAAAAGAAGCTATTTATATGCAGATCCCTAATAGATTTATTAAATTTGCCAAAGCTGCTTCGCCTAAAATAGCTAAATTACTTAAGAAATACAGCTATAATCCCTCTTAAAAGCAGGTTATCTTCCTATAGAAAGCTTTATATAGATTAAAACAGAGCTCTAGAGAGTGGCAGCAAGCTTTAAAAGAGCTTCTTTAAAAATTAGGCTTCTATCCCCTTATATCTAACCCTACTGTCTTCTTTAATCTAACTACATCTACATACATAGCAACCTATGTGGATAACTATCTTCTAATAGGACCGGATCTAGCTTATATTAATAAGCTAAAGAAGCTATTACATAAAGCTTACCCTATAGAAGATCATGGGCTAGCCGAATTTTTCCTAGGCATTTAAATCACTAGAAATCAAAAGAAAGGGACCCTAACTATTCACCAGTCCTAGTACATTTCTAAAGCCCTAGAGAGATTTAACATAAAAGATACTAGGCCTGCTAAAATTCCTCTTTAACCCAGAATTATAAAGCAGGCAGCCAACCACCTAACTAAACCTCTTTCCTCCTCTAATCATAAGCTATATTAGAGTATTATAGGGACTATTATGTATTTAATGCTCCTTACAAGGCCTAATATTACTTTTCTAGTTCAGTAGCTTTCAACAGCGCTATCTAAGCCTTATATAGAGCACTTAAATACTACTAAATATCTACTTAGATACCTTCTAGGCTCTATAAGTTATTCTATAACTTATAAAAGGTCTAAAAACACTATTAAGGCTTCTACAACCCTTATTAGCTTCTATGATAGCGACTTCGCGGGTAATAAGTCCTCTAAATCAACCTATGCTTATCTCTATAAGCTAGCTAAAGGACCTATTAGCTAGAAATTAAAGAAAGCAACTATAATAGCTTTATTAACATTAGAGGCCGAATTAGATGCTCTATGTGAAGCTATTAGGTAGCTAGAGTGGCTCTATAGCCTTTTTAAGGAAATTAAGCTACCTATAGCACCTCCTGTTCCGATTTTTAGCGATAACTAAGGCGCTATAATAACCGCTAATAACCCTGCTCTTCACAGCAGAACTAAGCATACCCTGCTAAAATTTAACTATACCAGAGAAAAGGTACAGAAGGGTATAGCTAAGGTTATCTATATTAACACTAAAGAGATGCCTGTAGATAGCTTAACTAAGCCCCTGCCTAACGATAAATTTCAACAATTTATTTAACTATTAGGCCTTACAAACACAAAGGCCTAGCTTTAAAAATAACTAAAAAAGTTAAAAAAAACCTAAAATTAACAAAAACACTAGAATTCTATTAAAAAGTTATTAATATTAGTTAAAAAGTTATTAGATTATTATTAGATTTATTATTAAATTTATTATTAACTTAGATATCTATTAAAGAGCTAAGTTTAGGTATCGAATTAGTTAACTTATACTTTTCTAGAGGGAGTGTTAAAATTATGCTATTTATAGCACTATTTTATAGGCCCACTAGTTGCCTAGTTACGTTGTTGCAACGTTGGTTATAAGGCGTTGCCTGCAGCGTTGTTGGCTGTGGCTAGCTTTAGCTGTGACCTGCGCTCCGCGCATAACTAACCCACAGGCTTGTATAACTAAGCTAACTAGGCTACCCTATAGGGAAGCTAAAATTAACTGTAACTAGGGAACTAGTAGTTGTATAAAAGGCTGACTTATACTGTTTGAATCCTTGATTTTTTCTGGATTTAATGATGTATTTTATTTATAGGGTTGCTTATTAGATTGCTTAGTTAGTGCACGTGGGTGGCTAGATTGTATGGCCGTGAGTTGATTTTTTACTTTTCCTATACAAATAAATTTTGCGGAAAATAAAAAATAGCTCCTAAGACCCGGCTAGCGACCCCCTTCCGTCGATACGGTCGGTAGGTCTATAAGGGGACTTAGAAAATCCTCTTATTGCTCGTTAGATCGTTTGTCTAGCTAGAAATCTACTATATTCAACTATCAACGCTCTATATCTTGAAGAATTGTCGTATTATAGTGAATCTAGAAGCCGCCGCGTTGAATCTACTAGGGAGGTCTTCCTATCCCTCTAGTACAGATTCCCTTCCATTTTCAATACCTATAACGCAAGCGCTCTAGCTCTAGTTCTAGTGCCCTTAACCTAGCCGCTAAGTTATATGCTAGTGTATAGTATTATAGTCTCTTTATAGCTAGGAACCACTTAGCTAAGTATCTCGCCCTCTAGGGGTTATCTAGGGCTAGCCTTGCCTCCTATGTGTCTATAGGCTAGCGCTAATAGGGTTATATATAGCTATATTTACAGTAGTTAATAATTATATAGTACTAGTCCTCTTCTACTTATCTATAGCTATATAAGGGCGAAGCTACCCTAGGGATACCTCTAAGGAAGAGGAATTTATTAAGACTAATCTTACCTATGCGTAATTATATAATAGTAGAGGAGATATGCTTATCTAGTCTAGTGTGGAATCTTTAGATTATCTTTAGGTTATAGTTTAGCGGTTAGTCCTTAGTTAGCTCTCTGCTACACTAGCTCTAGGCTAGTCTTTCTTTATTATACTACGCTTCCTAATATCTTTTCTATTCCTTATATAGCTCTGTGTTTAGCTTATTTTTAACTTAGTTTCTCTATCTTTAAGGTCTTCTTTAATGTAGTATAGTTACTACTAGGCTAGCTGCTACTTAGATTATCTCTACTATTCTACTAGCTATAACTCTTTCTTTAAACCTCTTCTTAATATAGTTTAGGTAGAGGTTAAGGGGGGGAACTAAGGTCTTAGCTTCTAATTATATAATTAGTGTAGCTCTAAACGCCCCTATAATAACTTAGAGGTAGGCTAACTAGTCTATTATAAAGCTTTTTATAATACCTCTAGGGTTTCTAGCTTTTTTAGTTAGTGTATAGTATATACTTACCCTATAGGTAATAATAGGATAGACTACCTATGTGTATAGGAGGCGGGTGTCTCTAAAGCTATAGCCCTAGGCTAACGCTACTAGCGATATAAGTGCAAGCCACTACTAGGCTAGTTTCCCTTTAATAATATTCTTATAAGCGCTCTAGGTAAGTTTATAATTAACCTATACCCTAAGAAAGCGGTAGGATTCTATAGGCACTATCTCCTCTATCCTAAGCTAGACTTACTCCTAGGGAGGTTATTAGGCTCTACTAAAGTATATAAGTTCTATTTTAGCTAGGTTAAACTTAACTCCTGCTTCCTTTACCTAGTCTTTATAGATCCTCTAAGATACCTTAAGTCTCCTCTAGGTCTAGGCTATATTTTTCCTAAAAGCTATAATATTTATATTATTAGTAAAGCCTATAGTAACTATACCTAGGATAACCTAGAGGCGGATATATAGCTCTATAGAATATAGAAGGAAGAGGATAGGAGAAAGGGATAAGCCCTATAGGGTACTAGCCTTAATTTTAAAGGGTTCTAAGAGTCTGCTATTAAAGCTAAGTTAGCTTATTCTCCCTATAAGAAAGCTACAGATTACTATAACTAGCTATAGAGGGATGCCTATCTTAATAAGGAGGGTAATAAGATATAGGTAGCTAACTCCATTGAATATAGCTAATATATCTATCTATGCTAGCGAGGCTATCCCGCCCCTCCCCTAGGCCGCTCTAATGCATTCTAGTAGGGCATGTATTATGGTTTCTATTAATCTATTTGCCCTATTTCCTATCTATAGTTCTAGGAGGAGGCCCCCTACCTTAGCAATAGCTATAAGTTATCTTGCTATTACTACTTCTAGTACTTTTCCTACTATATTAAGTAGTAATATAGGTCTCTAGGTATTAGCCCTCCTTATCTCTTTAACTATCTTTCTATTCTTTCTAATTACTATAACCCTAGCGGTGTGGAAGCGGGCTAGGAAGTAACTAACTTTAAGTACCGCGTTAAGTAGCCTAGTTATTATATAATAGGCTACTAGGCTATAGGCTTTAATAAATCTAGTAGGGAGCTTATTATCCCCTAGGGCCTTCTAGTTTACTATATCTAAGAGGATGTCTATAATCTCCTTAGAGTTAAACTAGTCTATATCCTAGATTAGAGTGTTATTAAGTTCTAGGAATATTAGGTCTAGGATGTAGGAAAGGTTAGCTGCTGGCTTAGGGAAGAACCTCTATATAAGTAAGCTTGCCTTTTCCTTATATATAGTAGCTAGATTAGGGTTATCTTTAGATCTCTCTAGTTCTAGGAGCCTAGGGAGCTCTAGGGGTACCTAGCTCTAGAGCCTTACCTATCTCTCTAGCCTCTATACTCCTCTATCCTTGCTCTAAGTATTAGCCTATCTTAGTGTATCTCTCTAGGCATTCCTTCTCTCCTCTCTAATAACTTATTCCCGCTCCTTATTAGTATTAGTATATGCCTGCTAGTTTACTTTAGTTCTTCTATGCCTCTACTATCTTATAGCCTATCTTACCCTAGTAACTACCTCTTTAGCTTATCTAGACTACTATACCTCTAGCCTAGGTAAGCCTCTAGGTTTCTAAGGGGCTACTAAGTTAGCTATCTACTATAGGTTTATAATAAGCTAGGTAGTATATATATTAATCCCTTCCTTATTATATAGTTCTAGGGCGTTATCTAGTATAAGCTAGTTACTTACCTCTGCCTCCACGTGGAATTTATTTATTACTACCTAGTAATGCCTAAGGACTAGGGGGGTAGTCTCTTAAGGGTTAGTAAAGATACTAATTAGTTATAGGATATAGTTAGATTCTATTAGGTCTACTGCTCTATTATAGTGGACTCTAATATCTAGAGTTACCTAAGCTAGATCTATAGTGCTATCCCTATCTCTATTATACTGCCTAGTAGGTTCCCCTTAGGGCATTACTAGCCTAAGCCTCTACTAGCCTATAAACTCTAGTAGTTCTTCTACCCTATTACTAGTCCTATTAAGTTTATCCTAAAGTAGGTGTTTTTAGTTAAAGTCCCCTATAAAGATATACCTATTATAGGGCTCTTCTATATTAATAGTACAGATTAGGGTGTTCTACTTATTACTATACCCTTCTAAATAAAGAGAGTATATATTTATACTATATATCTCTACTAGGGACTAATTAGTCCCTCCCTAGGCTACCTATAATCCTATAGTGTATTTCTTATTTATATATATAGCGTTATGTCTATTATAGTGTGTAAGTTAGAATTAGGAGAGGCCTAGAGCTAGGGGCTATAGGTTTCTTATGCGTTCCTATTCCTAAATTGCGATTATATTAATGTTAGTTTAGTGCTAGAGCGCTATTTATACTAGGTTATCCTTCTTATTTATATTCTAAAAGAGGACTTATAATATTACTATATAAGTTAGGGGGGTTAGGGTTCTCTGCTGTCCTATGCTAGTTCTATGCTAGCCCTAGTTACCTCTGTGTATCTTCTAATGCTATTAGACCTACTAGCCCTAGGTTACTTTACCCTTTGCTCTATAAGCGTTAGGTAACCTCTTTTTCTTCCTACTATATTAGCTAGTATCTATATTATTATAGGCCTTTCCTAGCTTAGGGAAGGGCCTCTACTTAGGGGGTAGGTTATAAATAAAGCTAGTTACTTAAGGTATCCTGCTTTTACTATATTCTATTTCTCTTTAAGGATAGGGTAGTCCCTAGACTAGGCTAGGTAAGGGCTAGAGTATAAGATATACTTCCCTTATACCTAGCTATTAGTTATTAGGTAGGTTACCTCACTACCCTTATGCTAGCTAGCTCTATACCTACTATACTTTAGGGCTAATTTATAGTACTTTATAATATACCTAGTCTAGAAGTAATTATAGTATTATTAAGGTTAGAGGGTTTTATTATAGGGCTTAGAGTAGAATAGCTCTACCTTATAGACTATTCTATCTCTATAGATTTTATTAGTATCTTTTACTTCTTTAAGGCTAAGGATAAGGGTAGTTCTTAGGGCTCCCTTATACTAGGGGCGTCTTACTATTGCTTTAATAATATTTACTTTATTAGTTTTACTTAGTTTAGCTACTAGGTTTTTAATTAAGGTATATTTTATAGGAAATCCTTTAATAATAACACTAAGTATATATTAGTAAAGGGTTACTTCCGGACTAAATATAGTAGGAATCTATTTCTAGTTATCTTTATACTAGGAGGTGTTTCCTTTAAATATTATAATTATATCCCTACTAGGGAGTCTTCTAGCTATAACTACTATAGTTTAGCCTATTACTCTATTAACTACTAATACTATATCTTTAGTAGTTCTAAACTAGAGTAATTCCTAAATAGTATTCCCTTTTATAAGGACTTCCCTATACTATCTACTAGGGACCTATAAGGGAGGTAGTGTAGTGTTTATTCTCTTTAGTATAGGGCCTATAGTAATACTTACCTAGGTTAGTATAGTATTATAGTTAGACACTTCCTTAATTACTTCTTTAAGAACCTATAAGAGGGCCTTCTTTATAGTGTAAATATTACTATTATTATTATAGTTTATCTATTTATATTTAGTTTAGATACGGTTTGCTATCTAGAGGGTAAGGGCTTTATAGGCTTACTAGGCTTTAGTTATTTTATTACTAGGGATAAGTCTAGTAATTACTTTATAGTATTCTAACTTTTCTAGATAATTAAACTAGTTCTAACTCTCTAGAGGTCTATTACTATTCTCTTAGATAGTAAATTATCCTATACTAGCATTAAGGTAATGGTAGCTCTACGCTAACCCCCCTATTCCTTTGTTAATTACTATTAGCACCTTATTCTTATACCTGCCTCCGGCTCTGTTGCCATGTAACATTGTAGAAGGGGGTAATTAAATAAGGCGATTTCGAATATTGCGTTTTCTTGCGTTTTAGAGACGTTCCCGGACCTTTAGGTCGGTGCGGAAAAGTATGCAAAGGTGATAGTAATAGTATATTAATACTCTTTACCTAATTATACCTTATTAGTTTAGATATCTTCTTCTTTAAGGTCTTATTATCCTTATCTATCTTAACTACTTAATATACTTATAGTAAGTTTATTTTATAATCCTATAATAGTTTAATAATTAAAGCATATCCTAGGATATACTATCTTAAAGCTCCTATAAACCCTAATAAGTATTCTAATACTCTTAATATCTTTAGAAATTTAAGATACCTTATTACTACTAATTTTTTAGCTAGTGTTACTATTCCTAAGGAATTAATAAGCTTTCCTAATACCTTAGCTATTAGGTATACTATAAATATTTTCTTTAGACTAATTAAAATATTATTATCCACTAGACACTAAAAAGTCTATTAAAGGTCTATAATATACTATTTAAAGCTAATTAACATAATAACTTGTTAAAATTATGCTATTTATATGTCAAGGCTTCTGGGCCGAATATGATGAACAGGGTGATGGTATGATCAAGGTAGTAGCTATAGAGCTAGAAGGTAGGTGTATGTGCTTAAAGGTTTCAATCTCTAGCCTCCCACATTCTATGTGTGCGACCTTTGCCTAAATACCCCCTTTACGTGCACGTAACTAGCTCGCGGCGACCTTGTAGCTAGGGCGCTGCGAGCTATGACTAGGCCCTACTGTACATAATGCTATTGCCTTTATAGCCTCTGTCGCTCTATTGCCTCTATGACCCTAATATAGTTCTCCCTCTCCTTTACGATCGCCCTTAATTATAACTAGCTGCCTAGTCAGTGCGAACTTACTATCTTAATTTCCTATGTGAATCTAAATAACTTTTCGCGTTATAACGCAACGCGCGGGGAGACATAATAGCCCTATTGACATGGGTTACGGATTGTTCCCCACCTTGCTTGTGAGCTCTCGATCGCTATGTGATCGCAGCTACAGAGTCGCTTTGTGAATGCTTGTGTTGTCTTCGTCGCAATCAGGTGGCAGAACGTCCTCCAGAAACCGCTGGTGAATGTCGACCCTCAGTCCGTGATAATACCTTCTAGGGCGCCGTAGTCCTTAAAAACATTTTCTAGGAACACTATAGCTAGCCTGTCGCTAGATAGGCGTGTGGACACTAGTATATAAATACTATACTTTGAAAATCAGTCCACAATAACTAGTATTGCGTTATGCATCTAATGCTTCTAATCCTTTACTAGCGGCAAGCCTGTGATGAAGTCTATTAATAATTCTTAGAAAGGGCGATCAGGCACCGGCAGCGTAGCTAACTTGCTGTAAGGTTTATATAACCTTAGCTTTAAAACTTAATAATTAACGCAAGTCTGTACGTGTAACTTAACGTCCTTCTTTATTAATAGCTAGTAATATTAGCCTATAATTTAATAGAGGGTTCTACTAACCCCCTAATAACCCGCTACGGGATTATTATAGGTTAATAGTAAGACTTCTTTTTATATACCTTGCGGAACGAAAACTCGATTATTATATATTAGTAACTTAGAGGGCACCCCAGTCTATGTCTATAACCCTTTAGCCTCTAGCTTAGAGGGACCGATTAACTATAGTCCTGACGCACTGGAGTCACCACTTATTAGCAACGACTTCCGCTGCGCTACAAAGGCGTCCCCTTTGCGCTTCTAATAACAAGACTAGAATTAGGGCTTCTAATTCCTATGCCTCGCTCCTGATAGCGGAGTTTAACATTACAGAGGTTCTCCGAACCACTAAGATTCTTACTATAACACTACTATAAGCCTGTAGCTCTTTAGTAGCGCCTATAAACTATCTAATTAGCCTAGTAGAGATTAACTTTATAGAGGTTCTCCTACCCGCTATTAGACTTCTTACTATACTATTAATAGGTAGCGATCTTAGACATAGGGTATTAATAGAGTTACTACCGCTTTTACACTGCTTATTAATTACAAACCTAATATACTATGGCTTTGCTAGACTAGTGGTGGTACCACGCTTGTTGTAGCGCCCCTATAGCCTAATAGCAGTGAACTTAGCAAGGAAGGTTAGTAACTAAGACATAAACGCCTTAGCTTTCCTTTCCTTACTAATATAATCTAATCTCCATAATAGAGCATTAGTAGGATTTAGCTTGCCTACCCGGTGTTTAATAATAAAGTTAAACAGGCATAGCTTATCTAACATAGTAACCTACTAGCTTATTAGCTTAGGCTTTAAAATAAGGTATTTATAGTTTAAGTAATCTATTATCACTTTCACTAGGTAAGCTAAGTAAGCAAGGTAATACCTCTAAGTTTAAAAGGCCTCCTAAATTACTAGTAGCTCTGCGTCCGGCGTTATATAGCGTAATTTAGTGTCCTTTAACTTCCTTAATATAAACACTATAGGGTGCCAGTGACCTAGCACTAATATCGTAAGGATAGCTCTAATTGCGTGTCCGGAGGCATTAGTCTTAACTTATAACAGTAGCGCTGGATTAAAATACACTAAAATTAGTGCCTCCTAGAATTACTTTTGCAGTTCTCTAAACACTACTAGCTCATAGGGCTTTAGCTTAAACTTCACTAGTTATTTCCCTTATAGATAGTTAGTTAATAGGACAATAATTTTACTATAATACTTAATAAAGCGCCTATAAAAGCCAGTAAATCCTAGGAAAGATTAGATATTAAACACGTAGATAGGTATTAGCTATGTCACAATCACTTTAACTCTACTAGGGTCTATTAAGATTCCTTCTAGGGAGATTATATAACTAAGGAATTTAACTTCCTTAACGGAGAATTAGCACTTATCTAGGTTAACAAAAAGATTAGCGCTTTAAAGCCTCTTAAGAACCTACTTAACGTGATTCTTATGCTCTAAGACGTCGCTGCTATATATTAGGATATTATTAAGGTAGACAATGTAAATAACATCTATAAGACCTTCTAAAGCTATATTAATATATTCTTAGAAGGTAGTAGGTGTATTAATAAGCCTAAATAGTATTATAAGATACTTAAAGTAACTATATCTACACTAAAAGGCTGTCTTCTACTTATCTCCCTCATGGATATATAGCTAATAGTACGTATCTTTAAGGTCTAACTTTATAAAGATCTTTATACCTCTTAGCTAATCTAAGATTTCTAGAATTAGGGGCAAAGGGGCCTTATCCTTAACTGTGATCTTATTTAGGCCCCTATAATCCACGCATAGTCGTAATTTTCCCCCTTTTTTTAGCATAAATAGGATTAGGGCACCTACTAGACTTATAGATCTTTAGATCTAACCTCATTCCTACGCACTCACTAGGTACTCGCGGAGCACCTGCAGCTCTTTCTTAGCTAGGTTATATATAGGTCCCTAGGGCAGTGTTTTTCCTTCTTCTAATTTAATCACATATATCCGCCTACCTAATTTAGGGAGGGTGCTAGCCTTATAGCTTAAAAACACATCCTTAAACTCTATATAGACTTCTAGGAGGGCTACCTTATGAATAGCATTAGATAGATCTATTATTATATAGACGCTACTTAGTTTCTACTCTTTTAGCGTGTCCCTAATAGAGGCTACACGCTTAATTAGACCTATTAACTAGGGGGGAAGTATTACTATAACTAATAAGCATTTCTCCGCGCGCTATCTATCCTATAACCCTATTGCTAATAAGATACGTTCCTTTATTATAGGGTGTCTCTAAAGTCTTTTCCCCTATAATATTATAATAGGTTTATATTATCTTACCTAGTTAATACCTAGCACTAGCTTTTTACTACTATTAGTAATATAGTAGCTAACTTAGCATATCTTTATATATCCTATACTATCCCTTACTAATATTACCTTTTTTAAAATTCCTTAATATAGTATAATATCACTAGATGCACTCTTAAGCGTGCTATCGCTTAGTTATATGTTTGCCTAGTCTAGGTTTATTAATATGTCTAGATAAATTAAAGAATATATAGCACTAGGGTTAAATAGCATTAGTACTGCTACCTAGTGGTAATCTCACTATAACTTAACTTCCATACGAATTCGTGGGTTTAATTACCTATTCTTATTAAGTTATATTATATTAAGAGCGTTTTCCTAGGGTTACACTAAGCTAATTAGGGCCTTATTTAGGTTTAACTAGCCCTTAGCTTAGTCGCCGCTGCCTTAGTGCTAGTTAGTAGTGTGGCTACCTCTATAGTAGATGCCGCAGTCTAGCTTAGGGCACTTAGTTAAGAGGTAGCCTAGTTTCTTACACTTAAAATAGGTAATAGGCAAGCCCCCTATTTCTACGCGGTGTCCTTCCTATAACCTGCCTTCTAGTAAAGCTAAGTAATTCCTCCTCTTCTATTAGTTACCTCCTTAGTTACCTTTATAGTAGGGCCCTTTTTTCTCTTTTATTACTACTTCTACCTTCTTTTCTTAGCCTATAAGATAGTTCTAACTTATAGGGTATTCTTAGCTAAATACCTACTTCTTTATAGTGCTATTTAGGCACTATATAAACTAGGTAATTCTTATAGGCTTAGGCATAGGCTTAGGTAATTTTACTTCTACCTTGCCCTAAACCTTAATAAATACTTAGAATAACTAGTCCTTACCTTACTAGAGGGTTAGTAGCATTCCTATAGCTTCTAGGTAGTAACTATCTTTATCTATTCCTCTGGTTTTTAACTATTATATAAACTCTATCTAAGTGTAGCTCTAGTAGTCTATATAACTATCTATAGTAGTAAAACATATCCACTATTACTTTGCCTTATCTGCTAGGTAGCTATTAGTGTATATAACCTTTATTATATTATTTATAAATATATTCTAATCTATAGTAAAAACTATATTTAAATCTACTAGGAATATCTATAGATTCTTATAGGTATCCCCCTTATATATAGGAGTCTTAAGCTATATCTTTACTATACTATATTTATATAGCCCTAATATAGTTAGTGCTAACTAGGGAATAGGAATAGGGGCTTAAGTAGGAGGGGTTTATAGGGTAGAAGTAGAGCCTTAGTTAGTATTATCTAATTAGGGAGGGGTATCTACTTCCTATAAATTTTTCTATAGCTACTTAAGTTTATATCTTTTTTAGGTAATTTATAGCTATGCCTCTGCTTATATAAGGCTATAGTTTAATATAGCTTCTTTATTATTAATAGCTAGCTTTAATATATAGGAATTCTCTAGGGTGGTTAGATAAGAAGACTTATGCTCTAGGAGCGGGTATTAATCTATAAATATGTCTTTATATAGCGTGTTCGCTCTAGAGTTATTAGTACCTATTAAATAGGTGTTTATTCTATGTGGTGCTAATATCCTTAACCTACTAATAGCCTATTACCCTAATAGGAAAGAGAGATTAACTTATTAAGGCTTCTAGGCTAAATATAATAAATAGGGTAATAGTATAATTAAGGTAGTAGCTATAGAGCTAGAAGGTAGGTGTATATGCTTAAAGGTTTTAATCTCTAGCCTCCTATATTCTATGTGTGTAACCTTTGCCTAAATACCCCCTCTGCGTGCACGTGACTAGCTCGCGGTGACCTCGTAGCTAGGGCGCTGCGAGCTATGACTAGGCCCTACTGTACATGATGCCATCGCCTTCATAGCCTCTGTCGCTCTATTGCCTCTGTGACCCTGACATTATAGCACTATTTTATAGGCCCACTAGTTGCCTAGTTGCGTTGTTGCAACGTTGGTTACGAGGCGTTGCCTGCAGCGTTGTTGGCTGTGGCCAGCTTTGGCTGTGACCTGCGTTCACAACCAACCCACAGGCTTGTATGACTAAGCCGACTAGGCTACCCTATAGGGAAGCTAAAATCGACTGTAACTAGGGAACTAGTAGTCGTATAAAAGGCTGACTTATACTATTCGAATCCTTGATTTTTTCTGGATTTAATAATGTATTTTATTTATAGGGTTGCTTATTAGATTGCTTAGTTAGTGCACGTGGGTGGCTAGATTGTATAGTCGTGAGTCGATTTTTTACTTTTCACATATAAATGAATTTTGCGGAAAATAAAAAATAGCTCCTAAGGCCTGGCTAGCGACCCCCTTCCGTCGATACGGTCGGTAGGTCTATAAGGGGACTTAGAAAATCCTCTCATTGCTCGTCAGATCGTTTGTCTAGCTGAAATCTACTATATTTAACTATCAAAGCTCTATATCTTGAAGAATCGTCGTATTATAGTGAATCTAGAAGCCGCCGCGTTGGAATCTACTAGGGAGGTCTTCCTATCCCTCTAGCTAGATTCCCCTTCCCTTTTCAATAGGTTATGAGCCCGGAAGGCCTATAAGATTACTACATTACTGCGATTAGTGCTTGATTTTGGGTACTAGTTACTCTCTACTAGACCTGTGGGCTCTTAGATTACGAAGGAAACCGCTAGTTGAAGCTTTCATCTACTAGCACTACGCATCGCAACATCAGACCCTTGGTGTTGAATTCAACTACAGCCGCACCTGCAACTACTAGTTGCAACCACAACCTCTTTTTTAGTGATTCTATTCACTGCCGCGACTGTTATATATTGATATTATCTACTCTGTAGATACGCTGCATTTCTTAAATCATCGAACATCTAGTATATCTATACTAGGCTTTTTGACCTATTGCACTACGTTGCACGCACTATACACTACGTTACGTTGCGTTATAGCTTCTGTAATATCTATATCCTACGATTCCTATCCGTCATTTTTGGTGTTGAGAAAATTTTCGCAGAGAATCTTCTCCGGTCCGTTTCTGCCCGCGCATACCGCAGACCCACTTTTAGACCTTGAGGGGCACCCTTTCAAACAGCCCCGCCGCACAATTTGCGTGCGCAGCCCGGTTGCACCACAACCTAGCTTCTAGCGCGCGATATTTGCAACAGGAAGAAATTTAGAGATCTTGCACAGGAACTTTTAGAGATGGCACCACCGCAAGGCTAGCATTAAAGACCTTAACTGATTTTATTAAGCATACTGAGTTAATCGTCTAAAAACAAGGCTAGCATTAAAGATCTATTAGATAAATTAACGCAAACCATGACTGCTATACAAGGTCTTTAGGATTCTTCTACTAAGCTAAGGGAAGAAAATACCAAGGCTCCAGTAGAAGACCTGCTAGCTACTGCAACTACTTCTGCGAGTTTACCTTCTAGTAACTTATAAGCTACCTTTAATATAGGGGCTATTAAGGAACTAAATAAGAAGGTTCACTCTATTCCTAAGGGAGCTAAGCTAAAAGGCCCTGAAAATTATAATTAGTGGAAGCAAGCCCTGAGCATTCAATTTAGAGCCCTAGGATTACCTAAATTTATAGATAATCCAAGCCTAGCAGGCCATCTAGCTAACTGTGATCAAGCTATTCTTTTGATAATATTAAGAGATAGCTGTCAACCAGGACCGCAGGCAGCTATATGTTGGCAAAAATCCCCCGAAGAAGCCTATAAAGTCCTTATTAGGCAGTATTCGCAGAGTGCTGAAATCCAGCGAGGTACGCTATACGCTAGCTACCACTCCCTAAATTTTTCAAATTATAAGGGATCTTTAGAGGCTTTTAATGCTAATTTTAATAACCTACTAGCTAGACTATAACTTTGTAGTGTAGAGATTGCTCCTATTAATCAAGTAAACCATTATATCAACGCATTAAAGCAGACCTTTCCTAGTTAGGCTAAGAGACAAAGATTTACTATCAGAGCTACTAGGGCACAAGGGCTGCCTATAAATACCTTAAATTTACAGTTCCTAATGGCTGATTTATTAGAAGAACAGAGGGATAAAACCTCCCCTATAGCTAAAGCTCTTAGCTATAAGGCTTCTAATAATAAGGGAAATTCTAAGGACGAGGAAAAGAAATCTTCTAATCCTAATACTAAGAAGGACTCTACTAACGCCACTAAAGAGCAGGATAAGAAGGATTTAAACCCTTCTAAAGCCTCTAGGAAGAAAAAGCAGAAGAAGAAGAGTGGTAACGGGGATAAAGATAAAGGAAAAGAAGCTGCTTTTGCGTTAGGCTATAGCCTAGCTACGGGATACGTTAAAGAACTAGATTCTAGCGAGTCTAGCAGCGAGGATAGTAGTGATTCTGAATCTGATTTGGATACCTCTAGTACCACTACTACTAGTGACACTACTAAGCCTACTTTTAGCTACTCTAACGATGTAGTTAAAAACTCCCTTCTATACGATACAGGTTCTTCTTGTCACATTTGTAATAATAGGGCTTTCTTTAGGGACTTTAAGCCTCTTAAGAAAGGTCAAACCGGCCCTATAATTACAGCAGGAGGACCTATTTATCCTAAAGGAAGAGGCACCGCTATTTTTAACGTTCTGGTCAAGAAAAACCCACCAGAATATAGGCCTTTAGCTCTGTTAGATGCCCTATATTTCCCCGGTATAGATACTAACCTAGTTAGCGGGTTATCCCACTATCTTAAGGGAGGTTATCTAGCTAAAGATTAGCTTTTCCTAGCCGATAAAAGCCCCTGTGGGTTACTAGAACCTGCTAAACACGGCTTCTTTTTGCAGATTAAGGGGCAAGCTACTCCTAAGATCTGCAAGCATTCAACCCACCTCTCCTTTATGGGCTCTTAATTTTGCAACCAACAATAAAACCAACAGCAAAGAGCCTATAAGACCGTATTAGGGTTTTCCTACCCTATAGAGGTTCAAATTCCACAGCCAGCATTTAATCCCGAGGAATATCAACGAATCGAAGAATTAGACTCTAAAGAAGACGAAGATTCAGCCCTATGTCCCACCGAAGCTCCTCCTAGTCAGGCATCTTCTATAGGGGGTTTAGAAGGTCCATACCCTAATGACTTGGGTGACGATAGTGGCCGTCTACTGCCCCCAGAGGCCTGTGATTCTTAAGAGGCCTGGCAATAGAGGGAGCTAGGGGATAATAGCTCTGAAAAGCTAGATTCTAGTTACAAGAAATTACTAGATTTAGCACTTCTTTGGCATATTCGATTAGGCCACATCGGCCTCCCTTTACTTAAGAAATCTTCGAAATTAGCTAAAGGGATCCCTAATTTTTCCGCCATTAAAGACAAGGATTTCAACTGCATAGCCTGTATGCAATCAAAGGCTATTAGAAGACCTACTAAAAGACCTATTTAGGACCCCCCTAGGGTTTTAGATATCCTAGAGGGAGATACGGTTAAAATCGAACCTATACCACATAATAAGAAGGCCCTAGTCCTTATACTTATTGATTGAAAATCCCGGTATAAATGGTGCTTTTCATTAGCTAATAAAGAAGGTCAGACCCTTTATACTGCTATTAAGGGCTTCTTTAAGGCCCTGAAAAACCGATATAACGCGTATCCTAGGCACCTTCACTTCGACGGAGGTACTGAGATTAATAACAAACTTCAGCACTAGTTATCTTCTAAAGGAATTTGCTTTAGCACCTCTTGCCCCTATATTCACGAACAGAATAGGCTAGTTAAGAGGGCTATTAGGGTTATCCTAGACCGGCTTAGAGCTACACTTCAGTGGTCTAAGCTGCCTTTATATCTATAGTCTTACATCCTTCCAGCCATAGTGGACTTAGTTAACATTACCGCCAATACAACTAAGCCCCTAACCCCTAAGCAGCTATTCCTAGCTAACTTAGAGCCTAAGACCTCTTATAAGCCTGATTTTTCAAAGATTAGGGCTATAGGGTCTTATTGCGAGGTTCTAATACCTCCGGAGCAGAGATCAAAGCTTTAGAAGCTAGCCCCTAGGACTATCCCTGGCCGGCTGCTTGCTACTCTAGGTTCCAGCGTCTATCTTGTTTATATACCCTCTAAAAGGTTAGTCGTTAAGACTAGCTTTGTTAAGATTATAGAGGATATAAGCTCTGTAGGGTCCCCTAAGCCTTTAGGGAGCTATCCTTTAGAGGGAGAAGCCGATATCTCACGAGATCTAGAGGTTCAGGATAGCTATCTAAAGCCTCTAGCGCCCCTAGCGCCCACAGCGCCTACAGCGCCCGCCGCGCCTACAACGCCCGGGACGACCGCTGTAACGCCTCCAGCGCTACCCCTAGAGAGCCCAAGCTCTAGCGCCCCTAATAAGGGTGCTATCGAAAAACCGTTTTTAGATTCAGATTCTTTAATTGACCCTGATTCCATGGATATTGATGATTTTAATTTATCTTCTTTCGTTAAAGAGATATGCTTCAAGGCACAACAAAAGGCTAAATCATCTAACAACAACGATCCGGATACCCCTAAGACCTGGAAACAAGTATTAAAAAGCAAGGATAGCCAAAAATGGGTTAATGCTACTTTTAGCGAATTTAAGCAGCTACTAGCTGCCGGAACTTTTAAATTTATAGGGATAGACTAGATTCCTAAGGGCCGAAAAGTTCTTAAAAATAGGCTTGTCTATAAGCTTAAAAAGGATAAAGAAAATAATCCTATAAAACACAAGGCCCGACTCGTTGCAAAAGGCTTTATGCAGATAGAAGGTCAAGATTATATCAAAACCTATGCTGCAACTAGCATTCCCCCTAGTTGGCGGATATTACTAGCTCTAGCGGCTTGTAATGACTGGGAAGTTGAACAGGTTGATTTTATAGGGGCCTTTCTAAATAGTCTACTAAAGGAAGCTATTTACATGTAGATCCCTGATGGATTCGTTGAATTTGCCGAAGCTGCTACGCCTGAAATAGCTAAATTACTTAAAAAATACGGCTATAATCCCTCTTAAAAGCAGGTTATTTTCCTATAAAAAGCTTTATATAGATTAAAACAGAGCTCTAGAGAGTGGCAGTAAGCTTTAAAAGAGCTTCTTTAAAAATTAGGCTTCTATCCCCTTATATCTGACCCTGCTGTCTTCTTTAATCTAACTATATCTACATATATAGCGACTTATGTAGATGACTGTCTTCTAATAGGACCGGATCTAGCTTACATCAACAAGCTAAAGAAGCTATTACACAAAGCTTACCCTATAGAAGATCGTGGGCCAGCCGAATTTTTCCTAGGCGTTTAAATCACTAGAAATCAAAAGAAAGGGACCCTAACTATCCACCAGTCCCAGTACATTTCTGAGGCCCTAGAGAGATTCAACATGAAAGATGCTAGGCCTGCTAAAATTCCCCTATAACCCGGAATTATAAAGCAGGCAGCCCACCTAACTAAACCTCTTTCCCCCTCCGATCACAAGCTTTATCAAAGTATTATAGGGACTATTATGTACTTAATGCTCCTTATAAGACCTGATATTGCCTTTCCGGTTTAGTGGCTATTAATAGCGTTAGCTAAGCCTTATATAGAGCATTTAAATGCCTCTAAACATCTGCTTAGATACCTTCTAGGCTCTATGAGTTATTCTATAACTTATAGAAGGTCTAAGAACGCTAAAGCTTCTGCAACCCTTATTGGCTTCTGTGATAGTGACTTCGCGGGAGATAAGTCCTCTAAATCAACCTATGCTTATCTCTATAAGCTAGCTGAAGGACCTATTAGCTGGAAATCAAAGAAAGCAACTACGATAGCTTTATTGACATTAGAGGCCGAATTAGATGCTCTATGTGAAGCTATTAGGGAACTAGAGTGGCTTTATGGCCTTTTTAAGGAAATTAAGCTGCCTATAGCACCTCCTGTTCCGATTTTTAGTGATAACCAAGGCGCTATTACGACCGCTAATAACCCTGCTCTTCACAGCAGAACAAAGCATACCCTGCTAAAATTTAACTATACTAGAGAAAAGGTACAGAAGGGTATAGCTAAGGTTATCTATATTAACACTAAAGAGATGCCTGCAGATGGCTTAACTAAGCCCCTGCCTAACGATAAATTTCAACAATTTATTCAACTATTAGGTCTTACGAACACAAAGGCCTAGCTTTAAAAACAACTAAAAAAGTCGAAAAATCGAAAATCAACAAAAACACTGGAATTCCGTTTAAAAGTTATTGATTTTAGTTGAAAAGTTATTGGATTTATTATTAAATTTATTGTTAACTTAGATATCTATTAAAGAGCTAAGTTTAGGTATCGAATTAGTTAACTCATACTTTTCTAGAGGGAGTGTTAAAGTTATGCTATTTATAGCACTATTTTATAGGCCCACTAGTTGCCTAGTTGCGTTGTTGCAACGTTGGTTACGAGGCGTTGCCTGCAGCGTTGTTGGCTGTGGCCAGCTTTGGCTGTGACCTGCGTTCACAACCAACCCACAGGCTTGTATGACTAAGCCGACTAAGCTACCCTATAGGGAAGCTAAAATCGACTGTAACTAGGGAACTAGTAGTCGTATAAAAGGCTGACTTATACTATTCGAATCCTTGATTTTTTCTGGATTTAATGATGTATTTTATTTATAGGGTTGCTTATTAGATTGCTTAGTTAGTGCATGTGGGTGGCTAGATTGTATGGTCATGAGTTGATTTTTTACTTTTCACATACAAATAAATTTTGCGGAAAATAAAAAATAGCTCCTAAGGCCCGGCTAGCGACCCCCTTCCGTCGATACGGTTGGTAGGTCTATGAGGGGACTCAGAAAATCCTCTCATTGCTCGTCAGATCGTTCGTCTAGCTGAAATCTACTATATTCAACTATCAAAGCTCTATATCTTGAAGAATCGTCGTATTATAGTGAATCTAGAAGCCGCCGCGTTGGAATCTACTAGGGAGGTCTTCCTATCCCTCTAGCTAGATTCCCCTTCCCTTTTCAATATAACTATATTATTATAGTACGCTATCGCTCCTATATCTTATAATATATTATCTATACGCCTCTAAATATAGGTATTTAATCCCTTATATCCTATAATTAGGATGTTAAATATGAATTATCTATTATATATAATAACTAACAGTGCCTATTATAAGTCTAGGTAAACTATCTATTAGTAATAAAACAATATAGCATTAATAACCATAATATATATTATATTTACAATTCCTATAATAACCTCTTCCTACTATCTTATTAGATATATATCTAATATTGTTATTATATTTAATCCTTATATATTAACCACTATATATCCTTTTTAATTATCTTCTATTCCTACCTACACTATAAAGACTAGAAACGCAAATAGTACCTATAATATTATATAGATAACTTTTCCTACTACTAATAATTCCCTTATTATCTTCTCTATAATTATTTAATTATTAGGGCCTACTAGATAGATTTTACACTTCTTTAGCACTAAATCCTGCCACCCTGGTTTTATTTATAATTATATCTATTCCTACTTAGGAACTAAGGTAAATCCCTTATTACAAAATAATTCTATATAATCTTCTAGGAGCTTCTATATTTACTATTATTTAGCTTTATCCTAGGGGTTAAAATAGTTTACTTATATAGTTATATAAATTATAGTATATAATTCTATTATAATCTATTCTATTATTAATAAGTACTTTTTAGCGTGTATCTCTATTACTATTATAAGGTCTACTACTAAGGCCTATTCCTTAGGGTTAACTATATATACTCTAGCTACTAGGTTAATAGACTTAAATCTTCCTAGCTCTTATTTTCTACTAATTATTACTAGTCTATTACTTATATTACACACTATAATATATCTTATAGAGCTATCTATAATTACTATATATACTCCTAGTTTCTATAGTTACCTTAGTTTAAATAATACCCTATTATCCTTACTAAGCTAATAATATACTAGAACTAATATTATAGTTCCTAGTTAAATAATCACTATATAGGCTACCTTAACTAGTATATTAATTTTTAGTTAATTATACTACACTACTATTAGAATAGTAATATTCCTATATATACTAATAATTACTTTCCCTTTACTTACTATAATATTAATTTACTAGGGTATAATATAGTCTATACCTAAGAGTATATTTACTCTTAATATTTTAATAATTAATATCTCTCTAATAAATAAGGTAATTACTAGCTATCTATCTAGTATACTACCTAGAAAGTTTATTAGTAGTAGTATATATTTATTAGTAGAATAAGTATCTACACTAATTCCCTTTACCTTAATAGGCACTACTCTGGTTTATATTTTAATATCTAGATACTATTTAGCTACCTATATAGTATCTACTAATATAATTAAGCATCCTATATTATAATAGATATCTACCTAGCTATCTAGATTATCTAAATCCAGGTAAATCTAGAATTATAGATATATCTATAACTAAAATATATAGCCTATGCCTATATTATATTACATACTAACTATTAATTAAAAGATTAATATTTAGTTACCTATCTTTATCTTAAGCTTTATTAGGTCTACTAGTTATAGTTCCTCTACTACTAATTCTATTTATATTTATATCTTATCTATTATAATATTTAAATAATTATAATTACTAAGTATATAGGATAAAGGGTAAGAGTCTAAAATTTTATTATAAGCTACCTTACCTCTAATTATACTATTATATAGTAAACTATATATAATACTTAAATAGCTAAAAAGCGTGTTATTAGATATAAACTAAGTAAAGTATATTTAATAGGTATAAACTATATTATTAATTCCTATAAACTAAACCTATTCTATCTAGTTATTAGTCTATAGGACTCCTTCCTAGTTATCTTAAGGATATAGTTCCTACTATTCTATATCTAGATATAGTATATATATATCTAGATCCTCCTAATTAAGTTATTAATAATTATTCTCCTACTCTATATTATTAGCTAGTTCCTCTTACTATAGGCTACTCTATTCTTTAGTGCCTATCTAATCTAATTTATCTACCTAATATACTACCTATAGACATTATAGTAATATCGCTAGCTTATTCAGTGGTTTCATAGCATTGCTAAATAGGGTAGCTCTATCCGTAACTAGTCTATTATATTAGGGATTAGGATTCCTATATAGCCTCTATTAGTTATTATAAAATAGCTAATTACTAAACTATTGTTAAAATTATGCTATTTATAGCACTATTTTATAGGCCCACTAGTTGCCTAGTTGCGTTATTGCAACGTTGGTTGCGAGGCGTTGCCTGCAGCGTTGTTGGCCGTGGCCAGCAGCTTTGGCTGTGACCTGCGTTCCTGCACACAACCAACCCACAGGCTTGTATGACTAAGCTAACTAGGCTACCCTATAGGGAAGCTAAAATCGACTGTAACTAGGGAACTAGTAGTCGTATAAAAGGCTGACTTATACTATTCAAATCCTTGATTTTTTCTGGATTTAATAATGTATTTTATTTATAGGGTTGCTTATTAGATTACTTAGTTAGTGCACGTGGGTAGCTAGATTGTATGGTCGTGAGTTGATTTTTTACTTTTCACATATAAATGAATTTTGCGGAAAATAAAAAATAGCTCCTAAGGCCTAGCTAGTAACCCCCTTCCGTCAATATAGTCAGTAGGTCTATAAGGGGACTTAGAAAATCCTCTTATTGCTTGTCAGATCGTTTGTCTAGCTGAAATCTACTATATTTAACTATTAAAGCTCTATATCTTAAAGAATCGTTGTATTATAGTAAATCTAGAAGCCGCCGCGTTAAATCTACTAGGGAGGTCTTCCTATCCCTCTAGTACAGATTCCCTTCTATTTTTAATAGGTTATAAGCCCGGAAGGCCTATAAGATTACTACATTACTGCGTTATTCTACTGCGATTAGTGCTTGATTTTGGGTACTAGTTACTCTCTACTAGACCTGTGGGCTCTTAGATTACGAAGGAAATCCGCTAGAATTTGAAGCTTTTCATCCACTAGCTCTACGCATCGCAACATCAGACCCTTGGTGTTAAATTTATTTACAGCCGCACCTGCAACCACCACATTGCAACCGTAACTATCTAGTTACAACCACAACCTCTTTTAGTGATCTTATTCACTGCCGCAACCGTTATATTTAATATTATCTACTCTGTAGATACGCTGCATTCCTTTTATAAATCATCGAACATCTAGTATATCTATACTAGGCTTTTTAACCTATTACACTACGTTGCACGCACTATACATCACGTTACGTTGCTTTGTGGGTGCTGCAATAGCTATTATTCCTATCCGTTATTTTTAGTGTTAAGAAAATTTTCGCAGAGAATCTTCTCCGGTCCGTTTCTGCCCGCGCATACCGCAGACCCACTTTTAGACCTCGAGGGGCACCCTTTCAAACAGCCCCACCGCACAATTTGCGTGCGCAGCCCGGTTGCACCACAACCTAGCTTCTAGTGCGCGTTATTTGCAATAGGAAGAAATTTAGAGATCTTACATAGGATATCTTTTAAGATCCTAGGGAATTTTAAGAGATAGCACCACTGAATTATAAGGGTAAGGGACCTGCTGCAGGCCCTTCTTCTAGCCCTCCTAGGGACCCTAATAGGATGGAAATAGAAGGTCCGGCTGTTCAAGCCAGTGCTTTTTAACAACAGATGCAAAGCCAAATTGAACAATAAGGCAAGACCTTAACTGATTTTATTAAGCATACTAAGTCAAATCGTCTAAAAAACAAGGCTAGCATTAAAGATCTATTAGATAAATTAACGTAAACCATGACTGCTATGCAAGGTCTTCAGGATTCTTCTACTAAGCTAAGGGAAGAAAATACTAAAGCTCCGGTAGAAGACCTGCCTACTGCTACTACTTCTATGAGTTTACCTTCTAGTAACTTACAAGCTACCTTTAATACAGGGGCTATTAAGGAACTAAATAAGAAGGTTTACTCTATTCCTAAGGGAGCTAAGTTAAAAGGCCCTGAAAACTATAATTAATAGAAGCAAGCCCTAAGCATATAATTTAGAGCCCTAGGATTACCTGAATTTATAGATAATCCTAGCTTAGCAGGCTATCTAGCTAACTGTAATCAAGCTATTCTTTTGATGATATTGAGAGATAGCTGTTAACCAGGACCGCAGGCAGCTATATGTTAGCAAAAATCCCCTAAAGAAGCCTATAAAGTCCTTATTAGGCAGTATTCGTAGAGTGCTAAAATCCAGTGAGGTACGCTATACGCTAGCTACCACTCCCTAAATTTTTCAAATTATAAGGGATCTTTAGAGGCTTTTAATGCTAATTTTAATAACTTACTAGCTAGACTATAGCTTTATAGTGTAGAGATCGCTCCTATTAATCAAGTAAACCATTATATTAATGCATTAAAGTAGACCTTTCCTAGCTAGGCTGAGAGACAAAGATTTACTATTAGAGCTACTAGGGCACAAGGACTACCTATAAATACCCTAAATTTACAGTTCCTTATGGCGGATTTATTAGAAGAACAGAGGGATAAAACCTCTCCTGTGGCTAAAGCTCTTAGCTATAAGGCTTCTAATAATAAGGGAAATTCTAAGGATAAGGAGAAGAAATCTAATCCTAATACTAAGAAGGACTCTACTAACGCCACTAAAGAGCAGGATAAGAAGGATTCAAACCCTTCTAAAGCCTCTAGGAAGAAAAAGCAGAAGAAGAAGAGTGGCAACGGGGATAAAGGAAAAGAAGCTACTTTTGCGTTAGGCTATAGCCTAGCCACGGGATACGTCGAAGAACTAGATTCTAGCGAGTCTAGTAGTGAGGATAGTAGTGATTCTGAATCTAATTTAGATACTTCTAGTGCTACTAGTGACACTACTACTAAGCCTACTTTTAGCTACTCTAACGATGTGGTTAAAAACTCCCTTTTATACGATACAGGTTCTTCTTGTTATATTTGTAATAATAGGGCTTTCTTTAGGGACTTTAAGCCTCTTAAGAAAGGTCAAACCGGCCCTATAATTACAGCAGGAGGACCTATTTATCCTAAAGGAAGAGGCACCGCTGTTTTTAACATTCTAGTCAAGAAAAATCCACCAGAATATAGGCCTCTAGCTCTATTAGATGCCCTATATTTCCCTGGTATAGATACCAACCTAGTTAGCGGGTTATCCCACTATCTTAAGGGAGGTTATCTAGCTAAAGATCAGCTTTTCCTAGCCAATAAAAGCCCCTGTGGGTTACTAGAACCTACTAAACACGGCTTCTTTTTGCAGATTAAGGGGCAAGCTACTCCTAAGATCTGCAAGCATTCAACCCACCTCTCCTTTATGGGCTCTCAATTTTACAACCAATAACAAAACTAACAGCAAAGAGCCTATAAGACCGAATTAGGGTTTTCCTACCCTATAGAGGTTTAAATTCCGCAGCCAGCATTTAATCCCAAGGAATATCAACAAATCAAAGAATTAGACTCCAAAGACGAAGATTCAGCCCTATGTCCCACCGAAGCTCCTCCTAGTCAGGTATCTTCTATAGGGGGTTTAGAAGGTCCATACCCTAATGACTTAGGTGACGATAGTGGCCGTCTATTACCCCCAGAGGCCTGTGATTCTCAAGAGGCCTGGTAACAGAGGGAGCTAGGGGATAATAGCTCTGAAAAGCTAGATTCTAGCTACAAGAAACTGCTAGATTTAGCCCTTCTTTAGCACATTTGATTAGGCCACATTGGCCTCCCTTTACTTAAGAAATCTTTGAAATTAGCTAAAGGGATCCCTGATTTTTCCGCCGTTAAAGAAAAGGATTTTAACTACATAGCCTATATACAATTAAAGGCTGTTAGAAGACCTACCAAAAGACCTATTTAGGACCCCCCTAGGGTTTTAGATATCCTAGAGGGAGATATAGTTAAGATTAAACCTATACCATATAATAAGAAGGCCCTAGTCCTTATCCTTATTAATCGAAAATCCCGGTATAAATGGTGCTTTTCATTAGCTAATAAAGAAGGTCAGACCCTTTATACTGCTATTAAGGGCTTCTTTAAGGCCCTGAAAAACCAATATAACGCGTATCCTAGGCACCTTCACTTTGACGGAGGTACTAAGATCAACAACGAACTTCAGCACTGGTTATCTTCTAAAGGAATTTGCTTTAGCACCTCTTGCCCCTATATTCACGAACAGAATAGGCTAGTTAAGAGGGCTATTAGGGTTATCCTAGACTGGCTTAGAGCTACACTTCAGTGGTCTAAGCTGCCTTTATATCTATGGTCTTATATCCTTCTAGCCATAGTGGACTTAGTTAATATCACTGCTAATATAACTAAGCCCCTAACCCCTAAGCAGCTATTTCTAGCTAACTTAGAGCCTAAGACTATCTATAAGCCTGATTTCTCAAAAATTAGGGCTATAGGGTCTTATTGCGAGGTTCTAATACCTCCGGAGCAGAGATCAAAGCTTCAGAAGCTAGCCCCTAGGACTATCCCTGGCCGGCTGCTTGCTACTCTAGGTTCCAGCGTTTATCTTGTTTATATACCCTCTAAAAGGTTAGTCATTAAGACTAGCTTTATTAAGATTATAGAGGATATAGGCTCTGTAGGGTCCCCTAAGCCTTTAGGGAGCTATCCTTTAGAGGGAGAAGCTGATATCTCACGAGATAATCTAGAGGTTTAGGATAGCTATCTAAAGCCTCTAGCGCCCCCAGCGCCTACAGCGCCTGCAGCGCCCGCCGCGCCTAAAACACCGCCCGGGACGACCGCTGTAACGCCTGTAACGCCTCTAGCGCTACCCCTAGAGAGCCTAAGCTCTAGCGCCCCTAATAAGGGTGCTATCAAAAAACCGTTTTCAGATTCGGATTCTTTAATCAACCCTGATTCTATAGATATTAATGATTTCAATTTATCTTCTTTTGTTAAGGAGATATGCTTTAAGGCATAATAAAAGGCTAAATCATCATCTAACAACAACGATCCGGATACCCCTAAGACCTGGAAACAAGCTTTAAAAAGCAAGGATAGCTAAAAATAGGTTAATGCTACCTTTAGCGAATTTAAGCAGCTATTAGCTGCTAGAACTTTTAAATTTATAGGGATAGACCAGATTCCTAAGGGCCAAAAAGTTCTTAAAAATAGGCTTGTCTATAAGCTTAAAAAGGATAAAGAAAATAATCCTATAAAACACAAGGCCCGACTTATTGCAAAAGGCTTTATGCAGATAGAAGGTTAGGATTATATCAAGACCTATGCTGCAACTAGCATTCCCCCTAGTTAGCGGATATTACTAGCCCTAGCGGCTTGTAATAACTGGGAAGTTGAACAGGTTGACTTTATAGGGGCCTTTCTAAATAGTCTACTAAAGGAAGCTATTTACATGTAGATCCCTGATGGATTTATTGAATTTGCTAAAGCTACTACGCCTAAAATAGCTAAATTACTCAAAAAATACGGCTATAATCCCTCTTAAAAGCAGGTTATTTTCCTATAAAAAGCTTTATATAGATTAAAACAGAGCTCTAGAGAGTAGTAGTAAGCTTTAAAAGAGCTTCTTTAAAAATTAGGCTTCTATCCCCTTATATCTAACCCTGCTGTCTTCTTTAATCTAATTATATCTACATATATAGTAACTTATGTGGATGACTGTCTTCTAATAGGACCGGATCTAGCTTATATCAACAAGCTAAAGAAGCTATTACACAAAGCTTACCCTATAGAAGATTATGGGCTAGCCGAATTTTTCCTAGGCGTTTAAATCACTAGAAATCAAAAGAAAGGGACCCTAACTATTCACTAATCCTAGTATATTTCTAAGGCCCTAGAGAGATTTAACATAAAAGATGCTAGGCCTGCCAAAATTCCCCTACAACCCGGAATTATTAAACAGGCAGCCCACCTAACTAAACTTCTTTCCCCCTCTAATCACAAGCTTTATTAGAGTATTATAGGGACTATTATGTATTTGATGCTCCTTACAAGACCTGATATTGCCTTTCCGGTTCAGTGGCTTTTAATAGCGCTATCTAAGCCTTATATAGAGCACTTAAATGCTACTAAACATCTGCTTAGATACCTTCTAGGCTCTATAAGTTATTCTATAACTTATAGGAGGTCTAAAAACACTATTAAGGCTTCTATAACCCTTATTAGCTTCTATAATAGTGACTTCGCGGGTAATAAGTCCTCTAAATCAACCTATGCTTATCTCTATAAGCTAACTAAAGGACCTATTAGCTAGAAATTAAAGAAAGCAACTACGATAGCTTTATCAACATTAGAGGCTGAATTAGATGCTCTATGTGAAGCTATTAGGGAGCTAGAGTAGCTCTATAGCCTTTTTAAGGAAATTAAGCTACCTATAGCACCTCCTATTCTAATTTTTAGCGATAACTAAGGCGCTATAATAACCACTAATAACCCTACTCTTCACAGTAGAATAAAGCATACCCTGCTAAAATTTAACTATACTAGAGAAAAGGTACAGAAGGGTATAGCTAAGGTTATCTATATTAACACTAAAGAGATGCCTGCAGATGGCTTAACTAAGCCCCTGCCTAACAATAAATTTCAACAATTTATCCAACTATTAGGCCTTACGAATATAAAGGCCTAGCTTTAAAATAACTAAAAAGTCAAAAAACCTTAAAATCAACAAAAACACTGGAATTCCACTGAAAAGTTATTAGTATTGATTTTCGTTAAAAAGTTATTAGATTTATTATTAAATTTATGGTTAACTTAGATATCTATTAAAGAGCTAAGTTCAGGTATCGAATTAGTTACCTTATACTTTTCTAGAGGGAGTGTTAAAATTATGCTATTTATAGCACTATTTTATAGGCCCACTAGTTGCCTAGTTGCGTTATTGCAACGTTAGTTGCGAGGCGTTGCCTGCAGCGTTGTTGGCCGTGGCCAGCAGCTTTGGCTATGACCTGCGTTCCTGCACACAACCAACCCACAGGCTTGTATGACTAAGCCAACTAGGCTACCCTATAGGGAAGCTAAAATTAACTATAACTAGGGAACTAGTAGTTGTATAAAAGGCTGACTTATACTATTCGAATCCTTGATTTTTTCTGGATTTAATAATGTATTTTATTTATAGGGTTGCTTATTAGATTACTTAGTTAGTGCACGTGGGTAGCTAGATTATATGGTTATGAGTTGATTTTTTACTTTTTATATATAAATAAATTTTGCGGAAAATAAAAAATAGCTCCTAAGGCCTGGCTAGCAACCCCCTTCTGTTGATATGGTTAGTAGGTCTATAAGGGGACTCAGAAAATCCTCTTATTGCTTGTCAGATTGTTTATCTAGCTGAAATCTACTATATTTAACTATCAAAGCTCTATATCTTGAAGAATCGTCGTATTATAGTGAATCTAGAAGCCGCCGCGTTGAATCTACTAGGGAGGTCTTCCTATCCCTCTAGTACAGATTCCCTTCCATTTTCAATAACTATTATTCTTAATTATTATAGTAGGGCCTCTATTACCTATATTACTATTATTAAGTAGGGTTATAGTATAGTTAAATACCCTAATAGTTATTTATATTACTATTCTAGATATTATTTTAATAACCCCTAACTTATAGCCTAGCTATACTATTATATAGTTAGTATCCCCTATATTAGCCTTAAGTATTATATCCACTATATATATTTAATCCCTATTATATATCTTAGAACTATTAATTAGTAATCTATTAATATCTATCTTATGCCCTACTTATAATTATTAACTCCTTCTCTCTAATTTATATAAGGAATTAATTAATTATTATATCTACTAATAGTAGGGTAATAATTATCTAAATTTCTAAGTTAAAGGCTTAATAGACTATTTATAATTATATTATATTATCCTAGTAACATGCCTTTATATCCTAAAGTAGATTATACATAAAGATTATAATATCCTCTCTATTATAGTATTTCTATAATAAGTACCGCGTATTCTTAATCCTATTTAATACTATAAACTATAGTTCCTAGAACCTCTCTATAAGGTATATATAAATAGTCTTTAATAATGCTTCCTAAAGTAATTTATATTCTAATAGTATTAGTAGATAACTATACTAATTAAGGGCCTAACCTCTAAGGTATAATATCTATATATCCTTTACTAACTTCTCTAATTAGCTAGCTACTATATCCTCTAATTATTATATAAATATAAGTATATACTTATAAATAGTTATAGTAGATTTAGTATTTACTATAATCCCTTAACCTTTCTTATTATCTATACCTAGGTTAAAGAACCTAATATTTACTGCCTATAATAGTGGCTATATAACTAGTATTATTTTAGGCTACCTACTTAGTAATAACTATCCCTAACCCTATTAGATATACTATAATAAGGCTTAATTAGTTCTAGTATTTTCCTTAAATAAATAGTATATTATCTATATTATTTCTAATTATAAGAGTTATTATTAACCTAATAAAGTGTGTTAATCTACTAATAGTAGCTAAGGTAATTACTATTCCTTATTAGCTAGTAGTATTATATTATAATACTATAATAACGCCTAATTATATAACCTTACTAATAACCTAGAGTCTATAGAACACTAGCTACCTAATATTAAGCTAGATTAGGAATTATTAAGAAAGAAATTATAAAATAGGGAATTATTAAGTAGGGTAACTAGTAGTAACTTATATATTATAGGGCTATTCCTTCTATATTTAGGGGATAATATTAATACCTTACTTATTATAGGTAACTTAATACGCGGGGTCTTATCTAGCTTAATGCCTAGCTTAAAATTATACCTATAAGTATATAATAGCCTAATACCTAGCTTAGAAATAAGCTTATAATTACCTAACCTAAGGTTAAGCTCCCCTAACTATTCTATAGCTAGTGTAACTAGATAGTTTATTAGTACTATATTAATTAAGTCTATAATAGTCTTACCTTATACTTATTTAAACTATATTAGTCTATATCTAGGGCCCTATAAATTATATTTCTAATAACTTATCTACTTACTTATAGGTTATAACTATTAGGGTTATAACTATTATATAATTTTAATTATTATATTAATCTATAAAGGGGCGAATTATTTAGCCCTCTATAACTATTTACCTAAAAATTAATAGAATCTTAATTTTTACTCTACCTATTTAACTAGGTAGTTAAATATTAGTGTCTTATTAATTAGGTAAAAATTCATAGCTAGATATTATACTAATTACCTCTAGTTATTTATAATATCTAGTTTTATAGCTTTAATATATTAAAATAATTACTATACCTCTATAATTATCTTCCTATTTAGTATCTACTTAGATATTTAAAAAGAAAAAAAGGAATTATAAATATTTCTAGTTCTAGTTCTAGTTATTATAATGTATAATTACTACTAACTATGAGGGGATTGTAGGTAAGGTTGATCAATTTATCTATACTGCGCCCGTGGCGCGGGCTAATATAACTATGCTATGGGTCACGTGCCACGTGCTGTGACACCTCGATGAGTCGCCCCGTTTCGCAGGTTAGTCCGACATGACTCGCCATCATTTTCTTGACAATTAGGAATCAATATTCATTAACGTCGAGACTGATCTCATATATCGTGTTCGACAGGAGAGCTAGTCAACTAGCCGCCTGTCGAGTTCTAGTGGTGTTTCTCCATAAATATAACCCAAAAACTCCGGTGAGTCCCATCTCAAATGCAGTGAGTGAAGCTTCTTCAAACCCCCGAATTCTATTTTTTTCCTTTTATGAATTTCCGCACATATCATCCCGTCATCACATCTTCTATTTTGAAACCCAAGAAATTTGAAACAACATGCCGCTTTAAGCATAAAGCTTCTTCTCATACGTCTCCATGTTGACGTTGCCCTCAAGTTGAGCACTGGCGGTTCGTAGCTCGAAGCGCACCAGACCGTTGGCAGCGCCCTCGTGGAGCTCAGTCAAGCTTTTCATACCACAGTCCTGCATCGAGTGCTTGAGGCCAGCAGCCAGGTAGGGCACAAACTTGTTGATGGAACTGGAACATGATTAGCAAGCCACACAACCTCATTGCAAAGCCAAAGCTTGTGTTGGAGACTCGTGTGAATGAGCACTAACCCTCTGTGAGCAACGGAGCCCGAAACACCCTGAGCAACAAGAACGCTGTCGCCTTCAGAAAAGTATCGAGCAGTACCAGCGTTGCTCTTCTGACTGTCCTTGCCACCACCGCCAGCCTTCTTGTCCTGCATGGCATCAATGCTGCCCATCCCACGGTAAGCCTTAACAAGCTTGCCCTCGCGAGAAACGAATGAAGTACCGGGAGACTCAGTGGTACCAGCCAAGAGACCCCCCATCATGACAGTGGAAGCACCGAGGGCGAGGCCCTTGACAATGTGGCCAACGTTCTGCACACCACCATCGGCAATGCAAGGCACACCGAAGCGAGCGGCAAAGCTGCTGACCGAGTAGACCGAGGCAGCCTGGGGACGACCGACGGCCATGACCTCTTGGGTGATGCAAGCAGAGCCACTGCCCATACCGATTCGGAGACCGTCAACACCAGCAGCAATGAGCGAGGCAGCCTGCTCGCGGGTAACTACATTGCCGCCGATGACGTCGAGGCCAGGGAACTCGTTCTTGATCCACTTGATCATTTCGATCTGGTACATGCTGTTGCCCTGAGAGCTGTCAAGGATGACAATATCCAGGCCAGCTTCGACAAGCTTCTTCAAGCGAAGCTTGTCTTCCGGACGAGTGCCGATGGCAGCAGCACAAATGAGCTGTTTGCTGTCGCCGAGTTTGGAGGCCAAGGGGAAGTGCTGGTTCTTGGTCAAATCAGAGCGAGAAATCATGGAAACAAGGTTGAAATCCTTGTCCACGATGGGCAGCTTGCCCTTCTTGGACTTGGCGAGAATCTTGTTGGCCTCGACGAGGGTAACGCCGTTGATGGCTGTAACGAGCTCGGTCACCATGACGTTGGCGACGGGAACGTCGGCGTCGTCCTCGAACTGAAGGTCTCGGTTGGTAACAATACCCAGCAGCTTCGAGCCAAGCTTGCCGTCCTCTGTTGGACAGTTTCTGTTAGCCAATTAATCTGCCAAGCAGACATTAGTGTCAAACAGGAAAGATTGTGTAAAATTTGTGCATGTTCATAGTATTTCTTCTCTCCCCAAGACGTGAAGTCTTTACGGTGGAACGAAAGTTATATAGAATTTGGTTGATAATCATGTAAATGCTGAGGGTTTTCCTGTTGCCCAAGGCATCACCAAAGTGACGGAGACGAACTTACCAGTGACGGGGAAGCCACCAAAGCCCCATTTCTCCTTGAGAGCTTTGGCCTCACCAACCGTGGTATTGCGGTCAATGACCACGGGGTCAAGGATGAAGCCGTTTTCGTATCGCTTCACCATGCGAACCATGTCGGCCTGAGCCTCGGGAGAGCAGTTGTGGTGAATGACGCCCAAACCACCCTGGAGAGCCATGTGGATAGCCATCTCGTGCTCCGTCACAGTGTCCATGGGAGACGAAACGAAGGGTGTCTTGAGGGTGATGCGCTTGGTGACAGCCGAGTCCAGAGTGACTTGGGAGGCAGGGAAGCCAATGTAGCCAGGCATCAGCAGGAAGTCATTGTAAGTAAGACCGCCGTGCTTGGTGGTGTCCATGAGCTCATGAATGTCGAGACCATCACGAGTCTCGTACTCGTTCAGGACCTCGAGGGCCATGGTGTGGTCAAGCACCTTGCCGGCGCCGAAGCCGGTGAGAGCAGCCATTGCGAGAAAGATTTCGCAAGAAAAAAAAAAAAAAAGACTGGGGGTGGTGAGAAGAAGAAGAGAGACAGAACGTCGAGGTCGAAAACGAAGCGGCAAGTCCGATCGGTGGAGAACTGGCGAAGGACTAATAGAGATGGACTTGTTTGAGGTTGAAACGGCGCTTCTTCCCGTGCCTGCGCGATGGCTGGAAGCAAGAACTTTTTTTTTTTTGAGCGGGGCCACTTCTCGCAACAGGATTCAGGATTGATTGGACCCCCCTTCGGGACGGAAGTTCCTGGGGCCCCCCGCGCTTAGCATGGGCCCAATTGGAATTGTCTCAAATTTTGCCGCCACTCCGACCAGTTTTTCCTCACGAGAGCAAACAGGACCCTGAGGCTGTGCATTATCACCAAGCTAGAAAGGACGAAAATGAACACTGGCTCTTGCGAGGATCCACAAAGGCTTCAAAAAATGACTTCTTTATTCATTTACGGTACTGGTACTGCATGAGAGCACATGGCATTGATGCAGCATTGGGAGCATCCCACAAAATGTCCACCATTGCGATGAGAAGTCGCAACGTGTGCTTTGCATGGGAACCAGCTCGTTGTCATGGACGAGCAGACAAGTAATCATTCAAGTCACGAGGGAGAGCGAGCATTGGCCCCATTGATGTCTTGAAGGGGGGTTGCGGGGCATGCGTCTGCACGAGTCATTGTTCAGACATTTGTTCCAAGGACCCTGAGGCTGACAAGTTACCACAACAAGCTGCCACACGCGGGGGGACTTGCATGTATTACTCGGTACAAGCTACATGCATGTCACTTATTTATTACCCCTGCCTATACTCCCAGCCTCCCGGCCTCCCAACCTCCGTTCCTCCGAGCCCATGTACAGCGAGAATGGGGCCCGTTATGGGGACTGCACGTGCAGGAAATCCGTAGGCCATTGATTGACAGGGCAGATTTGCAAAGCCGTCCAATGCCGCCGTGGCAACTGCGTCTAGTCGTATTTTAGGGCGTCGCTCCGCACAACAACAATGGAAGGCCAAGCACCACAAATATAGCAGGGTTGAACCGTCATGGCCATGACTGAAAGAAAGGCCTGCGTGTTCTGCCGGTGAATATTGCCGACACTTTTATTCGTCTTGGCCCAGCCTAGCCTGGAGAATATATGGGTTCATTCTGCCATTGTGGATTGAGGACTTGGTGATCTCGGGATCTCGGGGGTTCGGGGGTTCGGGGGTTCATTCGCCGGCAAGAATATCTCAATTGACGGCAAGAGAGCCTATTCGTGACCTAGCTGGTGCCTTATGAATGTCAAAGGGATTACAGATCTTCATGTACACAGAGAAGGGGTGCGGCAATCCCATGCCAGATTTTTCCTGTTTTTTCCCCGTCATGACGAGGTAAAGACCGATCTGCTCTGGACTATTTAATAATAGTAAATGCATTGCCTCGACCTATTAGATCTACCAGTAAACATTTTCTATCTGCTGTCTGTCTGTGTCTATCTATGTCTGTCTATGTCTGTCTATGTCTGTCTATGTCTGTCTGTGTCTGTCTGTGTCTGTCTATCTGTCTGTCTATCTGTCTGTCTGTCTGTCTGGCTGGCTCCACTTTCGAGCTCGCCGACCCGCAGAAAACATCAACTACGGATTACATCATACATTAATCCGTGTCTCCAATCTCCGCCATTTCACCCTTCCTTCCCACCATCCGCCATCCAACCATCCAACCATCCACCATCCAACCCACAATGAAGGTCGTCAGCAAAGAAGAGGAACGAGCCCACTACAACCAGGTCCTCAAGGGCGGCCTCCTCGGCGGCTCGGCCAGTCTCGCCCTCGGCCTGGGCGGCGTGCTCGTCGCCTCGCGCCGCTACCCGGCCTTCCGCAGCCTGACGATCCCCTTCCGCGCCTTCCTCGTCACCTCGACGGCCACGTTCGGCGCCATCGTCACGGCCGAGCGCTACTCGACCGCCTTCCAGCGCCAGAACGACCCCGGCCACGGCTACAAGGACGCCTCGCAGCGGGCCATCGAGGTCGCGCGCGACAACGAGTCGGCGCGCCGCCGCCTCATGGAGTGGGGCCGCGAGAACAGGTACGGCGTCGTCTTCGCCTCGTGGCTCGCCAGCATGGCCGTCGCGCTGGCCCTCGTCGGCCGCAGCCCCCTGAGCGCCTCCCAGAAGATTGTCCAGGCCAGGCTCTACGCCCAAGGCCTGACCCTCGCCGTCCTCATCGTCAGCGCCGCCTTCGAGGTCAGCGACGCCAAGAGGGGGAGCGGCCGCTGGGAGACGGTCATGGTGCTGGACCCCGACGACCCGGATCACAAGCACTTGGTCGAGAAGAAGATTCACAAGGAGGAGTATGAGGGCCAGGATCTGTGGATGGGTATACCACGCCCATCGTCAAACACAAGCAAAAAAAAAAAGTATACTTACTGACTTTTGGGAAACTAGACATGGTCGAGGCCGAGGAGCGCCGTCTGGCTGCCAAGAAGCAGAAGCAGGTTGGTAGCAAGGCGTGATTCCTCGCACACACCAACACGACTTGTCCGACGCGAATGAATTTTACACGACTCAATCTCGTAACTCTTCTCCCCCCTTCTTCACATCCACACCTACACCAAGTCGAAGTCATGAGCCGTCCGTATCGGACGAGGAAAAGAGCTGGCGTTGCGAGCCGAGCACGGGACCAGGATCCACCAATCGCGAAACTTGAGCTTGGCTTTCTCAAGGGGCTGGCATCCTTTTCTTCCAGTGGCAAGGCATAACGGAAAAGTAAGGGTTGCTGCCAAAATGGCCACTTACTTGCATGTATAGCATGTATTCTTTTTCTCTAGCGAACCAACCTCTTTTTTTACGTGTCCCGCTGTGGCTTCAATGGTCCCCCCTCCCAGTCCCTCCGAGTCCATGGAGGTGCGTGATAGCTTGCCCCCAAGACTCGACAAGACAATATCCACAAGATTCAAGTCCCATATACAGCGACGGGCCACGAAAAGAATAAAAAGTCGGCTTCCGTCCCCTTCTCTTCTTTCTCAGACCACAAGCGCAAATCTTGGAAAGCCACCAAGACATCATAAACCCCAATCATATATATATATATCCGCACCCCGCCCAACCTTCATTTTGACTTGCCCTGAATAACTTCCTGCAGCTTGGCCTTCTCACCACTGTGCTCGCACATATCTCGGAATATGCTGCCTTCCCTCTCCCATAGCTCGCGGGGACTGCCAAACTCCGCAACTGTGCCTTCGCTGAGCACAAGAATTCGGTCAAAGTCGGCAATTGTACTCAGTCTGTGCGCAATAACAATCAAGGTGCTGTCGGTGAATTCCTCGCGAATGCTGCGCTGGATAAGAGCATCCGTCGCCATGTCCACGGCCGAAGTAGCTTCATCGAGAACCATGACCTTGGGTCGTGAGACAATGGCTCGAGCAATACAGAGAAGCTGACGTTGGCCCTGTGATAGGTTGCCGCCGGATTCAGAGATGCTGCTAGACAAGTCGCGAAAGATGTTGGTATTCTTGGGGGCTATGGTAGATCCAGCAGCCGATGACGGCTCATTCGCGGGCGTCGCTGGCGCAGAGTCAACCAGGTGCACTCTGGAGAGACAATCTTTCAACTCCTCATCACTATAGTCCTCAAAAGGATCCAGATTCGTTCGAATAGTGCCAGAGAAGAGCACCGGATCCTGCGGAATAATGGCAAGGCGGCTTCGCAAATCGTGAAGGCGTATCTTCGATATGTCGATGCCATCAATCACCACTTGGCCAGATCGAGCTTCAAGGAATCGGAACAGGGCCAACGTTAGCGACGACTTGCCCGCTCCGGTACGGCCAATGACGCCGATTCGCTCATTGTTCTTCACGTCAAACGAGATGCCTTTGAGAACGGGCGGAAGATCGTCCGAGTAGCCCACAACAAGATCCTTGACTTCCATGTTGCCAGTGGCCGGCCATGCTGCGGGAGGAATCTCGCCACCCAAATCTTCTGTTTCGACCTCGGTGTACTCGATGACTCGCTCAGCCGCATTCATGTCGAGTTCCAAAGAGGCGTAGCCTCGGGTAGCCATGAGCATGTTTCCAGAAAGGTCCAGCGCAAAAGATAATGTGAACCCCGCCAGTGCGGCGTCGACAAACGACGACCCAACCACGATGATGCCAACCACAGTCGTGAAGATGCTACCAATCAACGCCATGCGGAATCCCAGCCAGCGATTGAGGGCCCAGTTGTGTACCGAGATTGCGTCCCAGTCGTCGAGGAAGTCGTGCATTCTGCCAACGTATACTTGGGTTTTCTGGAAAGCTCGCAGGGTTGACACGCCAGCCAAGGACGAATTAAAGAGCTCGAAGACGGGCGACTTGGCATTGCTCTCTAGCCGCTTCACGGGTCGTGCTCCGACGAGGAATCGAATCGCCACCAAGGCACCCGCTGCAAACAAGACAAGAGCCAAGGGGATCATGAGGCTAGAGACGAGCAGAGCAGCCACACAAACACCCAATAGGCCCAATATACGCCAGAACATGAAGCCCAGGTCCATGGTGATTTTGTTGTCGATGATGTCAAAGTCGGCAGTTAGCCTGTTGAGCACTCGGCCGACTGGCACAGTGTCCAACCAACGCAAACGGGTTCGCAAAATCGTGAAGAGTATTCTGCGGAACAAAGTTCTCGCACCTTTGATGCTCATGATGAAAGACCAAATGAAGCGCAAAGTGCCTATGATGCCGCTGGCAGCTGCAATGGCAACGTAGACCCATAGATAGTAGGACAGGCTGTGCTCGGGTTGGCTCGACGTCGAGATGCGAGATGTGGTGGTGGCCAAGTGTAGAGTACTGTGCTGATAAGACAGGCCGTAGGCCATGCCCATCTCGCGGGATGCATTGGCAGACGTATGTTCCGAGGCTCCTGTCCAAACACGAACCCACCAGTTACGCCCAAGATTTCCTGCTTCGAAGGCTATGAACAGTATTGCGCAGACGCCCCAGTAGAACCACCCACCACTGCTGCTGAGAAAGGTGCCGTATACACGGGCTTTGACCTTGCCCTTTTCACGCGCCTCATCCTCGACAAACTTCTTGGCCGTCTTGGAGGGAACCTTTTGTAAAGTGTTTGCACCCTCTTCCAGGTCGTCCATCTCTCCAATGGCGGAGACATCTTCGGAGTTGACAGCAGTCGCCGTGTCGTCCACGTGAATATCCTGCCGGCTTTGTTCGTGGCTCTTGATCAACTCGAGAGTGCCGTCTTCAGCCAAGTCCGACGTGAGACCGCAATACAAAACGGTACCCTCACCGAGCTCGACAAGGTACTTTGTAATGGGCTCAACCAGTGCAACGTGGTGAGTGACCAGTATTCTCGTTCTGCCCTTGCAAATGGAACCAGCAATGCACTTTTCGAAGATTTGGCGTCCCACATGTGCGTCCACGGCACTGAAGACATCGTCCATGATGAGGATTTCTGCTCGCGAGTAGACAGCACGGGCAAGGGTGAGTCGCCATTTCTGACCACCACTGAGGTTGATGCCGTTGGCGCCGAGCTCAGTCTTGTCGCCGTCAGTCAAAATCTCAATGTCCTTCTTCAAAGCGCAGACGTCAAGAACCGCATCATATCGACTCTTAATAAAGGGCAATCCAAAAAGAATGTTGTCGCGAAGGGAAGCACTCTCAAGCCAGGGGCTCTGTCCGACATAGGCCACAGCACCGGGAAGAATCCAATCGCCGGGGTGTGCCTTTCCGTCATGACGATCGAGGGAGGGCACCGTTGGTGGTACGAATATCTTGCCCTCGATCAAATCCGACTCTCCGAGCAGGGCATTCAGCAACAAACTCTTTCCGCTTCCGGTCTTTCCAGAAATTACAGACAGTTCACCAGCTGGGAATGAAAGGTTTATATTGTTCAGAATGAATCGCTCCTCTTCGGGAACCTCCTCGTCGACAGGCCAGGCAATGGTTGCATTGTCAAAGGCAACGTCGTGACCTTCTGTCAAAGTCTTTTTCATCTCTGGGCCCTTCAGGTACTTGTCTATACGCCTGACAGAGACCAGTGTATCGATGGCGCCGGTGAGAAGTTCAGGAAGTACCGACAAGGACACTTCCAGGCTCTTGAAAATTCCGATGCTCACAAACGCAACAGACGGAGCAAGATGGCCGTTGGTGATGGCGTAGACAGCCAAAGATGCGGCAGCCAGAAGAATTGGGCTGGCGACCCAGGAGAAGAACAGAAAGCTGTCCGCTTTGAACACGCTCTTGAGGGATGAGATTTCAATTTCTCTCATCTCAAGAATCTTCTTCTCCCATTGACTCTCGAGGGCAGAGAACTTGATTTGACGCATGCCTAACAATGCCTCGTTTACCACAGCCAACTTATTGTCCCGGTTTTTCATTAGTTTCGTCTCAGCTTTGAGATAGAATCTGGCAGCAATCGCGTTGGCTGGGAGAACAAATGACCAGGCTAAGATACCAGCTCCGAATGGAATCCACCCGATGAGTTGAACGAGGTATCCCGAGTAAATCAGCAGTTTTCCGATACTGCTGGCGATAAATTGCTGCATCATTGCGAAATCGGCAATATGCTTTGCGTCCACGCCAACAAGATTCACAATAGCTTGCTTGGATTTCAATACGCTGTCGTCCTCGTCTCCTTCTTCGTCCTTTTTCTTGTCTTGTCCGTTCCCGGAGGCGGCTTCACTGTCCATCGTTTTGTCGGCCGTTTTTACGTTCTTTCGGCGGAGGGACTTTTCAAAAATAAGAGCGGAGAGTTGTCCTCTTACAGGAGCGAAGAGTTTGGTAATTGAGAACCACACAATCCAGCCGTCCAGCCACTATGAACATCAGTCAGTAAGCACATGCCTGATTAAGAAATGCGGTTGAAGCAGTGCATGAGTGATGGGAACTCACTTGTTCGCTCAGAGTGAAAAGACCCATGAGAAATACCAATCTCCAGAGTCCAGGTGGTGCCTCCATGCCAGTATCACGATCTTCCAACAACTGGACCAGCCGAAGCATAGTCCAGAAAGGGCCGATACCGACGATGCACCGAAACACGATGACGAACCATTGTACAACAAGGCGCGCGCCATAAGCCTTGAGTATAGACTGTAGCAAGCCTCCCTGATGATTTGCCTTGATCCAAGCTTCGACGAGGCTCTCCACTCGTATGCTATGATCAGGCCTGGGAATATCTTTGGGATCTAGGTCGCCCTTGCGCTTGGCGGTCTTGAGGAGGTCGCTCACCCAGCTCCATGTATATCGACTGAGAACAGAGGTTGACCACTCACTGTCAACCTTTTCCCCTTTGTACAAGACTTCTGGACGGCGAGGTAGAGTTATACATGAGAAGAGCAGTGGGATTAGTACAGCGGCATTGACAATTCGCACAATGAGTTGGGCATCTTTCATCGGAGATGCGAAATTGCTAACGTAGTTGACTTGTGCAATCGCGACAATGGCATTCACCAGGCAGGACAAAAACGCCCATAAGCCCAGATCGTGCGATATGACAGATGAGTGTTGTGCTTTGATGAAGATTGCTTGCAGGACGATGGTGGCCTAGAATGCACATACAATCGGTGAATGGTTAGCACGGGTCATGTATGCATATGTATGCATATTTTACAATCATCAGCCGTTGGAGGGACAGCCTTGGTGGTTTTGAGTCCACTTACCCAACAGCCATTGGAAAGCCAATTTTCCAATGCGAGGCCATCCCCGAGGGGATGGAGGATTGACAGTACAGTAACAGCAACTGAGAGACCAAACCCAGTGACGGAGAATACCAGGAGACAAACTTTGGGCTTTGTATTCGAGAAAGCTGCCATTGTCTCTGGCGTACTTTTGCCATCAACATCTTGATAAAAATTGTCGCGAGGCGTACGATCCCGAACTTGAGAAAGCTGCGCAAAGAGTGCCGGCAAGGCAATCAGACCAGTGACTCCTAAACCTGCTGCGGAAAGCGACAGGACCCATGGACCGGTCATTGTGAGGGCAATTTGGCTTGGCTCCATACGTTCTCTTTTACTTTGAAATTAGACAAAGAATTCTCTACAAAGCGCCTCTGTCCGAGGCTGTCCGTGGATAAAGGAGGCCGCGACAATCACGCGATGGCGCAGAGACAAACTGCCGACTGGTTAAGAATGTAGCGTTGACACAATGGCGAAAAGCAGCTCAATTGTGTCCAATGGCAGAAACCGATGCACGCTCAATCAAGCACAGCGCTCGAGGCGGCGTTGGGCAAACAGAAAATAAAGAGTACAACAGAGCAGTAAGACGGGAAAGACAAGAGAGAATAACAGACCCCGAAGAGCCAGGCGTAGCAGCTTATAAGGGGGGCAATTGATGTCGACAGAAGAAAACTCCAACTGCCCTTTTCCCAGGCTGTAGGCACAGGTCAACGAGATCACGACAAGGACGGAAGTTCGGTGAGGAGTCACCGGGCAATCCTGCGCTCGACGCCACCAACGAATAAGCGGTCGGGTAATAAGCGCCTATCCTATTGGAGGCCAGAGCGAGTGCGGGTGATGGCAAGCCAGCCTAGCGAGATTGACATGAACTTGATTTGTTTTAGTCCGGACACAACAAGGTTCACCAGGTTGCCTGGCAATGCAACACTGCGCTGTTGTTGGTCGAATGTCAGTCAGGATGAGGGAATGGGTTGATGATGGTCCAGTCTCAGGCTTTCGTCCTGAGGGCTGCCTTGATGAGGTGAGACGACGCTGGACCGGTTGAGGAAGGAGTTTGAGATGCCACTTACTTGCCTCTGGTGCCACGTGCCGACCTTTGTCAGAGCCTCGTTGTAATAAATGACATTTGTTTGAAGCCGAGCGTTCATTTGCAGACAGCATATCTACCCAGGTACTTGGGCATGACATTTCCATTTCTCATGATTTTGGCCATTTTTCTTGAACGTACACTTCCCTGTCGAATCGGAAGTGACATTCTGCGTAATACGGATGACGCGACTACGGAGTGGTCTGTGCTTGGAGCCCCACAATGTCCCTCGTTTCCTTCCCAACATACAGTTCTTGGCGACGGATCGAGCGAAACCCACGGCAGGTTTTTGGATATCTTAAGTTTAGATATCCCAGGTTTTTGACCTTGATGAACTAATCTCGTTAGGCAGACGTTTCTGTGATCCCCATCCAAGGTGGACAAGCGTATAATGTTCTAGCTACTGCAGCCTGCTATTTTCCCAAGGACGGCCGACGAAGCCGGGCCCGTTCAGAGGCGACGTTGTCACTGCAATATTGATGCATGAGATGACGATGCACACATCAGTATGTGAGTCATAAGGCAGGTGAGACTTGCTTGGATGGCTGATTGATGACTGACAGAAACAGTGGTGCCGTGTGTGGCGCAGGCCGCCAGTGTCAGATGGGAAACATTAGTGGTTGCCCTGCCCGTAAGATGACTCAGCAGATGAAGATCCGCACTCCGTACAGGAAATACGGCAGGTACGACTTCATTCAAGAAGCCAATTGCAGACTCACTGACTCATCAGGCAGGTTCGGTTTTTTTTCCCAGCGAGTCTGTCTCTTTCTTTCGGGAGGCTGTGAAAGCATTTAGATACACGCACAAAAGAAAGTCGACTGGCATCTTGAACAACCCGCTCGGCGTTTACAGCCGATGTTGGACAGCCCGATGGTGGCACAGCGAGTGGATCGGTCCGGGGCCAGCATTCCTTCAAATTGATTCAGCAAAAACACTATTTGCTTTCGAGTCGATTGACAGACAGTAGGGACAGGAAACACAACGGGCCATCGGAAACAAATCAATGCTTCGACTACTCCGTATTACGAGATGTTTGTTCGTGCAAGCAATTTCCGGGGACGACGTCTGCTAGCAGCCGTGATTTTCAGCTGGCCGCGATCCCAGAATGAAGTGTTGTTGGTAGGAAACCTGTCAACCTGTCAACCAAAGGGCATCAAACCCATATAAATGCATCAAGATGGCACGAACCGAAACGCTGATGGACCAAGTAGGCAGCACGAGGGGCCAGGCCAGGGGGCATTAGTTCGATGCTATAAAGTTTCCGCCCATTAGTATCACTGACAGGACTTCGTTTCAGGACAATTGGCAATGGTCGCCGCAACGAGGGCAAACTGGACCTTGTACTCCGTAGCTTGTGCATAATCAATCACTGGCAGTTGCCAAAAGTTGCAGTTGGAGCCGCAGACATCTCAAATTCATTGCTGTGCACGTCTTACTATAATAAGTTACGCGTGCAACATCCAGAGCACCCACCCACCCAGCAGCTCCACTTCCACTGCCAGCTGCTCTATATGTAAGCGGTTATGCTTTTGTGTGCAAAGTGGTTTTGTGGTTTGTTCAATCTCACCATCGGCTGCATCTTACATGTAATTTTCCAGCCCTGCCAGCTCCTTCTTCTTCTTCTTCTTCAACACAAATCTCCTCCGCCTTTGAGCCTCGGCCTTTAACGTGTACATTGCGTCGTAAGCCTTTGAGCCATCCATGTTCCCGAGTCGCAGCACGCCGCAGCCATTGAGAAGCTAATACGAGTAGCTATACTAGCGCCTACTTGTCGTACGACGAGAAAGGCACTGGGCCAACCCGCACACACTGCATACCTACGACACGACGGCGGGCAGCCAAGACATAAGCTGGGATCGACGTTGTGCCTTCTTTTGATTCCGTCCCTCGCCAAACACAAAACCCGACAACACTCGATTCGACTTCGACTTCGACTTTACTCAACTCCCTCCATGCCTTGCGATAATCTTCCTCCCCAAGACGCGCCTTTGTCAAAATGAAGGCCACGCCGCTCATCATCAATTGGCACGACCAAAACGCCCCCGTCTACTCTGCACACTTCGAGCCGGCTGGGAAGGGTCGTCTTGCTACTGCTGGTGGTGACAATCACGTTCGAATCTGGAAAGTCGATTGTGATGGTACCGAACGCAAAGTCGACTACTTGTCAACTTTGTCCAAACACAACCAAGCCGTTAACGTGGTTCGTTGGGCGCCGAAAGGTAGGTGTTGGATTGCACAACGATTGAACCCCTCAACATATTTGGCATTGCGGGCTAATCGTATTATCCACGAATCCAGGCGAAACTCTTGCCTCTGCCGGTGACGATGGCAACGTGATCCTGTGGGTTCCTAGTGATGTACCTCCTTCGAGCTTCGGCGGCGACACACAAGACGACAAGGAATCATGGAGAGCGAAACATATGTGCCGCTCTAGCGGAGCTGAGATATACGATCTGGCTTGGTCTCCTGATGGTGTCCACTTCATCATCGGAAGCATGGACAATATCGCCCGGATTTACAACGCCAACTCTGGTAAGTTGAACGACCATGGAGCATTGCCAAGGCGAGCTGTCGACTTACCCATTGTCAACGAACAGGAACTCTTGTAAGACAGATTGCCGAACATAGTCACTACGTCCAGGGTGTGGCCTGGGATCCGCTCAACGAATACATTGCTACGCAGTCATCCGATCGATCTGTCCACATCTACTCCCTCAAGACCAAGGATGGGCAATACACACTAAGCCATGATGATAAGCCCCCACGACTGGCAAGTCACATCAAAGCAGATCTACCTCCACGACGAATATCATCGAGCAGTCCCGCCCCGCCGGAATTTGGCCACCGAGCTCAGCTATCCATGATTGAGTCCGCCACATCTGTGGGATCTCCTGTACCTTCAGCACCGGGCACTCCAACATCCATTCCGCTTCCCATGAACCCCCCTAGCGTCATGAGCCACAGCCGAAGATCTTCGTTCTCGTCACGCCGTTCAGCTTCACCCGCTCCGACGCTGCCCCTTCCCGCGGTAATGCCCATGGAAGCGTCACCAAAACCGCAACTGGGTACGAAGAATGCCAGTCTGTATGCAAATGAGACACTGACTTCATTCTTTCGGCGACTTGCGTTCACGCCTGATGGGAGCCTCTTGCTCACCCCGTCGGGACAATATCAAACCCAGCACCAAGCAGAGAAGGACGCGAAGCCCACATATGAGGTGATCAACACGGTTTATATCTATACTCGTGGTGGCATCAACAAACCTCCGATTGCACATCTGCCGGGGCACAAGAAGCCGTCGGTGGTGGTCAAATGCTCTCCCGTCTTGTATACGCTACGCCAGACGCCTCCGTCTACAAAGCACATCACCATTGACACATCTGGTGACGAAGCGCTACCTCCGTTGCCTGACCCGATTGAAAAATCGCCCACCGTTGCGTCAGTAATGGAACCACCTCCACCTCCAGCAAGCACGACATCCGAATCTGGTGCCACTCCGTCCAAGGCCCTCAGTGTGGACACAGACGCATCAACACCTGGCCCTAAGCCTGCGTTTGCGCTGCCATATCGCATGGTGTACGCGGTCGCGACCCAGGACTCGGTGCTTTTGTACGACACCCAGCAAAAGACGCCTATTTGCATCGTGAGCAACTTGCATTGTGCCACATTCACTGATCTCGCCTGGTAAGATCCTCCCCTCTCAAACTCAAGCCTAGCAACCAGTCCGAGATGCTCAACTAACACGCACACTTTTGTAGGTCGAGTGATGGGCTCACGCTGATCATCTCATCATCTGACGGGTTCTGCTCCAGTCTTTCATTTGCTGTTGGTGAACTGGGTGAGTCGATCAGAAGCGAAATTGCGCCAACCAAAGCAAGCTCGACGGCAAACGCGACTGCGTCAACCACAGCAACTTCTACTCAAAACACGCCTACTGCTACGCCGACCACGAGCTTCGCACCGCCCTCTCCCTTTCCTAGTGGCTCACACCACCAACACCTCAACTCGGCGAGCTCGTTTGCTGCTCCCTCACCGCCCGCTTCGGCACCTCCAACATTGCAACGGCCGTCGTCTCCGACCCGATCGAACTCGACGTCTTCAATTGCCACGCAATCTTCTTCAGTGCCTACCGGGGTTATCAGCAACCCGCATCTCATTTCAGGAAGCGTACCAGCTCTGACAGCCACCAACTCAGCCAAAGCTGGCGGGGTTCCGATGACAACGCCACCTGAGACACCAAGAAGCACTGCTGGCACCAAGCGAGACGCCAGTGAGAGCGAGAAGGAAGACATCAAAGAACCTAAGAAACGACGAATTGCCCCAACCCCCGTGGACAAGTCGTCATCGTAATCCCTTTGACGTCCATGTCTTGTGGGCGCAGGCTTCGGTGGACAGTTCGGTCAGGGAAGAGCGAAAAGCTTTTTTTATCTGATGTGCCTCCAAACAAGATGAAATGTTTGTGAGACCAGGTATCGTACATGCATGGACTGGCGTTTTGACTTTTGACTTTTGTTCTTGGCAAAGGCGGGCCATTTTGCGGCAGAACAGAATGCCCCTCCTTTTTTTTCTGTACTCTAAGCAATCTTTGCTTCTTTTCCCCCTCACTCGGATCCAAGGGAACCATGTGTACTTTTTTTTTTCTTGTGTCTCACGGTACTTCATGTTGACCACGATGAATCCGTATCTGGGAGGGTAAAGCATGAAACTTTTATGTGGCTGTGGGCACTGGTCCCCTATATAATTGAATCAAACGAGAATGTTTTTATACTCGGTTCAACACCGGCCTCCATCCTTTTCTCTGTATGAATCCCTCAACGCCCTGGTCACCCAGGATGTCCTCGCCTCGTCGTCCCGTCACCACGCTTCGCTCATACTCTACGCCTCTCACACGGAATGGGAACGAAAGGTGATTTACCGGAAAGGAGGCATTTTCAGGCGCGGCGAGGACGGCAATTTATTATGACGGGGAATGTTGAAAGTGCGAAGCTATTTTGATTGTAATGTGATGCCTTGCCGAAGGCTTTGGCTTGAGTGACTGAGAATCTAGTTTCCTTGGGAGGATGCTTCGTTGACGTCGTTTCTTTTTTTGGGGAGGGGGGGGCTGAGTGGCGGCCAAACAGAATGAATGCCGAGGCACCTGGTAATAGGCCCAGAGGAAAAAAGAGCAACGTCCGGATGTCCCCACATCTTCACAAGCGAAGCGCAAGCAAGCAAGCAAGCAAACCCTTCCTCACCCCGGATTCCTCCACGCCTTCCATCATTCAATTCCACCCTTTGCGCTCCAGGCTTGCGTCAAGCTTCGTCTCGCATCTCTCCTCCTCATTCCCTCGCTTGTCGCTTGTCTTGCTCGCCGTGTGTCCCGATCAACCCACCGCGTCGGCTCCTCGTCGGGCCACTCCGAAGGCGTCTCGGGGGACTCCATAGCCAAAAACGTTCGTGACGTAGCGGGCCCGTCCACGGCCATCTCGCTTCGACGGACCTTGCATTGCAAGCTCTGCCTCCTCCCTATTACAGCTCTTCGTCCTCTCGGAACGACTCGCGACGATGGCTTCGCCGCCGAAACCTTGGGAGAGACCTGGCGCCGCGGCGGCCACAACCACCAGTATGTTGTCTTTCTGCAGGGCGACTTTTTGCCATTTTGGCCTTCACGTTGCTGACTTAGCCATGACCGAGTTTTAGCTGCCATCCCTTCAACAACAGCTGCTTCTCCTGTAACTTCCGCCACTGCATCCACGGCCGCATCATCTACCTCTACTGCTCCTCCCATTCCCGACCGTCCCTCATCTCTCACCTCTTCCGTCAATCAGAACGCCTCTGCGTACAGTCGTGCTGGTGCGATGGGGGGCGTGGGCGTGGGCGTGGGCGTGGGCGTGGGCGCATCACCGTACAGCACGTATGGCAGTGCCTATTCGTCGCCCTACTCGAGTCCGTACTCAAGATTCGGTGGTATGGGCGGTATGGGAGGTATGGGCGGCTACGGTGGTGGCATGTATGGAGGGTATGGCAGCATGTACGGCGGCGGCGGTGGCATGTATGGTGGTGGCATGGGGGGAATGAACCCCAATGACCCCAACAGCCTAACGAACCGCTTCAGCAACGGCACAGCGGCGACTTTTCAGATGCTCGAGGGTATCGTCACCGCGTTCAATGGATTCGCTCAAATGCTCGAGAGTACATACATGGCAACCCACTCGAGCTTCTTCGGTACGTTTGACTGCGGCGAACCTCTTCATCTGATTACCACCATTGCTGACCATTGCTAACTACCACACTGTGTTGCAACAGCCATGGTCTCGGTAGCTGAGCAGTTTGGAAACTTGCGCGACACCCTGGGTTCAATTTTAGGCATCTTTGCCCTCATGCGATGGATACGGACCCTGATTGCCAAAATTACCGGCCGCCCTCCTCCAGCTGATGCTCTCGCTCTTACGCCCGCTGCCTTTGCACGATTCGAAGGCCGGAACGTGGGCCTTGATGCCACCTCTGGTCCCGCCAAGGCCAGTCGCAAGCCGCTCTTCTTCTTCCTCGCCGCCGCCTTCGGCTTGCCCTACCTGATGTCCAAAATGATTCGCACACTCGCGGCCTCCCACGAAGAAGAGGAGCGCCGTCTGCAACAACAGGCTCTTGAGCGGCAACAGCCTGTCGACCCATCGAAGCTCGAATTCTGTCGCCTTCTCTACGACTACCTTCCGCAAGGGGCCAATGCCGGCATGGAACTTGAAGCTCGAAAAGGCGATCTTGTTGCCGTTCTTACCAAGAACGACCCCGCTGGCCAACCCAGCGAATGGTGGCAATGCCGCGCCCGCGATGGCCGCCAGGGCTACCTCCCCTCCACATATCTCGAGGTGCTGAAACGCCCCGGACAAGAAGTCAAGAAGATCAAGGCTGCTCCCGGCGATGGCAGCCGGACCAACTCGATGACAAGTGCATCAGAGCCTCTCCAAGAGGGCAGGAAGGAGTATGCTACCGCTGATGGCATGCAACGGAGTCACTTTTACTCATAGTTTTGCGAGACGCTGAAAAGAGGTTCAATGGAGCAGGGCAGGGCAATCGGGGGGGCAATGGATGAAACACAACAACACCACGCATTGAGCAATATTCCCCTTTCTTGTCAATAGGTCTTGGGCACTCGGATCACGAGTTGCCCATGTGGTTGGATGTGAAGTGGTTTTTTCCGCAATCGACAAAGCGTATATTCCCAGCGCCGGCGAGCGTTCGTGTATCTATCCACCATTGAAGAACATGGTGCCCGAGACACGGAGAAAATTGGCAGGAAATAAGTGTGTTAATGCACATGTCCATGGTACGCTTTTGCAGACTCTCTTGTATTCAACTCCATCTCGGGTACGATACTGCACAGCCTGGAAACTGCCAACCTGCATGTTTGCCACTTCTCATGAGGGTAGGTGGCCGTCCGTCCTTGATTCTAAGCCCATGACAAGCAAATTCTCTTTGGTCTTGTGATATATTTTGCGTGTGACATAGCAGACAGAAATATAGCCGTTTTACATGAGTCACTACGTTAGTCACGGTTGCTTACGAACAGTAGCAGGCAGGACCGATGACACCACATCGGGTTGACGAAAAATGTCTGTCCACATCACAATGGTTTGGATCGTGGCTGGACCCTCCTCGCCATCTACCCCTCTGCTTCATAGGCATTGGATCTATGCTTGGGCTGGAACTCGAATCCCGGGTGCACTGGGCCAAGGTACATTTCCCTGTCAAAAGGTGAGCCACTGTACATACGAATGGAGGGAGGAGTGGAGTGGTGCAGAGAAGAAGGGGAAGAGATAGACATAAACATACGTGATTTTGATCCAGTCCTTGTAGTTGCCGCTTGCCATCAACGTTTCCAGCTCATTGCGGCCCACATACGCGGGAGGACGATCGTTCAGACTGGGGGGTAGGTATTCCAGGAGCCCGATGGGGATGTATCGATGCGCGAAGCTGAGCCACTCGAGGAGGAAGCGGCGGGTGAGGCCTACGCCGACTTCGTCCGAGCCCCAGACGTCGAGGCCGTGGCGGACGAATTTCTCAATGTAGGTAAGGCGCTCGGTGGCGGACTTGTCGAGGTACTGGGCCTTTCCGATCTCTTCGAACAGCCAGGGCTTGATGAGAGCGCCGCGGCCAATCATGACGGTGTCGACGCGAGCCTTTTCCACGTGTTCTTGGTACTCGATGTGGGAGTAGCAGTCGCCGTTGCCGAGGAAGTAGAGGCGGCCGTCTTTGGAGTTGGGGAGCGTGCTGGGGTCTGGCTCGGCGGCCGTGTCCGTCAGGGCATCCTTCTGCTCGTTGTATGTCTTGATGAGGGCGGCGCACTCGCCAATGTAGCTCCAGTCGGCGCGTTTGGTGTATCGCTGCTCGCGGCTGCGGCCGTGGAGGGTGATGGCTGCGCAGCCCGGGGCGCCGAGACGTTCGCGGTGCTCACGGGAGCCGAAGGCTAGCTTGCCAATGACGGAGGGGGCCGTTGGGCGAGAGCTCTTGACGCCAGTTCGTATCTTGGCCGTGATGGGGATCTCGCCCGACATGGCGTTCATGCCGCGGATCATGCGCTCGAGCTTGCCTTGGGCCTCGAGGAGGGCTGAGCCTCCGCCAGACTTGAACACCACGTCGATGGGGCAGCCGCAGTTGAGGTCGATGAGACGCAGATTGGGACAGAAACGGTTGAGAGCGTCGGCAGCTTTGGTGACGATCCAGGGTTGGTTGCCGGAGATTTGGGCGCCAAACCTGATATCCCGCGAGTGATCGTAATCATCAAAGACAAAGTTGGTCTTGCTTGGCTTGAAAGCTGGCGGCGAGACTTCTGATTCATGTGCTCTGAGCAATGTCCAGTCAGCCTTGGTGCCCTGGAGAAGAGGCATGCTCATGGCCATCTCCGAGTACGTCAGCTCGCATCCCAGCTCGACGCAGAGTCGACGGAAAGGCAGATTGCCCTGGGTGGTGAGGGGGGCCAACGCCGGTGTTTCTGGACCAAAGTACAGGCGCCGCTTCTCCGAGGGCTTGAAAGGAGGATCGACATATCGGGCTCGAATGTCGTCGATACTCTCTGTGGACTGGTCCTTGCGGCGCTGGTGAAATTCGTTGTTGATGTTGGCTTCATCGTTCATCCACTTGATGTATTCGTCTGCCTTGGTGAAGTCGACTCGTTTTCGGTTCAGCTCAATCTTGATGGACATATCAACATTATTGTATACTCCAGGGCGGCGTTCGTCTGTTCCATCACCGCCAGATACTTTGACACCTTTGGTTCCATCCTCTCCAGCGAACTTCTTTTCATTGGACTTGTCGATGAGAACCAGCTCCTTGCGTCCATCCTCGTGCTCAACCTCCTTCATGTGGCTTCTGACAAATCTGCATTTCCAGCCGGAGAAGCAGGTGCCATATTGTTCGAAAACAGGGCATTTTCCATCGAAAGCTTCCACATCGCCACGACGTCCCTCCTCGAGATACTTGCGTACATCGTGTGACATGCGGCATTTGTCGCCATACTTGCATTTGTGAGGAGAAAACTCAGAATACAGTGCACGGCTGTTGCAGAGCTGAATGGCATCCCGGGAGTTGCCGAAGCTGCGCTCGGTATTTTGGCCCTTCCTTCTCTTTTCCTTCTTGCCCTTCTTGCCCCTGGGACCACCGTCTCTGTCTTCTCTCGAGTCTCTCGCATCTCCGGTATTGCCCCCCCGGCCCTCAGCGGCATCATCATCTACATTGTCTGATTTTGAGTTTCTATTGGTAGACACTTCGATGATGTATCTTGAAACACGTTAGCTTCGGGTAGAGTTGTTCGTGTTTTCAGGCCACAAACTCACTCCTTTTTGATTGGAGCCAAACCAGCACGGCGATCGACGGTCCCATTTGTGCCAGCGGGGGGTGCCTCGCCATTTCCATTTCCATTTTCATCGGCATGTTGCGAGTTTGAGTTGTTTTCGCTTGCTTTTTGGCCATTGCTCATTTCGTTGAAGCCAGCCGGATCATTCATTCTAGGTCTTTTCGCGGCCCTTTCCTCGGAATGCGAAACGTCATTTTCATGTGAGAGAGCGTTTGCAAGGTCTGTAGGCATCGGGGCATCGAACTTATTGTAAGTCTTGGCCAAAGCTGCTGGACCACTGCCAGGCTGGGCTGAATGAGCTTGGTCCTGGCCAGCCATTTTGGTGTCACCGTTATCAGCCATTATGGTCTATGCATGAGAAAGGTACTTGGGATCTGCAGAAGCTTGAAGCTGATGCCTAGTCAATCTCTGACAGAGATGACACTGCCTGCTGGATGAGGCAAGGATGGACCTGGGGCAGCTGTTTTGTGCATGCACAGAACAGTTTTCAAGTCAGGATTACGAGTTTGAAATGTCTGGTCAAGAATTCGGTAGAACTTTTGACTTTAGTACGGATGAAGACAATGGTGTTTTAGGAACATCCTACCATGTACGTAGTCTGGCTGGTGGAGATAAAAATTTCCACAAGTCTGGCGCAGTTGCCAAAAACGGGCCGTCGGTAGGTAGGCTTTCGTAAACCCCCCGAGGGACACTGTCCACAGCTGCCAGCCCCCCACTCACTTGTAGCGTACTGGATGGACACTTCTGGACAACCCATTCTCTTTGTGGTGAGGAATTTTTTATTTGATTTTGGGGGACTGGGACTTTTGTTCTAACATTTGGAGGTTTCTAGCAAGATCCATTGCCGCGAAAGCGATCAAATCACCAAGTAGAACTTAGCATCTCCCTCCTACTAGTTGACACGGCATGGTGGGGTGACGGGTGACGGGTCCCTTCGCGGGGAGCCTTCAATGTTTATTTATTTCAGGCTGAGTTTGAGTGATGAGACTGGCGGGGGATCATCAACGACTTGGGATAATAACGAATGGCCCATGACCTGCTCTTCCATCCGTCATCCGTCATCCGCCATCCGCCATCCGCCATCTGCCATCCGCCATCCGCAACCTCTTTTCCCGTCAAGCCTCTACTTGCATTGAACTCCTCGCCAATCACCAAGCTCGCCAATGCCCCGCGGGCCGTGAGCTTTTTGCTTGCGGTGACGACATGTCCGACGCCGGCAAATCATCTCGCTCCCCTCGCAAGTCGGTCAAAACCAAGCCCATTCGGCCAAACAAGCCCGCCACGAATGCCTCGCCCGACCAATCTCAACAAAAAAAGACTACATCCCGCGACTCAGACGATTCGGAAGATGAGCAGCCCGAGTCTGCGCCCTTGCCGCGTAGCCACACACCGGGCCATCTAGCAAGTAAAAGCATCAATCATCGACGACGGAAGCCGTCCGACCTCTCTATCCGCCAGCGCTCCCAATCAGCCTCACAAGTAGCTTCCAACTCTGGCTCAAGTACATACGTCGCATCTTTGCCGTCCATTTCAAATGGTGCTGATCCACCGGCTGAAAGCGAAGAGGGTGAGAAGAAGCGGCCGTCTGCCTCACGCACCACTTCCTCTCTGGGTAGCCGAAAGACCTTGACTGCGTCTGCTACAGCTCGGCAGACCACGAAAATCACCAGACCTCCCCGAGGACAGCATGTACCCTTCCCTCCTTTGCCCGATGCCGAAAGTGCCCCCGATGTTGAACCTGCTCCAGCATCTGGCATGTACTGGTCCAAGGCATTTGTTTCTGGATCACCACACTCGAACTTGCGAGCTCACACGACCACATTGATTGGATCAAATATCTACATCTTCGGCGGCTGTGATGCAAGAACATGCTTCAACACGGTCTACGTTTTGGATGCCGACGCATTCTACTGGTCGGCGCCCCATGTGGTTGGTGAAATCCCGATGGCCTTGAGGGCCATGACCTGCACAGCGGTCGGCAAGAAGCTGGTTGTATTTGGAGGCGGCGATGGCCCCGCCTACTATAATGATGTATACGTTTTAGACACGTTGAACTTTCGATGGACCAAACCTCGCATCCTGGGAGACAAGATCCCCTCCAAGCGAAGAGCTCACACAGCCTGCTTGTATAAAAATGGTATCTACGTGTTCGGGGGAGGGGACGGCGTCAGAGCCCTCAATGATATATGGAGGCTCGATGTCAGCGATCCCACCAAGATGATCTGGAAACTCATATCTGGTCCCGAAAATGCCGTTTCGAGCAGCGGCACCGAGACCCGTCCCAAGGCCCGTGGGTACCACACCGCCAACATGGTAGGCAGCAAGCTCATCATATTCGGTGGCTCCGACGGCCGCGAGTGTTTCGACGACGTTTGGATCTATGATATTGAGACACATGCATGGACATCTGTCAATATGCCCATCACGTATAGGCGTTTATCGCACACGGCTACCATAGTAGGCTCCTACCTATTCGTCCTAGGTGGTCACGACGGCGATGAATACTGCAACGATGTGCTGCTGCTCAACCTGGTGACCATGACATGGGACAAGAGAAAGGTTTATGGCAAGCCGCCGAGCGGCAGGGGCTACCACGGGACAGTACTCCACGATAGCAGGTTGTTGGTGGTTGGGGGTCTTGACGACGACGAGGTGTTTGGGGATGTATTCATATTGGAGTTGGCAGTGCATGCGTATTATTCCCAAATCAGCCATTTCACGATTGAAGTTTGAGCAACGGGCGATGTGCACGAGATGGGGCACGGTGCGGCTGTTGTTTCACAGACAGATTTGATGTTTATTTTGGATGGCTTATGAGCAACGAGTACACACGTATGACTTGGATGAACGAATAACAACACGCATCGAGCGGAAATCATGTGACGAATCGTGCCTGTGTAAGACGTGTCACAATCAAACACCTCGATTAGGGTATACGGCTTCTCTGTAGTCTCGACGTCTTCATGGCCTTGGCATGTGTGATGTGATGGATGAATGACCCATCTTGGAAGGTGGTTGACTCGAGGTAAAGGGGGGCTACATACAGCAAGCACCCGAGGATGAATCGGCGTCAAAGCCGAGTATGGATCTCTCCTAAGCTTGGAAAATACGTACGATGAGAATCTCATCTTGGCAGCCTTTGTAGGAAATACGTTCCCTTTCAAAAATATCTTGGATCTCAGGAATGTACGCATCTTGATGCACTGGGTCTAAAGCTCCACGCATGATTGCGTAAAAATGTCACCTACATATATATATATACCCTGCCAGGGCCTGCGTAATCGAGGGCGAGAGCATGATCATGTATCATTCCGAAACAACGGTGGAGGGAGAAACAGAGATTGACATGCTATGCCAATTTGATCATTCCTTCCCCCTGTCCCGTGCTTTCCAAGTGACAAAAGCATACAAGTAAGTGCTGGTTCGAATTAAACCACGATGCCAACTCAGCTTGACGTGTTTGCGCTTCTAGCAGTCGAGCCAACGTTGCTGGCGTGCGCCAACAAGAATTTGCAGCATGTGAGGGTAAGTTTGCAGGCTTTGGTCCAGCCATCATCTTGCGCGATACCCAATTTGATGCTCACGTCGCCAATCTTGTCTCCTTCAATTCTGTACGGCAAGCTGAGCATGTTGGCTGATCGTTCAGTTTGACGCTGCACGTGAGCACCAAGCTGTCGTACGAGTTCCAAAAAAGCAACCATGGCGTTGTCGAATTTACGGTGCATAAAAGTCAGGCCCAAGGGCATATCCCCGGAGCTGAAAAGTTCAAGAACATGCTTCTTGGGCGGTGCTTGCATGGCTCCATTACCGAGTCTGCTGGACGAGGGACTTGGTACATCGTAGCGAACAATTTTCGATGTGCTACCCATGGGCTGCGGATCGAAGCCGTGGAACTTGTAATCCAGCTTCTCTGCTACCGTGACGAGAAGCAGAAGGGCATGGCCCCACGCCGCATTAATCTCTGGCCAGTCAACTGGCTTATTCGATAACCTCCCCAGACGAAGCCCGTTGATTGTAGCAAAGCTGCCGTCGTGGCTGATGCAAAAGGTGTCGTTGTACACGTTGGACCGCTGTAGCTTTTCGAGAAGCTGCGAGTCGTGGTTGTACTTGGCGTTGATGCTATCTCGTTCTGCCTGGAAATCGGCCATCTTGGTGGCGAAGGCGTTTCGTTCCCTCCAAAACAACTCCTCTTCCTTGTCGAGCTGGCGGGATTCCTCCTCTAGGGCTACTATTTCCTCGTCAAGCGCATCCTTTTCAACCTCTAGCTTCTTCAGCTCGTCCATTGCCATGGCTCTGTCCCTTTCTGCCCTTTTCAATGCATCCTGTCGAGCTTTGATCTCATCTGCACTTGGTCTCTCTGTTTTGACCTGCCGAAGATACTTCACGTACGCGTCTCGCTCCTTGATCGATGCCTCCAGCTTTCTTTGTAGCCCGTCGACCAGCGAATCGGTGCACTCCACACATACAGGGTGGTCGATGTCGGATCTCGACGACAGAATCTCGAACAGTCTATTAACTCTCTCCATATCATCGCTTATTTTCGACTGCTGGTTATTGGAGACAGGCTCTTGCGCCGAGCTTGATCCTCGTAACTCTGATTTTGGAGGCGGAGGAGGCTCTTTGACTGGTGGTTGTGGGTGACCAACTTGCGACTCGGTGAGGTATATGAAAGACATGGTCGAGTCACGCGGCTGGACTCCATGGTGTCTCTTGAACGTCGGATGATTGGAATTTTGGGATATTTGGTCGTAAAGTGACTTTCTTGCTTGCTCCTGCGATTGAAGAAGTGATGATCGGGGCTCGGCCGGTCGCTGGGAAGCTGCCGGGGTTGTGGCGGCTACGAATATGATTTTGCATGAGAATCCTGTCGGGACTATGCCAAGCTGGATGGACTTACATATTAAAAGATCGTATGCCGCTGGGTTTAGGTCTTCGAGAGAGCCATCGAGCTTGAGTGGCTGCCGACACTTTTGGCAGAACATTGTGATTGCGATGTCAACGTTTCACCGAACATTTGTCTGTCGGAATTTCGTAGAAAAGGGTGTTCTGAACTTGGACAAGTCCGATTCGTTTCGGAGAAGGGTTGTTTGAGAAAGCTCAACAACATGGATTGAAAATTACGGAGGAAAAAGGACTTGCGATGCAATGATGCAATGATCAATGATGTGTGATTTGTCACTTTGCCGATCCACCAAAGGTCGGTCCGACGTCAGATGTGCGCGACGGGCACACGGTGTGGTCTGCTGTGCACAGCCCAGCCCGCCACTTAACGCGCACCATGGCTGGTGGCTGCAGCAACACGACGCGTCTGGTCCAAATGTTGGTCTCGGCCACTTTAACGTGAGACTACCTTATTCTTTCTTCTTTCCACCTTGGGAGCCAGACCCATGCCTTCAACACCGACGCAAACAACACCCAATCGTGCAATCACACTCTTCTTGAGCACACATGAACAAATGTATCGCAACTTCAGGCTGTTACAGGTTTAGACTACACGCACCACATGGGGGCCAATGGAACCCCCAGTCAAGCGGCGGCGACTGGGCGAGCCACTTCAAGCGTGGGACGACAACGAAGAAGAAGTTGAGGACGACTGGGAGGAGTATGACGGCGACGATGATACCGAAGCAGCGCCGGTTCAGAAACGACAAGGCTCTGTCGAATGGGACGACGAGTATCAGCTTGCTATTGAAAAGGCCTATGCTGATGATCGATTTCGAGCTACAATGGCCCACATTTTCGAAAAATATGGCCGCGACTTTGAAGGCATTGGCGATGAGATTGATCTCTCCACTGGTGAGATAGTTGTCAACAACGGCCACATCGAAAACATGCGTCACGAGGTCGACGTCGGAATTCCTGGAGAAGAAGCCGATTATGAGTCGGAGTCAGAAGAGGTCGAAGACGACGGAGACGGAGACTTGAGCGATGAAGATGATGTGGAAGAGGAAGAGGAAGAGGATAGCGTTCTGCTCAAAGACTCATCAGATCATGAGATGGCAAAAACTGGTTCAAAAACAGTCGATGAAAATGATGTTCAAATGGAGGCTACAGTCGACAACCAGCCCTGGGCGACCGACACCGACGATACCGACGCTATGCCGGACTACATGCAGTTGCAAGGGCCGTATCCCGATCCAGATGCTTTGGACGGTATCCCCGGATACAATCAAGGAGTAGCGGCTGAGGATGGCCCCAGTCTGATTTCAGGACTATATGATGGTGGTGGCTTGCGGTATGCATCTTCATTGGGACCATATGGCTCATCCCCGTTCGCCCTTGGGCCATGGGAAATGCTGCCGCAAGTTCAAGAGGGATGCGAGTTTCCTAAGCCCAGCGGTCTCAGCTCCGCATGGGCTGCTGAATACCGCTACAGAGAACAGCCCTCCATGCGAATGCACTCCAATTTAGCTTCGCCAAGATCAAGCGACAACTGGCCAAAGTCTATGCCTTCTCCAGAAGCTTACAACTCTAAGGACATTGAGATGGAGGATAGCGGTAATTCCGCCAACCTCTTTGAGCAACACCCGGAGGAAGCTTCCGCTTTGTCTGCAGAAGGCAACCAAACAGCCGTATCCGGAGAGGTACGCCTTGGCATCCAAGCAAAGTCACCAATTCGTCACACAAGAACACCCCATATGGATTCCATGGAGGATAGCGACACGGTGGAGGATCCTGTTTTTTCAGCAGGGGACTTGGAGACTTCTTCACAGACGGGTGACGATGCACCCGTCTCGAACCAAGCACACAAGCCAGAGACATCGAACAGAGTTATACCAGATTCCCAGGATACTTGCCCTTTTCAAGAGGATGATGCAGTCCCGCCCACCGCCCCGACAGGTGCTCGGGCTTCATACAATAAACCTTCCCACCAAAATTTCGATTTGGCATGTATGCTATCAGATGACGAAACGCCGTTATTCACTCTGCCTCCTGGCGTAACCATCAACAACCATCAGAAGAAGGTGGTCGGGTCAGTCGCAAATCCAGGAAGTGTAGGCATTTCCGGCATCAGCTCCGATGATACAGTAGTGAAACGTGGGCGAGGACGACCTAGGAAATATCCTCGTCCCGATGGCCATGGCCAACAATCAGACTCGAGTCTGCCAAAAAAGCAGAAATCAAAGTTCAAGGTTCCTGCGCCAAATGCGTCCGCAACGCGGATCGACCCAGTTTCCCGGAACAGTAGCATTCCGGCTCAACCAACCTATCTCGTTCCCAACATTTCAAGAATCCCGACATTTGCGGCAGCAGATCAATCTGAGGCTGAGTCTGGTACGAAAAGAAAACGAGGGCGGCCTCGAAAATCAGAGACACCTCAGCAGCAAGCACAACCGCCATTTATACATTATCCAGCCCAAATGTTCGGACAGCCATACTTCTTCCCGCCTTTTCAATTCGGCTTCCAGCCGCAATCTTTCCATCATCCTTTCCAGACCACGATGCAGCAGCCTTTCCAGGCTTTCCAGACATTTCCCCCGCAAATGGCGTATCAGCCCCTTCAGACTTCATTTCCTCAGCAGCAACCGCTCGTGCAGTTACAGCAACAAATGAGCCAGCAGCCAATCCAACAGTTACTCCAGCAGCCCCCTTCACAGCCCCGACCGGTGCCAGCTGGCGAAAACGCCCAACAGGAACCAGTGAAGCGGAAACGCGGACGGCCTAGAAAATACCCGGTTGGATACAAACGGGTACGAAGAAAGGTGCAAATACCCGGGTTGCAAAATAGCATGACGGCACTCCTGAGTGGGCATCCTAACAGAACGCCAGTAACCGAGGATGCTTGGTATGGCGTGGCTCGACGGTTGGCACATGATATTTCATCGCTGCAAGGCGGATACTTTCTCAGCAATGGGTTCCAAATGCAAACACAAACATATGAGCCCGGCATAGAGAGACCCCGTTTATCACCCAAGAAACAATTTGAAGATCCTCCATCTGAGTCTGCTTCTGAAGGAGAGCTGGAACCACATGACACGGGCCGGATTACGGAATTGTTGGACAACGCCAATGACGCAATGTCTTCCAAGCCGCCATCTGGAGATACTCATCGAGCCGATGGTTCAGAAACCTTCGAAGACTCAGAATGCTCAGAAGACTCGGAATCTCCTGGATTGACCGCAAACGATGATGACGCTGGTTTCGTAATCATGGAGTCGCCAAAGAGTGTTGCCCAATCTGTTGATCCAACTCCTTCGCCACCAAGTCCACCGATGAGTACTCGAAGATCGTCTCCGTCTACGAGAGAAAAGCATTCTGCAACCACCCCCACACCCGTACGCAACATAGGTAGCCGAACTCCTACGCCAATACAGGCTTTGAAGAGTCGTACACCTGTATCGCATAAATCAGACGCATTCGATCTCCCCTCGTCTCCGATGTCTAGACATATACGCACCGGATTGTCATCGAAAGCAAGTATCGTTGAGGCCACATATACCGAGCCAACAGACTTTGAGGAAGAACTCATTTTGCCAGTCGAAGATGATGCGTCAGATTTCGCTCAAGACGGCGAGGCTCCGCCGGTCGATTCAGCTGATATGCAATCTTTATTGCCGAACAAGACTCTTGCAGATTCACCTACAGAGCCCGTGGCATTCATTGATGTATCGTCAGTGACAACACCAAGTACACCAAAGTCGAAGAAGGCAAGCTCTGCGACATTCACTCCTCAAGGGCTATTGAAAACCCGCTCTCCAACTCCATTGACGGATCCAGATGAGATTTTTGCTCCATCTCGGCCGGGGATGGATGGGATACCTTCGCCTAGTGCTCGAACTCCGACCGCAAGCCCCTCTCTTTTCGTGTCTTCGCCAGTTCAAACAGCGCCTCGAACACCAGATCAGCCGAGGTCGAAACTGGCCGCAACAGTCACTCGGCAATCACCTCTACCTCGCGCAGCTATGGTGCCGAGGTCCGCCGAGCGTTGCACTCCTATCTTCCTAGATGTCAAGCGCCCCCCTCCGAAGTGGCCTAATGTGACAGAGAAGCGAACCATGGGGGAACTGAAGCAAGCCATAATAGCACCGAAAACAAAGGCACAAGACTCCAGATCGCAAGGACCAAAGCAAATGTCATTGAAATCGATGTTCGGCCAGGTCATTCCAGACAAGGCCATCGAACGAAAGGAGGACATCCGGCCATCCTTGCCCACGGCAGAAGCAAAACGATATTCGTCACTGAAAGTCCCAGGAACAAAAGTGTCGACGACATCAAAACCATCAAGACAGCTTGTTCCAGAGGCCGACATCACCAAAGACAAAAAACGTCACAGATCACGGCGTTCGCTACTTTCTTTAGTATCGGGCAGTGCCAGGGGCCAAGAAGGCGATGATGATGAAGACGAGCTCGGCAGTCCAGTCCAGTCGAAGTCGTCGTCGTCTTCTAAGCCCCCTCGATCCTTCATCGCGAGTGAAGTGGGGGTGCACAGCACTCGAAAGATTTGGAAGTCCACACCTCGTACGACGGAAGACCCTGTACGGCCCGAAAGAGAGAGGGCAAAAGAGAGGAAGAGGAAGAAAAAGAGACGGCACACGGAGGGCTCCGTCTCAAAACGTTCAGGGCCTGCTACGTCGGATGGTAATAATAACGGTCAGGAATGTGGTGTAGATGGATATACGTGTAACCGAGATTTCTGCTTCACATGTCTGTGAGATTGGACATTCAAGCATGTCGATGCGAAGAGTAGCATGTTGGCGAAGCTGTGTTGGCCCCGTTTGATAGTGATACCCGACACAATAACACGTTTTTCATGATTCCTCTATTTAGTTCAATTTCATGAACTGATGAATCTTTGTATCTTTACTATTGTAATGATGCGAGCTAACGAGCCTGGTTTCCCCGTCGCAAAAGTCATGATATCGAAAGATGACGCCATATAAAAAGAGACAAAAGAAAGCTATCAAGATGTGGAGCAGAAAAACATGCGATAACACTCTAGCTACGCCTTCATGGAACTTCTGAGAACATGCTGGTTCCGTTCCATGCACGCCAAAGCACTTGCGGTTGAGGGCGGTGTATTAGGGGGTGAGGCACAGTCTACAATGTCCAGCGATGGCGACGTCATGTCTGCTACGATACCGTTCTTTCCAATGATTTACTAACATGACGCTGCTTCCAAGGAAAAGTAACAAGACCGAGACTTCCTTGAAACATCCCAGCGCAAAAAGAACAAAGGGAAACAAAGACTGGACAAAAAGACTAAAGACCTAAACTATGCGCTCTCTGTCCTCTTTCCCCTCCCCCGCCATAGCATCATTTCAATTATTGATTCCAATGAACGCCATCGAGCCAATCCCTCGCCCGCTGTGGAATATTCATGGTTTTGGTCTAGATTCATATTCTCCTCGTTTCGTGATAGTTGATTGCGTGTAGTTGTAGTTGTAGTTGTAGTTGTTGTTGTTGTCTGTTCGGTGACCGTGATGCTTTTCATTATATCCCGCCCTCCCTGAATGAAACGTTGACTTGGGATATTCGCGTTTCGACACCGTCGCCTCTCGTGTCGAACGGATAGTTTGGGTCAGGCCATCCCTCGGTCTGGCGTGTTCCAAGGGCTAACAGAACGTGGACATGGCCGAAGGGGATAGGAGTGGGTTGGACCAGAGACGGCGATGTAGACCATACTCTTCATTGCTACCTCGGCGGTCGCTTCACGACTTATGTGTTCCGCTCAGGTCAGCCAGGTGGCGCTTGAAAACCTCGGGGTCCCGCACAGGGTCAAAATAAGGATGGCCCTGCGCCTCCTTGGCAGTGAGTCGTTCCTGCAACATTTGTATCAGCCAAACTTCACTTTGTGTTTTGTATTGGCATTCACACCGACTCACTTGATGGTCATATCGCAGCAGCTTGTCGAGGAAGTCGATGGCTTCATTAGAGACAAAACGCTGGTTCTCAGACGTCACGAAGCTGTGCCAAGGCTTCTTCTGGAATCGCCCGAGGATATCGTCGTACTGAGAATCCAGCTCAATCTCGTACTTGTCTAGGTAGTCAAAGAGCTCGTCGGTTCCCAAGACTTTTGCGATCTTGACCAGTTGGTCAGAGTTGCTGTTGCCATGGAAAAATGGTTCTTTTCTGAAGATCATGGAGGCAAACATGGCTCCCAAACTCCACATATCCAAGCTGTAGTCATACTCTTGGAAGTCCACGAGCAGTTCTGGGCCTTTAAAGTATCTTGAAGCCACTCGCACATTGTACTCGGTACCAGGGTGGTAGAACTCGGCCAGGCCCCAATCGATAAGACGCAGCTACACGGCGGGTGAAAGCGTCAGCAAATGCCACATCATTGATCCCAACATCCCCACTACCCCCACTGGTAGGTAGACCTACCTTTCGGTTCTCATGATCGATCATAACGTTATGAGGCTTTACATCTCGGTGCATGATGCCCTTGCTGTGGCAAAAATCAAGAGCCTTGAGCAACTCGTGGATGTAAAATCGCACGTCGAGGTCGTTGAATTTCGGATAGAGGCTACGGAAATCGATGTTGTTGACATATTCGAAAATCAAAGATGGAGTTTTACTCTGAAGTTGGAAAGAATATACGTTTCAGTAAAGGGCCAACAATGAAAGAAAAGGCCTGGGGCAAGAAGCTCTGACCTGTGAGTCTCTGACCACGTCCAGCAACGCAACAACGTTCGGGCCTCCGGCCAAATTCTGGAGAATCTTGATCTCTCGCTTGATCTTCTTTTTCTTAACAGGCTTCAAAACCTTGACGACACACTTCTGGTAGTTGACGACGTTGATACCTTCGAAGACTTCGGAATATTTGCCCCGACCTATGTTGCATCGCGGAGGGATTAGTCACGCATGGCAAACAAGACGTGCCCACGCGAATGAACATACCGATCTTCCTCACAACCTCATAGTTCTCCAACGCACCCCAGCCTATGTGCGGCACGGTGTTAGTAAGAGTCACAGCCAGTAAAATCGCGACTTGTCATGGACGCACTGATGTTGACGGAATCGTAATCCCAGTAGCTGCGGGGCATGTTCTGGTTGATATCTGCGTAGACGCGCGCCATGATGCCTCAGCACAGAGTGTGTCGCGGTCCTCGCGACACCAGAATTAAAGCAAGGGTTTCGGGGTCTCCGGTATGAGAGGGATGGCCCGCGCAAGGCCTGGCCAACGAAGATGCTCGCGAGGTTGGAGGTCTGGCGGCCAGATGATGGAGCGAGGGTGAAATCAAGGTGGGATGGGCCCCAGCTGTTGCTCGACTTGCGTGTGGCCCCGGCCCCACTTGTGCTTTCGTAATGGGCTGCAATTGGCAGTTCATGGTTTGCTTGTGCTCCGTATGTACACATACATACAAATGAGAGTCCAATGCCATCGCAAACGGTTAGAACATCTCTACATATCACGGAAGCAGGGGGGATTGCGGTAAGTATTAATACAGCTTCATTATCTCGCATGCAATCATGATCATCATTAAGTAAACATTAGCAGCCGAGTTCTCACAGCTCGCAGCTCGAACTCTCAATCATTTCAATCATTTGTCTGGACACGCAGCATGTATGTTCCTTATTGCCCCAAGCTGCATTTTCCAAGAGAATTAGACTTCGGTCGGGAATATATGGCTGGCATTTATCGAGTCAGCTATCACTAGTGTGCAGCGGAAAGGGTGAAATGAAAGACCAAGCCAATGATAGTGAACCTCAGAGAGAAGATTATTTTACTCGTCATGCCCAGAATCAGCGTCCATCCTCACTTGAACCAAATCAAGTAAATCATCTGTACGATATCTAGATCGGACTAAGGATGACGATACAAAGATTTTCATCATGTAGGTGTATTGGAGAATGAATGGAGCAAAGAAATGTTTGCTTACCTATTGAAGGAACAGCAAGAAGTGATGGAACATGGACTGATTTTAGTCGTAATTGAGAGAGTCCAGGCCTGCGTCAACGACGTCCCAGGTCCGCTTCCTCAGATCTGGTTTAGGTTCATACCCAGCATATCTCCCGCCTTTCTTCATCTTCTTTTTCTTCTTGATGCCGCGACTGCTGTGTGCGTGTGCGTCTTGAGTAGATGCGTCCATTGACCCATTCCTTTCAGCACTTTCGGACTCAGAGTAAGCCTCTGACTTGGAAGCCTTGGCCTTTTCTTGCCGTTTTTGAAGCTCCCTCAACTCAGAGTGTCGAAAGATCTCGATTTGCTCATCAGTCAGCGTACGTTTGACGCCGTCGTGGTAGAATCCCAGGTCGTCTTCGTCTTCCCAGCCATGAGGGTGATAGAGAATGGGCTCCTCGCCTTTTGGTGGTAGATTTGTAAACGACGTAGCGAAGTTGGTCACGGCATCAGCAGAGAAATGGCTTTGATGAAAGGCGATAGCTTCATTCTAGCACAGGTCAGGTTGCGTGAAAAGCGAAAAGAGAGATTCGCGGATATTCTCACCTCTGAAATTTTCAAATTTCCCGCCAAAACTTGCCCTTGTAAACGACCTCCTGCTGTCATGTTGGAGGCGGGTAAATTTGTCGCCGATGGCCTCAGGATATGTAACGCCGTGCTTCATAATTTTTCCGCGTCTGTGCATCAACAGTAAAAGCAGGTCGAAACTTTAGCTGCCATCCCCGATGACTCACGTGGTGATGGAGAAGGTGTCGATAATGATGATGGCATTGAAGCAGAGTCCAAAAGGGTGAGCAAGTCTCGAGGGAAAAGTGTCAATGGGTTCTTGCTGGTGGGGCGCGGGGCCACTGTGGCTTTTGTGGCTTTTGTGGCTTTTGTGGTTGCTCGGTAATAATAAGAGTGCAATAATGTGCTGTAATAAATGTGCATGCAACTCCAGCAGCGCTCAGCTTGACTTGAGAAGAGCGAGGGCGCTCTCAAAGGCGCGAACTACCTCCTCGTCTTTGCTTCGCAGTCAGAATAAACAGGCAAGGGAGCAAGCTAGGCTGAGTCGAGAGAAACTCACAGTGCTTCTGTTTCTGTGCCATTTTCTCCTCGGACAGGTTGACGAATCGCTGTCGCGTGCGTAAGCGCTTCACGGCACGCTCATCATCATGTTCCGAAGCAGCAGACGCCCAGGCTTGAAAGTACTGTCATGCAATGTCCTGTCAGTAAAGAGAGAGAAAGAGAAAGATTGCATTGGACCAAGATCAGGCTCGGACTAGGCACCTTGGATAGGCTTTCAGCTTCTTTCAAAATCTCCTTTTCTTCCCCGTCTGCCTCCTTCAAGGCGCTCTCGTATCTCGCCTCAAAGTCCTCCCAGTCGAAGGGGGGGATGTCGGCTGGAGGAGGGCTAGTTGCGGTTGGGGAGGCGGGAGCACCATTGAGGCAACCATTAGGCAGACTTTCCGTGTCATCTTCCTGTGGATGAAGTCGCTTGTCCATATCTGACAGCGTTATGGTATCGTCGCCAGCGGGCTGCTCGTCTTCTCCAGAAGAAGGATCTGACATGACAGACCTATTTGCTGGTGACTTGGGAGGTGAAGACATTGTTGGGGATGGACATGAACAAGTACGATGGAGTAATGCCAGCTCGAATGCAGCTGATGAGTTCTCGGTGGTTGCAAGTCACGTCGGTCTTGAGCGACAAGGCAGCGTTTTGCCGAGCCTCTCTAAGGTGCCACCGTACACCCCCCACCCACTATTAATCAACCACAGCTGCCCGGCCCCATCCTTCCTCTCATCTCGTCTCGTCTCATCTCATCTCATCCACCTCGTGACCATCTCAGTCAACCGTCAACCTAACCTTTTGCGAGTCACATGTCTCAGCAAGTGATAAGCTGCTCACAAGCTCAAGCGACAACTTCTGCAATCTGCAACTCATATCATCCCTCACCATCACGACTGCACAAATGCCATCTTTTTTCTCTCGGTAACATCTTCCACAAGGTGATGGCGGGGACGAGGACTAGCACACATCATGGAGTGCAGCATCTGCCATCGTCGCCACGATGCTCAGAGATTGCCATTCCTCTGCCCTGTTGACGCACGGAACAACATATACCAAGGTCGCATGAAGAATCTTCAACTAATTCTGGAAATCGAAACTTTAAAAGGCCAAATCGACAAATCATCTGCCGACTCATCGGCCTCCAGTCCTGGCGGCTTGGAGCAGTCTTTAGCCCGACAGTGCCTCACAGAGGATCGCGCAGATGAGATTCTCGCTGCAGCTCAGAAGTTGAGAGAGGAGATAAAGGCAGCAAGAGAAGAAATTCGATCCCGGAAAGCAGCGTTAGCGAGAAGGAGGTCCGACTTCGCCTCGGTTTCGGATGGCCTTGTTCAGCGTAGGGTCAAGCAACAACAGGAGCTGAACAAATCTGCGCAAATACTCCGATTTCGGTGGGCTCAAAAAACAGAGGCCACTGCGAATACGCGAGCCTTTCTTTGCACTGAGGCTCTCAAACTGTACGGACTCAGGAGAACGAAGAAGGGGGGTTCTGGACGTTACGATTACCACCTTGGCAAAGTGCCCATCATAGACTTGGCAGGCATGGACTGTGTGTTTGCTTCTAACCCCCACCTCCTCTGCTCTCAAATCGTGCTTCCACTGACTTTTCAAAAGCCATCAGCCCGGAAGTCATATCGACATCTCTCGCCCATGTGGCTCATATTCTCATTCTCGTCTGTCACTATCTCTCTGTCCGCCTTCCAGCCGAGCTCACCCTTCCTCACCGTGACTACCCCCGACCGACTATTTTCAATCTCAACAGCTCCCATCGACATTCCCAAATTCCTTACCCCAGCTTACCGGGATTCTCACCATCATCTGCTTCTCACGTGCGGGGGACTGAGTCTCAGCGCGTTCCACGACCCCGGCCCTTGTTTATTGAGAAGCCTCCGACGCAACTGGCTAAGGAGGACCCTGCCACATATTCTTTCTTCCTCGAAGGCGTTACTCTTCTTGCATATGATATCGCTTGGCTGTGCTGCACTCAAGGCGTTTCCGTAGGTAACACGAGCAGTTTCGAAGACATCTGCAGTATGGGACGCAACCTGTATAGTTTCTTGATGAGCGCGCAGGCACACGACTTTCACACGATCAATATCAAGGTTCCAGGCTGGGCCGCCAGTGGAGAAGAAGTGCGCGAAGAGCCACAAGGCAACTGGCTCGGCCGCTATTCTCATGGCGGGGCTTTCTATTTTCTCGGCAGCACTGAGGGGACAGAGCTGACAAGATCATTCAAACTCCCGAGTCCTTTGAAACTGGCAGACAAACTCAAGAAGAAGTTGATTGGTGATGCTCCAACGCCGGACTGGGAGCTCCTTGATGAAGACGCCTGGAAAGTCGAAGACACATCTATGGGTGGTAACACAGTAGGCAATCAAGGTATCATTGGCAGAGTAGCAGACGTGAAGCCGGCGAATCGCAGCGGTTCCAATGGCTGGACGAAGCTGAAACACAGATGACAGCAGAGGCGAATTGAATAGCCAATTTACTATCGGAAATTCCAAATCTCATTACTCGAATCTTGCTCGAATTCGGTTTCTTTGACCTGTGAATCCAAGAGTTCGTCGTCTCCAGTCATGTCACATTTTGCGTGTCACTTAATCTCGAACAGACCTTGTGCGGCAAAAACGCTGCAGCCCACAGACAATGTGCTGAATGAACTGTTTTCATTTGAGGCGACGGCGGCGAAGAGGTGGTCCTTGAGGGGAACGAGTGAGAAGAGGAGCTGCTCATGGATGGTCGGTGAATGCTGTGAATCTTGTGTCGACAAAGCATCCGAAAGACACACAAGCGTGACATTTATCAGAAAATGGTCAATAATTCGTCGATAACCAGCGACAGCATCGCATAGTTTACACGCATTGATCGTGTCCACGGGGTATTTGCCGACTAATTATAATATGCAATGACTGTGGCAAGGACATTTGTCGCCAGTAATCCAATCCCTTGTACTGTGTGCCTAAACGCCGGCCCAAAATGAAAACCTGCTCATCATTCCTCTCCTCATCATTCATTATTGTGCCGCGCCAGACATTTGTTTCTTGCCTCTCGCAATCAGCCTTTTGTAAAGCTCGACTAATACTTCGCTCCAGCCTTCCTCTTTTGCGCCCATCTTGTTGCCAATCTTATTAGCTAGGAACTCTCCGACCTTGCTGACGTTGAAGTGCTCTCCGTAGACCACCTGAACTTGCGTAGATATTCCAATGTCCACGCCCTGGGGCATGCTCTGCCCGTGGAGATGAAGAGTGGTCTCTACCCTGGTTTTGAGAGCTGACAGGAGCAGTGAGCTCGTCACTGCAACGCTGGAATCAGACGTTTTCACCACATTTGTCGGGAACGTGACATTGATTGTGCCGATCTCAGACGTGACGAAGCGCGCTTTATCCCACGCCACGCGAACAACGTTCAAGAGATCCAGAATCTTGGTTCGGCTCTGCGGCAACGCCCGCACATGATCTCGTATGCACTGCAAGAAGAACTCCTTTTCAGCCGTTTTTGCACGTGCGGCGTCGCTACGGTCACCAATGTACCAAAGGTCGATGCGAGAATTGTGCTGATAAGGCTGGAATGAAGCAATGTCGAAGACGATTTCAATCTCACGCTTGTAAGCCATGGACAAATTCGTGCCCATGAGGCCGGTTACAGCCCAGCCATATTGCTTTTCAATCGCATCTACGCGAGCTATAACGTGAATCAGCACAAATATATCATCATTGGTACCATGATTTAGCTTGCGGCTTACCTTTGAGTGATTCAACCTCACTGCACGTCCAGCCGCGACAAGCTTGTCGGACTTTCTCGGCTTCTTGGATGCCTTGCAGGAGGGTTTGCTTCTTGGTCGAGAGAATTTCCACCTCGGATGCAGAGGATTCGAATTCCTGCCGCAGTTCGTCTACTAGTCTCCTCTTCTCTGCGATGTCGTCGTCAACGTTATTGAGTTCGTCTCTTGCTGCCTCTAGTTCAGCTGGATCGCAATCAGCCAGCTCCTTTGCCGCTTCTTCGAGGTTGCCGCCCTCCTCCTCCAAGGCTTCGTACTGTTCCAGCGCGTTGGGCAAGACGGCTGCTAACAAGTCTGCTTGTTCTTTAAGAATAATTTCATCTGCATTCATGTCCTCTGCTATTTTCGCAAGACCCTCCCTCAGGCCTTCCTGCAGCTTCGACCTCCATTCGTACCACATCGCCTTACTTAGAAGCCTGGCGTGGGTCTTGACATTCTTGAACTGGTTGTCCATGAGAGCCTTGACGTCAGGAGTAGCCGAGATATATTCGCGGAAAAGGGGGGGGTTCTCCTCAAGGGTCTCAGCTTCGATCTCTTTGACAATGCGGCGGCCCTCTGCTATATAGTTCTTCAATTCACGGCAAGAATGTTGGTAGAGCTCTAACATAGGGATCGTGCACGCGCCAGCTAGAACGCAGCGTTCTAGCGTCAACGCATCCTCTCCCTCCGCGGCCGAGCCGTCTTGCAAATTGTTGGGAGCAACAGTGTGGCGTCGCTTAGTTGTTGTGAGTTCCATGAAACGGATGGATGTCATGTTCAAGAAGTCTTGGAGGTGAATCCTTCCATCATCAACATCTTGTTCCATCTCCTCAGTACTCTGATCATCATCGTGGGCATAGTTGACATCATGAATCGTCTGATGTTCTCGATTGTTTCGATCCTGTCGTCGAGGCGTGCTGTCTGTGCCATTCTTCAGTGGCGAAGAGAACGACGGCCCTGAATTGTTTGGGGTCGGTCCCAGGCTTCTTCGTGTTGCCCTGGTCAACCTTCCAGTAGTTTCAGCCACGGAAGGAGGTTGCTGCAGTTTGATGTTTTTGACAGGACTGCCTTGATGCCCCTTAAGCCTCTTTGCCCCATCATTCTCTTCAGAGTCCTCCTCGTCGTCGAGTTCTGCAGGTCTCTTGCCCAGGAGACCCTTTGCGCTGCCTACATGCAGACTTTTTCGTCCCTTCATGACGCTTCGCTTGGGGCTCAAGCTGTCGATCATTTCTCTCAAGTTGAAAGTGGCACCTCTATCCTTTTGAAAAGACTTTTTCTGCAACTTTTCCTTGGCTTTTTCATCTTCTCTTGCTTTATCGACCTCTTGCTGCATGATCTTGGGGTCTTCAAATGTGATTTCACGTCTTCCTGGCACAAAGTCGGTGGCAGAATCACCGATAGAGCTGCGTTTTTCAAAGAGAGCTGTGACCTGAGGTGATCCAAGACCGCTTTTGTCCGCACCTAGGCCAGATAATCGACGAGTCTGCGGTGTCAAGACAACAGTTGGTGTTCGTGCACCAGTCTCTGCGTCGTTCTTAAATATTGAGAACCTCGGTTTTGATGACTTGATTGATGATGGAGTTGTCTCAGCTTTTACTGATCCTTTTCTTCGAGGGGCAGTTGATCGTGGGCTCTTGCTTCGGCTGGCTTGTGTCGGGGTACCAGGCGATGCAAATTGAGCCCGAGGTGTTGCGAGCTTCGGCGGAGATGGTGTCGGGGTTCTGAGAGGAGAGGAAATGGTATATTCTGGCGTTTGCGGATCAGTGCTGCGACGCAAGCCGCTGCCCCTGAATGCTGATAGACCGGGGCTTTGGGGATCGTTTTTCGGCGAAGCAGCTTGAGAGATTGCAGACAATCTAGAGCTGCGGCGCGTTGGGGTCTTTTGAGCGACCGCTGCAATAATTGCTCGGTTAGGGCTGTGAGGTTTATCGACCTCCTCCTCCATGATTCTCTTTCCAACGTTCCGGGATGTCGCGTCTCCATGACCGAGGATGCCCCCAATGGCCGCGGTAATATCCATACCCATGGTCTCCTCGTCCTCCAGCATTGCAGTGTTGTCGCATGTCGGAAAGGATGGTAATATGTTACCATATCCAATAGTCATTTCCATGGTGTCTTCGGCCCCAGTCTCTGCTTGTCGATTAAGAGCACTTCGGCTGCCAGCAGTTTCATCTGCAACTTTTGCCTGAGGAAGAACGCCACCTATTGCTGTAGTGAATTCCATCGAAAATTCTTCGTTCGCATCAGAGTCTTCACCAAAATCGTTATTGGGTTGGTTGATGCCACCAATGGCGGTTGTGAACTCCATTGTTGCTCCCAGGGTAACATCATCGTCTTGAGGTGCTTGGTTGATGATAGATTGGTTATACAGACTTCGTGCTGTCTTGTCCTGTGACAGTATGCCACCCAGAGCCTGCGTAACGTCCATGGACATGTCATCATCTTGAGTCAAGTCTCTGGTAATATCTCTAGTCTGTTGCGACTTGAGAATACCGCCAATGACGCTGGTCATGTCCATGTCCATGTCCATGTCCATTTCTGTCCCGTCATCTCCCTTCTCTGCCGGGCTTTTAGCGCCATTCACAGAGGCTGAGGGCTGACTTTTCTTCACCCAACCAAAAGAAGGAATAACTTCCTCGCCATCATCGAGATCGTCATCATCATCGCCACCCAGGCGCTGTGTGTCAGCTCTTTGCGCTGCCGCACGTAACGCTTGGTCAAGCGTTGAACTGTCGTCGTCAGAGTCGTATCTCTCAGAGGCAACAGTAGTTCCTGTAACGTCTTCGGTCTCAATAGTCATCATGGTGCCATCGTCTGAGTCGTTACTGGAGCCACTGTCATCCTCTACCTCCTCAACATCATCCGCTGGCTCGGAATCAGAGCTGTATATCGTCGATGTAAGCGTATTGTCATTGGTATTTCCAAAATTTGCAGCTGGAAGACCCGAGTTCCTTCTATTTGAAGCTTGATTATCGGGCGACTTTGGCACAGTTCCCGTCGAATCCGCGTCATGGACAGACGAGGCTCGCCGTGACGAGTCGGTCGATGTTGTTGAGTCTTGCATGTACTCAATTTCGTGAAAAGTATGCAGTGTAGCTTCGGCGGCAAATGATACTCTTCTGTTCGCCAATGACTTCCGACGTGCGTCTCTGCGCTCGCTCTCCTCTCTTGCCCGAGCTGCTGCCTGTTGTTCCGCTTCAGTCTTGAGAGCTACCTTGGAGCCATTGATGCTATCTTCGCTTGAAAACGCCAGGGTCCTGGTCGATTCGCGAGACTCGCTCAGTTTCCTAGTCCGTTGCGTGCCATTCCTCAATGGTGGAATCTCCGGCACCGAGTATGCGGTGGGTTTGAGAATCGATCGCGGCAGGGGAGCTGCAATTGACTGACAAATGTTAGTTTCAGGTTGCGGCAAACCCTCTTTCACGCAGCTGAATGTAAACCTACTGCCCGCCGGTTTCCATTGCCATGCTTTAAACCATCGAGACCGCCTGGACCCATACTCTTGCTTCGTGACTTCTTGCGATTAACAGCTAATGTGCTCGCCACGTCCACCGTCGCATTCTCCTTATCCATGGTTTTTCTCATCGCGACGTTCCCAACCGATTTGCGAACTCGCCTGGTCGAAGGTACCGTGGCGTCGGCCGAGGGAGCCATCGTCACGATGTTATTCGAGATTGTCGTTACACCGTTGAGACTGAAGTTATCATGAGCTGTCACAGGTGACAAACCGCGATGCATCCGTGTTTGTTTACTTCCATAGTAGGCAACGGGACGTTGTACTGCAAGCGGGGTGTGGGTCTCGACGATCCTCCAAAAAGGTGGGTCTCAAATATTCAGGCATACGTAAGAGTCACGTGCGAGATCAAAGGATCATTGTTGATAAGCTATCACGTGAGAGAGTCTTCACCTTGGCTTGGAGGGTGGGTCTCTCGCCTACTCAGCCAATCCAAATTTTGCAAGCCCTAAGTTGGAAGTAAGCTTGCAAAAAAATTAGTGTGTGTAATTGCCCTATTCCCTCCATTCGCGCAAAACAACTTCCTGGCTCACCCACCCTCAACGACAGCCCTCCTCCAACGACAACTCTCTGGAGCAGGATAATTCAAGATGTCAGTCTACGATTCCGTCCGACGCTACGATACCGAAACGAAACACGTTGTTGGTCGCTAACTTGTACTCAGGGCGACCGAGTTGACCGTCCAGTCGGAGCGTGCTTTCCAGAAGCAGCCTCACATCTTCCTCAACTCCAAGACCAAGGCCAAGAGCGCCAGACCGGGCAAGGGTGGCCGAAGATGGTATAAGGATGTTGGTCTGGGTTTCCGTACACCCAAAACTGCCATTGAGGGTAGCTACATCGGTATGTGCGCAACAGACTCGAACATCGCAATCTCGAAATTGGCTGGAGCACGAATTGCATAAGGGAAAGTTTCAGAGGAAACAGAGGCGGACTACACGGGTCGAGATTGCGATGGATCAACCCCTGAGCGATTGAACGAACGAACGAACGACTGATCTTTCATTCCGAACAGACAAGAAGTGCCCTTTCACCGGTCTCGTCTCCATCCGTGGCCGTATCCTGACCGGCACCGTCGTCTCTACCAAGATGCACCGAACTCTCATCATCCGAAGAGAGTACCTTCACTTCATCCCCAAGTACTCTCGTTATGAGAAGCGCCACAAGAACCTCGCCGCCCACGTCTCCCCCGCTTTCCGTGTCGAGGAGGGTGATCAGGTTACAGTTGGCCAGTGCCGACCTCTTTCCAAGACTGTACGTTGTGCATCTACGAGTCCTGATATTGTGTTTTATATGGTGGAATCTGTATTCTAACTCAAGACAGGTCCGATTCAACGTTCTACGTGTTCTGCCCCGAACTGGCAAGGCGGTTAAGAAATTCAGCAAGTTCTGAATGGGACTCTTCTTCTGGCATTTTTTGGCGTGATAAATATGAGAAGGGATAGGACATTCCCACTCAAAGGGTCGGACTCCGGAAGTTGTTTGGCAATGATTATGCTGTAGTTGCAGTCAGGATTAAAAAAAATGGTTCCATGAATGCAACATCTACATATCAAGCGTCCGACACACCATGAAGTGACGGGACACCTAGCGACTCACTACCAACTCAGTTTATTGATCCTGGCGCGAAGATGAAGCTGCGGTATCTTGTGCTGTGTTCATGAGGGAAATTCAAATGTCATTCGCGTGGAGCTGGTAAATTTTAAATGTTTGACAAATGACATGGAATGGATGAAGGAAAGAACGTGAGCGACGTCCAAGGTGATTCCCCCTGCGCATATATCAGAATGCCACACTTTATACAAGATTTCCATCCCTCTCTGTACTCACACATCACGACGTCAACTCCCGAATTTCTGGGGTAGAACCTGCGTGCAGATGATACACAGTGCGAAATGCGATATCTCGAGTGCACACTGTGTTTGCATGGATTTTCCTGCGCCGTCATGTCCAGGTCTTGTCCTGACAGTTACATCCAGCCAAAGTGCAGCAACAAACCAAGATGGGCTGGTTTCCGTCGATCTTCGGATCAGACAAATCGTCTGATCCCCTCGGAAAGCTTGACCCAAAGCTCCGAGAATTCCTCGAGAAGGAATCCCCCGTCAAATACGCTCCGAATCAAGCACAGAAGTCCTCGACACCTGCGCCGCAGAACCACAGTCAGGATCTACATGAGGAACCCGGGAGTAAAGGGGATTTATCTGCAGTCCCATCAGTGAGCTTATATCAGGACGGGCGCTATGCGCATTTGTGGAAAACTTACCGGCCTCTCGAGGACATCGAGTCAGAGTCAGCGACCGACCACGACAAGCTCATGGGTGTGCTCGAGGGGTTCAAGGAGCGCAAAGCAGCAATCGGTCGCGCAGCACTGGAGAATTGTGCGATTCAGCAAGAAGATTGGGTAAACTGCATGAAGAACGGCAGCTGGGAAGATCAATTACAAATGTGTAGACATCAAGTCCGGCGCTTCGAGAGATGCTACACCATGCAATCGGTACGGCCAACAACTCCATGTTACTGACAGGACAGGACAACATTTTTTGCTAACATGGCGATTAAAAGAGGTTCCTCCGGGCGCTAGGCTACGGATCAGTTGCTGGTCGCCCTCTGCAAGTTGACGAAGATGTTCAAATGCATGCAGACCGATTATACGAAAGAATGCTCAACCACGAGACAGCCGTCGAACAGGCGAAGAAGGACGGAACGCCAATTCCAGTATTTGACTCGGCGTTGCCCAAAGCGAGTATACCAAGGGTTACTCCGACAGACGAACTGGAGAAGCGATGGAAGGAGAAATTGGATAAACTACCAGCGGGAGAGCGGGTGGTGGAAGAAGCGGCTCTAAGAGCGGATTTGCAGGCCAAGTCTGAGGTCGCCAAGAGCGTCAAGCAAATATGGGCTAATCAGAAGGAGGAAAGAGATGCGCGCAAAGCGGATGGACAGTCCACCTTTGGGGACACCGTAGCTGGGCTATTTGGTCGAAGTGCCAATGAGGGAAAGAAATAAGGGCATTCGCAATATAGTATACCACAGCATGACTATGTACACCATGTAGCATTAACGTTTTGTGATCAGCGTCGTTTGTCAACCCAATTGTAGTTCAAGAATGGACAATTCTTCCACAAGACCGAGAATAAGGGGAGTTGAAAAATTGACAAATTGTTATAGTTAGTCCCGTTCGCACATGGGCTGTTGAAGGGGTCCGGAGTTAGCTAAAAACCAGTCAGACATGGTGGAATAATTTCATAGTAACAAATAAAGAAGCTCCTCTCAACAACCATTCAAGCTGGTTTCGTGGTCTAGTTGGTCATGATTTCTCGTTAACACCGAGAAGGTCCCCGGTTCGAGCCCGGGCGAAACCACGCGTCAATATTTTGCCTCATCAGACATCGTCGAAAAGACGGCGACGTGAACCTCAACAATTTTTTTCGTCTAATTGTATTGGCCATTATTTTTTGTTGGTTTTCAACTCTATATCCCGAACACACGCGACGTACTCCGTAGGCAATAGCAAAACCAACCCAGACACAAATTCTTTTGTTCAAACCCAACACATCACTGCTTCATCATTGCGCGGCAGCGAACAGCCTACATGGGCGTCACATTTGGTGTGCCGGATTTAGGTGGCAGGGTCTCTGCCGGGAGGCTTCTTGACACACTGAAGACAGGGAAAGAAAGGCCCATGGTACATAAAACGATGCTACCCTGTAACTTGGACGCGATTGTGCTGTAACAGTCACAACAGATGTTACTGCGAATCCTCGAATGAGCAAAACAGTTTCAAGGTTGACGATATTCTCAAAGATAAAATAATCAAGTTCCATGTGTTTGTGGCTACAGTAATGTGCTTCATTGGTCATTGTCAATGCATTCGCTGAGCAGCAGTTGACAAATATAGACCTACCAAACTAGACACTTTACGCAGAAGATCACAAAGTGAAACGACGACTAAATAAATGACTATTTTGAAGAACAATGTAAAGGGTGAAACGAATCGCCAACCCCACCAAATAAAACCAGAGAATGGCGTCAGAGAGCCCTTCGTTTTTTATTACTCTTGGAATAGCGCGGTGATGCGGAGCAGATGACAGCTGCAACGCACCGATTAATAAAACGCGCATTCCGAACATCACACAAGACACAGCAGCTCTACCCTCTACGTTTTCTTGGTACAGTGTCCCGTCACGTAGCGACAAGTTTTCATCATGAACATGGGCAAGCCTGGGGAGGGGGGGGAAAGGGGGGTATCTTGAACGGACTACATTTCCCCTCCAGCTGAGCTGACCGAGACTAATGCCGCGACAGGCGCGCCGCCTTGAAACGGCTCACTGGCTCACCTCCATCGGCCTCGTCTAGAGGTTGGATGACGGACTCATCCTCCTTCAGAAAGCCTCCATCACGCTGGATGAATTTCCTTCGCATACGCTGATGTTCATCGGCGACTTCCTGGTGGACCATTGTTTCGTCAAACTCGTCGGGTGCGATGACATTGGACGGCGCGTCCCGCTCAAGTAGTTTGTCGGCTATGGTACAGCCTTTGGGACCCGTGGGCACTGTTCTCTGTTCTTGCTGCACGTAGTGTGCAGGAATGTCAAAGGGGCCCTTGGATACGACTTCATTCACGGATGCAGGATTGACGTCCCTGGCCTTCTTGAACCTTGACGGCTTTCGGGCCGGCTTCACCTCTGTCGCTTTTGTGGACACTGTTCTCTCGACGATGTCACTAAGCGGATCAACGACTGGCGCTGTCTGGTCCTTTATCGGCACCGTCTCCGCTTCAGCTTCCGGAGCGATATCCAGCGCTTGCGCGAAGCGAACACCCTTCTTCTCATCCGCATCCCCATTGCTCCTATATTTAAAATTGGACTTCTGAGGGGTTGGTCTTGAGGCAGAAGAGGTGGGTCCTGTCCCCTGTTTGACCACAATTCGACCGATGCCTCCTTGATCATTCCCCGATTCTTCAGCTTCATCACGCTCTGCCTGTTCGGTAAAACGGGATTTGATACCTAGTTTCTGTTCAAGTTCGAGCATCCGCCGACGGTATTTGTCAGTGACAACACGACCGGTGGAGCGCCCGAATTTATCTTCCTCATCATCATCATCATCATCGTCATCGTCGTTGTCGAAGTCGTCGTCAACATTATCCTCCCCGTACTCGAAACCGCTGTCGTCATCCAAGTCTTCTTCCAGATCAATTTCGGCAACCACAGCACCGACTTGACCCATGCTGTACTCGAGCATCTGTCGCCTCAAGGCAGCATCAGCCTCATCCTCATCCTCAGGTATGACGGGATCTTCCTTGCTGATACTCTCTTGCTCCTTAGCTGTCTTCATGATCCGGTCCACTCGTTTGGCTCTTACTGACATCTCGGCCGATGGAGGTTCTGCGGCTTGCACCTCCTCAGAGAATGATACAGACTTTTTCACCGAAGGAGCCGGTATTGTTGTTGTCGGGGCAGGTGACGCGCTGGTGGGATTGGGAATTGACTTGGATGATATAGAGACAGCACTTCCCCCTTTCTCAGATGGAGCCAGCTCGGATACTTCTGTCTTGGTTGCCGCTGAGTTTTCCGAGGAAATATCACGAACTCCTGCCTTCTCAAGCGTCTCTTGAATTTGGGGAAGTGATCTTCCTGGCTGGTCCAAACGATACGACACCACGTTGTCATCGTCGTCTAGCTCTTCAACAATCTCGGTGATTGGTTGGCCATCCTCGTCCGCGGCGTCGGGTTGACTGATGACAGTGGCGGCAGGGTACTTCTCCATGTTCTCGGCAGTTTCCAGCTGTTTCTCAAGACTGGCAACATTTTTGCCGACATAGTCGATGCGCCGTTGCAATACATTGATGATCTGATCTCTCGACTTGGAGCCCCGCAGACCAAAAACTTCATCAATCTCTTTGCCGGTCAACAATTCGCCCTCGAATTCGGCATGGACCTTGTGCAACTGATCGGGGGTACATGGCTCGGGTATAGCCTCGACCTCTTCCTTGAGAGCCTCGTACTCGGCATCCCATGTCTGCCAATGCTGCAACGTCTTTGCCAACTGCTTGGCATTTTCCTCGAGCTGCAGACGGTGCTTCTCTAGGCTGAGAAAACTGTCGTTGGCACTAGTCATGGTATTTGGAGGGTGTTGAAACCAAGGGGATGGGGGGCAGTGGGAAAGTTTTCCATTTTTTTTTAAAAAAAAATAGTTGCACTTGACGCGACTTGCCTGGCGGATGAACACCGGCTGATTGCACCCGGCGGCGTGCATTACATCCATCGCACGTATGTATGATTTCTGCTCCACCTGGGCCGTCGCCAATGGACCATTTCCAGACGATGATGTTGCTCTGAGTAATAAAAAAGCCATCATGCGAATAGCCGGTCGGATCTTGGCGCGCACAATGGCCACCTCGAGGACATATGCCGTGAGTGCTCATCATCCTCCCCCCCCACCCTTCACTGTTCACCAGCTTTTTATTTTTTACATTTCTTATATTTACAAGTCTCCTCTTTGCCTCCCTGGGTTCGCTTTTCTTCACGCGCCGACAGTAAACAGTAAAACTCACCACCGGATAGCATGCCATCGACGCGCTCAACTCACTGCAGACGCCGCACGCCGTCATAGAAGCCCGTCGCAAGGCAGGCATCAGACCCGATGCATCATCCATTCGCGAGATGCGAGCCTATCTCGCTCGTGTAGGATACACCGTAAGCCATGGCATGCATCCGCATCCCCCACCTTCTCTTCCAAAAGCCCCTCGTAACCGACACCTCATCTCACCATCTCACCATCTCACAGCCCTCGGACCTCAACCGCCTCAACATAGTCCACGTAGCCGGCACAAAAGGCAAAGGCAGCACCTGCGCCTTCGTCGACTCCATCCTCTCGCAATACCGCCCGCCCCTCTCCAAAACCGGCCTCTTCATCTCCCCCCACCTCATCGCCGTGCGCGAGCGCATCCGCATCAACTCGCTGCCCCTGTCCGAGGACCTCTTCGCAAAGTACTTCTTCCAAGTATGGGACCGCCTCGCCGAGTCGGACGCCTCGCCCGAGGACGCCGCGCTGGGCTCGCGGCCCCCGTACGCGCGGTACCTCACCCTGATGAGCTGGCATGCTTTCCTGTCGGAAGGCGTCGACGTTGCCGTGTACGAGACGGGGATAGGGGGCGAGTTCGATGCGACGAATCTCGTGGAGAGGCCCGTTGCGTCGGGCATAAGCACCCTTGGCGTTGACCATGTCCACGCGCTGGGCGACACCGTCGACAAGATTGCCTGGCACAAGGCCGGCATCATGAAGCATGGCAGTCCGGCCTTTACGGTAGAGCAGGTCCCGGCCGCGGCGCAGGTCCTGCAACAGCGGGCCGAGGAGAAGAGGGTGCGGCTGGCCGCGTTGCCGTTGGACAAGCGCCTCGAGGGAGTCAAGGTCCGCCCGGATGCGCATTTCCAGAAGAAGAATGCCACGTTGGCGATTGCCCTGGCTGAGGCGGCCCTGACGAACCTCGGGCTTCTTCTGCCAGCCTCGGGCGGGACGCCTGCCCTGCCTCTGCCTGACAAGTTCAGGGACGGACTGGAGCGCACCGTGTTCCGGGGCCGATGTGAGGTCAAGGACGAGGAAAACGTGACGTGGTACGTGGACGGGGCTCACACGGCGGATAGTTTGAGCATGTCGTCGAGGTGGTTTGCCGACGAGACCACCAATAGGTAATTTTTCTCATACTCTCACCCAGCCCGTCTCCCTCCTCCCTCCTCCCTTTGTCATGACTGGTATCCATGTACATACGGATACACAAATACACAAATACACAAATACTAATAAACCGCCCAATCTGCAGCACCGCCCCCCGCATCATCATCTTCAACCAGCAAGGCCGCACCGAAGCCATCGACTTCCTCGACTCGATCCAAAAGACCACCTCCCGCTCCGCCACCTACCAGCCCGCCTTTGATCACGCCGTCTTCTGCACAAACGTCACGTTCGCCAAATCGGGATACAAGCGCGACTTTGTCAACCACGGCATCGACCCCAAGGAGGTGGAGAGCATGTCGGTGCAGCGCCGCTTCGCCGAGAAATGGGCGTCCATCGATCCCGCCTGCAAGGTGGTTGTTCTGCCGACCATCGAGGAGGCGCTTGAGTATGCGAGGGCCGTGGGTGAGGAGTCGCGGGCGGGCAAGGTGCAGGCGTATGTGACGGGTAGTTTGCATCTCGTCGGGGGTGCGTTGGGAATTTTGGAAAAGTCTGATGCCTTGTGAAGTCGTAGACCCTCATGCATTGGGACAAGGGTAGATGGATGGCGATTTCTGCTTTTATAATACAGAGTCGGGCTCGAGGACCTGCAATATACCCCCGACTAGATGCAGACTGCCCGTCACCAAAATCTTGCCCTTCTTCTCGCCGAGACACCACCCCCTTGCTGCCTCCACTGCGCTCTCGACATTGTCAAGCACAGCTATCGTGCACCCCGGGCTGAGGCTCTGCATCATGGCAGCGGCGCCCTGCTGCACGGCAAGATCCTGCTCTGCCCGTGCCTTGACCTCGTTCCTCGTAAACAGCGCGTGTGAGAAGACTTCCCGTTTCCCCATGTCCCCCTGAACAGCCTCGACAAACGCCTTCAAGAGCTCGGGGGCATTCCTCTCCTGCTGATTGAATACCAGAATGAAACGCTCGTCCGGCTGCACCTCCTCTTGCGCCACCCACCTGGCCACCTGTTGCAGGCTCTCTCTCGTGTGAGCCCCGTCGAGGAGCCACGTCGTCCCCTCATCACACCGGAGAACCTCGCATCTGCCACGCAGAGAAGCTTGCCTCAGACCCTCAACCATCTCGCCCGGCACTTGACCCAAGTTCCCACCCGGAAGGCCGAGATGTTCTCGCACAGCCATCACGGCCAAAGCCTGGTTGAGCTTTTGAAAATCCCCCCTCAGATTGCCCCTCACACCCCCCCACGCCTCAACGTCCCGCGCTTCGAGTTCCACCAGCAGCGCCCCCTTTTCCCTTGCCCTCGATCGCAGAACCTCCATGACAGAAGGCTGATGCCTCAGATTCACCGTGAACGCCTTGACGCCGCTCCTGAAAATGCCCGCCTTGTGCCACGAAATCTGCTCCACCGTGTCCCCCAGCATGGCAACATGATCAACACCCAGCTGCGAAACCACGGCCGCGGAGACAGCCTCCGCAGGCAGCACGTTCGTGGCATCGTACTCGCCTCCGATCCCACACTCCATGACAACACTCCTGATGCCCTCCCGCAGGAACATGTGCCACGCCAGAATGGTCAAGAACCTGAAGAAGAACGGTTTCGAAGACGCGCCCTCCGCCGTGGTGGCGTCCACCCCCTCCTTCCTGGCACACTCGGTGAACCGATCCCACAGGTCAAAGAAGGCATGTGCGAATGCCTCCTGGGACACGGGCTGGCCATTGATGGCGATTCTCTCTCTGGGACTGACCAGATGCGGACTGGTGTACGTCCCGACGGTGCCGTACCGCCGCAGCATGGACGTGGCGAATGCGCAGACGGAGCCTTTGCCCTTTGTGCCCGCCACGTGGATATGGCGCATGCGGCAAAGATCCGCGGGAGAATAGCCTGCGCGGTGTAGCCAGTGCAGCATTTCTGGAATCGCTGCGGCATTGAGGTCCCGGGCCTTGGCTGCGTCTTGAGAGGGATTCTTGTTGTCGTCGAAGAGCTGGGTCGTCGTGCGGTTGGATTGCAGCTGCGTGAGCTTCTGAAGGGCATCTTCATAGCTGCGGGACATGGTGCTGGAAGACCGTGGACTTGTTGAAACTGGACTTGTTCTTATAGGTTGGCGAGAGCTTTCATGGCATGGTGAGGAATGTAGCTGGCAGCGGAGCCAGACGCGAGCGGCCATTCTGGTCATGGTCATGGACATGGTGACACTGCATGTGATTTTGGAGTGGCCGCCGGGGGTCGGTAGCGCTACGCTGACGAAAGCATGGGAATTTTGCACTGATCGACCAATATGTTGTTAAAGATGCTGCTCTCGCGGGATGTAGCTAGTATCATGGACGAAGCTTCGACATACGGAGTAGTAGAAGTTGCTGCTGCACTGGTCGTGCAAAGTGGGGCAACGACTTGTCGAGTAATAACCGTGTCTACATGTAGTGCATCAGGCCGAACATGGGTTTCCTCTTTCGCGAGTTCAGGTTTGTTCAATAGGTGTAAATTCCTCAATGTCTATTCATATCTAGTACACGAGTCTGCGACCCTTTTTCTTTAGCAACCCCCCCCCCCCCCCATCCCTCTCCATGGCAATATACATAACAAAAGAGACTGTTGATTACTCTACCCTCAGACTCTGAAGTCTTGCCTCGGTAGCAATAACCTATAGAAAACTCATGGATTAGCAAACCGCTTTTTTTTTTTGAGGAAACTGCGTCCGTTTCCCCGGGGGTAACTTACGTCAAGTGCTTGCTCAACCTCCAACACGTTGCGAACCTCGCCAATCCAGTCTTGGCTGAGCGTCTTGGCCCAGCCCTGCAGACCATTCATCTCGCGTGCAGCTGAATCCAAATCACCCTCCTCTAGGTATGTCTGTGTGCGCGTGAGAACGCTCTCGACGTCGCTGCCATCGGCGAGACCCTCCTTCTTGAACATGACATGACTCAAAATCCAGCTCGAGGCGTGGCTGGCGACACCAGCGTCGTCGGGCAGAAGAGACGCCTTTCGAACTTCGGCGGCAACGCGGCGGAATCTGTCAATGAGCTGAGAAGGTGAAGAAACGCCACGCTGGTAGGTGACAGGGTTCAGTGAGGCGATAGCAGCGTCGACAACAGCATCGCCACTGGCAATCTCCTTCAACGCAACCAGCTCTCGGATGAAAGGCTTGGGGTGCGTAGAGTTCTCTAAGCTGGCTCGGACAGCCTCCACAGCAACATGAAGCTGTTGAGTCTTGAGGTTGGTGTCGAGAACACCATTCCAGCCCACAGTGAGCTTCTCCAGGTCAGACACAGCTGAAGTCAGCTCAGAAAGCTTGCCGAGGCGACCCTTACGCTCAATCTCAACGCGCTCCTTTACCTCCTGAACGAATTCCTTCTTCAGAGCCAAGGCCTGCTCCAGCAGCCTGTTTTGCAGCTTCTCGTCATTGAGCTTCTTCTCTCGCTCCATCAAGAGGTTGACTCGCTCGTCGTAGTTGCTGCGAACGGATTTCATTTCCTCCTCGAATTCGCGGCGCCACTCAAGCTCCTGAGCAGCCATGGTGTTCTCGACACGTTTGATCAAGCTGGTGGCAGCGTGATCGAACTCATCAATCGCGGACTTCACTTCGCTAGCGGCCTTCTTTTCAACAGAGCTCTTCAAGTCCTTGAGACGGCTCCCGATCTGGAGAATCTCGTTCTTGGCCTTGGAAATGGTGGTGGAGAAGCGTCCATGAGCGCCATCGGCGTTGATAACCAGAATGAGATCGTTGAGCATGTGTACAAGATCTCGCACAATGGGATCCTTGGCATCGGGTAGCTTCATGAGGTCGATGGGTTCCAAGGGCGGGAATTTGGAAGGCTCATCGACCTCAGGCTCCTTGAACTTCTTGGCCGAAGATGTAGCGGAATTGGGCGCAGGCTGTTCAGAGACAACCTGGGGAGTTGCTTTCTCGGCAGACTTGGCCGGAGCAGTGATTGGGTCTGCAGGCATTTTGTCGGCGACATCCTTCTTCTCTCCCTGCTGAACTGCAGGCTTCTTCGCAGAAGGAGCAGCGCTGGAATGACGGGATGAAGACTCGGTACTGTCGGCTACTCTCCATGATGCACCACTCTGTGCGGGGATCTTGACCTGCTTGCCAACGTCTTTGATTCGGGACTCCTGGGGGACGGGATGTGGATACTTTTTCTTGAATTCGAGTTCCTCTAGGTAGAGTACAGCCTGCTCTCCGAAGGGGACATATTCCGTAAAGAAATCGTGGAAGTTGTCATTGATTCGGGAGTACCATACACCACCAGCGAAACCGACAGCACCAAGAACCATGAGGGTGAAGACAAAGCTTCTTAATCTTTGGAAGAAGCCCTTCTTCTTTGGCTGAGGAGGAGGACTAGTTGCCTTGGCAGCAGCTTCGGCATTCTCGATCACAGGAGGCGGCGGCGGCGGCGGCGGCGTCAGAGGGACGGATTTGACTTCGGGAGTCTTGGCATTAATGACGGTGGCAGCTGGGGGAGGAGGGCTTCTTTCGGAGCTCAAGGTTTCAGACGTTGGCAAGACCGGTGGTTTAGGCACGTCGATCGTAGGTTTTTTGTCGTCGGCATATGATCTCTAAGAATAGCAATCGGAGTTAGCAACTGCACCGTTCTCACAGGCCACAGTCTCACAGGCCACAGGGTCAGTTCTCCGAGAGGTTGCGTTTCGTACCGCACCAAGGACGCCAGCTTGTCGCCACGTCACGATGGGCCATTGGCGCAGGGTGGCAGCCACAGAGGGCTTGCCGCCAAAAGCCCTCGCTGACCGAAGCGATGATCGCAACATGAGGAAGGTAATGGACCAGCAGGGCACGTGGTGATGGTGATGATGTACGGCTTGAGATCTGGAGGTGCAAGTAGAACAAGAGCGCTCAGGCGAAACTTCGGCTAAAGCCAAGCTTGCCGGTCCTGCCTGATATGATGCTGACCGGCAAGGATGACGCAACCATTCGCCAGGGCGCCTCAGGATGTGCTACTTCTGTAATAATGTCCGACGGTTAGATAAAATATCATGCATGTTGAAATTGAAAATGAACTATTGTAGCTGATGAGTGATATCCGGGCGAGCTGGCGGGTCTTGCTAACTGCTACACAAGTCTATCTTGAGTTGTTCAAAAACAAACTAGCTTCAATACTTGACAGGCTATCAGTATACTACTACTGCCCATGCTCCTCGGCACTTGTCGCTCTTGTTCCTGATATCAGAAACTCCATATCTGGTGACACCAGCGTCTGTTCAAATCTCCACAGCTTTGTACTGGAGAGCCTGGCGTCTCATCAGCAAAGAATGACGCGCGGGAAAGTGTATGTACTGCACGACTACGTTGGGTGTGTGTGCATGTGTGTGTGCATGTGTGTGTGGTATGATATTAGGAGGCAAGATAGAACCGAGCGTAAGAAAAAGTTTCTCCTAAACAAACAACCCTTCAAAACCCAAGACTCCAAGAGAGAAACATACAACATTCTTCAGCCCACAGGTCGCATGACACGAATAAGCTTCGTGTCCACCATCGTGAATGGTCTATAATCATTCACTGTCCAGTCAATGAGATATCTGATCTGACCTGACCTGACCTGACCTGTACAGAAAATGCATCGGGTGGCGATCCCACCAAATCAAAATCACGTCCATTTCCACCAAGTTGGACGTGCGCCTATGGAACCTCAAACATGATTAACAGCTGCACGGCCCGCTCGCATTCGTGTTTGCATTTTCGGATGACAGGCTGACGCCAGGTCGTTGGCCAGGTCGAGCATGTCGAGGGCCAACCTGGTCCAAAGGTAGCTTCTTGGCGATAGCAGTAAAGAGTTCACGAACATTCTCAGCAGTCTTTGCTGAGGTCTCGAAGAACAAAAGACCGGCTTCCCGAGCATAGGCCTCGGCATCGGCAGTGGGGATTGCTCGCTTATCGGGCTGTTCGGTTGCCAAATCAAGCTTGTTTCCGGCAAGTGCAATGATAATGTTTTCGTTGGCCTGACGTTGAAGTTCCTTGACCCAGGCCTTGGCTTTATCTAGTGATGACTGTACGCAAGAGTCAACTGGTTAGTATGATGCACGGCGGAGGCGCGAATATCGCAAGTTGCCTGGAAAGAGCAACACGTACGGATTGTGTGATATCGTAGACAACAACGGCGCAGTTGGCGTTGCGGTAGTACATGGGCGCGAGAGACTTGTAACGTTCCTGACCAGCGGTATCCCAAATTTCGAACTTGACTGTAGTGTTTTCGTCGAGCGAGATGGTCTGTGTCAGGAACGCCGCGCCGATGGTAGATTCTCTGAATGAGTCGAATTGGTCCTGTTCGACTGTTAGTCTTGAGATCTTAGTGATGATACACATGGAAGCGACTTTGAAACATGCCTTGACGAATCGCAGGACTATTGAGCTCTACATTCTCGAGGTCAGTAACTCTGAATACGAGTGAGCAGCATGGAAAGCGATGAAGTTCACCTTTCCAACAGCAGATTCACCTGCGAAACATCGAGTTAGCATGATGATCATCCTCAACATGTGGAGGGGCGAATAAGAATCGCAGAAGGGGCATCGAGAGTGCCGAGTCCGTACCGAGAAGGACAAGCTTAAACTGAGCAAAACGATTATTCATGCCCCGGGGACCGCCGGCAGGGCCTCGTGCTGCCATTTTGAGTGATTGATAGAGAGGGTTTGGTGATAAGGGCGGGAGATTCGGGGTGGCAGAAATGAACTCAGCAAGTTCAGCAACGGTGCCGGGTTATCGCGATGGGTCCCAACGAATGAGCGGATGTGTCGTGTCGCGGGATCGGGATGGGGTCGGAGGCTGCGCAGTCAGATGACACAAGGGCGGCACAGGGCGGCACAGGGCGTCCAAGGACGCAAGAGCAAAGTTGCGGCGAGATGGTTGAGGTTGATGGAGTATCGGTGGTGAGATGGCGAGCAGACTTTGGAGCAGAGGTTGGAGGAGCAATGGAGTGAGTACGTAGCAGCGTCAAGGACGGGCGGTGGTGGCCCGCAGATGTCAGACGGTTTGCCAACAAGTACCCACGGTCCACCATTGATCGGGGTCTGGTGGCGACAACTCTAGCCTACCTACCCTGTACGTTTTTCGAGACACGAGTCGGGTTATGTCAGCAGCCGACCCATCTTCACAGGCCAGCCCGTCGCTTGCTGATGAGCTCTTCTCGAGAAGCTGTAATTTCGATTGGCTGTTCAACACCACCGCCAGAATCAGGCGTGGCCAAGCTTGCCACCTGATCATTCTCGCTTTCATCTGCACCTTTCGTTTTTCTTTTTTCTTTGTCCTCATTCGTCGAGCTCTAAAGCTCCAATCATCGTCATGGCCCCCCTTGCGACGCCCAAGTTCCCCTTCCGGGATATCAACCTCAAAGTCACCAACGATGCCTACACCTTCACTTCGCCCTCCTCCCCTGATGCGCCTGCGCTAGTAATCGATCGTCCCACGGGCGATATCCGCTTGGGCGATGCCAACCCGCAAGCTGCCAAACGAGCCACGCGTGTCTCCAGCATTGCTGGCATTCTCGGTATAATCCAGTTGCGACTCGGTATGTTGGAATCCAACGGAAAAGCATGTGTAATGCCCCTAATGAACCTTGCTTCCTAGACAAATATGTCGTCATCATCAGCAAGACTGTACCCGTGGGCCGCCTCAAGGGTCATATGGTGTACAAAGTCTTGGCCGCAGAAATCCTCCCCATGCGCGAGCGCCAGATCCATGATCCCGACGAGGACACCTTTATTGGCCTGCTGGACACCTTCCTCCAGAGGAGTCCAATGTATTTCTCATATGCCATTGATCTGACCAACTCGATTCAACGCCAATCGCAAGCCGATACCGCTAGCCCCCTATGGATGCGAACCGACGACCGATTTTTCTTCAACAAGCACCTACAGTCCGACCTGATGGAGTTCCGTAACCGTGGCTCAAGAAGCCAGCCTGGGAAACAGCCTGCCATTGACCCTTTTATTCTCCCATGTATCTTTGGCATGCTCGAGATCAAGCCTACCAAATTCAAAAACACTCCTATTACCATGGTCATCATCTCCCGCCGTTCACGATATCGCGGGGGCACGAGATACTTCACCCGAGGTGTTGATGAGGAAGGACATGTAGCCAACTACAATGAGACGGAGCAGATAATCATTCTCAATGACAGCAGCTCCGGCTTGGGAGGGTACGCCGGCAGCACCGACATGCAGAGCGGCAAACTCGGTGGCGGCCAGGAGATGCAAATCATGTCGTATGTCCAGACTCGCGGTAGTGTCCCTACCTACTGGGCCGAGATCAACAGCTTGAAGTACACACCAAAGCTGCAGGTCCGAAGCCCAGAAGCTGCCTTGGCCGCCTCGCAGAAGCACTTTGACGAGCAGATCCGCATCTACGGCGACAACTACCTGATCAACCTGGTCAACTCCAAGGGCAGGGAATGCAAAGTCAAGGAGTCTTACGAACAAATGTTCCGCTCTCTTGCGTCAGCACCAAAGGAGGGCCGCGAGAGCGATCGTCTGACGGCAGAGAAATTCACCACTCTTCAGCCTGGCGCAAGAAACCAGGAATTCGATCGTCTGCACTACGTCTATTTCGACTACCACTCCGAAACCAAGGGCATGAGGATGGACCGAGCATATGCCCTGACGGAGAAGCTGCATGAAGAGCTCCAGAAACAGGGCTACTTCCGAGGCGTCGACTCTCCGTCCAACGCTGACGGGAAAATCGACGCTCGCAGCCTCCAGACGAGCGTCATGCGGACCAACTGCATGGACTGTCTGGATCGGACAAATGTCGTGCAAAGCATCTTCGCCCGATACACCCTGAACCGCATTTTCGAGGATCTCGGCCTGATGCCTCGCGGCGCTCAGTTCCGCGACGAGGACCCTGCATTCGAGTTCCTCTTCCGCAACATCTGGGCTGACAACGCCGATGTTGTCTCAAGCGCATACTCTGGCACCGGTGCCATGAAAACCGACGTCACCCGCACGGGCAAGCGCACCAAGCTGGGCGCCTTTCAAGATGGCCGCATCGGCGTTACTCGTTATTTCCTCAACAATTTCCGAGACGGCCCTCGTCAAGATTCCTACGACCTGTTCCTCGGCGCCTACGACCCCAGCGCCACCAACATTGGCACGGGCCGCGTCTTTGTAGACAGACGACCGATCCTCATCCAGTCGATCCCCTACATCCTCGCATTCAGCATCTTCATCGTCCTCGTAGGGCTCTTCACCAAGCGTGACCCCGACGCCAGAGTCCTCCCCATGAGGTTCTTCATCTTATTCTGGAGTGCCGTCGCAGCGTGGTGTTTCCATTTCATCTTGACACACGGCATGCTCTACGTATGTTTCCCTCCCTTCCTTTGTTCTATCCGATGGAATCGTCTAACAACTCATCCAGGTCAACTGGCCGCGATTGAACCCCGGCCCCTTTGCTGTAGACGGGTACAGCGAGCACTTCTCCAAGGCGCGCAAGGACGTTGTCATCGGGGGCCTTGTTGCCCGTCACGAGAGAGGTCTCAGCACAGCCCGGTATCTTAATGCAGAGGAGGGGAAGAAGAGGATCGAGTAGACGGTGTATAGGCGTGTATGTTTTCTTCGTGATAAAGTCTCGTATAGCAATTATCAACATCTTTTGATTGTGCTACCTACCATTCATTGTGCTCGTGGCAAGACAAGGTGAAATACACGTGTCCGTGTTGCAACATGTACACTCTTGAGTACGTACGAATCATCAAGATGGATGCATGTGATATCTACTACCTGGCCAAGAACAAGGTTGAGAAATGGCCCTTATCATCGTAGCGTACGTCACAGCGGGGTTTCATCAACCCCCTTTCTTCTTACCGCACTGCCACCACCTACGAAGCTCTCTACAACGAGAACAGGTCACCCAGCACCAAGTCACCATTAGGTCAAAGTCCAAGTTGGGGTCAGGGTTTGCATTCGAAATGTTACTTCCCCCTCCATCTCATTAGGTACTTTCTATGCTTATCCAAAATACAACAAGTAGATTACTATAGAAGAAGAAGAAGAAGAAGAAAAAGAAGAAAAGCAAGGGTATCAAGGCATATGCCAGAGGCAACGGGAATAACAGGAAAATGAGAAAAAAGAAAGGATGGATGAGAAAATGACAAATGACAAGGCGAGAACGAGAAGTGGCAGGGAGGGGCTCACAACCAGAGTAGCCACCGCACAGAATTCACCAGCCCCTTTCCCGCGCCCCAAAACAACCTGAGAATCATCACCATGAACCACACGTACCACATGAATCCGACCAGCAGCCACTCCACTGTCAACCAGAGGGCTCGCCGGACCCATCGTAGCCGTCTGCGTCTCCGACGGAGCATCTTTTCAATCATGTCGACTACGACCTTGACCTTGAGCGGCTGCCCGAGAGCGACGTCTCGATTCGTCTCGTCGGCGAGTTCGCTAGCTCGCCGGCTTTGCTCCGACAGGTCATCTGCGATGCGGGACCGGACGTCGCCAATGCGATTTTGAAGCCGCGGGCTCGTTCGGAAGGTGAATTGGTCGGCCGAGGCTTGCCAGCGGCGTCCCGAGCTTTGGATGGCGGTGCTGAGGGACCGGCCGGCGACAATGTAAGGCTCGTGATATGCGACTTGGCCGTGACATTGGCGGCCCGATGGCTGCTGGGATGAGGAGGCCGTCGCAGCACCTGTATATGAGAGGGCATCTGGGCAGAATGGTTTGTGAGCCTCTTGTGCTCGTCTGCTAATTTCCATGGCTTTGATGCCTGTGCTGAGTACCAAAGCGCGCATGCGGGCAATTTCACGACGTGTCAAACGCGCTTCCTCTGCAGAAGTGCCTTTGTCTACAAAGGACCAGTGTCTGCTCCCGAAGGACCGGCCGTCGTCTTCTGGCCTCGAGACCTCCACCGTGGAATCGAGTCGTTTGTCTGCGTCGGTGACACCGTCAGGAGCGCTGCTGCCCTGGCCAGAATCCGATTCGGACACATCGGATTTCCCGGCTCTGTTCTGTCCGTTTTCTGGAGTAGCCGAGGATGGAGCATTTCGCGCATCCATTCGAGGCGGGCGCAGCGTGTCAAATGGAGATGATTGCTGGTCATGGCTGGTAGAGCCCGGCGCCACGTCCTCCTTGCTGGCATTGAACATGGACGAGTAGTTCGCATCATGGGCATGATGGAATTGGGGCATGATGTCAAGGAACTGCTTGGTTTGGTTTTGCCCATCCGCCCTTCGCCTTGAAGGTCTCCGAGACACATTTGTAGATGACCTGGAACGGCCACGAGCCTTTTCGTTTTCCGATTCATCCGTGGTTTCAACATCAGGGGGCAGTTCACTTGCACCGTCCCTCTTCCATAACATATCGCCAAGCTTAAGAAAGCGGCCTCGAATGGCCGTATCGATCCGAGGCCCAGCTTTGAAGATCCCACGCAGTCCGGCGGCATCATCTGGCCGAAGCAGCGTGCTGCCCGTTCGACGATTCGTTCTGGCCTGCTCCAGATGAGCTTGTTCCACTCCCGCGGCCTTTGACGGGCTCGACTGGAGCTCCTCAGGCAAAGCGAACGTTTCAGGTGAGCTAGGGTCCATCGCGGGCCCTCGTCGTGAATCCTCTTGATCCCCCCCGGGTTCATTTCCTTTATCGCGTATGATTTGTTTGATCTTGCTGATAGGATTCGTCCGATGCGGAGATCCCGAACGACTCCAAGATGGCGAAAGATGAGCGCTGACTACCGGCTCGGTGCTCACCCTGGTAGGCCGCAGCTCTGGTGAGGTCGGCAGCGAGTGGTCTTTACCAACAAATTCTTTGCAAGATCGATCAGGAATGTCCAAACTCTGCCTGCCATATACGTAGCGAACTGGCGATCCTGGAGCAGACTTTTCAAAGGCAGGCTTACGATCAGAGTCGCTCGTGTCCACCATAGACCCTTTCCGACTATGGAAGCGACTAGTAGGCGCTGAAAGGAGGTTCCGTTCTGGCGTCCTCAGACTAGCCAATGAGGCAAATTGACCTGGCTCTGGTTCTGACAACGCATCGGAAAGATGATCTCTCTCACGTGCATCCTTTGCAACCAAGTCAAGCATCTGTCCCTCTGAGAGATCCTTGCTGATGTCCAAGTCTTCTCCGAACCCAGTCTCTTGCACTGACGGTTTCTTTAAGCCTCTCCTTGTGTCATTCTCACTGCCAGAGACATCCGAGGTGGAGTCTTTCTTATGCCGCACAAAGTCAGGGGGCATGGTCTGGCCGTTGTGGCGATGCGGGAACGCTCGAATGTTGTGCAAGGTTTGCTTGGCCCTGTCTTTGGCGCTGTTGTGTGATAAGCCCGTATCAACCTTGGAAATGCCAGGAATGTGCGAATCCAACGGGTCGTCATCCTGCATGGAGAACGGCGGAATGGCGTCGAGACCAACTGCTGTTTCTCTCGACATGGGCCGTGACAAGGCTGCCGCCGGCGGGAATATTTTGCGCCAGTGCCTATCCTCAATGAGCTCTTTGTGATTTTTCTGTTCCAGCCAGTACGCATCGGCCACCATATCGCATGGTTCCACGAACCAATCCACCCTCGGTCTCCTAACTCTGGTCGCCGTTCTCGAGAGACTATCCATCGGGACTTGGGCGCCGGGTTCGTCTGCACCGGGGTACTTCGGCATGATGCAATCGTCCTCGTCGTCTGGATTCGTGGCAAACGAGGTGGCGCGTTCAATGACGCGATCCACCCAAGGCTTGACGCATTGCACATCGCCAAAGCCTTGCCTTTCACCGTCTATGACTTTTCGCTCACGAGCACGTACTTTCCGATTTCGAATGTATTGTAAGGGGTTATACTCACGCCCCAGGGGGAGACTATCCCCCTGGCTAAACTTGAAGGGCTTATTGGCAATGGGAGAACCAGGCGGGCTCGTGGTCAAATTTGGCCCGAATCCAGCCTTGAGGGGGGGGAGAACATCGAGAAGTCTCCGGTATTGTGCCATGAGCTCCAGATGATCCTTTGCTTTTTGCGCTCTGGCCAGTGTTGACGATGAAAACTGATAGCGGTAGTGAGCATCGTGCGCACTCTCGAAACCGGCCTGTAAGGGGCTGTCGAGCCTGCCAGATGATGACAATCTTGGGGATGCCGCTTCTAGTATTTTGGGATCAACGTTGTGAGAAAACTTGCGCTGCTGTTGAAGATGCTGTCGCAGGTTACTTCCCGAGTTGCCGTCCGGCGAGGGTCCGAGCCGCGGCGGTGTTGCCCGCGAAACATGTCGCCGAGAAGCGATACGCCTGGATTCACTGAGATTCAACGCCATTTGAACTATTTGAGTTGCATCAACATCTCCGGCATCTTCCTCAGAGCTACGTGGCAGTACTCGCGGTGGCGGCTCCTCCGACCCTCTGCTCCTCCCATCTCCCTGCCCAGAGTCCTCGCTTCGGCCCGCTGCGCTTCGGGGGGAATCATTTGTTTCATCGTGAGGTGTTCTGCCAGAAACATCCGTCTGTCGCAGCGGCGACTGCCTATTGTTCGACCGTGAAGACTGCGGTGTCTGAGGAGGTTGTGACGCTTTCCCGTTTGCATGGGAGGCGTCTCGGGCGGGACCAAGAGCGGCTGGCCTTGTGTTGCCAGGAATTGAGTTCTGCAATAAAAAGCCGCCGCTGGACTTGGGTTTTCCTTTTCGCCGCGTGCCGCCCCCTCGTTGCAGAGGATCTCGCCCAACGTCGTCTCTTTGAGCGGGACTCGGCCCAGTCAGCTGGTGACCCTGACGGCTAGTGCTTGCAAGGGGACTGGACCCAGCGGCGCCAGAGGCAGCTCGTCGTTTACTCTCAGCGCTTCGACTCGATCCTCCGGTCTCGTAGCTAGTCCTTGATCGAGCCTCGGGTGTCAACAAACCACCTCTGTCAGGATGGCCCGGCAGTCGGGCTGCATCGTGGTCGGCCATGGCACATGCTGCAGCAGACTACAGCTCCAACGGAGTTGACGCAGACATAGAGAGCGTCGGTGCTGCCGTTGACGCCCTCGAGCGGTGAGAAAAGGGGCAGTGAGGGACGCAAAAAATGTATCGGAGCAGCTATATGTTTGAAGAGGGAAAAGGAAGACAATGTTTGAAGTGGATGCAACATTTGTCGTCGATATTAACGCCCCATCGTTTGGCGGCGCCACCACCAGGTGAAGTTTGATCTCCACAATAAACTGTGTGGCGCAAGGCGGTCGGTAATCTCCAACGTTTGGCAAAAAAAGCTTTTTGGTACAGTGGGGTGGTGTACTTCACCACAAGGTAGGTGACAGGACAAACCACGGCTGACACGCGGCCAAATCAAAGACTCACGGCAATGTTGTTTATACAAGAGGAGTCCTTCTAAAAGTACACGGTAAATGTCATGTACACGATGAGCCTGATCTAGGATACAAATCGTCGCAAGACTTCGCAAGTTTGCCCGTCGCTTACGCGGCAGCTGCTGCGTCGCCAACAACACCGTCGCACCTCGGGCAGAGTCCGTCTTCATGCTCCGCCAGATAGCGCCAGCAACGAGAGCACTTCTCCTGCTGGGGAGGCAGCACATGCACGGTGCCTGCTGGCGAGCCCTGGAGCTCAATCTCCCTGGAGTACTGCCAGGCTGCTTGTCCTTGTCCTTGCACAGGGCGGTTGACGTCCACACGTGAAACCACAAACATGGCATCAAGCTCATCCAGATATTCTTCGAGAGTGCGCGCTAGCTGTGCGTCTTCCGTGTTGATCATGATGGAGCACTGCAACGAACTGCCAACCGCCTTGGCTTCACGCGCTTGCTCCAGTCCAGCTTTCACAGCACCATGGGCGGCCGTCAGCAACGCAAGGTCCTTTCGCAATTTAGCCGGTTCAACAGTCAGTCTGTTGGTGTCGACCAAGGGCCAAGTATACAGCTGTCGAGCCGGATTGATCAAACTGCTTGTCAGATTGTTAGCCTGAAAACAACACAAACATGGAAGAAGAAAAATGGCCATCAAAGTACTGACTCGTCGTCTACCATCCATGCTGGACGATGTGACCATGCCTCTTCAACTAGAACTGGGGTAATAGGAGCAAGCATGCGAAGAAACCCGACAAGAATAGGCTCAAGGGCACCACCGCCATCTCCACAATAGAGTCGGTCTTTCAGACCCTCGAGATAAAAGGCTGATAGATCAGTAGCAACCCATCGATTGATGAAGCCCGTTGCCTTGTGGAACTCGTAATTGTCCACGGCATACCGTACTTGACCCATTGTGTCATTGAGCTGCATGATGGCAATCTGGTCAAGCTTTGTCAGCGGAGAACGACGGCTGGATTCGTGAAGTGAGCCCAAGATCATCTTGATAATCGTTCGGTACTTGATGAGCGCATGGTGAACCAGCTGCAGGATGGACGGCCCGATTAAAATGTCCGACGTAAAATCACAGCTGGCTGCCCATAACCTCAAGGCATCGGGGCCGAGGGCATCGAATCGTGGCGAGTCTTTGCTTGCGCCTTTGCCCTGGCCCTTGAGATGAGGAAGCAGACGTCCGTCTATAACCTCCTCCGGGACTATGGTGTTTCCGAGAGACTTGGACATTTTCTTGCCATGGGCATCCAACGTGAATCCATGCGTAATCAATGTTCTGAACGGCGGTTGGATCTCCTCCTCTGGTACCCCTTCTGACTGTTGACTCGCCACATAGGTCAATAAACTGGACTGGAACCAGCCGCGATGCTGGTCTGAGCCCTCAAGATATACATCAACGGGCTGCCCGACCTCCATCCAGCTGGTACCGCTGTCGAACCACACATCCATGGTATCGGTCCCTCTTCTGTACGTTCCTTGCAACTCCGATGGCACCCACGCCGTGTCATCCGAAGCATCTGAAAACCAACCCTGTGAAGTTCGCTGCTGCATGACATGTATTATGTGCTCGATTGTTCGCTCATTCATGACGGCATTTCCAGCTTCGTCATACAATGCAGGAATGGGCACGCCCCAGGACCGTTGGCGGGATATGCACCATTCACTTCTGCCTTTGACGAAGCTCTCCAGTCTCGACCTGCCAGACTCGGGAACGAATCGCACGTTACTCAGAGCATTCAGAGACCCTTGCTTGACCCTTCCTACATCGGCGAACCATTGCGCAGTTGCTCTAACTACCACGGGTTGATTAGTGCGCCAGTCATAAGGGTATCTGTGTTGAAGTTCATGTGTCGCTAGCACGTCATCCTTGATTAGGTCCAAAACGGCCTTGCCTCCACCTTCCAGAATCGATGGGGCATTTGTGAGCAGCTCAGGCTGGTCAGGGTACGCGTCTTTGGTGAAGAATCCCTCATCAGTGATGGGCGCAAAAGCCTCAATCCCTAGCTTAGCACACACCTCGTAGTCATCTTGACCGTGGCCAGGCGCCATATGGACCAGACCAGTACCCGAGTCGGCAGACACGAACTCGGCGTGGACAATAGTTTGCTCCGGAGCCGATTCGCCGGCAAGTTTGTTGCGGTACTTGAGCCCGGCGAGGTCCGAACCACGTATGTAATCAGCAATGATGGTGAACTCGGGTAAAATGTCACGCATAGCATCAACGCGGCTCGACGCAACGAGCAGGCCATAGCCATCAATTTGTAAAAGCGAATACACCAAGTCTGTATGAATAGCAATGGCCTTGTTCGCGGGGAGAGTCCACGGGGTAGTCGTCCAGATGGCCGCAAAGACGGGACTTTGAAACCCAGCCAAGCCTGGTATAGAGCTGCTACAAGAAACGATTGGAAATCTGACATATGCAGCATGGGAGATGTGGTCGTCCCGGTAGTCAAGCTCAGCTTCCGCAAGTGCTGTTCTCGATGATATGGACCAGTACACAGGCTTGTGCTTCCTGTAGATGAGTCCATGCCGAACCATTTTCTGGAACACGCGCAACTGTCTGATTTCGTACTCGCGATCCATCGTCGTCCACTTGTTACCCCAATCAGCCATAACTCCGAATGACTGAAACCCTTTCATCTGCTCCGTGATGGTCTTACTGGCCAGTCGTCTCGCAGATTCGCGCACCTTGACAGGAGTAAGACCACCAGCAGTTGGATTCGACCCCAGTGCCTTCATCTCGATTGGTAGACCGTGGCAATCCCAGCTTGGCCTATATGTGACTCGTCTACCGACCTGTACTTGCGCGCGGAGGATCATGTCCTTGAGGATCTTGTTGATAGCATGGCCAATGTGGAGAGGCCCGTTTGCGTATGGCGGGCCATCGTGCAGAATGAAGGGATCTTGTTGAGGCCGATTGCTGGATTGCCATTGATATAAACCATCGGAGCACTCTCGTAGATAATGCTGCTGGAGCTTTGGATTCGGTCGAGCACTGAGAGTCAATGGGTTAGTGGGGATTTGTTGCGCGATGTCATGAATTGCGAAAGGAGGTTGTGCGCAAACGTACGGAAACGACGACTTGGGAAGCTTCAACGTCGCCTTCCATGCCTTGGACATGTTTGAGTCCGGGTCATGGCCCAGCGCGTGGGCTGGTAGAGCTGAGCTCAATGCTGACACGGCGTCGTATCTCGAGAAGGAGATGAATGATTAATGGCGGTCCGATGTCTGCGGATGATCTAAACCTGGCTGCCGTCAATGGCAGAGCTGAACTGGAGGGCCCAAGCTCTTGGTGCAGGTTGCAAGTTGGTCCCGCCAGGAAAATCCAACCAAAGAAGTAATTTCGATGTGGGGGGGCAAACCAAAGCAAACCAAAGCTAGCGCCGCTATCAACATTTGAAGCGTTAATGGGAACCGAGCTCTTGCATCGATCGTTGCACTGCCCTCACGCAATCAATCCACTCAATGCGATGGCTCCTGTCCGGCGCTATTTACGAATCACAAAGTATTCCGTCCTCGAATGCCGCATTTACCTGGACAATCCCTCCCTGGCGCAGTCATGGCTCCTCAATCCTCGCAATCCCGCACTTCCACGCATCATTGAAAGCATTCGACCACTGGTGCTTCCCAAGCTCCGAGAAGAAAAGGAACGGGGCAAGAAGAAGAGCTCAAAAAAAAAGAGCATCAAAGATGTGATCACACAGGGTTAGACTACAACATTCAAAGCAAAACCAGGAAGAAGAGCATGGTCTAGATACTAACGCAAAAGAGTATACTAATGTAGAAGAGCATAGTCTAGTAACTAAGGTAGAAGAGAATTATCTTCTACATTAGTATACTCTTCTATGTTAGTATACTCTTTTGCGTTAGTATTCAGACTATGCTCATCTTTTTTGCAATGACGATCGGCGCGCGCTATCACTAACAGCCTCCGGCAGATGATTTCGAAATATCCATGTTCTTGACCGAGACATCCACCCGGCACTCTCTACTGACGAAGAAGAAGAATTTCCGAGAAAAGGGACCGCAGATGATGCAGTCGAATTCCTCAAAGCTCATTAGCGAGTCGAACCACATGCCCGTTGATGTCGACGGTGAACAAGAAACTGGAGCGATTCTCCGTGAGGAGGAGGATAGCGGCGATGACGGCAATGTGCGGTTGTTGGACATTCCGGTAGCGCGACCAAAGAGACACAGAAGCACCAATACCTCGAACGCGCATGTTGGAGACAGCGACGAAGATGACAACAGCAGTGCAATTGATCTTGATTCAGACACGGAACAGCCAGTCACGAAAAGGGCCCGAGTCCCAGGCGCCCTTGAGGATGTTGATCCAGACGATGAAGATGACAAGAAGAAGCTGGTCATGGATGTGTCGTATGAGGGGTTCGCCATCTACGGACGAGTCCTTTGTCTCGTCGTGCGACGAAGGGAGAATAAGACACAGCGCCTCCGACAAGACGGTATCGCGCCAGAAGGACAAGCCAACATGGAGAATTGGATCACGTCGACTCAAATTCCGGTCGGTGAAGATGTTCCATGATATGAGGAGTCAAATTTTAAACAAGTGATTCTCAACAGCGACTTGAATTGAGCTTGATTCACCCGGAACATTGGTTGCATATCAGATTGAACCCGGGGTTCTATTACCCACTTCACCTCGTTGTCGAGCCAAGGCACGGTCCAAGGCGAGAGCGAGCAATGTCTGAGGTCGGTCGGTAAACAGAAAATAAAAAACCAAACCCCGCACGAGATACCTGCAACGACAAAAGGACCGGAGGCAATGACACTGCCGATGTCTGCTCGGCTTGGCCCGCAATGCAATGCAAGCGCCACTTGGAAACCAGGTACTGTTACGGATCGAGTCACGGATTCAAGCCCTCGAGTACGGACTACTAACTCGGTGGTTTGTGGAAAAGGTTACTTTTCCTCCTACCTTGATTCAGGAAACCGACGAGTGCAGTGCAGGGAATGTCTCGAGGACTTGACATCGTCACAAACAAGTTTTCGTTGTTTGTGACGATGTCAAGGTGTGAGTGGCACAGTGGGTTGGCGGGCGATGGTGGTTCCATGGAGGTGATGAGAGGCTTGATTGGCGCGATTCTCCACACATGTACAAGCCTTGCCCGGCAGGCGTTTACTCCGTAATAATTTAGGCCCAGGGATTTTCATGACTAGAAAAAGATCATGTGGACTGCTTTGATTACATGGATGTCATGTCATGGTTTTCCCGCAGCTAGGTCCGGCCAAACCAGTTAGCGATGCCGCCCATCCGCGGCCCCAGGCCATTGAAACGATGAAACACATGGCAATTTCGGTATGGTAATACAAAAATCTCCATAATATCGCAAAAAAAGACGAAACACGACCTTTTTCTCCGCCTCCCAGCCTAGCAAATGCAAAGGTACACATTTCATCCCCCCAAGCCATCGCACATGAAGAAATTAGTCACTTGCAACCCTCCGCCTAATTCCGGTACAAAACACCCAAGTTATTCTCTTAGCTTTATGTCCTGTTCTCCGTATTTACATTATCCAGCGCCTGCCTACCTACCCTTGGTCTCACTCATGCGCGATCAACTTCTCCAGTGCAGAAAACCCGGCTAGAACTACGCTGGACAACGACCGGGTATTTATCACCAGATTTTAATTCTCGGCGGGTTCCCTTTCTTGCTTACATATATGAAAAGAAAACCAGAGTGCGTTACGCCACCCCCCTTCGCCCTACGCCCTAAGCCCTACATACATATGTACATACAGGCGGAAGCGGAACATGGGGTATGAGCCCAGAGAAAAAGGGTACTTTGGGATAAAGTCACCGGGAAAAAGTACGGTGGGATGATGATTACTCAGTGCCCAGGTGAGTGCCCAGCCTGGCCCGTGACATTGTTTACGTTATCTTGCAGAAATGTCGGCAATGCTGGGGGAATCTTGGTCTGGGCAGGGAGGGCGGTGAAATTCTGCGACGGACGGGATTGCATTGCATTGCAACGGTTTATATGTATGTAGATTCCGCCGGAGGCCGGCTGAGCCACACCAACAGCAACCCGGCAAGTTATTCCAAGTCGTGATGGAATCATCAACAACCAGGTGGCTTGACAAAGTGGACTGACCTGACTGTTCCATCTTCTCTCCCCCTCCTTCCTTGCTCGTCCTGGACGCCTTGGCTGACGAGGCAGACGAGGAAACGCCGATCGTGTGTGAATAACTCCGTACATGGCGTTTCGGTGGTCTCACCGCATCAGCTGTCGTCCAACCCAGCGAGGTAGGTTGCTCGAGTAATCGTACGTGCATGTTTGCCTTGGCGCATGTCGCAAACATGTCACGTTCCTGTCACTCTCGCAGTGTCACTATCCGGGTTGGGGAATCGAGTTTCGAACCCTGCAGCACGTAATCCTTTGGTTTTTTGGGCCAGGGCCAGCGTGCACCACATCATATTCATGGGGTCGGACCGTGATCCTGGAGGTGTCAACGTTGGGAGACATTCATGTCAGCGCTACGCGGGCACGTTCCTCATGGGCAGCCCTTGAGTTGTGGACAAGATGGGGTTTATCTGAAGAGAAAAAAAGAAGAGAGAGATGGAGTGTGTGTGTGTGTGTGTGTGTGTGTGTGTGATGGAGAATGAAATGCTACGACGAGGATGTTGGGATGGGTACTTCGGAGGAATCAAAGAGTAGTCCCGTCCGTACGGAGTACAGTACAAGGTTCTTTCCATCGAGATCAGACATGACTCCCCCGGTCGTGGTGCCTCGGGTCAAAATATCCTGAAACCGTGGCGAAAAGGTATAAATTAACCCCTACATAAAACAAGCCGTTCATCCACACCGCACCCGGTATTGTGTAATCCGTACATACTCGTGCAGATACGGACTACTCCGTACGGAGTACCGAGTGCAGAAATCCTCGGTGCGCATTGATCTCTTCCGCCGTCGCAACTGTCTGCAATGAACTGAACTTTGGGCAGGGAAACCTGGGACGGACGGCACTCTGCGACTAAACTGATTCCGTTTCTGGAATCTCGGACGGCTGTCATTGTAGTCCGCAATCTAGTCCGTACGGAGTATGTATCTGCCGGTGACGGACGGGTAAAGTCTCCGAGAAACCCCCATCACTTTTCATTTTGTCTTCATTCGATGTTGTAAATCCCGCGGGATCTGGTCCGGGAAGTTTGCTCACCCGCATGCATCACTATTAATAGTTCGTCTTGCTCATCAGTTCAGTGCCATGTCGGCTGTTGTACCAGACACGACAGCTTCGCAAGTGGCACCATGCCTGCATTGGTAGGTCTCCTCAACAAGTGCCATGTTTCCTCTCAGTGATTGATGCCAGACTCCCGTCCCGGCTTGACTTCCCACGTGGTAGCATCATGTGGCTTATTGACAGAAGCTCGACAAATGAAGTTGACATCTCGACACGGTAAACGGCTTTTGGGCTACAGGACAACACGGTTCTCTTGTTGGCTAGAAGGCTTCAGAAGCAGCAGCGAATCCAATCAAATCCATTGATAGCGGCGGCATTGAGAGAACCATGATGGGCTGGTGCAATAGCGCCGCCACAAGCAAGCAATAAAGCCCGAGAGTAATAAAGTGCCGCGGAACCACATCTCGGCGACCAGCCACAGACAAGTGCGGCAGGAGGGTGGTCCCCAGATAAGAAAAAAAAAAGACAACAGCTTTTCAATCGGCCTTACCTTCACCCACCAAAAGGAATCCACATTCAGCAACCCGAGTTACCGATGAGACTATCGATGAGTCTACTGAGTTTTCCGCTTACGGTAGCACGGAAGCAAGTTCGACACTAAGAACGGGGTTATTTGTCCCATACTCTACGATGGTCAGTGTGCATCGCCGCCCAGTCTGTCGGATCAGCTCAATCCAGACAAGCCTTGCTCTTTGGAAAGTTATCGCGATGCATCTCACCTAATCAGGTTTGCCTGGACGCGGCCGTCCAGTCCAAGCGTAGCGATTCAGGTTTGGACCCAGCAGATCCGAGTCTAATAAGTATCATACGTTCAACGGATGATTAGACATGCTTGACAAAATCAGGCCATCATCACTCTCGGTCCCGATAAAGCAGTCATACATAACAGTTTACATCCATCCGGTGCGCGCAGTTTGAGACCTTTGTCCTGAAACGCGAGTAGTACGGATTAGTCTTGGCCGTCCCAGGAATCCGGGTTGACGCAATGGCTGAGAGGGGCTGACTTCCAACTGACCCAAGCAGGGAATGAATGCAAAGACAATTCTGATCAAAACCCTTGGTGATGAGAGGAGGACTCCATAGATTGACTGATTTGGTGACGCTGTGCGACACTGCACCAAGGGATTTTGGCGTCGCAGTGACCGACCCCATGGTCTCTCCGGACAGAGACAGCATTTTCCCGTAATATAGGTGAGGCGTGGCACGAGTAATAGAAGGGACGCCCTCGCAAATGCCGTCTGTCGCAAAAAAGCATGTAACAATAATACTGCAATGCATGCTTCGCATGGATGCATACAAGCCTCGCTCGCAACACGTCGAGAAATACTCCGTAGATGCAGAGCATCCTCAATGACAGGGGCTCAGGGGCTGACTCTTTTCCAGGTCCCCAGAACAACACCCGGCACATCGAGCGGCTGGCGTCCCATCATGGCTTGCTTTATTACTGTCAACATGACAAGGTCCAGTCCGTAATGCGTATTGAACCATAAAGTTGCAAACTCGGTACCGATGAGCAATGCCGTGGCAGTGGTGCCGACATGGTCTGATATTGTGCGCGTCACCCATGAAGCCAACAAACAGGCCAGCTCACTCATGTTAGGTAGGGTGCTAACATTGGAATTTCCCGGGCAATGTGGCAGGTTGCGCCACGCTATATCTGCTGTCATCCTGATGGTTGAATGTCTAATGAGATTCAGCAAGTGAAAACGTCATCTTTCTTTGAGAAAGGCAGCCTGGTCTTGCTGGGTAAGGCGCACTTCCATCCCATCCCCATCTTTGTTGTAGTTGCACTTCTCGCACGGACCGGCTAGGTCTTTGCCGGTAGATCTCAGAAGAAATTACGGATTAAGAAATTGGATTAAAGACAAGGTCCTGGCTCAGTCAGGGGGCATGCATGCAGCCTCTGATCCATGTCGTTCCCACGGAATTTAACTCCGTACCGTGTGCGTGCCTGAAAGGAAATGTCAATCGCTTAATAGGGCATGGACAAAGGTCCCAAGTCATTCACAATGATTCAAAGCACGGAGTTCCCGGAAAGGAAGTCGCGCGTGACAGATGAACAGGGTATTTCCGTGCGTGGAATGGGTAGATCTGCACAACGATGAAACGAGCGGTGTGGTTCAAAAACTTTGTTTTTGACAGGTGCCCTGGATTGGACCACGATTTCTCGCTTGATCTCGCGAGGAGTCGCCGAAGGAGCAAGAGCAAGGCACATCAAGTCTGACGTGTGTACGGATTACGGATCACAACGGACTATGTGCTCCGTCCGTACTTGGCCATTTTCTCATCAGACGACGGTTTGGGAAAGCTCAGTGTGGCACCTGCCTTGTCCTCCTCGGGTGGCGGCCGTGATCGTGACGACAGATCAATTAAATTCCTGCAGGGACCCCGGCGAGAAAACACACCTGAAATGACCACTGCTAGCTGACGTGATCAAGACCACGTGAGCTGAGCCTATGACGCAGTTCCCAAACCGTCTCGCTACTGTTTGACGGAAGCGGTACTCCGCATATGTAAGCTGCTTTTCCAGGAAAGCCTCTGAGCTCGGACGCCATTGTGCCTGAAAAGAAGAATTATTGAATTACTTGTGTGCCGGAGTTGCTTTTCACCTGTGGTTTTGTGTTTTGTGTCTTGTGTTTTGGATTTGGCTGGATGTGTGGGCCGAGCAGGCGGCTAACCGCGCTTGTAAAAAGCAATTGTTTTTTTCTTCCTCCACCAGTGTCAGGTCAAGTTGTCATGCGATTGATTGACTACCCCCCGATTCGCGAAAGACCCCACGACCCTTATGACCCTTATGATTTCATAGTGGCTCACGCTGGCCCGCTAATCGTCTCCATTGCTCATCTCCAGATTTCAGTTATCAACAACGGGATCGACACAGTAGCACAACGAACGCATGTGGAAATTGACGATCCGAGGACAAAAAAAAGAGGGGTGGGAGGGGCTCTGAGAATCAAAGGCCACAGCTCCGTCTCCCTAACATCAATGTCTTGTCTGGAGCCTGAGATTTGCTCACCTTAGATGCGGGCGTGCTGAACAGCGTGCCAAGTATCATTGCATCTCAAACTCTACTCAGGTGAGTCACAGCCGCAGCTGAAGATGTGCCTGGTCTTGGGACAGGGGGCTCACCAAAGGGATGTCGGGGTGTTGATTGGGTTGTGAAATTTGATACTTATGCGAACCACTCAAGGCCTGTAGAGCCGCCCGATCCAAGGCGACCCAAACCTGTGGGAAGACGGTAAGGCTGCATAACAGAGGGCCGCATCATTTTTGGTTGGTTCATTGTTCTACTTTGGTTAGCACATGTCGGCCCGAGGCCTCGTTACCATCCCAAACTTGGACTGTGGACGTCATTCCCGATGGATGAAACAAAAGCTCGATTGGCTCGATTGCCCTCATTGGCATTCCGGGCATGAGATGCTGGACTTGCTCAGACCGACTTTCTCCTGTGTCTTCCGCGTGTTGGTCAGATGACGGCGCCAGACATGAGCCTGATCGATCCATCATCTAGTTTACTCCGTACAGAGCACATCAATACGAAGTTCCATCGCGATATTTCTAAGCGCACTGCGAAACATGAGATGCCAGGTTTAGTATCTTTCCACTGATGCGCGTTCAAAGCGGACATGGGGATAATCAAACGTTGTTGTCGTGGCGTGAAAAAAAAAAAAGAAACGCGGGCTCACGAGTCACCAATGCAAGGGATCCGATGCGAACGGAACAGGAGACATGTATGTCTGGTCTGGTGCAATGCGGTAATGCCATGCTTGCAAACATTCAAGGCATCCGTACGGAGTAGACAAAGTGAAGCAGGCGCCCGACATCTGTCGCGCATTGCATTCGACGATAGCCTCTCTCCCAGACAGGTCTCTCCGCAATTGAGATCTGCGCAAGTGTCCCTCATTAGCAAGCAGCACCTAAACAGTAAAGCCGGGCAGGCTGCCAGGCCAGGACAGCTTTCTACCCCGCCGATCACCAAGAACAAGAAAGAGGAGTAATGTTACGTTTTGGGAAAGCCGTCCAGATAACACCAAGTCAGGCGCAGGTCACGACCATGAATTGGCCAACATGATCAGGGGTTGCCAGGATCTTATCTTTACGTGTCGTGGCTAGCTCATCGTGCCATCACCATGGGCGGTCAAGAGGAATGTTAGTACGCTGGTAATGCCGGTAATATGGGAGGGATGATACAATTACAGTACGCCGTCAGGTCGGCTAAAAGTGGCCTCCACGAAAGAGTCTGGAACCATTTGACGTTGCTTCGGACATTGATGGCGACGACGACAACGCGGGTTGCCAAACCTGGTATGGCAGACAGGGGGTGAGCTGTAAGAAATGGCCAGGTGACCTTTTTTTTTTTTTTTTGATATCGCTTCTCCTGATGAGGCACTTGCCCAAATTACCCCTGTTCAGTTCCTGCGCCGCGATTCGTACAACGTGTTCGGATTACTACGGAGTAGTCCGTACTCCGTACCTCCGACTCCTATTATTGTCAATGACATACTTCCTACGCAAGCCCCGACGGGCGCGTCGCGAGGCTGGGCGACAGCAAATGTCAGATCGTACGGAGTAGACCATGCTTAAAACGATAATCCCCCGCAAAAAAAAAAAAAACACCCATTAGCACGTTGGACAAACGGAGAATGTGTTACTCTGCTGTGTTACTTTTGGGTTTGAGATTCTGTAATACAAGGCAAGAACTCCGTTGCGCCTGGCCCACTAATAATAATAATAAAAGAAAACCCTTGTGACAAGTCTAGTCTCGTACTCCGTAGAAATGGCAAGTCTGGTATCATCACTGCGGAATAGCCGCCCGGCAAAGTACCAAGGAGGGCGGGGTATTTGTTGCCCTCGTTCTAATTTGGCACGAGGTTCTCGTGCGTTGGCCCATTCAAGGTGTATCGAGTCATCTGAGAACTTTAGAATGTCGGCTGGGTGCACGAAAATTGGGAATTGCACCCCACTCCTGTTCTTTTTCAGTTCGCAATGATCTCCTGGCCCCCAGGCTCGTTTATTCGTGGCGTCATTTCCACCGCTAATTCTTTCTCGCCTACCCCTGCCTCCAAGGATGTATTCTGCTGTGTGAAACGTACAACATGCTCGTGTAAGCTCGGAGGGGGAGTGAATTATGTCATGACAGCCGAAATTGATACTCATTATTTCTTCATGCGGGTAGGTTGGGGTGTTAGTCTTCTGTGTATAATTTACAAATCAGTAGTCTGGTACCAAGACTATAGGGGTTATGAGTACAGAGTACAGGGGCCCGAACGACTGAAATTGACAGACCAGATGTCAAAATGAGAAATACCCCAGGATCACGAAGCATTGATGCTTCTATGAAGCTTCCATACAGTGGGGGGGGTCGGAGGAACAGAGGCGGTGGGCAGGCGACTGGCCACGACTGATTGCAGTGGATACATCATCGGAGCGTACGGTGGACGACGACTGCTTCGAGATTTGTTGAAAGCCTCGGATTCATTGATATCATTTTTCTAGTCCAAAGGTCCAGATCGTAGGACCAAAGGTCCAGATCGTAGGAGACGTCTGCTGGTCCTCCTAAATTCAGTCAGTACTTGTGAGGCAGGCGCAAAGCGGACAAAAGTTGGAAAGAGCAAGGGACCATGGCGATGGGGCAACAGCGTTATTATCTGTGAGCACTTCAATGCCCGTGGTACCACGAATAATTCATACATAATCAACCATGTCATGTAATCTCACGACTATTAGTGAACAGCTGCGCCCGATTGCCGGGCGGATACGACTTCAACTTCTACCACACTGCAGCACGATTGTTGTTCCGCGCCGCTGCCTTTGGCAGCGGAGGGAGGGGTATGAATACCAGATCCGTGTCACCCAAAAAGGAGGCTTGGCTAATTGCCAGGGACTGGGGCTTGCGTCTTGCTCACAACTTGAAGCCGAGAAGTCGTCAAAGCCAAGCAATCAATCATACCAGCCGCTGCCTTGACCGTGGTGATGATATCGGTCCAGCGGATTGAGGACCAGGGCAATCCAGGCACCCCCCTCTCCCCTCTTTTTTTTTTTTTTTTTTTTTTCAAAGAATGCTTTTTGCTCTCCTATAATTTTTTTTCTCGCTCTTCCCCCTGGCTAATGTCTGGTCCATCGCACCTTCTCTTGTTCGTTCTAGCGATGAACCAGCCACACACCCTTAGAGGCCCCCCAATATCAAATCAAATGTGGACGGCTCAGACGTTCAGGCAGGGGCAGCACATGTCGGCCTACATAGAGACAGGGGCCGGATCCTCCAGCGACTGTTTCAATTTCCCTAGTGGACCCCGCCCCTGGTCTGAGCAGAAAGAAGAATCACTTGAGCCGTCACTCATCGGCCTGGTGGGACTACAGCAGCCCACCGCCCCGTGCTCGTACCTGGCGGGACTGGTTTGGTCCGGTACTTCGCGCATCGTCGGCGCCGTGCTAAGTTGTCAGGTTGTCAGGTTGTCAGGCTGCCTTGAAAGCAAGTTGAGGCGGGAATGGCTTGTCGCACGCCCAGCTGCTGTGCAAGCACCCCCGAATCCCACCTTGCGACCGCCCTGATTCAGGTACTTCACCAGCGGGTACTGGGCTGACGTAGTCCGTAATACTGGAGTGCATTCTGGGTCAGCGACGGCTACACACCCCTTGTCCACTTGGCACTTGGAGCCCGGATTGATGCTCAGATTGCCAGTCTCCATCCCAAGCCCATCCATCTCGGAGCTTTCTCTGCCTCTGGAGCAGACAAGACAGACAGACCAGACACCTTGGGATACATAAAGGCGACGGCCCGCCCTCAGATTCGAGCCTACTCGCCTCCGATCTTGAACATATACGTCGGTAACTTTTCAGTATTACGCCAAATTCAAATTCCTCTTAACCTCTCTCATATCACTACTTAACCAACTGCCTTCTTGTCCCTCACTTTGGACAAACAATCTCCCAACCGTCGTCAGCTTCAAGTCACCACCACCAACAGCAAACCAACTCTTGGTTTGAACACCATCCTTGCCTCGCAGTGGCAGTTTCCACCATCTCGACTACTTCGGCCTCTTGTCATAGCAGTCCAACATCATACCATCATAATGCCTTCTCAGCGACCTTCTCAGCTTCCTCCCTGCCCGGGACCACCACCCTGCCGGCCTCTTCCTCCTCTTCCCACCCGTGGTTAGAGTATTCCCGTCTGTCGACAGCAAACTTGGGGACCTAGTGGTACTCGCATTTATGTCGACAGGGATAGGCCAACTCGGCAGCCTGGCAAACCACTCTTCGACGGTACAACAAGAAAACAACAGAACCACAACGTTCTTATATGTTCGCGCGGTGCCTATCTCGACATTAATTTCACGACATGAGTTATGCGCGTCAGTCGTCTTATGTCAGCGGCACTCTGCCCTGGCCGTGGATCGAGTAACGCACCGATTGGTTCTGTGAGCTGGTCTCTGCAGATTGTGGTCATCTGTCTGGTTCCAATCCCACGATGCACTACTCCACTGATCGACAGCTCCGGTCGAATCAATTGCCTGTTCTTCACCGATTCTGCATCTCAGAACAGTCCTGCCGGGGCCTCACGAGACTTGGAAGTCACGACAGCGATGCTAGTGCAGTACCTGGAGCGCCGCAAAAGTACCATGCACGATGAAGTGAACCGATGCGTCAACTGCGCACGCCTGCTGATGCCACAATTTCCGCCGCATGATGGCCGCATATGGGGCCTACTTCTTCAACAACGCGCATCTCTTATATTCTCCTTGGCTGGCTCAAGCGACATATCCCTACCCATGCATTCTAACTTCTACCTCGCGGTGCATGCTACCCCGTTTTGACGAACGAGCTTGGCTGCAACACTATTATCTTGTACTTGATAACCATTATAATTTTTTTTTCGGCGTCATCTTTTTCCTTGCCCGAGCGGAACAATAAACCTCTCATCCTTTTTTTCGATACACACACATCATACGTTTTGGGGTATTTGTAATAGCATGGTACATCTTGAGGGGTATTGAACTACAGGAGATTTTTTGAATGCAATTTGCCGAGCACCATGCCGACGTTGATACCGCTTGTCCGAATCGGACGTGGGCAGCAAGATACGAAGTAGTAGAATAATGATCGCAATGCAAAGAAACGCGCTGGATTTTCTTCAGCAAGCATTAAGAAATGACGATGATCTTCGCGAATAGAAGTATCTTTCTCTCCAACTGTCACATTATCACTCTGAATTGAGGTCTGAAACCCCCATTTAATGAACAAGGACAATGTTTCCTAACCTCCATGTTCAAACGGCACGACGCAGCTAGCATCGCACAACCCCTGTTGTCTTTCCACCCAACAAGCCGGGCGATTTTTCATCTGTGAAGCTCAGAGGGTGTTTTTTGTTCTTTGAGAGAAAATATCCACTCCACCCGTTACACCGCGCTTGCAGTCTACTTGAGTGGAGGCTGTCTCCAGTACTATGCCACAGATACTTTGACGCCATCAAACCTACTAGCGTCGTTTCGATGCCCACGGGCTGGACGCGTCTTATTATTATCATCGCTAGAGACGTCGCTTCCCTTTTCCCCTTCTTTCTTCCGTGCAAACAAGGTCAACTATGCGGGGCATTGCGCCGCTCCTGAAACACCACGCGGTGGTACCGACGCGCCTGTTTCACGTGGCCCTACTATCCGCTGGCAATGGCTGGAGGGAGAGAAGAAGGATCACACAGCACAAGCGGATTTTGTTACTACGTCACTTGCACTTGCCTTGATCCTCGTCGTTCGATCTCATTCGCTCGCGGGCGATCTGGAATGCTGGGGGGCAACCCCAACTGGATTGGACTTGATGCCCAAACTCTCTTGCCCCTTGTGGCGCGGGGACGCTGGACAAAGGCGTCGATGACACCCAATTGACTTTTTTTTCAGTCGATATTGCCACAGTGGTGATGAACTTTGGCGATATTTCAGAATCACTCGGGAGCACAGAGTAACTGGGGGGTAAAACGGCGGCTGCAGCCAACGGAGTCCAATCATGAGCCTGGCACTTCTGCTTTCATGGCTCATGAATCAGTTGATTTGTCGACTACCGAGGTAAAGTTTTGCACTTTGCTTCATGATACAGTGACACCCGTTGTGTGTCTAGTGCCATGACGAAGCGAAGGGGGTTTTTTTCGGGGTTTTTATTTTATTTTAGAAACGGGTAACTTCAGACGAACTCAAACTGAAAACGTCATTGCACAGCTTGAGCAGGCAGGCAGTTGATTGATCGATGGCCTCCTGCTCGCCGGTTGAGTTCCCTTTTAGCATAAATGAAGGACCACACGGACTGTCGATCAGCGTTGCCGTATGAAAAGGGAAATGAAGGCGACCGAAAAGGGACTACTCGAATTTACGGATATTGCAGACATGCAGACACGATTTTTCTTCTTTGGCCGTGCCCCCACGGCCCGTCAGATGTTACCACCCCCCGCTGCAAAGAACGTACAACATCAGACATGCCGCAAAGTCCGCGTCGTGATGAAAGAGGGGTCGGGACCGAGTCGAGGCCGACGATGGTACGTTAGAGGGGCAAAGCAAAGAAAAACATTGCTGCCGAGGCTTGGCTGACTGACTTGAGTCTTTTTTTTTTTTTCCTAAGTGCTTTCTTGGCCTTCAAATGGCGTCGTGGTCAGTGCTTTTGGCCAAGAGGCAGGCACCAGGGAAGGGTGGCAATGCAATGGGAAGATGGGAAGGGAAAAAGAAAAAGTGGATGCGAGGCAGCCTGATGTCAGGTACGGACTACAGAGTACGGAGCTGGGATTCGACTGCGACGAACGTTTGATGAGTGGAGTGACTGACCCCTTGCGGAAGTAGTCCGTATCACAAGCCTCATGATTACCACTTCCAGCAAGTCATTGATCAATGTTGATGCACTCCCGACTTTTTACAGGCGTGTAGTCCGTAATGTACCTGCATCTGGGTTGCATATTTGGGCTGCTCGCCTTTTTCTTCTTCGGAGTAATGATGGGACTTGCTCAACAATTTTCTTCTTCCAGGGTCCCTGATCGGCAAGGGGCGAGGTGAGGAGGGGGTCGTCGTCTGTGGTTTTCCCTTTTTATTTTCCTGTCCTCCTCCCTTGTTTCTTTCTTCTGCGGCCTGGCTGGTTCATAGTCGACTCGACTGGTGGTCACTTTTTCCCCTGTTCGCTTCGCTTGGCCGCTGGCCGTCACATGGCAACCTGTTGCGTGCCTAACGGAGTACGAAATTTAAAATTTTCCCGCGTTTCACTCGGCTCTATTTATAGGAAACGGTTCTGAAGCGGTAATAGGCAGGCCAGCGCTTGGATGAACCATCACGTGGCGGCTGAAGTGCAGCATTGAAAGCAAATTTACGCGCCGTGGCTTGAAATCCGGCACCTAACCAGACACCACAAGTGCACGGCTATCTCTTTGGTGCCCATATTAAGGCTACACTTTCGTACTGACCTACTTTTCCTGGCTGGCAAAAGGGGGTGACCTCAAGTGACCTTTGGTATAGCCCGAAAACGTTACCTAACGCGGTGGGGTTGCGGGACGTGCGATGTTGCTCTTTGTAACCTAGATGTTTATCAGTACTTATATTATAATATAAATTAGTATGGGCTAGGAAGTAACTCAAATAGCGATGTTTTTATTGGCTAATAACCCTTATCGGTACGAAAGTGTAGCCTTAATGGGCAGCAAAGAGATAGGACAACAGCCTTGTCACTTGTCGTCGAGTTGTCTGTCCACTTTGATGTCAGAAACCAGCACAGCAACTCTCCAAGTGCTGAGATTCTCCAACCCATACGGTCCACGTTCCCCCGCGCGCTAACGGGTGTGATGACAGCAAAATATCGATCTGTGCTTTGACATCTTTTGATCTTTTGCTCGCATCCCTGTGACATGTTGGACGTTTACACCTGGGGCCCGGCATTTGGCTTGCCGTCTATCGACCCAGAATGTCTTGCGACATTGCTTTACATGAAAGAGGCACTCCCCAGCGACGTTTGGCGCATCATACCATGCAATGATCCCTCCGTCAGCCCATCAAGTATGCAGCCCCCCCCCTCGCTTCTGCCTCCACTCTTGCGCTTCCTCGCCCTCGATGCTGCTCGTCGCTAACCGCTCTCTGCAGATCTTCTACCCGCCCTCAACCACAACGGCGCCTGGACGAGCGGCTATCTTCCCATCATCGAATATGTCAAGTCACACGTACGCTGCAAGAACAATGACGACGGACTTGGCCCTGCCCAGCAGGCTGACGCGGTCGCCTACTGCGCCTTCTTGACCGCAAATGCCGCGCCCCTCATTGACCTGTCCCTGTATGTCTCGGCCGCGAACTGGTCAACAACCACGAGACCTGCGTACAGCACTCTTTTACCGTTTCCCTTGACATGGACCCTGCCGCCGCTGATACGGGCCGAGGCTATCAAACGAGCAGAACACCTCGGCCTGGCCGAGCTTGACACCGACTTGGACCCGAATGGTGGTCTGCATCTGACGGCGGGCCGGGACGCTCTCCCTGAAACGTTTCGTAGACATCTGCCTGCGAGAACGAAGAAGACGCCCCGGGAGGAGATGACTCCCGAGCAGGCGGCTGCCATCAGACTGTTCTCTGTGGCAGAGGATTGTCTGTCCGTTCTGAACACATTGATGGTCGGCAAAGGCGGTGAGGGAATGAGGCCTAGCTTCTTTCGCAGTAATAAAGGATTGTCATCTGCCGACTACCTCGCCTATGCGTATATCGCCTTGATGATGGTGCCACCCGTGCCGAGAAGCTTTCTGAAGGACTACATTCAGGCGGAGACGCCAAAGCTGGCAACCATCGGAGAATGGACTAGTGCCCAGCGCTTGGATTTCTCCCCTGCCCAACTGCCTACTCTCTTGGAGTCCACGGTACGGGTGGCTGATTCCCTCGTAAGAAACATTCCCAGCATGGGCGAGCACTACTCCGACGAGATGCGACACCGGAGGGAAGTCGGCATCAGGGGCGTTGATCGGAGAGCAATCATCATGGCCATGGGTCTCTTGGTAACAGGTGCGGTCTTTGGCTACGGGCTACAAATGTACAGAAATCTTCAGCCCTTTGGATCTAGAACGCAAGTTTGGCGGCGGCAGCAGGGTGGAGGAAGCAAGTTGAGCCAGTTTGGAGACGTCGGCTTCATTTTGAACAGCGCGATGGGCGCTTATCGGCCTGAAGGAGTCCCTGCTGAGAACGTATCTGTCGGTGGTCGTCTGGTAGATGTTGACTCAGAGGTGGACTGAGGACATGATGATGTACAGTACGAAAGGAAATCGAATATACCCCCCTATTTTTGTGTTGTTCTCCTGGACACATTGTATCATGTAGCAAATGCTAAATCTCTTGGGGTTTTTTTTTCCCTTTGTTCTCTATGCGCCACTCTGATGCTACGTACATGGGCTTACAGACCAGACAAGTCAGTCTTCGGTCGGTCCTTCCCCCCACCCCCCCCCAACCTTTTTTTTCTAAACTTTTTCAACAAGGCCTTTGAATTAAGGACGCATTTTTGATCCCTCAAATCTGCTTGACTTCCTTGCCAACCATCTCCGGTCTCTCCACCTCCCACTCGTCTCGTAAGATAGCAAAGGTCAAGTCCGTCACCAACAGGCTCTGTCCCAGACTCCACACCAGCGTAATGGCATAGAAAAAGTTTGCGTTTCCGCTGCCGGCGTAGATCCACAAGTGATAAAACGCGGGACCCAGGAACGTGGCGTACAGGAGCGTAGCCGACGCCACGTACGTATATCTCATGAGGGGAAACACGTGCCAGTAGAGGGGGAGCATGGCGAGAAACAAGCTCGTGTCCGAGATGGACGGGTACGGCTTGAATATGGAGAAGATGCCCAGGAGGATGGTGAGGACGGCGAGGGGTTGCGTGCGGATGCGAACGGTGAGGCCGCCCACGTAGGCCGTGAGATGGAGCCAGAAGACGGCGAGGAAGAAGGCGCGGAAGGAGTCGAACATTTCTATGAAGAAGTACCACCAGAGGCCGACGTTGGGCGTCAGGTCTGACAGCGTGAGCTGGATGCCGTATGTGCGGGAGAGGAACTCCCATGAGTTGCCCGTAAGGAGGTAGGACATGGCGAGGAGGACGGCGAGGCAGGTGGTTGTGACGGCCATGCATTTGGCGGCGAAGGCGAGGGGGCTGCCGGTGCGGCGGCTCTCGGGCTGGCGGTCGTAGGAGAGGAGGACGAGAGGCGGCAGCAGGAGGATCGGGTACATTGAGAGGTAGGACGCGAAGGAGAGGGCGATCATGGCGTTGAAGACGGAGCCGGAGACGGCGCGCGACACGGCGTGCAGGATGGCGCATGCTGTGAAGACGCTGGTTGATCGGCCGATGCAGCTTGCTATGGTGAATGGGTTGAATAGGAAGCTTTTGCGTGAGACAGAGGAAGCACACGTTAGTTTGATATGTGGTTGTTGGGCTGCGCAGTCAATCGAGAGGAGAGAGAAGGGGTTGGGGGGACATACGCCGCGGCGACAACTAATCCAGATGCTCGCTTCCCTTTCCGCGGCGACGCAAAGAGCCTCGATTGCCCTGCCTCTCCAGAGTCGGCGATTCTCGAGAGCGCATCCGCGCTCAGCACATCGACGAGGATGTATAGGATCGATGTGAGGATGGGCCAGGCCTTGACGTCGGGGAGCAGGGAGAAGAGCGGGAGGAGGAGAGGAGCTTGGTGGAAGACACCGCCGTCGTAGGGCCAGACATTATGGTTGTAGAGAAACAATCCTTCTTGTACTGCGCCGCGTTAGCGAGGATTTGCATTGGTGACGCCCGTGCGGGAGGGAACAGACTACAGCTCACGCTCACTTACATCGTTTGAAGCTGGTGACGGGGGTGGAAATCTCCACGCGCCCTGTCAATAAGTCTGGCAGACCGGGGAATGCGACGACGAGGAGTAATCGGAGAAGCGCGGCACCGACGTACACGCCAGCTTTGCCTCGTAATGTCATGATTGAGGCCATGGCATCTCTACATGGCATTGCGAGGGTTGGAAGATGAGCCGTGTTTATGGCTGGCTTGGCAAGTTCGGTCGGAGTGGGCGGGCCGAAGGTTTGGTGGTGGTGGTGGACTGTGGAGTCGGTTGGAGTCGGTTGGTAGAAAGGGATGCCTCCCGACTTGAAGGGGACTACCACGTATTCAGGCAATACGGAGTATAATGAGGGTACGATGGCATCGTAATTCACCCCAAGGATCCACCGGTAAGACGTACTGATGAACTAGCTTGACGAGGAAGACGTGCCAGAGTATCCCAAGATGTATAATACCCCCGACTTGCAACCCGCCAGCCGGGCGGTGAGATCTGCTGCAGGCAGTGGAGACCGCGCTAGACTCAAACTAGTTGGAGAACTAGGCGGTGGATTTCGGCAATAAAATTTCCAGCCTGCTGCAAGGGAAAAAAAAATCGGCATTGGAAAAGCGCCCCGCGACCCTTCTTTACAGCCAGGAAATCACATTATTGTCGACAAGGTATCAAAGTTGGCACAATGCCTCGGATAAAGAAGAAGGGCCAGGCCGGCGCGGCCAAGAACTACGTTACCCGTAACCAAGCCATTCGAAAACTTCAAATCAGCTTGCCTGACTTCCGTCAGCTCTGCATCTGGAAGGGAATTTATCCTCGCGAGCCCCGAAGCAAGAAGAAGGTCTCCAAGTCTTCCACGGCTTCCACGACATTCTATTACGCCAAGGACATTCAGTACCTTCTCCATGAGCCGCTTCTGCAGAAATTCCGGGATCGAAAGGTCTTGGAGAAGAAGATTTCAAAGGCATTGGGCCGTGGAGATGTCGGCGACGCCAAGAGACTTGAGGGTAATGCTTCGCGGCCCGACAAGACCGGCAAACCTCGATACACGCTCGACCATGTCGTTCGCGAGCGCTACCCGACCTTTGTCGATGCCTTGCGAGACTTGGACGATTGTCTTTCCATGTTGTTCCTCTTTGCGAACCTGCCTTCTACCTCGAGCGTACCTGCCAAGATGATTGCTCGATGCGAGAGACTCTGCCTCGAGTTCCAGCACTACCTCATTGTCTCGAAAAGCGTCACCAAATCTTTCCTCTCCATCAAGGGTATTTACTACCAGGCCAATATTCAAGGCGAACATGTTCTCTGGCTGGTGCCTTACAAGTTCAACCAGAGAATTGTTGGCGACATCGATTTCAGAATTATGGGAACCTTTGTCGAATTCTACATGACCCTTCTCGGCTTCGTCAACTTTCGATTGTACACGAGTGTCGGCCTCAAATACCCTCCAAAGTTTGATGCTGTCAAGGATGAAAATGCTGCTGAACTGGGTGCTTTCACTCTAGAGGGAAAGACCTTGGTCGGCACCGAGGAACCCAAGAAGCTCGAAGATGCTTCTCATGAGGTGGATCCCAGCACTCAAGCTGCCGTCAACGAGGTGCTCAAGACCTTCCAGAACGGCACTGAGGAAGCCGCCGCCGCCGCCGCCGCCAAGGACGCTGAGGGAGATGGCGCTGCTGATGACGAAGTACAAGCCAACGCTGGCACTATTGACAAGTTCGAACCAGTCGCTCCGGGCGGCGATGTGCTCTTCCAACCAGATTCCAGCCCAAACGATCACGCCAAGTTGTTCTCCAACTGCACCTTTTACCTCTCTCGTGAAACGCCACGACAGCCTCTTGAATTCCTGTTGAAGGCATTCGGGTGCAAGCGTGTGGGCTGGGACCCTGTGCTCGGTGATGGAGCCTTTACCACAAACGAGCTGGATCCCAACATTACACATCAGATTGTCGACAGACCTCCTGTCCAGGCTGTAGCGGAAGAAGATGGTGAGGGTGAGGGCGAGCGCGAGGAGGATAACCAGACGTCACAGAAGCTGGCTGCCAATCGCCGAGTACCAGGACGGATATACGTTCAGCCTCAGTGGGTATGGGACTGTGTCAACGATGTAGAGCTCAAGGAGCCTCACTTGTATGCTCCAGGAGCACCGCTTCCACCGCACTTGAGTCCCTTTGTGCGAAGCGTGCAAGGCGCATATGATCCCACAGTGCCTTTGGAGGAGCAAGAGCCCGCAGAGGAGGCTCTGGAGGCTGATGAGGACGCTGACGAAACTGTTGAGGGCATGGACGTGGTAGAGGACGACGACGACGACGACGAATGTGATGACGAGGATGAGGATGAGGATGAGGGCGCTGACAAGATGGACGCCGAGGTCGAAGACGATGAATCAGCGGACGAAGATGCGCTGCGCCAACAAGAGCTCGAGGCTGAGCTGACAGGAGCCCCGATCAAGGGCAACTCAACCAACGGCAAGGCCAAGGCCAAGGACCAAGCTAGAAAAGCCTTGAGCAAGAAGGCTAGAGAAGAAGCCGAGGACGTGGAGCGAGCCAAGGGTATGCTGAGCAAGAAGAAGAGAAAGCTTTATGAGCAGATGATGTACACAAATAACAAAAAAAGTGCAGAGGACCAGAAGTTGAGGGCCAAGAGGAGAAAGCTGGAAAAGGAAAAGGCAAAAGGCAAGGCATAAAAGGGAAGTGAAATATCTCTAGTGTAAGGGCGTCGAAGTATCAATCATAAAATAAATGGTAAATAAATGGTAAATAAATCGCAGCTAGACCCTTTTTTTCGCGTGCTTTTTTTTTTTTTCTTCTTCACCACCCACCCACCAAGAAAAGGTGGGACCCACTTTGATCTTCACTTTTCGCGTCGTTCATCTCTCCTAAGCAAATGCCTCAACATTCAAGTTCACGACCTCCGAGATCAAGAGGGCGTCTTTCGCCAGACTCCCCGACAGACAAACACAAAGAGCATGGAGTCGAGTCCTCCCCCGGCCACGCAGTGGGAAGACCTCGACAGCGATGAAATCGGCTCGGTCGCCTCAGAAGACCTCTACAAAAACAGACCGAACCGATGGACGGGCACAAAGTCGACATGGCGGGACTTGACGGGGGAGGAGCGCATGCTCTGGCGCTCCATGCAGCAGGTCGTGGACCGAGACCTGGCGGTTCATCTATACGATGCGTTTGCGCTCAAGAGGCAGGGCTTGGACCCGAGCACTGCGCAAGGGCTCACTGTGAAGCTGGTAAGCGAAGGTGTGCGTGTCTCTTGATGGCGCAATCATCCAACCCTCCCTATTCCTTCTCGAACCATTCGCCGGCATTCACCGGCATTCACCGGCACATGATATCGTACGGGGGGCAACTGGCGCTGACTCGAGAACTTAACTTGCCCAGGACGACGGACAAGACGCCGTCTGGGCGCCACCCAAGGCATGGACCGCCTGGCCGCTGCAGGAGAAGCAGGTGCCGAGGGAAGGGCTCTTCAAGGAGGAGACGGACGAGAATGAGGCATTCACGCTGCGCAAGAAGGAAGACAAGCTGCCCAGCACCGAGCTGCAAGATGAGCTGGGCGCGACGGTTCTCCGACTGGCCAAGCAGCGGTTTCGACGGCGCCAACGACGTAGACAGCACCAGACCAGACATGTCCCGGTACAGCCCTCGATCGAGACGCCCTCCAGTCCTGTTCCGTCTCGGGATGAGAATTCGGGAAACGAGTCTCTGCTCCCATCGTCGCCTCCCGGGATGGACGAGCCCAGCGACAAGACCAGCGACAAGACCAGCGATGATGATGATGGCCCCCCCTCTTCATCCGACGCAGAGAGGAGAACAACAAGAGACTACGAGCCAACCGTCTCAACAGACGACCACCTATCGTACCATCTCCTCCGCCCGTCCATCCGCCACATGCTCGCCCAGCTAGACCGCACGCTCACGATCCTGCACAACGCCCGCGTCGCAGGCCTAAGCCACCTCTCCGACTCGGCCTCGTCCACCGAGGACGACTCCGACGCAGGCGCAGGAACCCCCCGCAAGCGAGGGAGACCCCGACGAAAACCCCAGCCTGTCGGTCCCATCCGGTCCCGCACGCCGTCCTCCCCCTCCAGGCGCGGCCGCCCTCGCAAGGTTCACGCGCCATTGGGCGGAGAAACCCCCGAGGAGATGCAGCTCCGCGTCGCGCGCCAGGCACACAGACGCCTGCCGTGGACAGAAAAGGACCAGGAAGCCGTGTTCGAAACATGGCTGCGCCGCGGTGACCTCCGCCGCCTCCGCCGCCTGGAGCAGCAGCAACCTCACGGCCGGCCCGGCTCGCCCCCCCCCCAACAACACCAACAACACCAACAACAACAACAACAACAACAACAACAACAACCCGCTCCGGCGGCGAACACGGAAAAGAAACTTCGGAGATGGGGCCTCCGCGACTGGAGCGACGTCCTCGGCGCAGCGAGCCTCGCGGGATTCCCCCCCGGCGTCATCGCGCGGAGCGCCCAGCGCTGCGCCAACCTGTTCGGACAGGGCATGATGCTCCGGCGCCTGGACGAACGACCCTCGTCAAGACCGGGCTTCGCAACGACGGAATACCGCCCCGACAGGATCCGGTTGTCCGCCTCGCCCTCGAGCGACGATTCCGACTCTGATTCTCCTCCCGAGGCGATTCTCGCCCAGAAACGCATCGCCTCCCGCCAGGCATCTCTTGCGCGGTCCCGGTCCCGCTCGGGCATCTCCTCGCCCTCCTCCTCCTCCTCCTCGCCCGTTTCCTCTTGCCGACGCGGGCGCTCCCCCGGGCAATCTGCTTCTGCTTCTGCTTCTGCCTCTCACTCGCGGTCGCACTCGCGGTCGCACTCGCGGTCGCGGTCCCGCTGCTCCTCAGCCGGGCTCCTCTTCTGCCCCGTACAGACGTGTCATCGGGCGGCGAATGGGTTTGCGAGGCGCGCGAATCTACGGCGCCACGTGCACCTTGTTCATCCGGGGTGCGCCGAGGAGGGGCAGGACGAGCAGGACGAGTCGGATGATGAGGTGGTCGGGGCGGTGCACGTGGATGGCTTCCTCAAGACGATTCATCCGGGCAGAGGATGGAGGGGGGAAGATGTCGTGGCGAGAAAGAGGTGGAGATTCCGTCGGCAGGCGGGCATGGATCGAGACCGAGACCGAGATGGAGATGGAGATGGTGAGGAAACGAGTTGAGTCGAGATTGCAGTTCATCGGGGCCAATAGCGCGCAAGATACCATACATGCATAGTCTTTAGAAGAGGGCCGTTTTGTTCCTTGTTGGAAGCGAATCGAATTGGGAACCGTCTTCCCGTGCCAATATATATAAAACGTCAAAAGGGTATCTAACCACCTGCCTGTAACCCTGCAACAAAGATGATCCAACCCACCACGCCATCAAGATTAAAAGTGAAGCCAAAATGAAAATGTATACTGCTTGTTATCAAAACTCCAAGAAGAAAAGCCCCCCCTCCCACCTTCCAGGTTAGGTAAATCCCGGGTTTGCTAATGTTTTTTGTCCCTGTACAATTTTTGGTGTCGGCCGTTTCACAATGTCACCGTGTCCCGTCCCGTGTGGTGTAGACCGAGAACACGCATGTCACGCATGTCACGCATGTCGCGCATGTCCGTTGGCAACACGCTCTCAATTTAGCCGCGGGCTCCTTCTCCTAGACAAGCTCTGCTCAAACGTGCTCGGCAACATGTTTTCTCGCCCCTCCATCAACACAGGCTGTCTCGTGATACCCTTTGCCAGCCGAGGGGTTGGCTTCCTAAAGCTGGGCATTGTGTGCTCTGGCGGCATGGATGTGGTGCTCGCTCGTGGATCAAAGGCTAATGCGCCCGTCGCCAAGTTCGTCGTCACGTTGGGGTTTACTTCGCGCAGACTCGTGCTGGCGCTCGACTGCCTCTTCGCGACAGGCGAGCTCTTGTGTCCGACATCGGGGAGAACCATGGATGAATCGATGGACTCGTCACTCAACAGTGATGCGGGTTCATCGTCCATTGTGGACACGATAAGATCATGGGGTTGCGTGCGAGGCAGCTTCGTCGGATAGTGATATGTCGCCTTCTGAGGGGTGTCGCCCGTGGGTTGATATTCCTGCAATGATGTGGCCGAGATGCCGTCGCGCAGGTTGGCCAGCGGCTGGCATAGTTGCGATTCAAGAGGCTCTAGTCCATCACGAACATCGCTCGTGTCCAGCTCCATGCCTTCCCCGAGGTTCTTAACTCGCTCAAACGAAGTTTTGAAGTGGGCCGAGATGTTACCAAACGACTGTTCCACTGTATTTGACAATGCTTGAAGAGACTGGTTGTGAGAATCATGATGGCTGGCGTTCTCTGATTTGGCCCGGCTGACAAAATCGTCCAAAGCTTCCATTTGTGTGTCGAGGTCATCTGTCTGCTCCTCGGCAACCCGGGCGGTCTCGGCGTGGATTGACTTGGCCACGTTCTGTATGGCCGTGCTCTGATCGCTTGCCGTAGTCCAGTCGTCCTTGAGTTTATTCTTCAGCTGTTCGCGTGATTTCTTGACGTCATCCATCAAGTGGTTCTCTCTGTTGTCCCAGCTCTCCATGCCTTGGGTATATTGCGCCATGGCAGTCTCCATGGACGTGTTGGACTCGCCGACGCTTTTCTGGATCAGCGCTACTCGGTCGACAAGTCGCGCCTCTTGCGCTTCGGCCTGGGAGTTGAAGAGGGAAGACATTTGCACCATCAGCTTCTGCCTGTCCTCGGCGGATTGGCGGCGTTCTTCCTCCAGCGCCTCTTGGACACGGGTCGAGAGGCTTGTGTTCTGCAGAGCAATTGTGTTCATGGCGCTCTGCAGTTGTCGACGCAGACTGTCAGCCTCACTTCGCTGCGCAGTGATGTGTTTGACGAGATCCTCGAATACCGACTTGAAATCTTTACCGAGGGTGCTATACGAGTTGTGTAGCTAGCAGGAGTGAGCAAAATGTGTGTCTCTATTGTTGTCAATCCTGTGCAAAAGGGAAACTTACCTGGGTGTGAAAGACGGCCAGTTCTTGCAACATGTCTCCCGAGATTTTTTCGGCGGCGTGTGACATGAACTGAAGTCTCTCCCCAACCTTTTCCTTGACCGTGTCGCGGATGGTCTTGATCTCGTCGAGAACCTCATCCATCTCGTCCCTGGAACGCTGCTTCTGCTCCAGTAGCTGCTTCTTGGACTCAGCAAACACAGTGAGATGCTCATCCAGAAAAGCCTGTGTGGACGAAAGCTTTTGCAGCTCCTCTCCCACAAAAGAGCTCATCCGTTGCGAGACACTCGCAATGTGTCCCAGCTGCTCCTCTTGAAATTCCAAAACCCGCCGCTCCACCATTGTTGTAACATCCCCAACCTGCGCCTGACACGTTCCCCAGGTCGCGCGGTTCAGTGATTGCAGGTCAGACTTCCTCTTATTCTTGGCACGCAGGCCCGTCACGTCATGAACCGTCTTGTGAAGCTTGTTGATGAGCTGGCCCCCAATCTCTGTCAGCTTTTCTTCTGTTTGCTCGTGCGCCTTTCGCAAGTGTGTCTCTTCGGCGAGGGATCTGCGAGTCGCAGAGAGAACAATCTCCGTCTGATCGAGAACCCCCTTGGTATCGTCGAGCTGGGCCTTGGTTCCCTCGTGATCCTTCTTCAACCCCATAAATGAAGAGTTTATGGCGAACAGCTCGTGGGCTTTGTTCCTTAGGTTTGTTTCCAGTGTCTCAATTTTAGCGACCTGCTCCTCCATTACAATGCGGCGAGTCTCGCTTTGTGCCGTCAACTCCTCATATGCATCGTTGGAGAGATAGACGCCGTTGCGCTGTCTTGTCGAGATGAGTTCGCCCTTGAGTTTCTCGATTTCGTTGGCAAAGTCGTTGAGTAGCATCCTTTTGTTGAGCATCGGGTTCACCTGGGGCTTGTTCTTGATATTCTTGGCGCGAAACGCGTAGTCGAGGGTCGAAATCGTCTCTTCAAGGTTGGCCTTTGCCGGTGATATGGTGGCGATAATGCAGGTCTTGGTGCGACCGCCCAAGGAATCTTGAAGCAGACGCGTCAATTTGGACTCTCTGTATGGTATATGGGAGTTTCGATCCACCAGCGCGTTGATAACACGGCCGAGCGTGAGAAGTGACTTGTTGATAAGACCAGCTTCAGCAGCCCGCTTGTTCTCGGCTCCAGATCGTTGAATGTTTTCGCTTCCAGCCAAGTCGACAAGGTTGAGCTTGCCAGCACTGATAAAGTCGTCGACGCCCTGGTCGTTTGTCTTCTTCACATAGGCGGTGATGGTGAAGACGGTATGACTTCGCGAGCTCAAATCGTTGCACTTTGTCGCTGCCACCTGGCGTTTCAAGCTGCCATCCTGAAGCACCTTGATACCCTCGGAGGCGTTCTTGATGTGTTTCTCCTCCATGCCCTGGACTAGCGTACCTGCATGTCCTTTTCTCGATGCATCATCATAAATCTTGAGCTTGGCGCTTTCGTCGATTGAGAGTAGATCGCGTAATTCCTCGTTGTACAGTTCAATAAATGAACACTTGACGCAATGTTCACGATCGTCTATTTCGAGCTTGTTGAATAACTGGTGTAGCACGCGCGGAATAATGCCTGCCTCGCCGGATAACATGCCCAGTGTTTCACTCATATCGCCAGACATGGTGTATGTCTTTCCCGTACCGGTCTGGCCGTAAGCAAAGATGGTGCAGTTGTATCCGGCGAGCATCTGGAGTTCGTGTTAGACGGCGCCATCAACGCGTCCACCTGGGTGAGTGGGTGAGTGGGTGAGTGAGCGTCTGAGACATACCTCGTCTAATATTGGCTTGACTGTGTCATCAAACACCATGTTCTGATCGGCGGCCGGCGAGTAGACGCGATCAAAGGTATATGACTTGTTGCTCAATGAGTTGGGGCCGAGCATCAAGCCGACGGCTTTGCCCTTGACGCCGTCTGCTTGCACCACGACGGTACTATTCTCTTTGATTTCGCGTTGATTCCGCCCGCGACATCTGACAACAACATTGATGTTTGTTTCCTCGCTGCCACCGCTGACGCTGCCACCGACTTCGGATTCATAGTCACGTTCCTTGCGCTTTGTGCCCGTGGTAGCCGTTGAAATGGAATCAGCAGGGGACGTCGCGCCGGCGCGATCTGGGATTCCTCGGGCGGCGCTTGATGACGAGGGCGGCTTCATTGACGATGATCGGACGGGAGGCTGTCTCATGGTGGCGAGGCGACTGCCAGCCGCTGAGCGGATGCCGGCGCTCATTGTTGACCGGCCGAGCTCTCGATCGAAACGCGTAGTTCGCCGCGAAGCCATTATGGCTGCCGTCTCCCGTCGAGGACGCGAATCGTGACGAGTGGCCGAATGGGTCGCGTCGAGGTTCAGACCAGTCGCTGAGGGCAGGTGTGAAAAGTTAAGGTATATAGAGTCAAGCAATGCACCACAACCAGCACCAAGCCAAAGATGTGATGTTGGGTGCAGAAGCCGTCGTTGCACAATCATTGTGGTGGGGAAAAAGGGGGGGGGGGTGCCCCATGCAGACAGACGCACAAAGACACAAGACAGACATGGCTGCTTGGATCAACACTCACTCCTTCCTCACTCCTCTTGTTGTTGCTGGGACAATGCCACCCTAGAGCCGCCACCCTAGAGTCGGCCCGCCACGAGTCCACGACGGCTTTCCGAATGCAGATGCGGATGCAGAGAAAGATACGGATTAATCAATTACACATTTGCTTATCCGCAGGGCTGGCTACCGGTCGCTTTTCCGCTGTCAACGCTTTGCTCAATCGGGAACACATCTGCAACTTCATCGGCTTGCAAGAACGGCTGGACGATCCAGCAGCACGTCGTTGCATGTCCAAATGACCGGCTCCAGAACTTCATCCACAACATTGCCTCCCTCATACTATGTATTTTTTTTTTTTTTACTGTCAAGAATGCCAGAGGATTCATTAATAGCCGCAATTTGTTTTCGAAAATCGGTCAGGTGACTATATACTCAGCACGAGATCGGTTTAGGCGGCCAAATCCTTGCTTCTCACGTCAGCAACGTCCATTTATTGGTGGATTCAAAGCATCCCGACAATGGCGGAACTCCACATGTGCAACCTCATTCATAGCCCTGCAACTGCCGCATTTGCAACATCGGGGCCGTTGGCCGGCGATCGGCACCTAAAAAACGCCCCGATAAGAAACTCCTGATTGGCCCCGAGGGTCGCCGAAACTCCGTTGAAGCCTTTTTTTTCCCCCGTCTGCAAAAAGAAATGGCCCTTTCGGCCCGTCAAAGAGCTCCTCATCTGTCTCACCTCCTTGATTACTTTCTTCCTTCCTAATTTAACATGGTTCGATCCCCCCCCCCGAAGAAATCCCATTTATTCCTCTTTCTTGCTACACAATTTTGAGACCTTTGACGGAGAAACGGCGCTGACACAGACCCGAGAGAGCTGTACGCACTACGTCGTCAAAGGCCACTCACAGCCGTTTGCGCATAACAAAAAGTAGATTAACAAGGACCAGAAAGAAACAGACATCCAAGGAAAAAAAAAAAGAAAAAAAAAAGAAAAGAAGAATGGCATCCGACGCCGCCACCACGCCCGATCGGCGGACAAGCTCAGAACGGACCGTCGACGTAGGACGAGATGCCCTCCTCGAGACCTCCCCCAAGCACCCCAAGCACCCCAAGCACCACGATGAGAAGAATGCATCGCAACCGCAAGACCACGGTGATGTCGAAACCGCGGCAGCTCCACCCGCAGTAGCAGAACCAGAAGCGGGACGAACGCAACTCGAGACCTTCCTGGTCGTGTTCGCGCTGTGTCTCGCCCTCTTCCTCGCCGCGCTGGACATGACCATCATCACGACCGCCGTCCCCACCATCTCGAGCCACTTCGACTCGAGTCTGGGCTACATCTGGATCGGCTCGGCCTACCTCCTCGGCAACGCGACCTTCGTGCCCATCTGGGGCAAGATCTCCGACATATTCGGGCGCAAGCCGGTCCTCATCGGTGCCGTGGCCATCTTCGGGATCGGCTCGCTCCTGTGCGCCATCAGCAACAGCATGGGGATGCTCATTGCCGCGCGGGCCATCCAGGGCGTCGGCGGCGGCGGCGCCATCGTGCTGCCCAACATTTGCGTCTCGGACCTGTTCTCCATGCGCAAGCGAGGCCTGTACTTTGGCATCCTGGGCGGTATCTGGGCCATCGCGTCGGCCGTGGGCCCCGTCCTCGGCGGCGTCTTCACCAGCAAGGTCTCGTGGAGGTGGTGCTTCTACATCAACCTGCCCTTGTCGGGCGTCGTGCTCGTCATACTCGTCTTCGTGCTCAAGCTTCACAACCCGCGGACGCCCGCGAGGGAGGGCCTCATGGCCATCGACTGGCTGGGCAGCCTGCTCGTCATCGGCGGCACCCTCATGCTCCTCCTCGGCCTCGAGTTCGGCGGCGTCCAGCACCCGTGGGACTCGGCCACCGTCATCTGCCTCATCGTCTTTGGCGTCATCGCCGTCGTCCTCTTCGTCGTCTACGAGTCCCGCGTCGCAAAGTACCCCGTCATGCCCGTCTCCCTGTTCCGCCACAGGACCAGCGTCGCCGCCTTCTCCCTTTCCTTCATGCACGCCTTCGCCAACATGGGCGGCAGCTACTGGCTTCCATTGTACTTCCAGGCCGTCATGGGCGCCACGTCTCTGCTCTCCGGCGTCTACCTCCTGCCCTTTGTGCTCTCCCTGTCCTTCACCTCGGCCCTCACCGGCATCGTCATCAAGCGCACCGGCAACTACAAGCTCCCCATCATGATTGGCGTCGCCATCATGACCCTCGGCTTCGGCCTCCTCGTCGGCGTCGGCGACGACAGGAACTGGGCCAGAATCATCATCTTCCAGATCATAGCCGGCATCGGCGTCGGCCCCAACTTCCAGGCCCCGCTCATCGCGCTTCAGACAAACGTCGAGCCCCGTGACATTGGCGTCGCGACCGCTAGTTTCGGCTTCCTCCGCCAGCTCGGCACCTCCATCTCCGTCGTCGCCGGCGGCGTCATCTTCAACAACCAGATGCAGGCCCAGAGGGGCTACCTCGAAAGCCAGCTCGATCCGAGCCTCGCCTCCGTGTTCGCCGGCTCCCAGGCCGCCGCGAGCGTCCACGTCGTCGCCGGCCTGCGGGGCAACGATGCCGCCGTTGTCAAGCACGCCTACTGGAATGCCCTGCAGAAGATGTACATTCTCTTCACCTGCACGGCCTTTGCCGGCCTCGTCATCAGCCTTGGCATTACCCAGAGGAAGTTGAGCAAGGATCATACCGAGCACAAGACGGGACTGCAGTCCTTGAAGCACAGAAACGAGGGGGGGGGGGCAGTGGACGACGGCGCTGGCGCTGACGCTGAGAAGAAGGTGAACATGATCCCATCGTGTTGAGAATTTTTTTTTTTGTATTTACCTGATTTTGTTCCTTTTTTTTTCTTACTGTTTGCTTATTGTTCTGAAGAGAAGGTAGGGGCCTGGCGTTTCCGGGATCTGCATCAATCACTGTGGTCGGAAGAATTTCGCATTTCGCATTTCGCATCTCGATTCGGAACGATACTCAAAAGCATAGCGCACATGACCCAATAGTATATGCCTATAAACAACTGCTGCGCACATCTTCCCGACGCCGGCTCTGTAACTTCCCGTTCCCTACCCATGTCTCGTTAGCAAGTCCTCTAAAACACCGTCACCGTATTCACATAGTCATTCCTCAGCACCTCAAACACCAACCCGGGAAACCCAAACAGCGTCGTCGTCGAGTCCCCGTTTGACGCGGTCCTCCTGGCGCCGCTCTCTTCCCATCCACCCAGAAACTCACAACTGCTCCCGGGGCTGTCACCCCACCCCCGATTCAACACCATGCCCCTTTGCCGTTGGGGTTTCTGGCCCACCGGGTACGCAGATTCCCACTTGTTGTTCATGCGGCGCTCGATGTCGCGAAACGACGTCTCCGACGTGATTGCCTCTGGGTAAGAATCATGGTCCTCCAGATAGGCTATGTCCCAGCGGCAGCGGCGGTGGCGGTTAAACTCATAGGAGCCAGGGACGTTGCCGTGAAGGACAAGCTTGGTGGCGACTAGACGATCGGGGTGGTGGGATTTGATAGGATTACTTGCTCCATCAGAGGAGGAGGAGGAAGGGCCTGCGTTGCCAGGACCATCGGGGGGCGCTTCCGAGGGTTGTGTAGCCGGTGAGAGGAGGATATCGAATCCGAGGTAGAAGTAGTTGTAGAAGCACTCCCCGGATGGATTCGCACTGTCTGCTAGTTGGTCGTCGATGGCCTCGTCGTTTTCGGAATCATCCGAGCCAGTGTTCATGGACGACTGATCCGTGTCAGTCAAGTCGTCCGGGCGGTGGAAGTCAACCACACCGGCACCTGCACTGGGTCGACCGTGCGCGTTGCTCGTCGCGCGCATCTTGTGAATAATCATTTTCTGCTCGTTCTTGCGATAAATCGCATTGGGCGGACCGAGTTCCATGACGAGCTCTTGCGGTGTCGTCTCGCCGAGTTGGATCCGAAACGCATTGTTGGTCCACTTGCGAAACAAGTCCAGTTTGCCCCCGCCGTGGATCCGAACAAGAGAGACTTCGTCGGGATACACGTCCTTTGTGCGCGGGAGCACCGACGTCTGTTTGACGCTGGGAAGCGCCTCCGTCCAGAGCGTCTGCCGCGCTTCGGCCCACGAGGTTCCGCTAAAGACTGCCATGGACGCGGCAACCTGGCTTGGGCTTGTTGAGGACGACAGCAGCGTCACCACGTCCTTGTCTGGGGAATAGGCCGACTTGGCGAGGGGAAAGTTGAACGCGACGCCCGGATAGGACAGGACGTAGGTACCGTCCTCTTGACTCCCGCTCGAGGGAGGGATAAACTCGCCGCCATACGTGGGACCCAGCAACCGATGGTAGATGTGTCGAAAGGTAGGCCCCAGGGACGACTCTCCTGGGATGGGCGAGCCTGGCGCCGACGTGCCGTTTGCCGGTGGCTTCAAAAGATCCCTATCTTTGAAGGTGACGTGGTTTTTGGTAAAGTCGACCACCTCGATCAGTCGCAGCCGCTGCTCGGGGCCATCAAAGCGCAGCCGGATGCCGTTGTGTGGCAGTACTATGCAGACCGGCTCAGTCACCGGCTCTTCTGGGGAGTAGATGACTTCGAGTTTGGGGAAGCGCTGGGGCTCGGCTTTGAGGCGGGTGAGAACATCGTGGAGGAATGCACCGAGAACCAGGAAACCCAGCGCTCGCCCGGGATGCAGCTGTGCCGCGAATAGCGACATGTTGAGGCCGCGCGGAATTCAGAGACGACAGCTGGAAGAGGCGGAGCGGGCAGCAGTGAGTGATGCCGAATCACGGGGTATTTGTGCTATGATGAGACCATCAGGTACGGTCGTGACTCGTGAGGGGTATGAAGAAATCGCAAACGTTGCAAAAGATGAACGGGAACCGAGTCGATGAGGTTCGACAAGGTACGTGCCGTGCCTATGTACTACATCTGCTCCGTACCGTATTGACAATTCCATTCCCATAGTTGGCCATGTGACGCGCGACGGGGAGGGAGCCCCTGTGGAGGCCCCGCTGACCACTGACCTCTGACCTCTGACCACTGACCACTGACCTCTGAATCACATCTCCCTCGAGTCAAGACTGACCAATTCCGGCACCACGTCGGCAACTCGTCCATCAAGTTGTCAGGTACCAGGTATAGTACACAAGCGGCAGCAGCTGCCAACGCTATTATTATACACAGGATATTTCAATTACCCATGAGAAAAACACCTCACCTCGCCTCACCTCGCCTCACCTCGCCTCACCACTCCTCAACCTCACCCTTCCTCGGTCGCTGCATGCGGATGACCTTGTCGCAGTTCAGCAAGCAAAGAGGGTCGAATGCCTTCTTGATCTACACACGCACGCATGTTCATGTTAGCAAGGTGTTAAACACGATATATTAGGTTCGACTGCGCGCGGAAGGAGGCAGAGGCGCAACAAAACGTACCTGTCGCATGGCATCGACTGTCGACTCGCCAAGTTCGTGAGGCAGGTAATCTCTCTTGACCAGCCCAACACCGTGTTCGCCCTGGAAATCTGTCAGCTCTCTTGCTCATGCGCCCGCCCCGAAAGCCCAGACGAAGAAGCATAGATGTAAAACCCACCGTCACGGTGCCCTCCATCTCAATGGCTCGCTTGACCATCTTGTGAACAACCGCTTCGGCCTTCTCGCGTTGCGCCTCGCTGTACGTCAGGATAGCTGCGTGACCGTCAGTGCAAAGTTCGCTGACCGAACCAACCCCAAGACGGACGCGAATGAAAGTGCTCACTGTGGAAATTGCCGTCACCTGCATGCCCAACGATGGATGCCGTCAGACCGCTCCTTCGCATGTCTTGCTTGGTTTCCTCAATCAGTTGAGGTAGGCGGCTCATGGGCACAGCTACATCGCCCGTCCACACCCTGTCTCCCTCCTTCATCACAGACGTGGTACTCCAGAGGGCTTCCTTTCGCGCGCTCCATAGCTCGTCTTGCTCGTCTTGACTCTTGGCAAACTCGAAGCTCTTGCTTCCGGCCTGTCTCGCCAGTCCTTGAACCTGTGAAATCTGCTCCTTGACGCCCGCGGAAGTGCCAGAGAACTTGAAAAACAAGGTTGGCGCCTCTTGCCATGACCGCGAGGTCATCCCGGCAGCGTTGATGAATCTCATCTGGTTGTCGTCCAGAATTTCAATGGCAGCAACGGGCACGCCCTCGCCCACGACCTTGCTGACGCAGGTGGCGGCATGGTGGATGGATGGGAACGTACACACGGCAACACTGGTCGACATGGGCTTGACGGTTACCTTGAGCGTAGCTTCCGTCACCAGACCCAGGGTTCCCTCCGATCCAATAAACAGCTTGGTGAGATCGTAACCAGCTGAGCTCTTTCGCGGCCGTTGCCGGGTCTTGATGATGGTCCCGTCGGCCATGACCACCGTCAGACTCAACACCCACTCGCGCATGGTCCCGTACCTGTAGGCGTTCGTGCCGCTGCATCCAGTGCCAACCATGCCACCAATCATGGCCCCGGGGCCAGGATCGGGAGGGAAGAAGAGGTTCTGCTTGGCAAGGTCATGGTTCAGCGCCTCCCAGCCAACAGCAGGCTGAACAACGACATCCAGGTCTTCCTTGTGCAGCGCGAGAACCTTGTTCATTCGGGCGAAATTAATCGAGATGCCTTTTCTTGTCTGCGTGAAGTGTCCTTCCAAGCTGGTGCCACCACTGTAGCCAACCACGGGGATGCGTCGCTGATGACAGATCTTCATAATCTCCGACACTTCTTCGGTGCTGCCTGGGTAGACGACGCAAAATGGTTTCTCATCTGGCTTGGGCAGATGCGTCGACCACGTAGACCCGGTGTGGTGCTCGATATCCGTCTCGAGTGTGCTGACGTTTTCCTTGCCCAGGATCTTGACGAAATCGGCCCATGCGGCCTGCATGTTTTCGAGTTTGGTATTGTGCTTGGGGTCCCTGAGCTTGGAAAGAGGCAGAGTCGATGCGGGTTCGGGTTCGCGGGGCCAAAATGTGCCAAGGTAGTATGCGATGCCAACGCCTGAAAGGAAAACTGTAGTTTCTGCCAGTCAGCCACATCTCCTCTTGTGCCCCCTTTCCTTTCCTTCTTCTTTCCTCATCTGATCTGCCAAACCTACGGAAGGTCACCATCCAATTCCTGGAGGGATCCGTCATATCCCTCCACCGTTCATATTGCTCCCGCTGTTCTCGCTCTCGGCGCAATCGCGCACCAATACTACCCATGACCTGTCCCTGGAAAGACCTCCCCAGCTTCATCTCGTTGCCCTGACGTCGTGGAGGTTTCGGGTTCTCTGGTTCAATTTCGGTGGCATAGCATCGTCTTGCAGCTTGGCCGTGGAGGACACGGGCTGCCGCGAAGCTGCTGGTGTTGCAGCTTCGCATCGCCCCGAGTCGGATTTGCGCCATTGCGGGATATCCGAGCACCGCTCTTGTGCTGGCAATGCTGTAGATGCAGCAGACAACAAACAGCATCCGCCTGCGACGCTGCGACGGCAATTCGCGTGTCAAGGAAGGTAGGTCACTGCGCCGGGTTGCGAGGTTGTCTCTCGCTGCATTTTTCACGTCCGAGCTTCTGAACTTTTGGGCGTCCCGGATTTTTGTCCGACCGGCTATCGCCGCATCAAATCTCCACCAGGCCAGGCGGCTGATCTACATACTCCGTGCGGATTACTTGGCGCCGCTGCCGCACTATTACTCTCCGCACTGTCGTTGCATTGGCTCGCCATTACCGACTTTTACTTTGTATGTTCAAAGTTTGGGCTCTGTAGTAATACAACAATCGTACTTAACATCAATGGGATGTTTGTCAGCGGCCAACAAGTTTCTCAATAGAACCTCTGTGTGCCTGACTCTGACTCTGTCTGATGTTTACATCACAATCAAGCTGACTGAACATGAAATAATCGCTGCGACGCCACAAAAGCAAACCCCCCTATGCCAGCAACGCCAACAGAAACTATCCTTCCCAAACGGGGAGCTTCGATTGATTGTCTGGGGCCAAATAATAATAATAATAAAAAAGTCACGAAGTCTTCCAGACCAATTGCACATTGAAAGTAGGCGCTGCACCATGCAAGTGCGCAATATACGCACTTAGCTCTTGGTCTTGTTCGATAGGCAACGGTAGTTCTCCGCCTTTACCATCCTTCAAAACACCCTCGATACGTATACACATCGTCCCAGGAAACTTTTCAGCGGCTATCTGTCGGAGTTCTTGTACGGAATCGGACGTGAGAGTCGCTATCCACAGGTGCGAGCCGGACAGAAAGCTCGATGATGGGTGGAGCCGCATAAATATTGCACACGCTGTTGACACTGATTGTACCTGATGATACACAGGTGTTGGAGTAGCTGCCGGGGTGAACTGGGATTGCACGAAAGACTGGTTCATGAAGGGTGCCTGGCCATCCGATCCGAGAAGCAGCGATGACCCCATCTGTGACTCCAGCGGCATACTGGCCACCATCGACGATGAGCTGAGAACGCGAGATGGGTGCGGTAGCCCATTTTGAGACGACGAGGCTCCCGACGAGGCTCCCGACGAGGCTCCCGGCGTTTGTGACTGAAGTGATTTGGGGACTTGCGCTCCCATGGTGCTGTTGGCTGGACTAAAGGCCATTTGGGATGTGTGAGATACTTCCGACATGGTGTCGAAGTTTGACCCTGTCAAGGTTTCTCCCATATCTACACTGTTATTGCGCGGCGATTTGCGTAGGCTCATCCGAGGAACTTTGTTTCGACGCTTGGTCACCGGCAATATCTCTGGGGGGGATGATAGCTCCGGTGATTGATTTGGGGATCGCGGCTCCGGCTCCAGGTCCGGCTCCAGGTCCGGCTCCAGGTGTTGAGGTTTTGGCTCATTTCGACGCCGTCCATCTCGCTGTCTTTTCAATATGTCTTTTGCCAAGACCTCGAGAGCTCGTCCTTGCTCGTGGTCCATATTGGGGAGTATCTGCCTCAGCTTTGGCGATTTCCTTCCCCAATCTCGTTTTAGATTCTCCCATTGCTGGATAGTAGCATTGGACTTGCGAGTCAACCCAGCTTCGCCAAGCACTTGGTAGAACGCCGACCGCATCTCCCGGAATTGTTCCGGATTGATGCCCAAAAGATTCTTCGCCTGGGCTAATGTCATCCTCGCCTCCAAGATGCGCATTCGTTTGGTTACGTCGGTGCAGATTACTTCGAGTGCCACTTGTCGGGACTCAATCTTTTCTTGGACCGACCAGACTGCACGTTGAAGTTCCGGCATCTGTCGAATAAGCTTTTCTTTGGCAGCATCCCATTTCACAACTCCGGCGTCTGTCTTCTTGATGATGCCCTCAGCTTCACAGATTTGTGTGAAGTGTGACCTCAAGGCACGGTACGTGGGGATCGTAAGGTCCAGCATGATACGTGCATTGTCAAGCGTAGTTTCTGATGGGAAGCGAACGATTCCTCCGTCTTGGCCTGCCGCGCCGCTCGCTTTTCGTCTCTGTTGTCGTTTCGATAACTTGACAGGAGCTTCGTCACGAGACAAGCCCTGCTGTGACTCGGGAGAAAGGGTATCCTGTGTTAGCTCTGTTGTCGGATCTTGCGTCTCCTCCTCTCCTGACTGCATGTCCATCCCCCAGGGTTTGTCCCCTTTGGCCATTCTCAGAAGCCATCGGTTCCGAACACGGACTCGCATGAGTTCCCTTGTTGTGATGTCAAACCCTTCCTCTTCATTCAGAATCCGCAGCATTTCGCGCTGTGCGAGATTCTTCTCCCACAGCTCCTTGACGCGGCGGACCACCCGGTCATTCTTGTGAATGTTACGCTGCTTTAGCGGAAAATTCCAGCGGCGGAACTGAGTCTGGAAAGCTCGTGTACTGGAAGAAGGTTAATACATTGTGAGTCCGATGGGTCAAACCAAGTCACAAGAAGATGGCAGAAGAACAACGCAGCAACCGTCGCAGGCAGCGCGGGCAGCGCGGGCATTGGCCATGCACGAGGGGGCCAGAGGTGACTCACCTCGGCGCAAAGTCATGGACGCTTTTCAAATGGTCCTTGATCTCGCCCAGGGACTTGCCCTCCTCGATGTACAGTCGATAACATGTCTGCTGATGCTCATCCCATTCGTAGACCATGGTAGCATGGATGGCGACGTCGTGACATTACCAGTCACTTGCAGATACATGCAATTTACGAGTGGAGCGATAGTCTCGGTGCGAGTCGGATGGATGGTGGACAAGCTGGGTTACAAGTTGGTGGTGCTTGGAGGTGTGTGTTGTTGAAGTCATGGACTGGAAGGAGGTGGATTCATCAACCAATGCTTGCTTACTAAAAAATAAAATAAAAAGACCCTGGAATTGGAGCCGCTCCTCACTGGAGTCTTGCTTGGCCCACGTCTTTCTTTCCCGAACAAGCGCTATATAATCGAAACGCAAGCTTCAGCACTCGACTGCAGGTTGCGCGTCCAGCGGGCATGAGCCGCCACACGCATGGACCACCCTTTGTCGTCCGTGTCTGAGTGCGAGTCCTTCACAGCTTTTTCTTCTAGAACTTCTTCAGGCTGGAAAACCACAAGTAAATGTCAATAGTACTCAAGTCTTGCACAATCATGATGTGTCCGAAAAAGAGAAACGCCCAGAAAGAAAAACACTTCCGGCGACAACATGGCCAGCTTGAACAAGGAGTTGTCCAAGAGTCAAATAAGGCGCGAAGGCACCCATCACATGTCATCGAAAGCAAAATATTGCCCGTCAGCATGATTCTTGGAAAGCTCAGTATCATAAGTCACCGTCTCACCGTCTCACCGTCTCACCGTCTATTAGTCCCAGAAGGCCTTCCCATGTCGCTCTCCGCAGTCTTCACCGACGCCTGCTACAGCCGGAAGGGCGCAGCCAAATCGTAAAAGCTGCAAGCCCAACCCAGTTCATCGAGCCGAATAAAGCCCCTCACGTTTTCACCAGAAAGCCATCAAAGAAACCAAGTGTGTTCGAGCAACAGTTCGCGCTCACACTCACAGGTCCGTCAGCGTTGCACACATTCATTTCCACAAAGACAGCCTGGCGTAATTGTATCAAAGGAGACGTGAAAAATTTACGACTGTCAAGACGCCATATCAAAAGTTGTGAAAGAGTTGTGAATGGGTGGGCACACACTCGTGAGCAACAAAAAACAAGAGCTCGAGCGATCAGTGTGCACAGCCCGTATGTTGATTTCTCAGGAGACTACGTGGATCTGTATTTTTCACATCTGCTCATCGAAACAAAAGGGGCAAGGCAATCAGTAGTAATCAGTAATGCGAAGTTGTAGTCGGGAATCTTGGCCGGTGTGGCTTTGCGTGGACACTAGTAGAATCAATGGTGTTTGGACTTGTCCAGTGATATCTGGTCGCCAGGCAAAGAATTACGGAGTACTCGGCACACTGCTTTGATGACTATTGCTTTCATGCGGGCCATGTCGGACGCCCCGATGTTGGGCTTCCAGTCGATCGCAGATGGGGTTGGTTGATGAGGGCACGATTACGGAATACATATGTACATATGTACATATATACGTAAACATATACATACTCGTGTGGTGGGGCGGGGCACGAGTACAGCGCTGATGGTGCGTCCGCAATGGGAAAGGCCCGAGAATTGTGGCAGATTGGCGCCAATTTGTCGCCACCAGCCCCTGATGAGGCATTTTGACAGACAACTCGAGACATGAACGCAGTTGTCCGGGGAAGGGAACGACGAGGTATTGTTTTCAATTTTTTTTGTCTCAGTGTCCCACATCTCAACGCCTCGGGGTGCATACGTGGTGCCAGGCGGCGCAGGCCACACCAGAGATAGAAGATGGGCGATCCACATCACATCAATCACCATCTGACTTTTGAACCAACGGGAACTTGTCTCAATTGAACGCAGATCGGATGGTGCGGGTGGGAATGCGCGGGCGCGTGGTCTACCAACGAGATGCAGCAGTACCCCGATGGTCAAGTCAATGCTCATCAAGGACTCCGTGCTCCGTCCGCATTATCTGGTAGATGCAGACCGAGTCCGAGTGCCATCCGCTGTTGCATGTTGCAGAGACATGAAGCGTTGCTCCACAGTGCGATGACAGAGTCAAAACACTTGGTTGGCTGTGGCGATTGAACTCGGATTGGCTTTGGCTTTGGCTTTGGCTTTCTTTGGCTTTGGCTTTGGCTTGGCTTGGCTTGGCCCCAAGCCCGATGCCTGCTTGTGAATGCAGCCATTGATGAACAAATGACGGTTACGAAATGTCAATGCTCCGTACCACCGTCGTCTCGGCAGCAGCGGGGCAACCAAGAGCAAAACAATCTTGGAACGGATCCCTCCGTGCGGTTGGATTACGGATGCATCGCTACGGCACGCCATCTGCATGCAGCCTCGCCAGCTGACTTGTTGGGAGGCAGAAAGGCCCGCAAACAGAACAGACTTGCTCTGCTTCGTATTACCCCCCCACGATAAACACCAGATAGCGATGTTCTGGTGTTGCGAGACTGGGTGTGTGCTGTGCCCACGGCGACGGTGGCCTTGCAAGTGTGACGGGAAACAGCGTTATATGGTTCCGCGTGAGAATGTGTGAGCGCGGAGGATCCGCCTGCACCAGACAGAGACGAGAACAAAGACATTGTTTTGCGAAATGAAGATTCATCAACGCCTTCCTTGGATGGCAATTACGCTTCCAAGCCAAGTCTAATGAGACAGACCCATTTGCCAGGCTGTTCCTACTCCACACAGAGCAGCATCATCACCGTGGCTCAGTGGTGAGTGGCTCACTCGTCGTGGAAGACTCGGCAGGCTGTGAACGGTGTGCCCGGACCATCATAATACACCTTTTGAATCCCTGGGCTGCTTCGTCTCGCTTCGTCTCAAGCCATCGTTTGATAAAGTCATTGCGAGGGCAGCTCCTTATTCGTCGCCGTCACTTCAAATAATGTCTTATTAAACCCTGTTGGACCCCTGTGGTCGACTTCTTTCTTGCCTGGCCAATTCCTCGATTTCCCTTCCCCAATGCTGTTCTTGTCCGCAAGGAGTCACATCTCGTCGTTCCTGCTGGGACAGTCTACACTGCAGGACGCAGGCCAACAACAACAGAACACCGCTTCGCCGCATCAGCCGTCGTAATCGGCAGCCTGGGTCATTTGACTCTCCCGAGGCAACAAAGGATTCCGCCAAGCAACCCCTGTCGTGTTCGTCCTAGTGGCCCGGGCCCCCCATCCCCCACAACACACGTTCGCAAGCGGGCGTTTGCTGGATGCCTATTAGCACATTGTCTTCCCGTTCCCGAACACCTCGACCGGCTATTTGCCTGCTTACTCTCTTCGTTCTCTGGAATCTGTTTCCCTCGTTTTTGGCTTGTTAGGCATCGTGTTTCTTGGTGAGCCTCGATCGCTGCGAATTGTTTGCAGAGTCCGGGTCAATGCGTTTGTGTTTATTCGAGGGCGTTTCTGTGTAACTCTGAGCGACAAAACAACAGCAACAGCAACAGCAACAACAACAACAAGCTGTGTACGGGGATGGAGTGAGTGAGAGTTGTGCTGCCACCGTTGCTGTACGTGAGACCTGGAATCCATACCCAGCAGCATTGCCCGCCACGACACCTCTTCAACATCGACGACGGCAGCAGCATTAGCAGCAGCAGCAGCATTAGCAGCAACAAAAACAAGAGCAAGAGCAACAAGACTCGACAACCGCCCACGAAGCTAACGCTCGCTGACTCGGCCTCACAATGGCGTCCGTGACGGTCCATTCGGGTCTTTTCAGCCATTCCACAGGTAAAATCTCCAAATCGCGAGGTCGAACCGTGGTCAAGCCCATTCTCAAGAAGCTGCACTCCCACTCGGATCGAGAGTCGTCACTCGACCTCGACCGCGGGTGGGATGATCAGCCCTCGCCGGGTTTCGCCGCTGGCCCTGATTTTGGCCCTTATGATAGTGATGGATCTTATCATTATTCAGCATTAGCGTTTGCCAACACACGGTCTGGACGTGACGTGAGTTTCTCACTTTCGGCCACGGACATTGCTGGGCTTGGTGGTCACGGGGCAGGAGCACTGGCGGCAGGAAGGGAAGGAGCACGATCCAAATACTCGCATGTGCGGTCGACAAGTGGCAACTCCCACACTTCGTCCATTGCGACCACCACGAGCGGCCGCAATGGCAGCACCTTTGTTCACCCCTTCCAGCAGACACCCTACACCTCTACGCCGCCTCTGTCGTATGCGAATTCAAGAGCGTCCTTTGAGAACGGAATCACTACTGGATACTCTTCCACCATCACCGAGGACGACGACGACATTGACACATACCCGTCCTTCCACTCCACCTCGACGACACCTCGGCCTGCTCTCTACCAGTCCGCCTACTTCCAGCACCCCAACCACCGTCGTCCATCTCTTGCTAGCCAGCGCACCAGCTCAATCTCGGATGGAAACCAAACGGCAAGAATCTCTGCGACGCGTTCTAGCTCGGCGCAGGCTCGGCCGCTTGGCACCGCATCTGTGAATCAGAGCAAGTCGGAACTCAATCCGAGCACCGTGTCCTCTGTGGCAGCGGACTCGCCGCTATCATCCACGGCTCCTTTGGGAACCGCGGCGTTAATCTTGTCCTCGTTACAGACCAATTTGACGTCGTCTCCGGCATCACCCATGTCGCCCTTACGCAACTCGCTGGACATGGGCGGGTTTCGCATGCGGTCTCGAAGTGAAGTCGACACGTCGACTCACCAAGAGCAGGTTCGCGAGGCTCGCCGCAAGTTCGAGGCCAAAGAGCGGGCCAAAGAAGAAAAGTACGCACGAGAGCAGCATCGCAAACAAGAGCGCGCGGAAAACAGGGAGGCCCATCGGATGGAAAAGACGCACTCTCGTCTTCGCAAGGGAAGTGGAGGCAACGGCAGCGTGTCCAGCAGCACCATGTCAAGTGGTACGGACATTCGAATCACAACATCGAGGAAGCAAGATGCGGTCTTTGACCGAGCACAAGAAAAGATCGACTTTTCTACCCATGGCTACAACAGCACCCACGACGGACAGAGTGCTCCTACTCGAGCCGACAAGGTCCATTTCACCTCACCACACAAGAGGACCAAGACAGCCAAGCGCAAGACTGCAGGTGTTTGGACCGCCTTTGTCCTGTGGTTTCGGACCCGCCTTTTGAAGCTCGGCAGACGTTAGGAGAGAACCACAGGCCGAGCAGCCGAACCACCAGCAGAAGCTTGGGACATGGGCACGATCATGACGGTTGCCGAGTCCTATTTTTCCATCACCAACAACACCTTTAAACCATGAAATCAGACCTCCTCCCCGTCACATACGCGCCTTGATCACGCATGAGATTCAGATCCCACATGACGGCAATTTTCGATGGATCGACCAAGTCACATGGCTGTCTGGATATACAAGGATGAAACCTCAAAATCAGCAGCCGGCCAGCATTTCAGGACTACAGAACTCTATGACTTGCCGGCCTGTCCATTTTGGCTATTACCAAATCACTCGCCTTTTTTTTCTTTGAATATTTTTTATTTTGCATGGAGTTATTGGACGGACAACTTTCGGACGGCTTGCAAATCATCATTATTCATTTTCCTCCCTCAGTACCATCCGGCGTTTTACTTACGACTGCATCAAAAGGGCTCGGGGGCTTTTTTTTTTCGGGAGGGGAAACCTTGTTATCACGCGCAAAATGTTTTTGGAAGATAACCTGGAGGTCAAGAAGCAGATGACGCAAGATGGCAGGGAGCGCAATACTCGGCTCACGACGGTTGGCTTAGCGTTTTGTGATTCTCCATTCTTCATACACACATATATATACCTATTCCTCCCTCACTTGGCCGTTGTCGGCGCAACGAGTCACGCAGTACGTTGGGGCTTTGCAGCGTTGGTTCACGGTGGCTAGGTAGCAAAGGCGTTTTGTCAATAAAAAGAAGTTTTTTTTTTGTTTGTTTTTTTCCACAATCACGTGTCTCGATGGTGAATGAATATAATCTTTTTTTTCTTTTCTCCACTGACACTCATGGATGGAACACTGCTGAATTACTCGACGAAATTCTGCGTTTCACCTCCATATGACGGCGTCCCATCTCCATCACAACTTGGCCGAGCTTGACGTCCACGGGGGTTCCACAACGGATAGTTGGACGAGCCATGGCCGACAATATCCCTTGAACCGGGCGGCCTCTTGCCCATGAGCCCATGAAGCTTCACATTGACGGGTCCGTGTGTCCGAGGCCGACGAGCGAGTCGGCCATGACGTTCGGTGAAGCCGAAGCCGTTGCGGGCCGAGGGCCGGGGGCCGGGGGGGGGGGGGGTGACGCGGGCGTTGGGAATCTGGGAGGCTCGTTTCTTTTTGTTTTATTCTGGGGAGAGAATGATTATGAATCATGCTCGGTCAAATTCCTATCATTAGCAGGGAGGCCATTATTGATGATTGGGATGTGTTTTTTTTTCTTTTTTTTCTTTTTAGCTCAAGTGATTTTGGTCTTTATTCACAGTACGGTAACCTATGATCTCGTAAAGATGAATGATGGGAGGGAAACATGGAAAGAAAGGGCAAAGGTGAGATGAAAGACGCTGATGTATTGGCATGGTGGTGGTGTAAGTCGGGTTGTTGGAATCCAACCAGTTGAACTTGGCTAGACCAGACTAGACTTGGACTTGCCGTGATTCTAGCGTTTCTAGTCTGGTCTTGCCGATCCAGCCTTATCTGCATTGAAAAAAAAAGCAAGTACACGATACCTCACTTGGGATAGAATGGATGCCTCTGAAAACAACACGGCGTGCAAAAGAAAAAGGGGGCCAGAAAACAACTGCGTTCACGACATCCCCCCGTCTCAACTCGGCACGAGGATGAAAGGCAAACTGACTGAGCCGACCAGCTGTCACAAATTAAATGGGTGCTTCACTGTCCCCTGACCTGAATACCGTGTGGAGAAGAGACAAAACTCCCAAATAACGGGTAGTTCGTGTCACCGGCTGCGACGAACCCCCCCCCGGACTGCCTTTTTGTGAAAACTCCCATCACACCATCATGCAAGGTTGGTTGTGGAAAAAAGTAGAAGAAAAAAGGCTCATCCGATTTCCACGTTGCCGCTGTGCTTCCCTCGCAGGTCTCGGCATGGGAGGCAGGCGGGCGTGTACATGCAAGGCGCGAGTGGCCAGATGTCGAGATTCCTTGTTCCTGGGACCCCTGGGAGCTCAAGCTGTGGAGGGGAGGAGGGAAGTGATGTCGTGTCCGCCATTTTGACTGACCCGAAGACAGGAACCACACAAGAAGAGGTTTTCATCTTCTCAAGTCACAGTCACCGTTCAACGGTCACGACAAATTGTGAGAAACGACATGATTTTGAACAGTCAGCGGGTGATTTTGTCAACATGCTGGTCCTCCTTCGCTTTCAATCAATAACTCTCTTCTTCCTGGGCTCTTACAAGAGTCTAAACAAGTCGTGAATGAACTAGGCGAGATCCAAGACATGAATTGCTTGTGCGGGTCGTGCAACTCCCGATTGTGTGGAACTTGCTGTCGCAACATGTGATGAGTCCTTTGCATAACTCGTTACCCTGGACGGGACAATCAATCATGGAGCGCGTTTGTTCTGGAGTCTTGACTGGTGAGAGAGAGTCTTGAGGAGTCTGTCATGTTGTGCCACGGAACCAATCGCCTCGCCCTGCCTTCGACATGTCCAGAGGCTGTCTGTTTCCTTTGTTGACTGATGTCCTTTGTTGAACCCTGTGCACTGGAAAATTCCTGACAAGAAGCGCTGCGAGTCAAGTTTTGATGGAGCTTGCTCCAAAGAAGAGGCGTTTGTGATAAAACTTGGTTGAGGGCTGTTGTCACACAATGGTCCGGGACACAACCCGGTGTATATGCAGATGTGCATTTTCAAGATGCTCAGACCGAATCTCACACAGGAGAAGCCTTTACTTTTTTCATCTTTGTACCACCGTGATGCTTTGTTTCGGGGTAAACAAACGGGACGCTGATAAGAGAGGGAAAACAAACAGCGCAAAAAAAGAACAAAACCCTGCATCCGTCATGCATCCGTCATGCATCTGTCATGCATACTGGTTCCACCCCACATTGTCCCAGTCTGTTGTTTCCTCTCACCTCTCTCTCCACACACACACACACACGCGCGCGCGCGCGACCTCTCTCCTCTTTGATTTGATGCCATCGGCGCCGACTTTGAGCAGTGAAAAAAATCACATGCTCGTAGTATGGTGACCTGACAGATGCACCAAGATGAGCGCCACAGAGTTTGTTCGCTTGTTGGGCCGTTGACATCTCAAAGGATGCGTTGCACTGTGTTCCGTAGAAGGGTCAAAAATAGATGATGGACTCGAGGCATCTGTGCCAATTTTGACCTGGCAACGCGAATTATTGATGTGCGGCATTTGTAATCCGTACGGACTAGCAGACTTGGATAATGTACTCCGTACGCACGCATGCATGCACGCACATGCATGATTCATGAGCTCATCTTTCTTGACAGACCTTTGATGGATTCTTTCTTGACATGGATGAGTTGCAAGACTTCCAAAGACTTCCCCGCGTACCTGAGACGTCAGCCCGCATGGCTAACAAACAACCTGTTCATGGGACATGCAGCCAGGTAGGTGGGTGCGGGCCCAAGGACGCACGCAAACCCCCGGCTGGAACCTGTTTCGAACCTTTTTTTCATGATTGGCGAAAATTGTGAAGCCCGTAACATGTAGATCGAGATTCTACGGCAAGTCAGTACTCGGGCTGAAGCCATCTCTGCATCAATGAAACTGCGATGGAAAATCCGTCTACCAAGAGTGGATGGGCTGATGGGAGGGAGACCTCGGGCCAATTCCACACACACATTTTCTCGTACATGCAGGGCGCCCTATAAAAGTTAGTAATATCTGCTGGACCCTGGACGAAAGGGATACAGCATGTAATAAGCCCAAGATCTAATCCGTATTCCGTCAGCTGGTTTCGGCACGGGAGGGTGGGATTCTCAGCAGCCTGCCAATAAGTCGGCGAACTGCAATCGGTGGTTGGGCAATGCGAAATCTTGTAGTCTCTTTTCCCCCTCCAATGTGTTCGAGACGTTCGGCGCTGTCTGAATGATGAACTTTTCTTATTTTCCTCTTTCCCTTGGTGGTAGCTCACATTTGGCGGTGATGTTTGATGCAATTGCTTCGCCATGCTGCTATTCCTTGTTGAGAAGCGTCCGGTCTTGTAACACTACTAACGCTCGTCAACATGTCAATAGTATGTTTATGCTATGCGTCAACTGGGGCCCACGTCAGATCAGCGCGAGCCTTTTGTGACGCCACCCGGCGTGCCATCACGTCTGGTGTCGCCGGTCCCAGCCGCTGCCTGTTTTCAATGGCAGTCTTTCTTTTCCACTTCTTTTCCGCCTGAAGAAAGAATGCCACCGCTGCTAGCGTTGAGATGGAGTAATAGTTGGAGAAGCTTGTGGGGAAGGTGGCAACAACGGTTGAGCCCTTGTAAGACTCCGGGCGGCGTGTGGTCGACCGCGAATGGCGTCTTCCGTACTCCGTAATCCGTACATTATATATTTATATAAAACGCACGCACGACGCACGACGCACGACGCACGACGCCCGGGCGATTGGGCCTTTGTTCCCAAGCAAACACTGCCAGGCCCGCCAGATTTTGATCAATGTCGGAACGTTGGAAAATAGTTCATCATATTCCGCGCTGAGGCTTCGCCTTGATCAGTGAGAGCCATGTTGCAATGATGTTTTTCGGGCCAGGCGAGGTCTTATTCGCAGGGACTAAATCGGCCGCCCGCCTGCCCGCCCGCCAGCCCGCCCGCCAGCGGCAAACAATTGATGGGCGAGGATGAACGTGGAGCTGGGGGTCCAATTGCCAAGTTTTTCGGTCGGCCCGCGGTTGGCTAATGGGCTGATATGATCGGAGGGATATCGCGTCACCTTCTTCTGGCCAGAGCTCCAGTCCATTCGCAAGGCATCTCTGTGAGATAAGTCAATCGCAGAAAACGCGTGGCATGTTGCAGCGAGAGGAGCGCAGCGCAGCACTACACAGGCCGGGCGAGGACAGGACGGGTCCAAGTCGAGATGAGATGGTCATAGAAGAAGGTGCTCCGCGAGTTGGTCCATCCGCCATGCAGCAAGTAGGCCTGGTACTTATTAGTAGTAGCATGCTCACGATGCCCACTTGAGTGGCTCAAGTGCTGCTCTTTTAGCAATTCACGCCCCCTCCTCTAGCCGCCGTGGACCCCCCACCCCACCCCACCCCACCACATCCCCATCCCCAACTGGACTGCGAGCCATTGCCTGCTACGAGTATTAGTTTGGGTCGATGTTTTTTTTGCTCTTGTACAGACTTGTCGCCTTCTTTGTCACTGAATATTTGTGCACATGCATTTGCCTTGTCTGGGACCCTCTCGGTTCTCCATGTTCATGCATGACATGACATGGCTTTTTTTGGTCGTTATTCCATGTATTTATTTATCTAGGACCCTGTTCCCTCATGTACCACATAAAGAAAAAACGTCACCCATCTCTTGAGAACTGGGTTTCTGGACCATGTTTAAATAACATACAAGGCATACCTCAGGTTGGGTTAATCGCGTCTTTTGTTTCTTTTATTTTCTTCTATGAAAACTTCTATTTGCAAATTTATTCTTTCCTTTTTGCTTGTTTTGTATCCTGTGCTAGGTTTACGATTTCATCACATCGGCTTCCCTCTTCGTGCATCGACTGGAGGTGTACTTTGGTCAAGTCTCGCACTTGAGGTCTGGTTCTGTTGCATTGTAAAATCCATCAGTCCGTTGATGAAAATACACTGCTTTCATTTCAGACTCCATATACTTAGTCCAAGTGAGCATATGAGCAGACCTTGTTGGCCTCTAATCGGTTGAAGCTGTGGCTTGGCCAACGACATTTTGCGGCTCCTCGTTTGCTCTTTCCGCACAAGTGAAGCAAGAGGTGGCAAAAAAAATCGCACCATACACCTCGCCCGAGCTCGCTTGCGTGCACAGAGACTACCAGGAAACGAACAAGGAAAAAAAAAGCCTACTTGAATAATCCCATCGTCTTCTCGTGGGCCTCCGGGGCCTCTTTCTCGATTCGAAAAGACAACAGCAACGCCCTATGTATCTCACTTCTGTTGGCCTCGCCCGCATGTTGAGGCAACATCGAGCCGTCACATGCGTACCTCTGCATCTCTCTCATTCGTTCTGTCCAGAAACCATCATTGGCTTTTTTCTACAGTGAAATCCTAAACAAAGTCATGGAACGCTTCTCGTACGATGTCGCAACGCTCGTTTCTAACGCTCTTGGTCACTTCGAGATATCCTTCGACTTTTGGTATTCCACCACCTTTTGGGGTTGGGTGTTTTGGTGCTTTTGGTGAGCATAAGCCCTCTTCCCCCTCCTAGCTGAAATCTTCATGTTATTATAACTTTTATTAACCATTGGCTTCCATTGGCAGGATTAATCGATATCTCAGACTTCTCGTCCACTGTGTGAGCCACTGGACGTACAAATCGAAACCGATTCCGGCGAAACCGAGCTTCACGCATCGAGATGTGACAGTAGTGATTCCCACGATTCACAATGCTTTCGAGGAACTCCGGCCCTCACTTCAGAGCATCCTCGCATGCCAGCCCGCGGAACTCATTCTGGTGACGACCCATGACAAGAGCAAGGCATTGAACCACCTGGCGGAGTCATTGGGCAACCCCAATGTGAGAGTACTTCACACTCCGATTGCGAACAAACGGCTCCAGGTGTGTGAAGCATTGCCAAAGGTCAAAACACCCATCACCGTCATGGCTGATGACGATGTGACTTGGCCTTCGACCATGTTGCCATGGATTCTTGCCCCATTCCAAGACCCCAAAATTGGTGGGGTTGGAACCTGTCAACGAGTGAAGCGTGAGTGGACTGGCTCATGGGCAACCCGCACATGGAACTGGCTTGGTGCCGCCTATATCGAACGCCGAAATTTCGAAATTTCTGCCACTCACAAAATCGACGGAGGTACCTCATGCATGTCGGGCCGAACCGGAGCATATCGCTCTGAGATCCTATCTAGCCACGAATTTCTGCATGGGTTCAAGAATGAGAAATGGAGGAACTGGATTCTGAACGCCGACGACGACAATTTTGTCACCCGCTGGCTTGTCAGCCACCAGTGGAAGACTTGGATCCAGTACAATCCTGAATGTGAGCTCGAGACCACCCTCGAAAATGGACACAAGTTCCTCTATCAATGCTCCCGCTGGGCTCGTAGCAACTGGAGGAGCAACTGGACCAGCCTGATTACCGAGAGACATGTCTGGAGGTGAGTGTTGATTTCACTGCAAGGAAACCACGGCTAATCATGATTCTATAAGTCAACAATGGTGGTGCACATACGCGCTCCACATTGCCACATTTACCTCGTTGGCCTTTGCTGTGGACCCACTGCTTCTTGCATCCTGTTGGTGGGCCACAGCTGACCGGGACATGGGGCACCGCCGATACGCCTTTTGGGCGCAATTCGTCTTCATGTTTGCTTTCACCAAGGTCGTCAAATTAATGGGCTTGTTCAGGCGCAATCCCAGCGATGTTATTTTCCTGCCAATATCCATTGTATTTGGCTATCTCCATGGCCTCATCAAGCTGTATGCTCTTTTCACTCTCAACATGGTATGTTCTCACGTCGCTAAAAACCGTCGGCGTTAGGGCCTCAGAGTTGACTCGCTGGTCTTTCTTTGCAGACTTCCTGGGGCAGCCGGGCTGATGGTGATACGAATGACGAGCAACGACTGGCGCCCGTCCCTCAGCCATCCATTGTGATGAAGGTCCCTCCCGGCAATGGCTCTTTGATCCGGTACAACGTCCGTCAGAAGGGACGACAGACGCCCGTCGGATTGAGAGACGACAGCTCGTGGGAGAAGCGCGGCTATGCCGCTTACGACTCAAGCACATCGTACATGCCGATTCGGGTCCCACAGGCGCTGTTTGCGGATGCACAGGGCCACACAAGCTTGCGAAGCTCCGAGGTATTCTGATTGTGATTCTCTGATGAGCCAAATTCAGACGATGCAGTAAACTGCAAGGATCCTTTTATTCCATGTGGAGCAATTGGCCATTGTCTACATGGCTTTGTACTATCAATTGCTTCTGTTTTCGAGACCGTCTGCACTTGGTTGCCGTCGATGGCAAAGGCTTGACAGAACTTTGCCTCCTCTTTGCCTCCTGCATCCTATCTGGCGTTTTGTTCTTTTTCGACCTAATTTACAGAGGGGGCGGGTAATCTGTTTTCTTTGAATTTGCCCCTTTCATCAAAGCGGCCATACTTTTTGACCTGAGATGTTTTGTTTTTTTCTTCACCTTACCTTTGCGTTCTTGCCTGTTTTTTTTTTTGTTTTTTTTTGGTCAAAGGGGGAAGGTTTGTTCCCATTCCCAATACCGCGGAAACCGCACTGAGCTGTGGTCAAGGGTCATTTTAGAGGGTTTCGGGCTAACAAAAGTTTTCTGCTTTCTCGTATATGAAGTAACGGCCGGTGTCACACCAATTTGAGATGGATCGGACGGGCATGAATACTTGCATTCTTATGATTTTCGCTTGGTTGAAGGCTATCGAGTCGATATGTGGTACTCGACTGTATTTTTTCTAAGGGGCTTCTTGGTAAATCACAGGCTGGGCCGAGCAACAGATGTCTGGTGTGCATGCTTATTCAGTTGGTCACCACTCCGCGCTGCTGCAGGAAGGTAATTGATTCTCTGCCTGGTTGAGACGTTTCTGCTTTTACCACGAGTATATGGCAACAATTGAGTGCAACGAGATGATAAGTGAGATTGAGTAATAAAATGGGCGTGATGCAGCTGCATGATAGAGACTAGAGTGTCTCGATGGCGGCTCGTGTGATGCACAGCGTCGGCACCAACTCCGGTCGTCAGCAAATCCTGGCATCGGCCCATGTATTGTGTACCATGACTTGTCTTGACACGGTCTACCGAGCTAAAGTACCGGTACCATGACACCCCGGATCGTGGATGGGGGCCAACTGAAGAACCATTCTACAATGACCGGGGGTGAGGGGGGAGGGGGGGTGCACTGCACAAAGCGTACACTAATGCAGGTATGTCGAGACACTTGCTTACAGCTGATATTTCAAGACGGCAGCGAATAAAAGTGGTAGGTAGGTAGGTACCTAGGTATTCTTGTGGTAAGGTTATCTTGTTTCGGCCAATGGCATTCACCAATAATGCCGACGAGGGGACTCGTCCCAGATACTAGCAGCTACTCCGAAGAATGTCATCGTGGTCGATTTCTGTCGGGAGAGCCTGCGTGCCGCGTTGAACCTCTTTTCTTTCACGCGTGCATGACAATCGCTGCAGGTCCGGGTGGCAGGGAGGGGAAGGGCGAGCCAGGCTATTCGGTAGAAGAATGAATTACTGCACGGATTAGTCCGTAGAGTCGACTCTGTCCTTGGTTGGGGCCATGTCCGTACGGACTTATTGTACATCAGCACAAACAGGTGGTGAGGCCAGTTACCAACCAGTCTTTCTGTCTGGGAGGGGGCAAAGAGAGGGGGGGGCGAGGCGGGCAATGTCTGTCTCTACTGACTATGCTCTATCATCGTTGCACACGCCCCCTCCGTTCCAGAATCAGCCCCTGCAAGCTCCCCAGTGCACCTTCCCGTCTCAAAACCAACTACCAGAACTACCAGAAGAAAGCGATGGGTTAACCTCCCACCTCACAAACGGATTTGAGTGAGCCGAAGTACGGATTGGATGAATGTTGATTCATCTGGGGCGAATGGTCATTTGCTCGCTCACTACCGGCAATCTGGCTTGTTGACAGACAAAGTCGCCCAATGGGTGTTTAAGCTACTTTTGCACTTCTCCAGGCCGTCCCGCTAGCGTCGATTGAAGGCAAATTGTGGCTGAAGTCGCTGCTCAGGACGAAGCGAGACAAAGCAACGATTACTCTTCGTCCATTGGCTTCATCCTCTTTGGAGCCATTTCCTATCTGTATAGCGGCGCATTGCTCTGATAGTCACACCAGCCGATGCACAATGACGGGCTTGTTCCTTCGACGGTGGGAAGTATATGCATGCAGTCGACGCTAGATTTACGTCGAAAAGTTTCAGACGCCCATTTGAGAAAGAGCCGACAGCCACCCCCCCCCCTGTATCATGTACGGAGAGATACATCTGGACGCAGTGCAACTCTTGCAAGTGTGTGACACCTGCAGCGGCTTGCATTAGTTTTAGCTGGGTTGGTTCAAATTCTTGATCAAGGCGAATTCGAGGGCCTGCACAATCAAGGTCTTCGTTGGATTGGGGTTCTGATGCAACACTTTCCTGTGATAGATGACATAAAAGTGTCCGAAGCCGATATTGTCAATATTTTCCCATGGCCGCATCGTTGCAGTTGCCAGGCAAATAGTAGTTTATTAGTACGATTCCTTTCGGGAAGCTTTGTACAGGATATGCCACAGATGCACCGTCGATCGCATGGAGTTCCACTCGGATCCCAGAAGGCAGCAAGCAATACGAGGGTATAGATGTTATCGAGGACATCTAGCAAAGACGACCCCCTTTTGTGCCCCCTTTTGTGAGTGGGAATTGTGGCGTGACAATGTCATGTTCCGTACAGGCAAGCACGCAACGCACAGCTACTAAATCAACCTCACCCGTTACCAACAACGGCTCGTCGCGGCGACACGGTTCTCATCAAACGCCCAGATTGCAGATCGGCACAAGCACTTACACATGATGCTTTACACGCTCAGAGTCTCGGGTTCAATGCGTTTTACCCCGTCCCTAGCTCAATGAGCAAAGGACGCTCCTTGGCAAAACTGCCCCAACAAGCACGTCTGACGGACGGTAATTGATGATGGCGATTGGTTGAGAGACTACCGTACGAGTAGAGAGTGGTTTGAGTTGGGATGTTGTTGCAAAAAAATCATTAATTGGGGTGGGGGGTGGTTCAAAAAGTAGGCGGGGAATAGGAGGGAAGAAAGATTCTGATTCTGATTTCGATTTTGACTCTGCGCCACGCGGCTGTTCCCGCGCCACAGATCCTAGCGATTTTCCCGAGAAACGTAGTTTTCTCTTCTTTTCCTACTTTGTTCCAAATACCTCCCTATTTTCTCTTAGACCAAGGAATATCTGAGTCTTGACTAGGGTGTCAAGAGGTAAGACGTGGCCGAAGTGCAAGATGCAAGATGGCGAGGCAAAAGTGGGGAACTCTGTCAGCCCGCCCTTTGGATGGATTGGATGGGATTGGATGGATCGGATGGATGGATGGGGGGACGAGAACGAGGCTGACTGACGGACAGACGAACATCGTGGCTTCTCTTTCTTTCTCTCAATCTAGAGTTGTCCCTTTCACAATGGGTCAATAAACAGACAGCTTCCCGCCATGCCAGATCCAAGCTACAAGCAACAAAAGGAGGACTTTGTGTCCAACCTTTCCGGCGGTCCCGTGTCGGAAATCGCTGCCGTCACGGCCGTTGCGCCGGTTCGTTGGCCAATCTTTGAGCGCTTCCCTCTCCTTCTCGCTTCCGGCGCATTGAGTACTGATGCTTACTGATGCTTCGGACAACTTCTCGTCCCCGCAGGTCGCTATTCTGCTCTGGTCCGCCCTCCAGGCGCGGCAGTCCTTCTTCAAGTCGCCCTCCCTGCTGAGCTATGCGGTCGATTTCCTCCTCAATGTGGGCGCGTTCCTGCTCGCGACGACGCTGTATGCCAGCACGCCGGTGCTTCTGATTGTGTTCCTCCTTGCGCCGGTGGCATCCGTGTACATGATGCCGCCTCGGACGGGGCGTAGCAGGAAGAAGAAGACGCTTCCTCCTGCGTCTGCCACCAGCCTGTCGTCGTCGTCGTCGTCGTCGTCGTCGTCGTCGAAATCGTCGCAGCTCGACGTCATCCCCATCAAGCCGTTCTTGACATCCTACCGCGGCGCCATGATGATCATGACGTGCCTGAGCATCCTGGCCGTCGACTTCCGCCTGTTCCCGCGACGGTTCGCAAAAGTCGAGACGTGGGGCACCTCCCTCATGGACATGGGCGTGGGATCCTTCGTCTTCACGGCCGGTGTGGTCGCGGCGCGGCCTGTCCTCAAGGAGCGAGCTTCATCAGGCAAGCCCATGTCCCTCTTCCGGCGCCTCGTCCACTCGGCTCGACATTCCATCCCGCTGCTCGTCCTCGGCGTCATCCGCTTCCTCAGCGTCAAGGGCCTCGACTACGCAGAACACGTCACCGAGTACGGCGTCCACTGGAACTTCTTCTTCACGCTGGGCGTCCTCCCGCCCTTTGTCGCCACCTTCCAGTCCGTCCTGCTGCGCTACGTCCCCTCGTACGCCGCCCTCGCCCTCCTCGTCAGCGGCATCTACCAGGTGTTGCTGGAGAAGACGCCCCTGAAGGCCTACATCCTGACCGCGCCTCGCGTCGACTTGCTCTCCATGAACCGCGAGGGCATCTTCAGCTTCTTCGGCTACCTGGCCATTTTCCTCGCCGGCCAGGACCTGGGCATGCTCGTCATCCCGCGCAGCATCAACCCGCGCAGCAACGTCTCCGCGGGCGTCCAGCGAAACACCCTCCTCATGACCATTGCCGCCTGGTCCGCCATCTGGTCCGCCCTCTACTACCTCACCACGTCCTACTCCTTCTTCGGCCTCGGCCTCAACGTCTCCCGGCGAATGGCCAACCTTCCCTACGTCCTCTGGGTAGCAGCCTTCAACACCATCCAGATCTTGGCGTGCTGCGCCATCGACACCATCTTCTTCCCCGCCACTTACAATGCCCAGGACGGCAAGACGGAAAGGGAAGCCGTTCGCACGGCCACGAGCGCTGTGCTCAGGGCCTATAATCGAAATGGCCTCGCCGTGTTCCTCATGGCAAATCTGCTGACGGGCCTGGTCAACATGACGGTCAAGACGTTGCACTCTACGCCCGTGGAGACCATGGCCATCATGCTGGCATACATGGGGGCTGTGACGACCGTCGCGCTCCTGTTGGACCATTATGATGTATCTATTAAATTGTAAAGGTGAATCTAGACATGTAGGGAAGGGGGGGTTCTTTCTTTTTTTTTATGGAAAAAGTAATGTTCATGTCCCCTGTAATGAATTGACAAGTTAATAAACCATGTTGCTTGGCAGAATACCGCTGGGAAATGAATGACTGGCGAAAAAAAAAAGGCCTGTTTAATAGCGGTGTCAGGTACGACTGATCCACGTGCATGCAAGGTAGGTCCTACTAAGTAAAGGTGAACAAGGTTCGAATGCCAGATGAACACGAGCCGTCATCATCCTTTGATTCGTAATAACCCCGACATGAGTGTAACTCGGCGCAATATAAACATCATTTCTTCAAGACAAAACTCTACAAGGGATACATACATTTAGGGACTAGTAAACATCCGGCCCACTTTGAATAGAAAACACAACTAAATGGTTACATGAAGAATAATAAATACATGGGAATCTCATCAGCACCGAAAATGTGCTTTTTTTTTCTTTCTCTTTTTTCTTTCTTCTTTCTTCTTTCCCTACTCTTTCGCCTCTAGCTCGCGCTCTCTTTCCTTGAACGATCGGGCATCATGGTGATGGTGTCGGTGATTGTCCAAGTCCTTGGACTGAGATTCGTCGTCGTCTTCATCTAAATCTCGTCTGTGGTGTCTTCGGCGATCATCCTCGCGGTCATGGTCACGCTTGCGACCCCGTTCCCGCTCTCTTTGCCGCTCTCGACCCTCGTCATCCTCCCCCTCCTCGCTGTCACGGTGACGACGTTGACGACGAAGGCGCTCTGCATCTTCGCCATCGTCATCCTCATGGCTGCGGTCCCGGTCGGGGTCACGCTCACGGTCCCTGCCGCCATCATCATCTCTGCCCTTGTCCCCATCATGCTTGTTGCGTCGTCGTTCTATAAGTTTGTGTTGGTGAGACATTCACTCTTTAGAGAGGCTGGATAGACTCTTCCGTGCTTACCTCTCAAGACCTGGGTCGCTGCTGCATATGCTTGGATTTCTTCCTTGCTCAGGACACGGAGAACAATGACGAAATCATCGCGCACTTCAAATCTCTCTTTACCAACGGCCAATGCCTCGGGGTTGACAATCTTTCGGTTGATCTTGGTCCACCGCGCACCAGGGGGAGCCTCCTTCAGCTTCTTGTCTTCTTTGTGAGGTGCTACACCCTCTCGGACCGGGTTATCCTCTTCTGGAAAGCTGACCTTGGGCTGCTTAAGAATGCCCTTGAGTGGCTTCCCATCAGACTTCTCTTTTGGGGGGGACACGACCCGTACTTGTCTGCCATCAGAATCGGGCCCAGCAAGCTCACGGCCGCGAGGCTCGTCTCCGAATTCCTCCCGTGAGGCGGCTCTTGGTGACCCACTGAAGGAGGCTCGATCCTTGGATGGAGATCGTGAGCGGACTCGTGATTTTCCCGATGCCATGGGTCGTTGGGCGCCCTTCTCCCTGCGCCTATCGGCATCGTCCATGGAAGCAAGCTGCTCTTTCAACTGTTTCAAGTCGGAGGCATCATTTGGATCGAAGGCATTGGATGTTCGGCTTCGTCGAGACCTTTTCGTATCGTCCGAGTCGGATCCCGACTGTCGCGCCGGTTCGCCATTTGTTCGAGCATGCGCCAAGGGCCGACGAACGGGTTCTCTCTCTTGAAGAATGAACTCCCTCTCTCGAACAGGGTCCTTTTCTTTGATTTTTTCCTTCTCCCGGATTATGTCGCGCAGCGGGTCTCTTTCCTGCGCCGCATCTTTCTCGCGAATCATCAACGGTCCATTCTCCCTAATCGACTCCTTTTCTCGGGCTGGCTCACGTGACCTCTCATATAATTGACCAGTCTCTTGCGCTCTCCCTTGGCCGCCCCTTGGATCCTCCTTTCGGGCGTCGCGTTCTTCCGGGGGGCTGCGTCGCCGCGGTATCACCATGGGAGAGACCTGGTGGTCTCTTTTATCCTGGGATTTGAAGACCACAGGTGCCAGACCCACAGCAGTGGCCACCGCCCCTAGCCCATTAGCCAAAGAGTCGCGGACTCGAGAGCGTTCTGAGCGTTCTGAGCGTTCTGAGCGTTCTGGTCGATCTCTACTCTCCTCGCTCCCTGTTCGCCCATCTTGTCTTGGACCTGCTGAGTCGTCTGCGGGAGGCTGCCGGCTTCGACGACGGCCATCATTGTCTTTGTCGACACTGTAGAGGAGCTCTTCATCCGACCTCTTGCGTGGTTCGTCTAGTCGCGTATCACGCCAGCGGTCTCTAGCTTCTGACGAAGTGCCCAGAAGGTCGGTGCGGATACCGAATCCACGGGATGTGATGCCGTCATCCTGGTACCGAGGAGGTTGTGGACGGCGCTCATAGTCTCGGTCTCGATCTCGGTCATGGTCACGGTCACGCAAGTCTCGCATGGTGCGCTCGTCCTCTCGGCTTCTGTGGTATTCATCATGGTGTGTCGAGCGCAGGCCACCTTCTTGATGTAGGGACAGAGGGCGTGGCCGTCTACCACTGGCGCTTCTTGGCCTCTCAGGCTGAGGCGCTGTCGAAGTTGGGCAAGGAGGAATCGGAACTGCAGGCGGCACATCCCTGGAGTCATAACCGCGATTGATCTTGTCAAATCCTCGGGTAGAAGGAGGGGGCCCGCCTCTTACTTCGGGCTGTCGACTTGCTCCGTTTGGTGGGCGGTTCAGATCGTGGCTGGTGTCGACATTGAAATTCCTCCGATCAGCGTCATAGTTGACGTTGGGGCGATAGTAGCCCCTGTCGAGGCTATCTTGCCGTCTTGATGGGCGGCATGGCTTCGATTGATCTAGGTCGTACTTGACCAATTCTCCAGCATTGGTGTACTGGTAGCCCTCATCGCCGTAGTCAATAGCTGCCGTGCTGTGTCTTGGGTCACTAGGGTAAGCGACGGATGGCCGAGAGCTGCGGTAAGCTTCGAGGTCATGAGAGCTGAGATGGCTCTCTCCTCTCTCCCGGTGTCGGCCAAAATCGGCACTCGAAGTCGCGGCATGGTAGGCCCGTGCTGAACTCCGGGATCGGATAGAAGAAGCCGGTTGTGAGAAGACTTGGCCGTCAGATGCACGGTAATCGTCTCTCATCGGGCTCCCAGAGCGTCCATGAGAGGCGTGAGATGACGATGAAGATGATGGGTGTGGCCGCTCCAGTTGCGTTGTGGTTATGATGACAGGTGGTCTCGACGAGGAATCCAGCGTTGATCGGCGGGCCTTGCTGCTGTCTCGGGTCGTGGAGACTGCTCTTGGGTCCTGGGTGACTGCATAGGTCCTGATGGTCGTTGGAAGCCCAGCAGCGTTTGTTGAGGTAGAGTAACCTCGGGGTGTAATGTGGTGTCTATGGCTCGCAGATGGTACAACGTGCATGTCCCCAGCATACATGGAACTGTACCCAACGCTCGTAGGCATAGAGGACCGGGCTGGATTGTATGTGGGAGATCGACCCGGGACGGTCGAGACATGCCCTTGATATCGGTCGGACATGTCGTTGGGTGATGATGTGAAATTGTGGTTTGAAGTTTCGATCAATCGTTTGCGGATCCTTTTGGCGTTGGCTCCGACTTATCGCTCTCCCTCTGTCCTCTCCACGCTCCTTTTAGTGTCCACCAGCCTGGTGAATGCGAATGTGGTGAGGGGTCGTATGTATGTCCTGAGCTTTCGTCCCCTTGTCCCCTCGGCCGTATGTGTCTATGACTGCCAGTCACCCCCTTGCAGGCAAGGATGCGAGAATGCCAAGGAAAGGGCACTGGCGGCAAGGCCGTCTTGAACAAGGCTTGTGTCTTGAACAAGGCTGTGCACGAGATGATTCGTTGTTGAGGCCGGCTTCAGGTGGTTGAAGAAGATTGAAGCTGAAGGAGCCGATTGCTGACGGCGAAGCGACGTGTGGCAGGGCGACAGACAAGCCGGGAACTTGGTGGGCAAACTAAATGGCAATAAAAGGACTTGTTTTGTAGGGTTGCGATACGAGAGGTTTGCCGCTGGCTCTTCCAGGATCGAGAAGACAAAAGACGCAAGATGACAGGGAGGAACTATGTAGAAGAAGGACGAGAAGAAGAGGGCTTGGCATGCCGGGTGTTGGTTGGGGCGACGTCAACGTCACTCTGAAGCAGCAGTCTGAGCAGGGGGCTAATTATGTACACTGTAATCCGTAGTAACGGGTCGCCCGAGAAGGCTGTGAATGAAAATTTGCGCTGAATCGCTAGTTTCGAATTCCGACCCATGGAATGCTGGAATGCTTTGGGCTAACGTCCGAAGTCGATCCTCGAGCCGATCCCGTGCAAAGTCTATCCATCACATCATTGTCAAGGGATGCCAACGGCAACCATTGGATGTCACATGGCAAACCGGCAGATCGCAGTCGAACTAATAATAAGGCGGGGTTGCCCAACTTGTTGCGAAAGGCGTAATATGTGCCAACAGCCATGTCTATCATATCATATCATATGCGAACCGTCCAAAATTTCTGCAAGTTTCAATCGGCAACATTGAACCCGACGTCTCTTAGACTCAAATGACGAACCCCAGCAGGACCCGTGACGTCGTCGCCACCTTATTTGATTACTGTAGAAACGACGGCTGGGCCAGGGCCTGAGCCCGAGGGTTTGCCACTCGGGTTCTTGGCTTGGCTTCAGCTCACAAGGCAAGGCAAGGCAAGGGGGCCTTCCAGGAACAATCAATGTTCATGCTAGAAAAATCTCGTTCGGCCCCATCCATTACATGGACAATTACGTAGACAACCCCCGTCAGGGCTCTGCTCAGCAAGCCAAGGACGGCCCGGTCTACTACCTTCCGCTTTCTTCGTGTAACCTGATTCTGCCCAGATTTGAACCAAAATTTTAAAATTTGCAGCCTGAGATTCCACCACGGAGGCCGGAGGGGGGGCATCTTCACCATTTTCACCACCTTGGTTAAAGATATCCGGGCATGACCCATGAGCTTCCCTCCTTTTGCGAGTTGGGCAGCAAGACGCTCGCTGGTTGCCGATGATTCCGAAACCGTCTAGTGGCGCCACCCTTCCATTTTAAGTGACACTCAGTTCGTCCATCGCCTAGGCAGATACGAGGTTAGGTCTTGGGCAGATACCTTGCAGTGCAATCTGACTTTTTATGATGCAGAAGGGTTTCCGGTGCACGATTGAGAAGCGCCGCCAGGGGATCGATATATTGATGTTTTGTGCGACCACAAACAGCCTCATTTGAAGACATCATTCGCAAAAACGGTGCCCAAGGCCGGGCCAAGACTTCCTGCCCCTGTCATTAGTTGGATCAAACGCACCTGTATTATCCAAGAGCAACTACGGAGTACGGATTACTCTTGTAATACAAAACCGACGTTACAATTTCTCGATTGCTCATAGGAGTGCTTAGCATTTCCCAAGCGAGGTGCCCTCTGCCCGCCAGCCATTCCCCTCAACTTCTATTGGCACCTCCATGTTACCATGAGCACAGTCGCAATGTATCTCAAAGAGAGTATATTTGTTCACCTTATCCGTGATATAACCTCCTCCGGTAACACTGCCGCCGCCCAACTCGTTATGGCACTTGTCAATGAGGACTTTACTTGGTTCCACGAGCTGTCCGTCCACCAAAGGGGAAGGGGCATTTGGGCCAATTGTTAGGACGCGTAGCGCTCGTTATTGCAGTAGCTAAAACCATAAAATTCGAGAGCTCTATTCTCACGTATCAGCACTAGTAGAGAAAGAATTCATTTCAATTACATGTATAATAGAGGATAGTGGGGGACAACAATAGCTATTAAGTAGATTGAGTCGTGTCAGGCAAGATTATATCTCATTGTACTCTGTACTTATAAATACATCTGAGAGGATGACATAAGCCTAGGAAACATGCTAGTACGTATACATGAGTAGGTACTCCGTACTACTAGCAATGTCTTAATCACAAATCTATAATGCATTAGCCCTAAAAAATTCAACAGCCTGTTTTAAGCCTGTTTTAAGCCTGTTTTAGCCTGTTAGAGACTGATTATAGCCTGTCAAAAAGGAACTTGGCAGCGGGGCATGTAGATTTTGAAAATACATAATAAACGGGGGGCATTGTATACACTACGGGAGTAAACGCGCAGTAGTCCGTACTCCGCACGGAGTAGTACGAAATGAAATGCACAGTACGGATTAGTGACTAGGGCCAAGACAGAAGAGGTGCCTTCTGCATGTGTTCTTCTATGCAGAGGTACTTCCGCGGTTTCTTCTATAAATAACTCGCAGCAGGCCCTGATCAACAAAAATAAGATGCTAGATTGGGAAGGGCGAGCACTACGGATTCAGTTATGTCGACTTTGTCCTTGGTTTTACGGAGTACAGTCTGTATCCTTCCTTACACGAGTGTTTGCCAATGTTCTCACAGCCGCTTGACTATTTGCTTGCGAGCCAGCGACAACGGCAAGGTCGAGACCGGTACAGTGTACTCGTGAACCAATCAAGGTCACGCAAACACACGAACCCAAGTCAACCGGCATCTGGGAAGGTTCTTCATTGTTCCATATACAGGAACGCTCTATCTACTGAAGACTCCGATCCTACCAAAACAATTTGTCCATCCAAAACCAAGTGTCCAAAATATCAAGTATGCTGCAATTTCTACAATCCAATGACCCTAAGCTTCACGTGCGCCAGGAAATTGCGCTGGGCCTTTGATACATCGTGTCTGCTGCTTCCCATGGCCAGTTTGTCGAGGCTCGTCAATGGACAGTTGACTCCAATCTTTACGAATGATGACCCATTAAACTTGTTTACAGGCGAGAGCCGTGGATGACCTTCATGTCAACAGCAAGCTCGCGGCCGTTGTCATTAAGAACAAGGGCACGGACGCTGCCACGGCCAGACTCGAAGGCACTGGCAAGACGAGACCACAGGTTGGACTGGTCAATAACGGGCAATGACTGCTTGACGTCACCAGTCTCGGTCATGGCAACAATGTGGCCACCTTGCATGTCGAGAACGCGGTACTGCTTGAAGACAGGGCCGAGCATAGTCTGGACGACAACGCTAGGAGCAGGGTTGGAGACGAAGGAAGACTCCTCGTGCAACTGTTTGGTGAAGAGGTCGACACCGAGGTATCGGTACTGGCCAGTGGCAGACGACGTGGAGATGCGGATGACCTGGCAAGGTCGGCCCTGCAGCATCAAGAAGTCACCCAGGCGGATGTGGTGGCAGGGAATGGTGACAGTGTTGGGGACATAACAGCCACCGCCCTGGCGAGGGCGGCTGTCAGTCACGCGGATCTCCTCCTTGATGTCCACGTCGACATGGTCATTATGGTGGTGGTGGTGAGGGTGAACAATCTTGTCGGCAAGCTTGTTGATGCCCTGGCGGAAGGAGTGGTAGTGACCTGGTGGAATAGGAATTAGCATTTCCGTGTCTCAGGGTCATGTGCGCGAAATAGATGAGGTGGCGTTCAACATACCGTCCTCGTCGTAGTAACCCATGTTGGCTTTTTGTTCGGCGCGGGTGAAGCGAGCAGGCTGAGCAGTCTCTTCGGTGAAGTGTACTTCTTCCTTGACAGAAGATTGAAGATGGGGTCGACCTTCAACGGTGTGCTCGTTGAGGCGAATGTCCTCGTCGTGGTACTGAGGACGAGAAGCGTCTACGGTGGTGGAATAAGCAGGGCGGAAGCGCTCACGATATTCACGCTCAGCGATGTCAATGGGAGAAGTGTAAGGGCCGGTGCGGTTGTCAATCTCAATACGAGTATCGGTGTACTCGGTGCGTCCAGGTCTGTAAGAGGGTTGAAGGTCAGTGTCAGTCCCGGTGGGAGAGGTTCGTGTTTGTTGTAGGCCGTAGGCATTGGTGGTTTCTGTGTCAACAAAAGAGGCGGTAACAGGCAGCCCCTGACCTGGGGGCGTATGGGGGCGTATGGGGGGCGTATGTAGATAATCTCTGCCCAAAGGCGAGGTGCGTGGATAATAATTGGAGGCCCGGTGCATGTCATTTTGTGGATTGGAATTTTGTGGGAAAATGTGACCCAACGGCTGCACTTGCAGCTGTACGCGGGAAGGCTAAATTAAATGCTCACCCGGAGTTCGCAAAAGGGGGCGAAGCGAGGCAAACGGAAATGCGATTTGAAGCTTCTCTTGCTTCGAGTAGAGAGTAGGGGCTCTGTGAGACGGGAAAGAAATGGGTTGACCAGAAATAACGTACCGGAAGTCTTCCTTCACAAACTGCTCCTGCTGGAAACCGGGACGGCGGTGATGCTCTTCAGTGATGCCGACCTCTTCTTGGCTGTAGCGCTTCTCCTCACGAGGGGGGAGATCGACGTGGGCAGTGTAAGAAGAGTGTTGCTCTTGCCGTCCGGCTGGCTCCTGCTTGTTGGGAAGCTTGAGATCAACCTCTTCGTGGGTTTGAGTGGCGGTTTGCGCTTCGCTGTCCCGATACGTCGACGGGAAGATGCTGAAGGGGACAGGGACGCGGGCTTCAAAGTCCAGATTGGCGACTTTTGCTGGCGCGAGAGAATCTTCTCATACAACCTTCCGTAGCAAAATAGCACGAAAGGATGACAAGAAGGATCCTCTGGCTTCTGTTCCTGAGAAACAAAAGTCGAAGAAAGGGAAAAGAAGGATAAAAGGACGCTGAGCCTTTTGGATTCTTCTTTCTTTCTTTCGTTGGGAGCGAGGAATTTGTACTTAAGTCTGATGTGGTTGGAGATAATTGGAGGAGTAGAAATCAGGCCGACGTTTGTGCAGACGCGCGCTGGCTTTTTGAAGGACGAGGGCTGGATTGGATGAACTCGGGCCCGTTGCGTGGACGTGTGCGTGTGCGTTGTCAACTTGTTGCGCAGGGTGAATGTATAAACTCTTCGTGTTTACTCCAGCCGGGGTTTGTTTACTCTGATCCAGAAAGGGAAAGCTCGATGCATCTCATCTCCACCCATCCCAATTGCCAATGGCCCCCAACATCTTGTCCGTCTCCGACCAGATGGCAGCCAGGCCAGCAGCCAGGCCAGCAGCCAGTAGATCCAGGCCCGTCCGTCAGCTGCTTTGGACATTGGACATTGGACATTGCAGATGTTGCAGCCCATTTTTATCCTCTCCGTACCAATGGAATGCGGGAGACGGGAGTGGGGTGGGGGCGGGCGGCTGGCGCTAAGGTTGCCGAAGACCCAGCTGGGCTCAGGAACCTATGGACGGGCAGACCAGCGCAGAAGCATCCACTTTAATATAGGAGGGGGGTTTGATGTCTGGTCTGAGACACTTGTTCAACCTCCAGAATCCGGGTGCATTGTGCATTGTTTTCTAATTGTTTTTTTATCCCGATGTCCTATCAATGTCATTGCTCAGGGCCAGCTTGCTCGGCATTAAGAAGAAGATGATAATGATTATGATGGCGAAGACATCAGATGAGCTTAGGATTGGACAAACGATGCATGTGCGTCTCGGGCCCTCTCTGGCCCAGCCTGTGTGGCATCTGGCCCAGCCATTGGACTTGATTGTTCTTCTGCCGGTTGTGTTTTTGTGTTTAGGTTTCATTCACGCGTTTCCACTTCCACGGCCATCCCTCCTGCAGACACAAGCCATGTTTCCCTGCTCCTTGGCAAACCCAACACGCGAGTGCCGATTGCCTAACGGCGGCAAAACATCATCAACAACATTGCCAATGCATCGTGTGCGCCATCTTGCCCCGAGGCAAAAAGCAACAACTGAGTTTCAATATTGCTCCTGACTTCCCGCCAATGTGCCCCTTGTTGCCGTAACAACGCGGACGAACCCTTGCTCGTTGGGCACTGCAAACGAATTACGGAGTTCTCCGTACTGAGTCGTGGACGCTAAGCAGCTTGTGGTGCTGTCTACCCCTGTACAAGACTAGGTCAGACCAATGGGATCACCTTTACGGAGTATGTACTCCGTACCGTAGTCCGTACAGTATGCACACTAGCCCAAGTCCCTGTACAACACCTCTTAACAGTTCCACCCCTGATATCTGTATGCTGGCTGTTATTCAAGATGATAGATATTAGCGGGTCACTCACATGTATTTGCCCCGGTCAAGATCCCTCTAAATGTACTTTGAAGATGTGGTACATGTGGGAGCAGGCAGGTGGAAGACCCACTTTTCGGGTACGCGAGAGGTACCTCGCGTCAGCCAAACCGCTAGAAGCCGGCTGAAAAGGCAAGGCGTGGCTGCGATGTGTGCAATGGCAATAGCGATTTGTAATCCGTACCCGGGATGAGCCCTTTGGCTTTTGCCCCTTTATGCCCCCCGCCCTGGGTGCGGGAGTTGTCATCGTCATTTGATAGCTTACATAATCAATGTCGAAACGCCATGCTCTCGATTTGGAGCTGGAGCCGCGACACACTGATTGGACGTCCATTCAAGTATGTACAGCAGAATGCGGACTTGAGCATAATGTATTGTAATATCATGGTATGTCAGTTCATCAATTGGCATAGCACGTGAGGTCATGTCGTCACCACGATTTGAGTCAGTTCGGCGTGAGCTGCCCCGCGATGACGGAACGCCCTCGTGCCCCACATTGAAATGGTCTACTCCGTACATATGTTGTGGAATTCAAAGGTAGAGCTCAAAAAGCTTTTGATTTTGCTTTCGGAATCATAGGTTTCGGTCGAGCGCACTGTGCAAGGTGTTAAATACTCTACACGATGAAGCAAAGATTTTCGTCGCTAGACGTCAAGGTGGGTGGGTTATGTAGGACTGGGCCGGAAAAATCTGGATTCTGACATTCTTTGGTTTCCAGGTCATCGCACATGAGCTCAATCAGAGCTTGGTGACGTTGCGCTTAGCCAACGTGTACGACCTCTCATCCAAGATACTGCTGCTCAAGTTCGCCAAACCCAACAACAAGAAGCAATTGGTCATCGACACAGGGTTTCGTTGCCATACGACCGAGTTTGCCCGAACAACGGCTGCAGCGCCGTCCGCTTTCGTTTCTCGACTGCGAAAGCTCCTCAGAACTAGACGGTTGACCTCTGTCGCGCAGGTTGGCACCGACCGCATTCTCGAATTTCAATTTAGCGATGGACAGTATAGGTTGTTTCTGGAGTTCTTTGCGGTAAGAATACATCTTTTCGCGAGGTGTGATATGGCGCCCACTGACATTGCTTCAGAGCGGCAACGTCATTCTCACGGATCCCGACTTGAAAATTTTGACGTTATCCAGAAATGTTTCCGAGGGCGAAGGCCAGGAGCCTCAACGGATTGGCCTGCACTACTCGCTCGATAACAGGCAAAATTTCCACGGTGTGCCTGCTTTGACCAAGGATCGGGTGCAAGGGGCTCTGAGAGCGGCAGTAGAAAAGGCTGCCGTCACGACTGCTGCGAAGAAGCTCAAGGAGAAATCGGGGGGAGATCTGCGCAAGAGCTTGGCAGTTTCCATCACCGAACTCCCGCCAGTCCTTGTTGACCACGTCTTGCAATCGAACGATTTCGACACGACAATAAAGCCGGCCGACCTATTAAAGAATGATGGCCTCCTCAATAAGCTTGTCAAGCTCTTGTCCGAAGCTAAATCTTCGATCGAGAATATAACAAGCTCCGACAAATGCACTGGCTATATCTTCGCGAAGAGGCGTGAGAACGACACAGAAGATGGTGAAAGAAGCACGGACACATCGTCGTCAAAGCGTGAGGGTTTGCTTTATGAGGACTTTCACCCGTTTATCCCTTACAAATTACAAAAAGACCCAGCCATTAGGGTACTAGAATTTGAAGGGTACAATCAGACTGTCGACGAGTTCTTCTCCTCTTTAGAAGGCCAGAAGCTGGAGATGAGACTTGCCGAAAGGGAGGCGGCCGCAAAAAGAAAGTTGGATGCTGCGAAAGCAGATCAGGCTAAGCGTATAGAAGGTCTACAAGAAGCTCAGACTCTGAATATGCGCAGAGCTGCTGCAATAGAGGCCAATGTAGATTGGGTCCAGGAAGCCATGGATGCCGTCAATGGCCTGCTTGCACAGGGCATGGATTGGGTCGACATCGGAAAGCTTGTCGAACGTGAGAAGAAGAGGAACAACCCCGTTGCCAGTATAATCGCGCTTCCTCTACGCCTCGCGGAGAATCTGATAACCCTGCAATTAACGGAAGGAGACGAGGAAGAGGAAGAGGAAGCTGACCCATTTGAGACGGACGACAGCGAATCAGATAATGAAGACGAAGAGGCTCCCGCTGGTTCCGGTGGCGGTGTCGGTGGCGGCCCAAACGAAACCAAACAGCCTACCAAGGCTTTGCTGGTGGAAATCAATCTGACGCTTAGCCCGTGGAGTAACGCAAGAGAGTACTACGACCAGCGACGAACGGCTGTAGTCAAGCAAGAAAAGACGCAGCAGCAAGTGACTCACGCGCTCAAGAGTGCTGAAGTAAAGATCACTGCGGATTTGAAAAAGGGGCTCAAGCAAGAAAAGGCACTCTTGCAACCGATTCGAAACCAGCTTTGGTTCGAAAAGTTTCTTTGGTTCATCTCGTCGGACGGATACCTCGTCCTAGGAGGCAAAGATGCTCATCAAAATGAGATTCTCTACAAAAAGTACCTTCGAAAGGGAGATGTGTATTGCCACGCCGATCCGAAAGGGGCGCCGAGTATCGTCGTCAAGAACAACGCCAGGACTCCTGACGCGCCGATTCCGCCTGCAACTTTGGCACAAGCCGGAAGTCTCTCTGTCTGTGCCTCAGAAGCTTGGGATCAGAAAGCTGGAATGGGAGCTTGGTGGGTGAACGCAGATCAGGTGTCCAAGGCAGCTCCCGCAGGCGAGTTCCTGCCAACGGGTAGCTTCATGGTACGCGGGAAGAAGAATTTCCTGCCGCCCACACAGCTCCTCCTGGGCCTGGGAATCGTTTTCAAGATTAGCGAAGAGAGCAAAGCGAAACACGTCAAACACAGGATAAACGACGACGACTCTGCGCTGGTTTCAGCGACGGGTAGCACCGCGGACTCGAAAGACGCCCGAAGTATCACGTCAACGGTAGAGCCTGATGATGACAAGGGTGAGTACCAAGATGCCGAAAGTGCCGACGAAAGTGAAAATGACAGCCGCGAGAAAGACGGACCCCGCGACAATCCTCTTCAAGGGTTTAGCAGCCACAGCCCCCCACCTCCGGTCCGAGGACAATCACCTCCTGGAACAGAGAACCAAACTGCAAGGGACGAGGAGAACGGCGGCACTGCTGCCGATGGGGGAGACGAATCGGATCCTGATGCCGCCAGCCAAGTATCCGAGGCACCCACCAGAGCAACATCCGCAGGCACGTCAGGACCTTCGAAGAAAGATGCCTCAAAGCGCGGACAAAAGGGCAAAGCCAAGAAAATAGCCACCAAATACAAAGACCAGGACGAAGAAGACCGCGCAGCCGCCGAGGCTCTCATCGGCGCCACCATCGGACAGAAGCGTCTCGAGGCAGAAGCCAAAGCCAAAGCCGACAGAGCCGCCGAACTAGAGGCCGCCAAGGAACGTCGTCGCGCCCAACACCACCGGCAGCAAAAGGAGATTGCGGAACACGAAGAAGTTCGTCGCGTCATGATGATGGATGAGGGCATCGATGCCCTCGAGGCAGATGAAGCGGAGCAGGCCGCCGCGCTGGATGCCCTTGTCGGAACACCCTTCGTCGACGACGAGATACTAGAAGCAATTCCCGTTTGTGCACCGTGGAGCGCACTCGGAAAATTCAAGTACAAGGCCAAGATGCAGCCTGGGCCTGTGAAGAGGGGCAAAGCCGTCAAGGAGGTCATGGAGCGGTGGAAAGCCGACTCGTGTAAGAAGGGGGCCGTGGATGAAGCCGCGAGGGATTCGGAGAGGATGTGGCCGCGGGAGGTGGAGCTGATCAAGGGGATGAAGGTGGAGGAGATTGTGAACTGCGTACCTGCTGGGAAGGTCAAGGTTATGATGAGTGGTGGTGGTGGTGGTGGTGGAAATGGGAAAGGCGGTGGTCAAAAGGGTGCTGGCAAGGGAGGCAAAGGGAAGAAGTGATGTTGTACTTTATACATGGTGTTACAGATGAGGAGAGTGAGTGATTGTGTGTGTATCTGACTATGGGGGGGGGACAGGGGGTGTTTTCCGTAAGAATTTCAAGCTTCTTCCCCAAACTAAATAAAACCTTGGCTAATCGATACACGAAACATGTTGTTGCTCTCCAACAGCTGTAACGGCAAGTCATTACCTTCTGACAAGCATTCCTCTTGATATCCTGTTCCTTCCCAGATACCAAGACAGGAAAAATCAAACAAAGGTATTTCTTCCTCATCACAAGTCCCCGGTCCAACCAATGCCGAAATCATCACACACAAGTCAGTATTTTCCATCAACGAATGATCTCCACCCTCTCCGGCATCCTCGCGATACAAAGCTCTCTGCAGAACTGGCCCCACTGACCACTGGTCCCTTCCCTCACAGCCTCCGAGAGATCGACCCCGTAGCGCTCCCGGTACGCCTTCTTGACAGCCTTCATGTGGATCGGGTCCCAGTGGAAGCGGACGAGTCGCGAGATGAGCAGTTCGCGTCGGAGGCCATCTTTTCGAGAAGCCGTGAGGGCGTGGTTGAGGAGCAGGGCGTCTCTGACGGGTCTGTTGATGACGCCGTTGAGAATATGAGCTAGTAGTTCGCCCTGTGGATTGCGCAGTGTATAAGTGAGTGCCTTGATTTTCTGGTATTGATTGGGTATTGAACAAGGATGAAACAGGGAGGGTGAAAACATACCACCAGGTTGCCGCTCTTCTTGAGCGCTTCTCTTGCAAAGTTGGTTCGGTAGTGGTGCTCGTACTCTTGCAGCACGGCCCTCAGGTGGGCATCACTTCGTTTCACGACGATGCCAATCATGGCGCTTTCTCCGCCCTTTTCTGCCTTGACTGCCTTGCCGAGGTCGCTGACGTCCATATCTACGAGCTGGTAATCGAGGGGTATTCTGCGACCATATGGGTCGTAGTCGTCCATTCTGCGCTCGTCCAGCACCATCAGGACAGCCTTTTTGAACTTGTCCTCTTTCAATTCCATCTTCATGCATTTCGTGAGGCTGTTGTCGTACTTCTTATCGGTGAATGAGTCCTTGATGTGTCTGATCTCTTCGTTTGATCGACCCATTAGGGACTCGATGAGCAGTTCGCGGCGCGTCTTGTCGCCTTGATACCAGAAGTTAGCCCAGTAGGCTTCGGATTCCCATTTGCCAAGAGCGACTGAGTAGCACGCTTTCATCAGATTAGGGTCCTCGTCCTTGAGTCGAGCGCGGATGTGCTTGGCAATGTTGACGCCTTTCCGGTCGGAACCTGTCTTGACGATACGCTTGTATTGGGTGCGCAGCTCCATGACTTGTTCGTGGGTGAGGGAGGGGAGAATCTCGACGAGGGGTTGCGTATCCGGAGCTCGATCACCCTTGAGAGCTTTGGCGAGCTGCGAGGCAATGTCCTCGGGGTCGTGGAAGCGGGCTCGCCGGCTGCGTCTCTTGCCATCGCCTTCCATGTCGGAGCCAAGTGGTGACGGGGCTTCGAGGATTCGTGCATCGCTTTCCGGGTTTTTGGAGGCGATGAGAAGTGGCGAGGGCATCGGCGAGCAGTCTTGATAGGTTCCCTTGTACGATTCGAGCAGAGGAGAAGGCGGCGCTGCGGAAAGAGACATGCTAGATGAGAGACCTGTGCCTACCGTCAGACTGGACATGCGAGCTGTCGGCGGCTGGGGCGATCTGTCGCGAGTGCCACCTCGGCGATCCCTTGACCGGTCTCTTTCTTTACGATCAGACTCGAGCGCAAGCATGGATGGTCCAGGAGACTTGTCTCTTCGGCGATCGCGAGATCGATCTCTGTCCCGACTCCCAGGGTCGACAGTCAAGACATTGGCTGCTGAGGCGCGAGGCTCGTCTCGGTGGGAGGGCTCGCGACGTGACTTTCTCGATTCGTACATGTCTTCGGGCGGGCTGGAAGGTTTCCGTCGGCGGTCAATGTCATCTTCATCACGTCCATACCGTGAGGAGCGCTTGTCAGTGACCTTGGAGCCAGAAATGTAGCTGCCATAAGTAGGCGGGAATTCTGGAGGTTGAGAGCGCGACGGCCCCGGGAGTTTGCCGTAAGCCAAGGCATCTTCGTCGCGTTCCCGTTTGGACCGACTGTCAAGATCACGATCACGATCGCTTCTTCCATCCTTGTCGCGCTTGGAATACATGTCGTCGTGTCCTCCATGAGAGTCGTCCAACCCGTATGAACGACTGTACTTTTGCGGTAATAATTTGAGTATGTTGTGGGATAAATCCTCTCGAGAACCTCGTGAATATTTGTCCCGCGGGGGGGAAGCATGGCGAACTGGAGGGTCAGCATCTCCCTTGCCATAGTTGTCACGGGGTCTTTCGGCCCGACGGCTTTTTGGCTTGTCATCAGAATCCTCGTATGATCTGCCCCCGTCGTACTTGGAATCTCTAGGCTCAGCATAGCGAATTTGACGGTCCAACTCGTCGCCTCTCCTCGAGCGCTCTTCGTCAGGAAATGAACCAGGCGGCTGGCTGGTGCTCTCTCGCTCTACCTGGTCGCGAGAGCCACGGAAGGATGTGTCTCTTGGGGGCGAGGCAGTTCGATAGATTGGCCGTGGATCGTCATAGCTGTATAGAGACTTGCTTCCCGGAAGCATTGCGTCCATTCCACCTTCGGGGAGATAGGGCAATCCCACGCCGCCGCCATAAGACGACTCTCTCTGATGGCCCCTGGATCGGTAGCGGTCATCTAGATCATCCTCGGGATAGACGTAGCTCGGCTCCCGCACATCGGCAAACTTGGTGGCGCTCGAACGTTCGGTTTCGTCTTTTGAACGACGGTCACGAGACCTCGATCGGTCTCGTCTGCGCTCGTCCGCCACATTGAGAGACATGGAAGGGAACTGATGGGTGGAGGTGTCTGTTTGCTGCCGAATGACGGAGCTGGGACAAGGCAATGGACGTTTCCGCGAAGTGTCGTGACGAAGAGGTAGAGATTGCCCGACGGCGAGGGAAAAGCACCAGACGGATCCCAAAAGTCAGTAGCAGGCGATCGGCGCGCTCGCTGTTAGCTCAATCGAGCCAGGCTGATGGATAAACTGGCATGGCGTTGGCAGCTGAAACACCACCAACTTCGTAACCAACCATCACACCACCCGTCCGGGCTCGACGAGCTGCAGCTTTCGGCCAATGGCGAGGCTGGCCACTGAAAGACTGATCTCCAGGCCGCCTATGGAGCCACCATCGCCCACTAACAACCACCAACCAACCAGACATTGCAGCCGCACATACGGAGTACGGAGCAATGGCAATGATTTCACCTGCCGCCCACCCATTGCAAGCAACCCATGTCATGTTTGAAATCATTGCCATTGCTCCGTACTCGGTATGTGCGGCTGCAAACTTTGAAAAAAAGGAACATGCCCTTTCGTGATCCCTTCTTCCGCACCCTGTCTGTCTTCTGACAAAGTCGCCGCTCGAGGCCACGACAATTGACCTCGGTCCATCAGGTCCATCAGGTCCATCAGGTCCATCAGGTCCATGAGTCATGCATGACGTTGTCATGAAGACTTGGACGAAGCCGCAATTCGTTGCAGGTTACGGGAGCAGCCGCTCCGATTCAGGCCCAGCTTCGCCTTCAACCTGGGCTGTGCAGCTTCGTCGTCCACTGCCCCCCCGCCATGCTCCGTACAACTCGAAACATTGTGCATTGCTTTCGCCGAATCCTGAACTGGCGCCTCGTGATATGGCCATTGGTAGCCGGAAGCGACGGTGCGTGCATATCAACAGAATGGCCGTCATTGGCATGCATGCATGCAAGTATCATATTCCTAATTTGGCGCTCGCTCGCCACGTTGAAAGACATACAACGCCTCATCCTTGCCGGCAAAGCTCGGCAGCGGAATCTGCACCACCTTCTTCCAGTCCTTCTTTTCCTTTTCCATGTACTGGTCCATTGTCATGCTTTTGAACCCCGTGTACCCGTTGCCATTCTGTGTTCCCACAACCGCAATGCTATCTCCTTGAAAGGCGTCGACCAAGTTTCGCGTGAAATGGCCTTCTGTTCCGCCGCCAAGCCCCCCTCCGACGACGGGATAGACGAGCAACAAGACCATGTTTTTTCCCTTGTCACCCTTTTGCAGCCATTTCACGCCGTCTGTCAAGACCGTGTCCGGGATCCAGTTGACTCTCCATTCACTCTGCATATTGTCCACCGCGTAGACGGTGAGTCCATAACCTCGCAGCATAAAGGTCCAGTAGCCGTTCCCGGAGCCTACGTCTGCTATGGCTCGTCCGTCCGCCAGAAGGCGAAGAATCTCCAAGCCTTCATGTGACGGGGTCGCGCACCCAAAGTGATGCATGAATATGGGCAAGACATGGTGACTGGTTGCTGTTCTCTCGGAGGATGCACAAGGTCCACACCATTCTAGGTTGCGGCACGACCAGGCCCAGAAGTCGAAATATGGGTTCTGTCGCGGCGGTGTCTTGCACTTGGGGAGGGTAAGCTTGGCCGACAGGGCTGGATGGATAAACCTCTTGTCAGCGATGTGCTGTGCCGTCTCTGCTCGTACCGACCCCTTCTTCGCGTTTGTGCCGAAATTTTTCAGTGCTGATGCTGTGGCGGTGGTTGGACTGAAGATGGATATATACGCCTCGATATCAGGCCTGGGGGGGGGCTCTCGCTGACTCGACAGGTTAGCTTACGGTCTCATAACTGTGGCTGTTTTGTCTTTGCTTTGTTTTTTTCCTTGAACCGAACTTGAGGAACATATGCTGGCTTTGAAGAACGCACAGGTGAGCCGTCCCCGGCACGATACCAGGTGTGCAGGCCATTGACGCCGCCTAGATTAACTACTCGCTGGACTTCTGCGAGTTTCACTGCCGTCATGGCATGATACGTATAGGCATCATGTTCTGGCAGCCCTAGGAGCAGGCGACTTGCCTCGTACAGGTCATCTTTGGTCAGCAAAGCCTGGGTCTGTTTCAACTTGTCGACGTCGTTGATGATTTCCCCCGGCTGGAAAGAAGGGTTGCCCACGCACCGCGCAGGGACTTTTGATAGATGTGACATGGACTTGCAATATCGATGGATGCGTGATTTTCTTGTCGTGGGGGTTGTCACACACCCGCATGTCTCGATTCATGACATCTACCCTCGGTATGTGAGCGGATGTTTTGATCAAGAGGTGGGTGGGGGTGAGATGTTGAAGAAGAAGTGGGCAGTACTTATGCCGTACATGGCATGCCATGCACCACCACAGCGTGCAAATCAATGCAATCAATGCACATGAAGTAAATTCAAGATGAACATGATGGTAAACTACGATCATGTCGAAACGTTTTGCCGCTCACAGACTGTATCAGGTTGGCGATGTAGATTTTACGAATTGCAGATTGCAAATTGTCAGCACACAAGTTCCAGGGTAGCCAATTCTGTTGAAGTTTTTGTCAAGAACTATTAGGGCCAGCAGAGAGGCAGACAGCTAATAACTTGAGTAATAAGGAGATTATTCCAAACTAGGGGCACGTTACGGCGACCCCCTTTTACAGCAAGCTCACTAATCAGTCAGATTCAGACTGACGGTGCTCCGATGATCCTCGGGAGGCGCGCAAAATAAAGGATACTGGTCTCTATCGGGACGCAGGGCACTGAAAGGAAGAGTTCATCGCGCTTCGATGTGAAGGCGGCGCACGCTGAGAAGATGAGAGAGAGCTCTGGAATCTCGCTGCACCCTCGCCGGCTCAACCGTAAAGTAATATCGGCCGCCGTGTCGAGATCGAGGAGCATCCAAATCCAGCCACTTGCAATGTACAGCCACTGTAGTTCAACTGTGGGCCTTGGTGACGTAGAATCTCCTACTGCCTTGTAATAGCGAATTTATTCGTAGCGATTGAACAGCGATTTCAGCAGCAAATTTATATTGGGGAATGCATTTGGCGAACGCATTAGCGAATAGAAATGCGCGCATTACGCTACCAAGACCCACAGTGCACTCAGGTCAGGGCAGGTCGCTCCGAAACCCTCAGTTGAAAATGATGTATTAATATACATAGTCTCGCATGAGAGACGGACCGAGCAGTCGCTCCTGGCCCCAACGAAAGTCGCCTGCCTTTAAGCCACTGACACTTTCTCCCGTCACATGTGCCAATCCCCCTCCCTTTCTTCTGCAAACCACCCTGGCCGTCGAGCCCGCAAATTGCATCACTGTCACGGCCCTTTCCTCCGACCCCTGATTTGGCATCTGGTGCCCATTTCCCTTTTCAGTCACACGAACCCGACGGTTGGGATTTAGCTCTGATTCTGACATGAAGCAAGGTTGATATTAATTGCTGCCGCTGCCACCATTGTTGCTCTCCACCTCGCCTCTTGCTCCCCCATCCCCTTGGAGAATCCCTAGATTGCCAGCCCATCGTGGCGCCCATCCGCAAGGGCCAAAGGGAGACAAAAGAGAAAGGGAAAAACTCAGAATAAACCACTACTTTGACTGGACTCTGAAAAAAAAACCACGCACCCCCAGCTAAATGCCGACGGTTCAGTGGTGACCAGAGACCTTGACCAAAAAATTGGAGTCCAGACATCACGGGTTGATATCCCAACACAGATTTTATTTCCATTGAGCTGCACCTTGTATCATATTCGTCCGACGTGACGCATTGCTGGACGACACGACCAATTGATCCCTCGCGAACGACTGACAATTTATCCCTGGGCCAACCGCGACTTTTATAGCTGCGCAGTCATCGCCTTTATGAGGAGTCTTCAAATGAGATCCCGTCGGTCGACGTGACCTATATTTGGCCTTGCTTTCCGTGCCGTATAATTTGTTTTCGGTTGTCTCCGCCCGTATAAGTTTCTCTCTTCCAAACAGACAATGGATCCTCAGCCTCCGCCCGAAAGTGGCAATTCGCCTGCAGACGCTTCTATCGTACAACGTCGCCACTATCCTGAATACACTCGCTCCGTACTCGGCATACCTGCGTTACTAGAAGCGACGAGTGGAAGCGCACAGATTTCTGACAACGGTGCCCAACATCGGAATAAGACAAACACAACAGGAAAGCTTTCCGACGACACTCGGGTTGCACAGACTCACCGTTTGAGCGACAGCAACCCGTCCAACCTTAACCACGAAGCCAAGCAGCCCAAGGAGACTCAGACCGAAACCCAATTCGCCATGGCAGTTGGTGGCGCTGCCAGACAGGATAATCACGATACGTCGCCCATGTCACCACCAGCAGAGCCTCCTGTCGTGTCAAGCTTGACCAATACGCCCGTCACCCAACCTCTCCCTTCCATCTCAACCGTTCCTACAGAACAAAATCCGGTCAAGGAAGATCCTGCTCATCCCGATTCTGCGAACGTTTCTATAGCGAATATTCCAACATCCGAACAACAACCTGAGGATATTGACGGAGGACATGAGCAGGATCAGAAAGATCTAGAGAACGACAGAAAAAGCGAAGGGGACGAACGCCATCACATTCCAACAAGTCTTAGCGAGTTGCTTCTTCAGCATGATGATAGACGAGAATCGGTGCTTTCTTCGCCACTTACCCATCCGAGTGGAGTATCAATGTTCCCCAACTTGTCGACGACCGAGCAGGAACAATTAGCCCACGAGGCTCTTACGCAAGCCGAAGATTCCATCGTTGCAGAGAACAGCCAAGACATTGGTTACGAATCTGACGCAGGGTACGATAGCGATGGTTTTAGCTCAGGCAGCACATCGGCGGAGTCATCGGTGCGCGACTACATGTTTGAAAACGGGCGGCGATACCATCGATTCAGAGAAGGGCACTATAATTTCCCAAACGAAGATGTAGAGCAAGAAAGAGAAGACATGAAACATGCCATGGTCAAATTGCTCTGCAGTCAAAAATTATACTTTGCCCCAATTGGCGACAATCCTCAAGAAGTCCTGGACATTGGAACCGGAACCGGAATATGGGCTATTGAAAGTATGTCTGCTGCTCTTGGCAACCTTGTGTAGATTATTGTGCTGACTTGTCTATACAGTGGGCGACCAACTTCCCAGCGCACACATCCTGGGCATTGACTTGTCTCCGATTCAACCGGACTGGCTACCGCCCAATGTCAGATTTATGGTGGACGATGTTGAGTCACCGTGGCTATACCCACGCAACCACTTCGACTATATTCACTCTCGCCACACCGTGATGGCTATTAAGGATTGGGATCGACTGTACCGAAGGGCATTTGAGTGAGTACACGGGCTTCATATTCTAGAAATGGCCGCTAACAAGCTCCAACAGGCATCTCAAACGGGGCGCATGGATGGAGATGCAGGAGATCCATCACAGACCTCGCAGTGCCTCGATTGAAGGCATCGTGCCCCCGGATCATCCAGTCGCCAAATTTTGGACGCTTGTCACTGAAGGCTTAGCTGCACTAGGCGTCGATCTCGACATTTCGTCCGGTGGAATCCTAGCCAGCAAAATGCAGGAGGCCGGCTTCAGAAACGTCACGGAGCGAGTCTTTCACGTTCCCATTGGGACCTGGCCAAAAAACAAGGTCCTCAAGACGGTGGGCTTGTACTGGCGGACTATCCTCCTTGATGGCCTTCAAGCTATTGCTATGGGGCCACTTACTCGCGGCCTTCGGTGGAATCGTGAGCAAGTAGAGATGCTGCTCATGGAAGTGAGGCAGGCCTATCATGACAATAATGCTCTCATGTACATGCCTTTGCATGTGATTTACGCGCAGAAGCCAACGACAGCATACTAGTAGATCTTCTGTCGGAAGAAACATGAATCGATACCCCCTCCTCGACAGACGCATCCATGTACCAACATTTCATGCTTTTTTCTTCACCTTGATAGACGGGTCGTCTGCGTTGTAATGTAACAAATTTGGGGGCTCTATAGTATGCTAGATAATTTACGAAGCAAAATCTTCAAACCACACGTTGTGTTACTCATCTTGGCCGTCTATTCCATTCTCCCTTCAAGATCACATGAGATGAATCCAATGACGCATTGATGATTTGGCCCCTTCCCCCCAACCAACATACGACGAATTCAACAATCGGGACCGTGGCATTGGAGAGCCCAATTCGCATATATGCTACGGAGTAAAGTCAATAAACTTTCCGATTGTGCATACATACAGGTCCGCCAAGCAACCCCTCGACATTATCATGCATCCATCATCCACGCATGTCCCGGGCCAATGATGCCGGCAAGGGTTAAATTCTCCCAATTAATTTACTTTAGTCCTCACCGCTAGTGAGTCCGGGCACAAACTGGTCTCGAAGCAAGCCACCACTGCACCACGGCTTTGTACCCCGATCCTGGTCCGGTAATTACATGCACATGTGAAATGGTAGCAAATGCGCTTGCTGCTTCTGACGGCACATGGAGCAGGGAAGCTGGATGGGACGGCAGGTGCCTACATCTTGCAAGAGAAGACAAAAAAAGGAAAAAGAGAAGAAAAGAGAAGAGTCTCACTCGGGTTGTTGCCGAGCTAGGCGAGTGCTTGCAAGTGTCACTGCTACTGACTGATTCCTGGGGCGGAGAGTGACGGCCCGTCGTTTTGCAGACGGGCAGAGTACGGTGGCACCTTATGTAGAGAGTGCTGGATGGGGCTTGCTTTTACATGTACATACGGAGTATGATGGGCTAAATGGCAGGCTAATAAGCGAGCAGATAGATGCATATGATGTATCGGTTTTTTTCGTTCGTGCATCCACCTTGGATTATACAAAATTTACTAACCTGGGCCAGAGCAGACTTCCAAGCTCAATCGCATGGAACGGACCACATGATCAGGAGGGGATGTTCATGAACCTGTCTGTGGCTTCTCCGTGTCATGGGAAGACGATGTGTCTGGCATTCAGAAAAAAAACTCGGTACAACCCGTCCACCTGCCCGATTCGTTCGTGCGTCTCGTGATCGAGTGGTTGACCGGAAAAGTGCCACCACGGATAATAAGCCACCCACCCGATGAAAATGGACGAGAATGCTGTAGCGATGCTGTAGCGATGCTGTGTATGTAGCAAGCCGTTTTTAGGCCTCTTTTTTCCTTTTCTTCCCCCTCCCTCGCCGACTGACTACTAGGGCCAGCCCAGACGCCCGGATAATACCAAGTACCTACCTAGCAAACAGGCTAGCTGCGCTCTCCGCACTGCGTACTGCATCACTGCTCACTGCATGCGTCACTGCATCCGAGCTAGCGGCACCTGGGACTTTTAGCACCCACCCATCTCAGAAAGAAAACAAGGGCGAACTGGCAGTCGACAAGGGGCTGGGCGTTTTCAATGAGTTTACTTTTTATGAGTTAGATGCGCCATCCTTCGGAATAAGGCCCGTCCTCTGGAGGGAGTGAGTGAGTGTGTGCGTGCGCGCTCACGTCTTTGGGGAGTGACGGTTATTAAATCCTCGTCGCGTCCCTACCTTGGGCCGGGAACATGATTCACCCTTGTTGTGTTCTTCTTGCGAAAGATATCGTACTGGGTGTCGCCCAAAGTCACTGAGCAATATCGACGACATCGACGACACATCTGTGAAAACCAAACCCGAGGAGAGTTTACGGGACGCCGATTTCGGAAGAATTGACCCGAGTTAGGCAGGAAGCGCATTTGTCCGCGTTTTGGGAAGGAAGCAACATCACTCACACCTGCTCTTGCTCTGTACGGGAGGAACGGGAGGAGGAAGGGACGAACGCGAACGAACACGAACGAACACGAACGAACACGACCGAACACGACCGAACACGACGTCGCCCGGGAAGCCTGAGAACCGAGTGATTGTCAGTATCAGTGCATGGTAAGTTGCGCAGCATTTTGTCCCTTCCACGCACACTTTTACGAACCGCAAGAAGTCGTTTGGCCATTCCAGATGCATCACCGATGCTCACCAATGCTACCACGTCGTTCCTGAGCGCTTCCCACCCCCTTCACCCCCTTCTTGAGAAGTAATATCGCGCTTTTTGTCTGCCAATTCTGGATTCCCTCCGAGGACTGGTCCCACGTGGAGAACCGCCTGGTTAGGTTACACCAACTCTATCCCCCTCCCTCTCTTGTTCAACCCGGTCGAATGAGCACGACGACACAGTAGTCAACAGGGGGGGCAACTTTCCGACCCGACAGATTGGATCAGCCACAACGTTTCGGTCAGGCCCAACCAGTGCAACTGGAGCACTCCCGGGTTGACGGGTGCCCTGTGGCTCTCTTCCTGTGCTCCCAGATGGACATCTACGAGACGAATCGCTTGGCGGCAACTTTGCTGTGCTGATTGATGGCAAATGGAAGAGGTAGGCCCTCGGGAACAGGCCTATGATTCCCAGTGGTCCACATGTAGGATTTTTCCTGGTACGACCGACGGGACTTGTAGTATTCTGTACGGATTATGACCCAGCCGACAACAGCAGCAATGGTGGGCCGATATGCTCCATGAATCTGACGACTGCCTTCTCCTTGCATGCACGCTTGTTGTTGGTCGTGTGCTTGGAATCTTGTGCGCATCCTGCAAATCAAGCGACCACCGGGAATGGGGAGTGTCCATCTGCTCGAACCATGATAATGAAAGGGACATTCCCCCACTGCTCTCGCTTCGCGCAATCCCACCCTGCCGGCGGGGATAGCCTGTGAGGTTTGGCTAATAACGCAAATGGAGCCACTCTTGCATGTCCTGCGGTTCTGTGTACTGTGCAGAGCCTTATATTCTCTTGCTAACTAACCATTGTCCCGAACCAGGCTTTTTACCCGCCAGTGGTCGAACTCGTCCGTGCGTGTAATACTACGAAGCAATGGGGAAGTTCAAGGTTCCCTCGTGGCTGCAAACGCCTTCGCCTGGGCCCGGCCAAGACGCGGATGCAGATAAAAGGAAAAAGAACAGACGATCCTTCTCGGCACTTTCGCAGCATCTTCGAACAAGGCAGGAGGCAGTTGCACCATCGTCAGCCACAACCAACACTGATGCTGAGCCAGGTCTGCAGGGCGAGGTCTCGCGCTTAGTAGCTCTGGCGAAGAAGATTTCTGCAGAAGCAGAGAGATTAGAGGCATATCTGAGAGAAAACGGTTCTCCGCAGCCGGGGTTCGGGGTCGATGCGCCCGGTGACTTCCCCAATTTACCAACGGATATTCAGCAGAGCCGCCAGGAGATTGTATACGCCACGCATGAATTAGGAAGCTTGGTCCGAGGACCCCGAGAAAGTGTGCGCTGGGGGGTCTGGAGTGTATGTTGAGCCCCTTCCAGGACTGATCATGATAATTAGTGGATGAACTCAAACCTTTCATGTCTAGTTTCTGGATACGCTCAGCCTTCAGATTATCCATCACTATGGCATCGGTAAGCCTCGAATCGAAAAGCATGCCAAATATTATACTGACTGAGATCAGCCAATCTTGTGCCCAATAACAATCCCATCCCCCTTTCAGAATTGCAGACGAAAAGCAATCTGGATTCGACGAATCTTGCGCGAGCCTTGCGCCATGCGATGACAAATCATATCTTTTGTGAACCTGAGCCGGGGTTGATTGCTCATACCGCAGCGTCGCGTCTACTGGCAGAGGATCAAGCGTTGCACGACTGGGTCGGGTTCAACTCCGAAGATATATTTCCTGCGGCCGCAAATGTGCTCAGATCACTCAAAACGCACCCCGAGGCCACATCCCTCACAACCACTGGCTTCAACTTCGCGTTCGATACCGTCGATAAGGAGCCCATGTTTGTAACATTCGGAAGAGATCCAGCCCGAGCGAAGAGAATGGGCGGGGCCATGGCAAGTTTAACAGGTGGCGAAGGGTACGAGGTCAGCCACTTCGTCAACAACTACGACTTTTCAGATGTGGACAAAGAAGGCGGTACTTTTGTTGACATTGGTGGAAGCCATGGATTTGTGTGCGTTGACCTGGCCAAGAAATGGAAGAATATGAAATTTATAGTTCAGGATCTACCGAAAACTGTGGACAGTGCACCGAAACCCATTTGCGATGACCCGTCGGTTGCCGAACGTGTTCAACTGGAAGCACACGACTTTTTTAAAGAGCAGCCTGTGAAGGGTGCGGATGGTATGCCCGCAACCCCCCGTCCCCGCAATTCCCTTCAAATCAAGACGTTAACTGCGCACCTAGTTTACTTCTTCCGATGGATCCTCCATAATTACTCTACCCCTTACGCCGTCAAACTTCTCAAGAATCTTGTACCAGCCATGAAGCCCGGAGCTCGCGTCGTCATCAACGACCACTGCTTGCGTGAGCCTGGTTCAGAGAATCCATGGGACGAGAAGCTTATGAGAAGCATGGATATGGTTATGCTGACCTTGCTCAACGCACAAGAGCGTGAGGAGGAGGAGTTCAAGGAACTATTCAAGGCAGCAGACGAGCGCTTCGTATTTAAGGTGAGGGCCAAACATCAGAGACCGTTCTCGAGCTCATCTAGCTAACCACGGTGATAGGGAGTTACGAGAAGTCCGGGGTGCAGGATGAGTGTCGTGGAAGCCATCTGGGAGCCAAGTCCTGAGGGGAATGGAATGGTCGAGGAGGCCGAGTGATGTCAACAAATGCGTGAAAATAAGGGTTTTGTACTGGAACAAACAAATATGCGATTCCATTAGTGAAATGGTAGTCAATGAGAAGCATGTTTGTGTGAATGACGCGTCTGCGAAACTGTTGGTGATGTCTCGGACGTCTACGGGACATGGGGAGAGACTGCGATCCTTCTTGGTACGAAATCCGATCTCCTGTATCCAGTATGAAAATATCCTAATTATATGACTTCTAGCATGTAACTGCACAACTCCACGATATGCCTCCACAAAGGAGCACATGCACCCAGTACTACATGCACTACAAGTGTGGGCACGATTTGAACAGCGAGTTCGTGAAATGCCCAACACATGCACCCAAGGGTGGCCAGTGCTCTCCGGTGGATACGAGGGAGGACAAGACATCTGTGCACGGCTGTTATAAATGTCCAGGAATCTAAATCTGAAGCTATACTTTTTTACTACCAAGGGCGTCCTTCACCTGATGTATCAGCTAGTCTGCTAGCTAGAGATTGCCTCTCCTGATTTCTCAACTCAGAGTTGCTGGGGTCGCTTATGATGGAGTTCTCTAGATCAACGAACTTTGGCCCTCCCGAAGTGATGATGATGTTGTGTTTGTTCAGGTCGCCATGCAATATCCGCTGATGTAGCTTTTGCAACGCATCGTCGCACTCATCCAGGTCCTTGGACTCAGCCCAGTTCCCATCAAACTTTTCAAGCAGAATGCCAATAACACGATCTGGACAATGCGATTCGAATACGTAGCCAAGCAGTTTCGGCGTCAAGGAGTATCCAGGTAGGGCATGGTAGATTCGGATCTCCTGCATCAACTGTGGGAGTTCGTATGGAAAACGAGCCATCTTCAGAACCGCATCCTCTTGATTGCAGGTGACTTCGAAGGTGCGAGATTTGAGCTCCCGCACGATTGGTAGGCCCGATAAATCGTATCGAGGATAACCGTCAAGAAGGCTTTCTTTTGGCACAGCATGGGGCTCCGCCGTGTCCTTTTGGCATACGATTCCATGAGCGTCTGAATTGACTGTTAGTGTGGTCCAGTGGTCATCCCACGGCTCAAGCTTGCTCAGCTCCTCTATAGCAGAAGGACCGTAGGTACGCTTGTCTTGGGGAATGATGTTCGGGTCAAGCACTGTCACGTACACAATGCGGTCGTCCCTTCTCTGGATGCGATAAAAGATTACGTTTGAATCGGCTAGGACTGTAAGAACTATGCCTTGCGAGGTAGCCATGGCTCCGATGTGCAGAGAGGAAAATCACGATTATGCCAGGTAAAGCGCAGCGATGGTATGGTGGATGAACAGAGGTACATACTCTATCAGTTGATCAGATAGGTCACATGATGTTCTAGACCTGGTGAGAGGCACTTCAAAATTTGCCGAGGTATCGCCGGCAACATTAGGTTGGACCAAGCCTGCCCGACATCATGATACTGACGCGAGCCGGAAGATCGACAGCATTCCGTACCTCGAGCGACACACAGCTGAATAGCAATTGCCCACGTTCCACCTCTGCCATGCGTGGTTCGCTTTCTCGCACTGCGGCACCAACCATATCTCCGAACATATTATTCAAGACTAGGCTATCGACTTCATCGAGCGTGACTGATCCACTGAATTTCAAGCTCTTCTGACCACCTATATTGATGCGCCTTTCTTTCCCGTTATCGCGGAGACGAGCTCCGAACAAATCGTGAGCTAGATCTGCAATCGCCGCCTGGTGGATATAGACATCTAGCCTGCACATAGCTGGATCTGCTGGAAAATAGCATGCTGTGAATGCTAGACCATTCTCCTGATGAAAAATCTTGCAAGCCTGATGAGAAAACACAAAGGGAAGTCTTTTTGCAGCCGGCTTGCTCCTCTGAGCGTCTGTAAAATCTGATTGCGCTTTGCAAAGCAGTCGACCATGGGCGTGACAAGGTGCGTCTTGAGCGGGATCAAACACTAGGCTAGTATTCTCCAGCGGCTGTAGAGTAGATGTAGCTAATGTAGGTGGCACTGAAGTCCTTGCATCGTGATCATCGCGCTTGCGTTTTTGGCCTCGGTTCTTATCGACGTGTTCCACCACAGTGATGTTCTTGCCAGCGAGCAGACCTAACACGTCTTGGCAATTATGTGTATCGAATAAGTAGTGGTTCGCAACGTACTACGACGGGCCCGGGCTCGATACTGCTTATAGAATGCGTGATGATACAACGAGACCCACGTCTTATGTACGTTAGTCTCAGAGACTCGGTGTACAAGTCGATCCATTGCACAGGTCGATAGCTGGGGTAGTCCGTTTGACACTTTTTTAAGTCGAAGCCTCGCCTGGAAAACCACAAACCAGACCAAAATGCCGCCTGCATAGAAATGATAAGAGGAATCACCTGGCTCAAGGTCTTTTATACTCTGATCAAAGCCATTATAGACCTTACATCTGCGTGTCTCTTCTGAGACGAAGCTAACGAGTAGCTTCGTTAAAGCGTCTTCCATCCGTGTCACAGCGTCAGGATCAGCATCAATCTCCAGACTATCAGCGTCTTCCACCTTTGTCCCAGCGTCAGGCCCAAAATCATTCTCCATAATCTGCGTGGAGGTTGAAAGGAAGAGAAAGTCCGCTGCACTATTCTTAGTACCTCTTGTGACGTTGTGAATTTATTTGAGGCCGATGTAAGGTTATTGCGGTGATATGACTTAGATCCAGCAGACATGCGTGGGTATCAGTATAGAAGGTCAAGCTCCGCGTGGAGAGGATGGGGGCAAGGCTGTATTTATACTCATTGGTGGACACTGTATGGTGATCTTCTGCAGCCAAAGGGCAAATCATTAGGTCTCCTCCAGAACGTGAAAGGACACGAAGGCTTATAGGAAGACTTCTATCATCAATGATGTCGTCTGGTGAATATCAATGTCATTTGTTTCTAATTAGCGGTGTCATGTCATCCTATATAAAGGAGGTCGGTTCACCTCTCGGATAGCCTTCATCCACATCCAATTCGCAGTTTTTCCCTTCCCCCGGCAGCCTAGCCAGATCACCCTCTACGTACCTTAGCATGGCGAGCTATCTTGAACAAGACCTTGATAGCATTACCTTAGAAGCATTTACTATCCCTGAGCCACACGAATCATCTATGGATTACCAAGGCAACCATTCACCTGGTGTGCCGACCTAAGAGAACAGTCCTACTCGATTTGTATCCCAATACGAGCGTACACTTCATTATTCTCTTCGACCAAGAGCCGATAGACTTAAAACCGGGACATGGAAAGTCAAAGAAGCGGGGTCATGGGAAGCTATTATACGGGACGCAGGTCGCACGTCTTGCAAGCGACGACGAAATAATAGACACGCTAAATCAACCAGACCGAATTATGCGTTACCCGCTCTACGTACTATCAGCGCAACCTCTCAGGGGGATGTGAGATCGGGTGGTCGTATTTTGCAACTTGAGGAGTTTCAACGGACATTCTACGGTCACCATTCTGACGGCTCCCCAGCATTCTGCCATGAACAGACTAAGGCTTCAGGCAATGGCGCGAACCTTGGGGAGTAAGCCACCTCTTTGTGTGACCAGGAATTGGTCGGGTCTCTTCCTCTAAGGGTGAGCTTATTCTTCGAAGAGAACTCCAGGGATGTTCTATCTCTGGATACGTCGCGGTTAGTGTAGGTCCCGTTAGCTTGCGTTTGTTGCGGCACCTGACTTTGCTTGATATAATATACTATCCTAAGCCCCTCGCCCTCCTGCTGCCTCTCAATATGTGACACCAGTCTGCCTGGTTCCACATCTCAATATCTAGTATTACGATAGTGCTCGTGAAGCTATGTATGCAAGCGGTCAAGTTGTCCTAATGCGCTAGCTTGCTTCAGTGAGACAATGGATCACTAGACACATACAGCCTCAAACATCAAATCAGTCACTATTATGGATAGACCTTGAAGCTAGCATTAGAAATAGGCTACGAAACGTCGAAATTCATCCCACTATATCCTTAAGCATATTTGCCTTTTCTTTCGGCTTCGGAGCATGTGCCTCAACGCAGTGTTGCTCCCATGCCGCTTTCCCTACAATTATAGGAATATCAGGAACTCCAAGCCTTTGGCATTCTAGGCAGTGGAATGGCTTTTTGAATTGATTTTTCTCGACATGGGCGTTCCTGACATGATTTTTGAAGCCACGGACAGTGAAATAACCTTCACAGAGATTGCAGTAGGCGTCCCTCGATGAGACACTTGGTGCATGGATAGTACTATGCACCTGCGCAACGTGAATGTTCCAAGCTTGTGCTCCTTGGATAGTGATAGTGATACTTCCTCGTCCAGTATGGAGGCATTCTGGGCAGTTGAACGACTTATCGAGATGCTTCTTATGAACAGTGTCGAAATGATGTGAAAGATTCGTCTAGACAGTCGGCGCTTAGTTACTCGGATCCGGCCCCGTAAGACGGGGGGCTACCGTTACGGAGACGGAGCAGTATCGGGCGCGGAGCCAGCCAGGGGGAGCCCTACCAGCGACTAGCGCGGGGTAGTTGTCGGTTATATAATTTTTTTGGCCAATCAACAGCAAGCGTAATTGGTTTAGTGGTAAAATTCTCCGTTGCCATCCGAGCAACGTCGGGGAGCCCTGGGTTCGATTCCCAGATTACGCAATGCAGTCTATAGTCTTTTTTGCTCTCTTCACTTCCGTGATGACAATTGGCTGCTGTCCTTTTAAGAAACCTATACAGTATAAGGCGATGGCAGAAATGGGATTTTTCTCGCACCCGAATTTTATATGAATATGGTTGACATTTTTTACCAGTTATTTGATAAGCTACAATGATGGCCTTCTTCGTTCGCTTTCCCTATCTCGAATCTTTTCACCCTTATTGCCACGCACTTTGTTTTCGTCCACTCATTTCTCTCTGCCTTACATCCACATCATATCTCTCGTGTTGGTCCTTTTTTTCTTTTTTCTTTCCCTTTTCCACGCACATACATTTTCAACAAGTAACTATATCTCGTGTTGGTCCTTTTTTTTCTTTTTTCCCTTTTCCACGCACATACATTTTCAACAAGTAACATGCAACAACGTCTTTTTTTCTCCTTTTCCCTCATGACTTGACGCAACCATATCCTCCTCGGTCTGCGATCGTGCTCGCCATCTGACTAATGGTGTCATTGCTCAGAACTTCAAAAACGGATACCTCGACTGTGCAATTGCCGAGGACCCAGTTTCGCACCCCTACTGCGACCAGGGAGTCCACGCCGTAGGTGTTGGGGGGCCTGTTCACGTCCACTTCTTCCGGTAACATGTTCATGGCTTTGGCGAGCATGTTTGCGAGTCCGTTGCGCACGAGGGCCGCGGCGGCTTCTGCTGATGGGGCGCGCGCAAGAGCCGTCTTCAGGTCGATTGCTCGTCCGTCCGCGCCCGAAGAGGTCAGGTCCGGGGGCGGCATGTCGATGAGGTTCAGGTAGGCGTAGAGCGCGGTGCGTGACCAATACGGATCGGCGGGCTTGTTCTGTCGCAAGAGGCCGCCTGTACCTACGCCAAGGATGACCTGGGCTGGGGTGGTGGTTCGCAAGGGGCCCATTTCCATCGTGATGGCGTGCTTGACAACGGTGAGGAAATCGTCGTGACGGATACCGTAGAACCCGTTCGCGCGGAGCTTGTCGAGAACCTCTTCGTCTCCCGTCAGCATTCCTGCCCCCAATACGGGACCGAGATCAATGGACACGGCGTGTTTGCCCTGAAGGCGGCAGTGATGTGCGAGAGCGTCTTGGAAACTGTTGCCGGCGGCGTAGTTGGCCTGACCGCGGTTGCCAATGACGCCAGCGGAACTGGCGAGGAAGACGTAAAAGGGGCTGTCGATGCCACCTGGCATGGCTTTGACGAGATTCCAGGAGCCAATCACTTTGGGCTCGATGGCCGAAGTCCAGGACTGATGCGTCATGTTGTCGAACATGCCGTCGCGGATGACGGCAGCACACTGAAAGACACCTCGAATGGGGGGCATTTCAGACGAGATCTTGTCCTTGATGATTGTTCTGAGAGCCGTCTCGTCGCATATGTCGACACTATAGGCTTTGGCGTCAACCCCTCGCCCTTGGAGATCTTTGATGAAGGACTGGGAAGAAGCTGATGATGCACCGGACCGCGATACGAAAGCAAGGTTCTTCGCGCCGTGGGTTACGAGAAGCTCAGATACACTTCTACCGAGGCCGCCAAGACCACCAGCCAATAGATAGGTTCCATCAGGATCGATGGCATCATCAAGAGATTTGGATATTTCCTTGCAAACAACAGGAACGATCCCTTCATTTCCTGGGGCCGCCGAAATTGTACAGAGTCCGTGAAATGGTGCTTTCTGAACATGTCTGAGTGCATCACCAAGAGTGTCAACCCCAAAGCTGGTGATATCTGAGGGAGAAATCGTGTCCCTCCGCTGTTTGCGCTGTTTGTCGGAGAGGAATTGAGATGCAGCCTCCATTAGTTCTGCGACAAAAGCCTCGTCATCTCGGAGAAGTTGTCGAATGTCGAAGTTGACGACCGTCACGCAGCTGCTTCCCATGTTGATGTTGTGGCCGCCAGAATGGGCAGTCTCGCTCGTCAGTTGAACAATGATACCACCTGTCTGCTTTTAGTAACGTTTTTTGCCAAGAGCTTTGCCCATTTGCGACCTACCTCGTTTCACACATTTTGTGTTCGTGGCAGCATTGCCTGGGGTAGTGTCGTAAATTACATCCACGCCTTTGCCGCCAGATGCATTCAGAATATCATGAACAAAATCGTTGCTTTCAGCGTTGAAGATCGAACCAGCAGACACTTCATGGCCCTCCAGAGTTCGACGCTGCTCGTTACAATCTTCTCCAGTCACAGAAGCCAATATGTTGACACCAATCAATTTGGCAATCTGGATCGCTGCAAGACCATGCGCGCTGGCGCCGCCGCAAATCAAAATAGTCTTACCCGGCTTCGCCCGGCCCATGTGAACTAAAGCATAGTAGGCACTGGTGATCAAGCTAGGAAAAGATGCGGAGCCCGTTGGCCGCTGCACGAGGTGACTCTTGACTCGAATGGTGCTCTTGATGGAGCCGCCGGGCACGAGAGCAACAACTTCATCTCCGGGGACGAAGGTGGTCACTTTTGAGCCAACCGCCTTGACAATTCCTCTCACGTCCATGCCCATGGCAGACTCTACACCATGGCCGAGAAGTGTCTCCACATCTTGAAATGTGAGCACTGTTTCGGCAAACTTGATGTCAATGTCATTGGCCTTTATTTCTGGTAGATGAAACTCGGCGTACTGCCAGGAATCGTCTGACAGACCTGACTTGAGTAAAGTGAGCTTCATCTCGGGCTCGGTTTCGCAAAGGGGCGAGTCCGCGTGGAACGATCGGTTCTTTATGATGCGTGGCGAGCATCCCTCGATGATCTGATTCAGTGACTTGATGGGTTTCAATCGAGGGACGAAGATTTTTCCATTTGCCTCGGCATATTCCGTCTCAATGTAAGTCGATGCGCCACCCTCTTCACAAAATGTCCGAGAAAAAACTGCCATAATGTTGTTGGTGATACCCGAGTCGGCAAGCCCTGATTCAATGTCCAGATCGAATGTCACGATGGATCTTCTTGGATCCTCTGACATGAGGACTCTCGAAAGACCAATGATCATGGAGCCTTGGAGGCTAGTTGGCTTCATGTGCGAACCTCGCGTTATCCAGACCACGCCCTTTGCTGATCTTTGAACGGTTTTGAATAGGTTGAAATGCTCCTCGTCCCAGCGCAGAATGGATGATTGATGTTCCTGAGACGGATAGACGTCGAGCAAAGATATCACGACTGACTCACTGAAGAGGAAAGCGTGCTTGAGGATCTCATCTGAAGTGAGAGCTGCCACACTGTATCTCTCCCCATCACCGGTGACGAAGTCTCTGACAGACTGCACAAAGGCCAAGATATCATCATTGACCGCCTCGGGTGTGAGTATGATAATCTTGGGCGGCGCTGCCTTGACAATTGCAGCACGCTTGTACATGGTCATGTTCGCGGCAATGTGTTCCCGAGCGTTGTCCTGGTGCTGGGCTCCATTCGCCTCATTGGGGTCATTCATACCCGAATGAGACGTCAACTTTGAGGGTTCGTACCGTATCAGGATGCCCCCAGCTTTGAGATGGTCTTGAAGTTCGTTGGAACGCAGCTCTGTGTCTCCATGACAGATGATCAAATGATAGTCGGAGACAATTTCAGTCACTGTGTTCTTGCGTTCGACAAAAGACTCCATTCGACTGCCTCTTATAAATGACGAAAGCTCTGACGAGACGCCCGATTCGGGAGACGCAAGAAGAGTAAATCTAGAAAGACGGGGTGTGTCCTCTTCGGTCGACGCAAGTTGCTCCAAGATCTTGACTGCAGCCTTCAAAGACCCGCCAACCTGCAAAATGGACAGCCCCGGATACTTGTGGGCAAGCAGGTCCAGCAGTTGCACTGTATCGGAAACCGAGGTAAAAGTGACGTCTTCCCTCCATTCTATTTCAGTAGACAGATTTCGAAAGTTGGGGAGAAAGGCCCCAGGGTCGGCGGCAGAGGTATTGAGAGCCGTCAAATGTAGGCCCTCGATGATGACATGTGGTCCCATAGAATCATCTGCACTCATGACAACCTTGGCGCGAGCGTCTTGAAGACCAACTTTGCTGGCGGTGGCATAGCCAGAGAAAATTTGCGGTCCATTTTGGTTGACCGCTGCAGAAATGAACACACTCTTGAAGAACGTGGGAACCATTGGGGTTGTCTCGATGGCAAAAAGAGAATGAAACATGGAGTCCAGCGTGGCAGGGTGGATGATGTGAGGATACTCGAATTTCGAGGGCATCTTGGACTTGGTGTCAGGAACAGAAACTTTGTATGAACAAGCTCCGTCACCTTGGGTTAGATCAAACATGTTTTGGAAGGTTGGGCCATAGTTCATTCCAATCGTGTCCAAGAGCTCATAGAGTTGTCGAGTGTTTACGGTCTTCTTGCAGATACGCATCAACTCTTCTCGCTCCGTCTCGTAAGCATGCGAAGATTTGACAGCATCGCCGACTGAATGTCTGAACTGGAGAAACCCGCTTGCATGCTGTTCCCAAGGGCCATCCAACTGCTTGGAATAGATGGAAAACTCATGAGTACCCTCCGAGTTCACCTTGATATTCAAAGCCACTTCAAGACCGTGAGGTGTATTGGGAATAATCATTGCCTTTGCGATGTTCATATCGGTAATCTGATAGCCTATGAAGCCGACCGATTGTGGCTTGATCTGTTTAGCACCCTCGAGCGCCATTGATATCATCCCTGCAGCAGGATAGACAATTGTCTTCTGTACTTGATGGTCCTGGATCCATGGGTTCTCCGAGATGCGAAGAAACCCACGCCAACGTGGCTCAAAAGGGATCGAGTCTGCCGTGAGAGAGCCGATGAGATCCTGTCGTGGATATTCTCGCTGTCTGTTGGCAACACTGAGATGGGACTCGTGCCAATAGGACACGGTATGATTCCACGGATATGGAGGCAGATCAGACAGGCACTTTGGCATTGCAGCGTGCCCGCGAGTGACAACTTGCTTGAGATTTACCGGGACGCCTTTGACCCACAACTCCCCAATCACGGAGAGAAGTCTTGAAATACCATTCCCTTTGGGCTGCATGACGGAGTAGTATGCAGGGTGTGTGGCCTCGCCGAGTATGGACGACATTATTTCCGCTGTAGGTGATCGTAGACCTCCACGCGGACTGAGCTCAAGTATGATGTTTGGCCACTGACCAGCAGGCAAACTCATCATTTCGGATATGGCGGCCACGTATTGCACCGGGCTGACCATATTCTCTGTCCAGTACTGTGAACCAAGCTCTGCACCTGTGACCCTTCGGCCTGTGACCGAGGAGAACATGTTGATACCTGGCAGCAGATCTTGAGCTTCAATAGTCGCAAGAGAATCTCTATAGTCGTGTGCAACAAGACGCATATGGGAGGAGTGGTATGCTGTCTGAACATTGAGAATCCGATGAAAAATTTTCCTGCTTGCCAAGTCTTCCGCAATAGCCACGATAGACTCAACTCGTCCAGAAACGGTGACTGATCGCGGGCTGTTGACACAAGCAACCTCTGCTGACAGACTGCCGGACTCCAGATAACTTGTCATATCGGACAGCGACATTCCAACTGCCATCATCGCGCCCTTGAGTTTCGGTGCTCGGAATGGCATGCTAATGGCAGCCATACCACGGAAGTATGCGATCTCCCAGGCAGCAAAGCGTGAAATGCCACCTCCTGCATATGCAGCGGCAATTTCACCAGACGAATGACCGACAACATGCTTAGGATCGATGCCAAAGGAATGGAAAAGATCAACAAGTGCAACCTGAATTGCAGTTGTTGCCGGTTGCGAGAGATGTGGATAAGATATTGCCGACTCAGAGTCATCTCTGAACATTTCGAGAAGTAGGTCGAACGGAGATTGAAGGACTTGCCTGATGTATGCACTGGCTTCTTCCAGACTGTATCTGAAGACATCAAAAGCCATCAGCTCCAGACCCATTTGTGCCCATTGCGTACCTTGTCCGGAGAAAATAAAGGCAATTCGTGGCTCGGCTTGGCGCAAGGAACGAACGACGTTGGTAGAGCCAGAGGTGTCGAGTTTTGCAGTCAGCTCGGACACCGATTTGGCAATGACGAAACCTTTCCATTCTAAAGCTGATCGGCGGCAGCAAAGGGTGTAAGAGTAATCCTTCAGTAGCTCCGTGGCACAAGCTTCTTGACGTGTCTTGATATAACCAGAGTGAGAGCTCATGGTACGAATGACGCCGTTCTTCTCACTAGCAGAATAACAGAAGAGTTGATACTCATTCGTGGGCTTACCGGCCATCACATCTGTATCTTGCTGGCATGAAGAGCCATCCATGGAGTTATGATGAGCGATCAGCCCGCGAGACTGCAGATATTGAGGTGCTTCGTCAAGTATAACATGGGCGTTAGTTCCTCCAAAGCCAAAGCAATTGACGCTGACGCGACGAAGCCCAGGAATAGGCCAGTCCATGACAGACAGGGGAACCTAGAGACGGAGTTAGAAAAGGGGTAAGTTTTATCGAAGTTCCAAGTGAAATGTAATCACCTTGACTTTCCAATCCTCAAAATCTATGGTTGGATTCCCAGACTCAAAGTTTATGTTGGGTGGTATCTTGCCCTTTTCAAGTACAAGAACGCCTTTGATCATGCCAGCTACACCGGCTGCTCCTTCCAAGTGCCCGATATTGGGCTTGACTGAACCAACAAGCACAGGTTTCTGGGGAGATCGATCGGCCGCCAAAGTTTCGGAAATGGCCTTTAGTTCTCGCCAGTCTCCTGCTTGAGTTCCTGTGCCATGGCATTCAACATATGCAGTTTGATCAAAGTCGAGCCCGGCGTTTGCGTAGACTGATCGAATGTTTGCTACTTGAGCTTCCTTGCTGGGGAGAGTGATTCCTTCTCTCAAGTTAGTAACGACATGACCGTATTCTCTCGGGTGAAGAACCTACCAGTTGTCCGACCATCTTGATTGACTGAGCTCCCACGAATCACAGCTCGAATAGTGTCGTTGTCTCGAATGGCATCAGAAAGGCGCTTCATGATAACAACGCCAATTCCTTCACCTCGACCGTAACCGTTGGCTCGTGAATCAAAGGTGAAACACTTCCCATCTGGGCTGAGAAAGTTCAGAGCCGTCATTGGCATCATGGTGCTTGGCGTAAGAATCATACCAGCCCCAGCAGCGATGGCCTGAATGTTTGTCAGATACAGAACAGAACCCTTTGTTTCTGTCAAAATGACTTACGATGGAGGACTCCTTGTTGCGAAGGCTCTGAGCTCCCAAGTGGACAGATACCAGGCTTCCACTGCAGCCAGTGTCAATGGTCATACTCGGTCCGTGCAAATCGAAAAAGTAAGATATTCGGTTTGCCATAATGGCGACTCCATTGCCAGTAGCAGCATACTGGGGAGCCCAGTCGGGATCCCTCAAGCAAATTTGCTCATAATCTTGGAGTAGTGTTAGCAGCGATCATTTCTTGGTGTTTTGGTGCGTTGTAAACGGTCATACCTTTAACAAACGACCCCACGTACACGCACGCGTCGGTACCACCAATGTCCTCTTTCCGTAGACCAGCTAATTGATGTGAGCGCTAATGTCCTGGAATAGGGCGTGAAGAGAAGCACAAACCATTTTCCAGCGCCTCGTAGGACACCTCGAGCAACATGCGTTGTTGAGGGTCAATGGCCTGCGCGTCCTCTGACGTGACCGAGAAGAACTAAGAACGATCAGTGGATAGTTTTCCTCAAGAAAGATTGAAAAATGGGCTCATCTTACTGGCGCGTCGAAAGCCGAAATATCCTCTTTGAGAAGATGAGCACCGCGAAAGGGGATCTGAGAAGCAGTTTGTTTATCAGCATGATGAAAAATATTTTTGCGTAGAGGCAGAACCACTTACACTCCCTAGTCTGTCGCCGCTCGGATGAAAGTAACCATCAATGTTGACTCTTTCCTTGGGTATTTCGCACCATTGAGACTCTCCCTTCTCCAGGACACCCCACAGCTCTTCGGGATTTTTTGCATCTCCTGGAAACCTGAGGCCCAGTCCTATCACTGCGATGTCTTCCATCCTTTCTTTGTTGACTAGTCAACTACAGGAAATACCTGAAGGATAGAAGAAACACCAAATGTGATGGGGGAAGAGCGATTAAACAGAAGGAAAACCTCATAAATCAAAAGAGAGGTGAGAGGGATATTTAAAAGAAGGAGAAGGAGCTTCTACTTGTTTGAAGACCAGTTGAGGTACTTCGTGGCGTACCGCTTGGGCCCAGGAAGCGCTTGTTGGCTGTGAATATCGACTCTGTTCACAACAAGGACGTTGAACAATTGCACAGGGATGACCCATTTATTCTCATATCAACTTTCCTGTGAATGAGAGAAATAAGACGTGAAGTGAACAGAGGCAAAAGGCCGAGGACTCATCTGACAAACGACAGCTCTTTTGAAGTTGGCTCATTCATTGCCCGAGGCCACGACTGACAGCGGGGAGCTCCAGAAGGCTTGCTTGCATGTAACCACACACACATACATGACGCTCCTATACTCCAATGCAATACCTCGTGGCATCTTACTTATAGACCTGTATAGTTCACATGAAAAGCGTCTGGCCAGAATACTAATGGAGCGGGTCATTGGGGGCCAGTCTATATCGCCCTGCTTGTTGGCCGGGACAAGATATTAGGCCTCGACCGTACAACTCATGCACACTCACATGAATATGCACAGGTAGCCACGGTGTAAGTGGAATCGACTGACGGAGGAACCGATGTGATTTGTCATAATGTGTGGTGAAGATGGTGGGCAGACACCATGCGCTTGAAGTGCGGTTCTCTCACCCATACCTCATGAAGGATGGTGCGGAAACGAAAGAGCCAAGTGTACAGTAGATTGTTACGCGGCAAGCTTAAATTAGACTCGATTTCACAGCGAAGATATTCGATCAAGAATCGCAAACTGAACCACGAAGCCGGGTTCCCTAGTATCTAGCCGTCATGGACTGAAGAATCTGTGAGTCCGATGTAGTAAGCAGGGTCGGTACCGATCTGGACGAGGTTGATGTAAGACAGACAAAGAAGCATGGTGAGAAGAAGTGGCGCCCTCGAAGGTTCGGGGATCATCCCCTGATTTGAACAAGGTTCTGACTTCAGATGGCTGCAGCAGCAAGGGCAGCGTTCCAAGAATGGATTCCGTGAAAGCAGACATGGCTGGCAATGGCTGGCCATGGCTAGTATTATACGCAAGTTTGTGGTTGATCGTTTCCCCGTACAGTCTCTGAGCGACGAAAATAGCAATACCCGCCTGCAACGACTCAATACCTAAGAAAAAAAAGGATAAATTCTTGAAAATGGGAGATAGTGTCACCAGACGGGAACAATTCGAAAGGGCGGCTCGTCTATCAGCACACGGAAGTCACCCTGTGTTCTGGTCGACTTTTGGTCTTGAGGGATGAGACCTTGACACCGAGATTTGGAGGTATGGCAAGGGGAGGATCTATCTTGTAAGACCACCCACTCCAAAATGATGCAGGCGACCATGATCTTGGTGGAAGCCACCAGATGCATGTTTGATGCATCGTGGTAGCTCAAATGAGCCAGTCATGTCATGTGTGCCCCGGAGACATGTGGGCGCCAAAAATCTGACTGCTTGCATTGTAACGCCTTTGGTGGAAGAGAAAGAAGGCAATTCCGGAGTATGCCATGCTGCAAAAAGAATCTTTCGATGGCTGGGAATGTTTGCGAAGGCTCCATCTCGTCCGGCTCGACTGCATGAATGCATGAATGCATATTCCTTTCAGTCTGGAACTGGACGAAAGCGAAGCATGGGCGAAGCATGGGCGAAGCTGACCAACATACTCTGTGAGTCCCAGCACATGCAACAAGAGGATGTAGCAGTTCGTAGCCAAGTGACGCCGTGTTATGGATGCAAGCATTGTCGTAGCCCTGCTTCGCCGCGTCGATAGCTTTCCTGCGTTGTCCATCAACCCCTACAGATGCAGCTCAGCTGTCGCTTCATTGCTCTCCGTACACGGCAATGAATGGAGCGGCGGGCGTTTGACACGCCATCCAAGTCTGTTCGTTGCTGTCATTTTTTCTTTGTCTGCGTTTGACGCGTCCTATCGAGGATTATGCACCATGCGCGGTCGTGCATCCATTCAAGGTAATGGCTGAAGACATCGGATGAACTCGATTCAGCAGCATTTGACCGGTCCAGTCCCCAGTGTAGGGTGGCGTTGGTGCGCGTTGGTGCGCGTTGCGCAGACTCTGGTGGAGAGAACGTGCCAAAAACAACAAATGGCAAGATGGCTCCTGTTTCCCGGCCTGCGTCTGTCCGCAGCGCCGTGCAAAAGCAGCAGGCTACAGGCTACAGGCTACAGGCCACATTCACCGATACCAACGGCGTCGATGATGGATGATGGCACGTTGCCTGTTGACAAGAGGTAAGACACATCTGGCGTCTCACACTTCCCAGCAAGTGCGTTTTCGGCTCTCTGCAGCGAGATGGGTACCACCTGATCTTAGCTGAATGCATCAATCGTGACTTTGTGCTCCAGAGGCAATGCGTTGCAGATCCAGCGTCACAGATCCAGCGTCACAGATCCAGCGTCACTGATGATCAGTGTCAGTCCTGCCTTTCCCCAGCATTCTTGTTCTCAAGAGACCGTAACGCAACAGTGAGATAACCGGCAGCACCGTTCGATCATGCCGAATCCCCGTTGGTTTGTGACTCGACGAGTATGGCTCGATATTCGTCTCCAGAACTCGGAAGCGGGTAGTTTCAGCATCGTTACCAGGCCAAGGCCAACAGTCCTAGCCATACGGCCCTTTCACAGCCATTGAACCGTAGAGCCTCTCTTGCCGTGCAACGCAACAGCTTAGCCAAGATCTGATCCGCTACAAACGAACCGGTTTAGGCTTGACATCAGGCTGGCGTACCGGAGGCTACACAGAAGAGACTCCTGACGAAAGTACGATATTGCAATGCGACACGGTCCTAGCTATCTCGCTAGCAGAGTGTCAATTCCCGTAATGTTTGTACAACGCCAGCTCAGTCATGTCTCAGCCCGTTTCTGTAAGTGTATAGGATGTCATGCTTTCTCTAACATGATGAGTCTGGAGTCGCTTGCTCAAACCAGCGCAAGAGGCAAAACGATCTTGGCACTATTTGACTGTGATCACTTCTTCCAAGAAGCCGATACCCGACTCCAATTGCGATCCCACTCAACATTGATGTGGGCTAGATCACAAGCCAAACGCTTACGGTGTAGTCAGACTGCAACTTGTTGATGAGTGAGAAGTGTGAGAGAGAGGCTTTCTTGATTTCTGTTCAGAGTCTTGCTTTTTTGCCCTTTGGTCTTGGATCCCTCCGTCGCCTCTCTAGCACGGAGCCAAAGACGGCAAGAGCCAGCGTCTTCACTCCCGCTCCTTCCTGACCATATTGAAATATTGATACGACAGGACCGGCTTTGCGTCATCTTCACGCGAGACTCGCCTGTTTGATCGGAACCAGAACTGGGTCCTCTTCAAACGAAAAAGATTTCGTCCGCGCAGTGAGTGCGGTCCTCGTGACTCTTCACTTGCATTCTTGCTTCTTGGATTCACAGACACACGTTTGTGGCGACTCCACCTCAGTTCAAACAAAGGTAGAAGACCACAACAACAGACGAAGCACACTCGTTTGACTATATTCTCAATCTTTTTTGGAGGCACCTCTGTTCAAAAAATTATGACTTCCGAATTTCAAATGTCCCTTCCTTATCCAAACCCTTCGCTTAGTCAACTGTCGTCCTCGCAAGGACCAAACAGAGATCAAGCACACACAACCGCCGTTCCCAGCATGACGAATCGTCAAGGTGTGAGCGGTTCGCGCCAAAAAGTGCTCATTGTTGCGTGAGTAAATGTCTTTTGAGCACATTGACTCAGTTGATAGATCAGTTGATAGAGAATGCTAAGCTTCCCACAGCCTCCTTGTAGGGCTACTGTTCTCCAGCTTGGACACATCCATTGTGGCTACGTCTCTAGTTACGATATCTCACGAAATGGACGATTTTGTCAATGCACCATGGATTGTTTTGGCTTACTTACTGACATATATGGGTAATGGTGACTCTTTTTCTGGGTTATCAACTTGCATGCCGCTGACGATTTCCCAGGGTTTGCCGTGTGCATTTCGAAGCTTAGCGACATATACGGTCGGAAGAACATGCTCATCATGTCATGGATCATCTTCATTGGCTTCTCAATGGGATGCGCTTCTTCAAAAGACATGATTGCACTGTATGAACTAAGTGCCTTTCCTCAAAAGAATTGCAGCTAACTGGCCCAGAATCATCTGTCGTGCGTTCCAGGGTATGGGAGCATCCGGTCTATACAGCCTCACCCAAATCGGACTGATTGAAGTTGGACCGGTACATCGGCCAAGCCTCATTGGTGCTTTGATTGGGGCAACCCTTGCTACAGCGTTTGTTCTTGGGCCTATAATTGGCGGTGTTATATCTCAGCTATCAGATTGGAGATGGCTCTTCAACATGAAGTAAGTTTATTTCGCAAATTTCTCATTGAATGGCAGCTCATTGAAACTAGTGTTCCCTGTGGTCTTGTTACTATTCTGATAATCACCAACTTCTGGCCCCAAGAAAACGTAGCGGATCTCCTGTCGTGGACAGCTTTTAGGAGCATAGACTTTCTCGGAAGTGCTACAATGCTTTCTAGTTCGGGATTTTTGGTGTTCGCCATGCAGCAAGCTGGATCCCAAGCGCTTGCATGGAACAGTCCAGAAATCATTGTCAGCTTTATCCTCGCTATTGTGTCTTGGCTCATATTTATCTTGTGGGAGGTACATCTTGCTCGCAAGCGACACCGCCATGTTGAGCCAATTTTCCCCATACAGTTAATTGGGAAGAGAGTGTACGCTGCTGGACTGCTGTGAGTGTTGAACCATGAGCTGCTTCCAATCGACAGAGTGAGCTAACGTCGGGGATCTTCTCATTACGATAGTGTCACCTTATTTACTGGATTTCCTTATATCTGCTTTTCTATCATCCTACCAGAACGATTTCAAATGGTAAACAATCAAAATGCCCTTATGGCAGGAGTTCGGATTTTACCCATGTTAACTGCCTGTGCTCTTGGGTCTTTTCTCGGAGGCGCTCTATCAAGCAAACGAAACAATACCTCTTATACGTTGGTGGGAGCTTCTTGTCTTCAGCTCTTAGGAGTTGGGCTCATGACGACGGTTTCGGGTGATTCTGAGACAGCGGTGGCTCAGTATGGTTTCCAGGCAATTTTTGGACTGGGCGTTGGTTTATCTTTCTCAGCTGTTACAATCATGACAAATATCATGGCAACTGAGACCAACGAGAGAGCTTCAGCTCAGGGTGCCGTTGCCCAAGCAAGAGTTCTGGGTGGGTGTATCGGCCTGTCGCTCTGTACCATTCTATTCAACATGCATGCCAATCAACACTTGAGTGGACGCTTGACGGGAGACGAATTGGATATGCTACACCGGTCACCTCTTTTGGGACTACAGCTGCCAGCCAAATTGAGGGAGCTGGTCCGGACAGTCTACATCGGCGCGTTCGGGAAAGAGATTGAGGTCATCGCTCTAGCCTGTGCAGCCATGGTTGTCATTTCTCTCTTCACCCTGGAAAAACACCCCACACCTATTCGGCGATTAACGGCCCAGGTTAAGGACGAATCTTCTTCATATCGCAGAGGAAGTGACTCTGGGACTGAGATCAATGAGGTCACCCATTCACGCCAAATGGCTTGAAAAAGATGTGTTGCTCAACATCTCCTAAGCATGTAGAAAAAGGTTCCATCTTTGTTCGTTTGTTTCTTCTTCTTTTTACTTCTCTTCTATTTTTTCGTTTGACCATAGTGGATTGCATCAGATGTAACAGCACAATGACCCGAAACTTTGGAACACGAGATCATGAAGTTTTGAGTGGCTCATTCTGCATTGTGAGGACATATCTTACATTGGCCTCTGCTTTCTTTGTCTTTCTGTCTTCTGTTTTATTCACTACCCCTGCTTTGGTATGGGATGGCTTCTACTCTTCCTCCGTCAAGATGAATTGATGAAGCTTTGATCAGTTGGTCCGAGAGAAACATTTAGGTTGTTTAAGAGAAATGAAACACTTTTGAGACTCCACACATAGCAATCTAATGAGGTTAAGTTCTGTTATTCAGTACCTTGGAACAACAACAACAGCGCTGACAGCTCGAATGTCTTCAGACTTGATTGGCCAAGTACATGTAGTGTTTATCCCCAGCCGTCTGATTTGCACATGTCGATTCGGCCAGACTCGCAGCTTGCATCTGCGTTCTCACCTTCTGCATCTAAAAGCTTCATCAGTCCCGCGCCATAAGATTGCATTGCTACCCGAATCGAATTAGGGCCAGGTTCCGCGTCAAAACTCGACGACCACAAGTTTTCTTCGAATTTGCACACCGTGCCAACCCACTCCTTAACCCCCAGTCCGCTTCCGCAGCAAGTCGGTATCGCCGTACACAGGATCCCTTGTCCAACCACCTCACACGCCTAATATTGGGCCTTGTCTCGTCATCGCCACGGTAGGTAGCACAATGTCCCACTCGAGCCCGGGAGGATAACTTCCAACCATTTTGAAGCCACCATCCAGATCATCCAGTAACCGATGAGCAACCCCGGCCGGTACAATCATGACGTCTCCGGCGGTAAGAATGGTTTCTACCCGATCGGGGTTCTGGTCACCCCCGAAGCAGAGTTTCGCCCGGCCTCTTGACACGCAGAGAACTTCGTCGGTCGTGCTGTGGAAATGTGTCTGGGAGTACATTGTATACCGCCACTGGGGAACGACGAAGCATATTCTGGATAAGTGCTTCTCGATGGCGCCTGGTAAAACGGGTGGTTGAAAAGCAGCAATTAGTAGGAGCGAGAGGGATGATCTGGGGAGGTTGGCGTAGGGAGGGATATTGTGGGCTGTAAAGCGGAGGAGGTGGAGGGGTGTGTGATTGGCCATTTGAGAGAGGGGAGTGTCTTTTTATTATGATGATGTGGATTACAATGAAACGCTGAAGAGCTTTTTTGTTCAAAAAATTCAAAAAAAAAAAACCATTGACGAGTTGTGCAAACGGTGTACACGGGTAGCGTGCAGTGGTTTAACTGGAAGGTTGAGGTAGGTGGGTTTTCGCCACTGGACTGTTGCTATCGTCGTACTGCTGAGATGGTTGAGATTGGAGTAATGATAAAACGAGCGTCAGCTACACGGCTTATCGGGATGAAACTCGAGTGACATGCGTTTTGAGGAGGAAGAATTGGGGAGCGGACGGTTTACATCAACGTGTCTCCTTTGTGGCCCCAAAGATTGCGCAGGGCTGTTTAGGATCTACATCGCCTGTGCGTTGTTAATCCGTAAATCATTTTGACTTGGGGGTTCGCATTTTCTGTCTCCGTATGTACGGATTACTCCGTACGCCGTATAAATTCCACCTTTTCATGGAGAGGCACTCCCCGTAACCTGCGGCTTGAAGTATACGGTCAGAATTCCCTCCACACCGAGATCCTTGGCTGTAGCTTTCAGAGCTTGATGGGCCTGGCAGTTGTTGTCGTAGTATTTCATGTCCTCCATGCTGGCGAATTCCGTCTTGCATGCCACCGTGTAGCCCTGCGAGCGGGGGTCCTCCTCAGTTGGGCCGGCGGCTAGAGAGAGGATGTACGGCTTGCCGTCCTACACGAAAACGAGAAATGGGAACTCGTCGTTAGTGACATTGCTTGTGTATGCTGCACGAGGGCCGCGAAAAAAAAGTATTACTTGGCACGCATATCCTTTCAGGCGAGGGTCTCCATATCTGTCATGCCACTGGTAACAGGTTTCTGTGCGAAGACAAAGTGACAGCAACGATGTCTTCTTCGTATTTTCTTTGCGCTTGCAGAAGGGTGGCACGAGGGCGAAAAGTCGCACAGAAGCAGCACTAAATTCGTATAGGGGGTCCTGGCATTTTGTAGGTGTAGGTGCTCGGTTTGCCTTACCTTTTGGTTGGTTTGGTCGACAGTCTTGTACGCTTGGATGAGCCTCTGCTGATTGGCCTGTTCTGGCAGTTTGAACATGGTGATACGGTGAACACGATCCGCCATTTTGATGCGTTCGGACTGTACTGTTCGGACTGTACTGTCTGAAGGTGACGACTGGAACGAGTGTTGTATGGAGATATTCTTGTGGGGGTGCGCTTAAAGCGTTGTAGTATGTGTAGAAAAGGGCGGTTCATGCACAAAAAGACGAAATGGGAGAACCTGAAGGAAAATGCTACACGGAGTACAGCTTTGGGTAATTGGAGTCATGGAGGAGCAGAAGCAGAGTTGTGTGAGAGAGAAATGTCAACCCATCACATTGGCATCTGCCCCTCCCCCACTGTTGTTGCTATGCGATGATTGGGCTATTAAAAGCGGGCCCAAGTGTCAGAATGGGTTGATTAGTATGATAGAAAACGTTCAAATTCGGTCAATCAGAGGTACAGATAGTACCTGACTTTTATACCTAAGAGGTACACAGTGCGCTACAGTAATAACTAGCTAAATAAGGTACTTCTAATATATTATATTTACTATTATCTTATAAAGGGTTTTATCCTAGTTAATATATAGTGCCTAGGGAAGGGGCGGAATCGCCTCGCTAGCACAGATAGATATATCGTCAGCATTTAACGGAGTCAGCCACCCATACCTTATTACCCTGCTTATTAAGATAGGTATCCCCCTATAGCTAGTCATAGTAATATAACCTAACTTTTATACCTAAAAGGTACATAGTACACTATAGTAATAACTAGCTAAATAGGGTATTTCTAATACATTATATCTACTGTTGTCTTACGAAGGGTTTTATCCTAGTTAATGCGCGGTGCCCTCATACAACCTATTGCTCCAAGGAGCTCTCCCTGACAGTACTTCTGCTATTACCGGGAAGACGCTTTCATCCTCGGTAATACGCATCGGCATTACCCTGTAATCAGCATTTTAATCACCCTAAGTGGACGTACGCGAGGCCGCCGGCTTCGTCGAATCCATGGTGGTCGTAGGACGTGATGGAATTTGGATCAATCGACCAGAAAACAATTAAATGGTTTTAGAGACGCGATTTGACGGCGAAGCGCGTCGAGAGCAATCCAAATACAGTTTGTTGCGATGAGGGGCATGACTTGTTCCGTAACCCGTGTACTGGCGGTTTCGCATGAATATAGTGAAAACAGTAGAAAGGGGACTACGAATCCAAACCCAGGAAAAAAGAAGAAGAGAAAGAGCTTCTCAAGCTTGATAGATTCGATTCAATCCGATCGCATTGCTATCTCGCCCCTTCCTCGTAGAGGCGTTTAAACAGACAATTACACGCTGGTCGCGAGGATGAGGAAGGTGCGCCTCAGCTACCAGGTACCAGACTCTTCAAATTGTTATTGGCATTGCGCCAGACTCCCCCATCTTCTTCGTCATTCTTCTAGTTATCAAAGGCAGCCGACATCTCAGTCATTATTTTGGTGTGACGATCATTCATTACTATCATTCCATCGAATTTCTACTCGATATAGCGCCCATCTTCTTCCAATCACCATTATGGCCTGTCGTGGGCGATGCTTCTGGGTAGAGCATGTTACTGACAACGCCCATGCAGTCAATCACGAGCAATTGGCCGCACGGGGGGTGTTCTAGTATTTCTGCCCATCCCATAGTAAATATCACGCTTTTCATATTGAGAATGGCTCTTGCCAACCATTCTGCGGCGAGTGTGCCGTCTTATACTTCCATCGCGCACCAAATGTTCACTGGGTCAGAAGACTCGATATTGACAGCATCATGTCCGATCAGGTTGATCTCATGTCAGATGTCCAGGACGATATCGAAGACATTCTGCACGAAATAGAAGTGGCACGCCGAGACTGGGGACTCGACTGGTGGCAGGCATTCCCGGAATTAGATACCATGTCGCAATCTGTCGTCACCCCAAGACCTCCTCCCTCTGAAGGATACAATGTTCTTAGCGAAATACCTAAAAACGACTCAACGTACCGACATTTGGGCTCGACTTTGATTCCTCACACTAGATTCCCAGATATGTATCTTCTGGAATATCAGACCTTCTCTGGAGCGATGGCTTACCAACCTTGTTCAAGGGACATTGATCTTCGAGGGTTTTTCGAGGCCCTGGAACCCGTTGAGAAAGGCGGTGACCACTTATTCAAGATTGCTCGGACGTGGTCTTGCATTATCCAGTCAATCCAAGGGTTACCAAAGGAAATACGATGGGTCCTTGCTACCGTTTACAACTTTGCCAACGATATGATGCGTCCAGGTACCAGCGAGCACTTCTTTTGGACCATGAGGCCGTGGCTCTTATATTGGTTTGATGTAGCTGAGGCACTCTTCGAAAAATACGATTTCCTGATCACTGCTCCAACTATGGATTGGTTTCTTCGCCCAACGGCCGTGACAATGGAGGACGTTGAAGGAGTCGAGTTCGAGTCTTATGTGACTCTTGGCCGCACGAATTCCGTCAGTTCAGATGGTAACGGTACCGTTATTCATCATCAGCCAACAGGTTCAGCATATGAAGCCAGGAGATATGTCAGAGAAGCCGCTCACGTCTCAAGCATTACCGCATGGATGGCAGCTCAGCCAGAGTGGGCTACCGTTTTACGACGGCCTTTCGACCCAACGCCAGGAGGCAGAATGCCCTCACAATTGGAATCAATGTCTCGAAATTGGCCAACAACCTTGCCCATGGAACTTGGTGAGCAAGATTTGGGCGAGTTCGTGCTGAACCCCGAAGCAACTGAGTTTGACCCGAACATGGAGCTGGCAATTTCGCTCGGGTCGACCACGCCCAGATCGCCATCGCGAATATCCATGAACTCAATCGAAGAATGCGAATCGGCCAGTGAAATGGACGGATTGTCATTCTCTGAAAGGAGTCTAACATCGGGCGAACATCTACGTTTCATGATTGAAGCGCATGGTGAGGATGTCGAAATGTCGTGATGAAGAAAAGGCCGGGGGCCGCGAATCATGTCCAAGTATACTTGACAGCGTTTGTGCATATTTTTGGTTAATTACCTCTCGAATAGCCGGGGGCGAGGTAGAGCGAGAATTGATTGAATATCTTTTCCTCCCTTCAAGCTAAGCCTCTGTAATTAATTCAAGATCCATCGTGTCATGACTCCCATGCACCTCACCGTTTCGCAAGGAACGCTCTTCCAAGCGCCTACTCCTACATCACCATGGGGCGACGTGAGCCACTACCTGGCGGCAATCATGCTCATATAGACCCCCCAGCCCAACCCAGCAATGCAACCGACCAAACTCCTCCCTTCAACCGTCTTCACCAAGGTATAGTTGACGAGACTCACAGCCGGCCACAGCTTGACCCCAGCGAGCACAATAGTCCAGAACTCAGCCAAGGCGGCGTCCAGCACGACACTCATGTCCACAGCCGAAAAGTCAATGACGCCCGGAGACATCCAATACCCAGTGACTTTGGTAAAGCTCGTGATGCGGGGCGCATTCGGCATAGCCATGTGAATAGAATGTATGTACACGCTGAACAAGAGCGTATTGAACACAGCCCCCACAGTCTGATCCAGCGCAAACTTGATGAGCGTGTTGCGCAGATTCAAGGGCTGCTCCTCGGCAGGCTTGTCATCCGACTTCTTGGCATGAGGCGGCGGCAGGCGTGCCGGGAAAGCCGATTCCAAGTAGTCCTGCCTGCGGACCTTGTCAGTTGCATTTATCCATCAACCATCAAAGAAGGAGGCCTTTGAAAGGCGACGCGTACCATATGAAGTTGGGGGGCGTGCTAATGACGCTGAAGAGGAGAAATTGAAAGACGGGAATCCAGTCTACTTCCAGCGGAGCCTGTCATCTGGATTAGCGATTCGGTTACATCGATAAGGGGAGGAACTGACTTGTTTCCGGTACGATCCTATTAGTTGCGCTAGAATGTTGGACACGGCTCCTAGGAGGGCGGCTTGAAGTGTTGCTGAGAAGATGGGGTTGCGAGCCATGATGGGTTGCTCTTTGAATCTGTTTAGAAAAAGCGATGGTGTTGAAATTTTTTTTTTTTTGAGGGGGGGGGTTCAAAGATTAGTGAGATGACTTGATGGCTTTCACGAAAGACGGACGAGAAGTGATTTATTAGCTTCGAGTCGAACATGATGGGCGGCGGGCCTTCGTCACGTGTGGATCGTGAACAGACAGTGGCTTAAGCGCGAGTTGTTTCGGGGAATGCGCTGCGCCGTTGAATAATAAGGGGGACCGATTGGTTTTTTTTTTTTTGAAACATGACGTCTTGATCAAACGGTCGAGTTCATTTCGGCGTGCGTTGTGTTTCATGACATTGGATGGGGAGAATAGGAGTTGCAAGCTTCGTTGCAAATGCAAATGCAAATGCAAATGCAAGGGCAACCAACGGTCGGTGTGGCGTGGGAATGGATGGATTGTATTTCTGCCCACATTTGACGCCGCGTTCGTTCATGTAAAGGCCAGACGTGCAGAGAATTCATTTAAGCCTGGCTCGCATCATCATCTCATCATCTAGTTAAAGATATGCTCTATATCAAACCACGACAAGGTACATTGGGTGGCGGCCCGTTGTTACAAAATATGCGGCTGACTCCGTCATGTTTTTTCCCCTTGTTGTCTCCATTTCCTGATTTGAGCAACTACCAGGAACTCCATACTCGTCTCCAGCAAAACGACTGTATTGGCCCATGACACCCATGACGCCCATACGTTGCCTATGACAGAAGCACACGGCTTGAGTGTTGCACTTACGCCAGTTCATCAGGAGATATGTATCGCCAATCAATTTTGTGTGTGTGTGCTCTGTCGTCGCAGCCGAATTTGCGTTCCAGTGGACTTTGCTCCTGCAACTTGCGAACCGCTCATAGAATACGCTCACGTTCCGCGGGTTAGAACCCACATGAAGAATAGCTGCACAATGTACGAGTAAAAGAAGAGAAACTGCGTCCTCTGGCTGCGCTTGGCGCGCGAGTCGGTTTGCATCGGGCCACTGGTGGTGCCTGAAGTCTCGGGTAAAAGCACATATCGGAGCGATCGCATCTGCCTGATTGTTAGTTCCCATCGGACTATGCCATATACCATTGGCTGATCTCAACCACACGTACCAGGAATAGGGAATTGGCCAAGAAAGTGTAAAGAAACACAGCCCAGCCAACCCAGCCGCCAGTGCCTTTGCCACCGTTGAGAATCTCAGCAACAACAATCGTGGCAATTATGCCAACAAATTTGTAGCCTGAGTAGGCAATGAGATCGAGAAGCTGGGACTGGCTGGAGATGCTAAGTAAGTAGCATCCCAATTTCAAAGCCACAATCTCGACAATGACGACGACCATGCCGGTGGTGGCGGTGTATCCAAGCAGCTCGGGCTTAAACTGACCCTTGAGACCCGCAACCAACGTCGACAGAAGAATGTATGTGACCAGAGCCATAACTAGAGAAGAAGAAGAAACCACTGCTGTCAGTCTATTCAATCTCGACTCGGCGTCTTCTCAGAAGAGGGTTGCCATACCGGGAATGTACATGTCAGGACTGTTGACATCTTCACGAGGCGGCAAGTACCATCCCTCTTGGCCGTTGGCGCCCACGGCCTGCTTGCGCGACCACGGCTTATGCCTCCAGGGGAATAGGACGAGGAACAACTTGTTGACGACATATGAATTGGAGACGTTGAAGTAGTGTTTCAGGGCGGACACATTGACATAGCGACCGATCTAACAAACAAGTTCAGTTAGCACAAAAGTTGCTTCCATCTCCAAGTGAGGCGCTAGAGGGAAGGGAAGGGAAGGGGAGGCCAGAAGAGGGGAGGCCAGAAGAGGGGAGGACAGAAATCTCCTGGGAAAGAATGGAATATGCGCACATTCTGCTCGACGTATTCCTGGCCGTGCCTGAAAGCAGTCTGGCCAAATTGCGCCGCGACCTGAGCCGTGGGGTCGTTCATGAACTGCCCATAGGAGCCAAAGACATTGCCGGCGTTTCCGCCTTGCTGTTGATACGGCGTACCTGAGCCGCCGTAGCTCTGACCTAGTGATTGTGCAGAGCCGGGCGGCGGAGGCGGTGATCGCAATTGAGGAACTGTGGAAACGTGTTGCGGTACAGGATGGTGCAACGGAGGCGACGCCCCGTATGAACCCCGTTGCATGGCGTCGGTGTGTGGTGTGTGGTGTGTGGTGTATGGCAGATGGACAGGAAAAGTAGATGGAGAGCAGCGTTCGATGGGATGCCAAGTTGATTGCGACGGGAGTGCAATTGGGATGGCCTGTTTGAGGGACGGATGGCGAAGCTGTTGTTGGAACCACAAGTAAACCGGCGCTCGGTCATGTCCGTGAGTGAGGCTGAGATGAGGAAATGTGGTCGCTTTCAAGACGGCAAGGGGTTTAGTGGGGAACCTGGGCCAAGTCGTCAGAGTCGTCAGGGGATAGGTTCAACTGAAGCTCCCGCATTACAGGTATTGCAGTGCAGGTATTACAGCACGCCAGTGTCTCTGACAAGCTGACAAGTCTTTGACCAGCCCAGCCGCCTGGGGGCAGCTTCCAGACTCTTGGACCATCATCATCCTTTCTTTTTTTCGGCCTTGTTCTCCTCTTCTTCTCTTCTTCTTCTTCTTTGACCCAAATTCGCACCGAGAGCCACCGTGAGCCACCGTGAGCCACCGTGAGCCACCTTTTCTGGGCGTGGGCTTTTGAAGAGTGGCCTCACCAAGGCTTGTCCGTCCCGGCGCAGCCCACCACCATACCATGTTGGACACCTTCAAGATCATCACCACATCTGGTGTGGTCCTGTGGTCGAGGACTTATGCAGCCACCAACTCATCCATTGTCAATGATTTCATCGCCGACACTTTCATTGAAGAAAAGAATGGCAGCTCGGCATTGAGGGACCCGCAATCCGCGGCCACGAATCCTGCCTACAAGAACGACCAGCATAGCTTGAAGTGGACGGTTGTCAAGGAACTGGGCATCATCTTTGTGGTAGGTCTGGTCTACCTTCTCCACGAGTCTTGCAACAACCACTTGCGCCTTTCTTCATGCGCCAAAACTCGTCCCTCGTTGATAGAACCACATTAACCACCCTTTTTTTTTTTTCTTATAGGCTGTCTATCGATCCCTGCTCCATCTTTCTTGGGTTGATCAATTCGTCGACAACATTACGACCATCTTTGTCAAACTCTACGGCGAGCAGCTCACAAAACCGCACTCGACTGTCGTCGAATGCACCGGCTTCGATGACTACTTTGATCAACAACTACAAGAGCTAGATGCCTCGAGTACAGCCCCAGCAGCAGTAACAAGCGCATCCGCGAACCATGTTCCCGCCGCCGCTCCGGGGCTCAACTACCGAGGTCGCCATGTCAACGGCCTACATGACGAGGGCGCGTCCAACGACTCCAGTCCTGTGGCTACCCCGAACACATCAAGACCTTCCACACCCAGCGCAAACAACCTCCTCGTTTCCAAGGCCAGGCCTGTCGCCAGAATGTCGCGACGAGCCCGCAAAGCGAAAAACACATCCGCCCCAGCCTCATCAGGCGACGAGTCCTCCAAAGCCGCTTCCAAGAAAGGCGCCAAAAAGCTCGGCCGTACGTGGAACGACGACGGCACTGCAGGCGAAGCTGATCCTGACCTGCGCCTAGACTACTCTGCGCAGACGAATCCCACCAGCGACCCGGAGGCTGAGACGACTGAGACGACCCGCGGCCGATCCAGCGCTGTCGACGCCGTCGACTCCGCCACATGGGGAACCATCACCAAGGGCAAATTCGTCCTCAAAGATCTCGGTGACGAGGTGCAGCATCTTCTCGCCTCCGCTGAAGCAGACAAGGCCGCCGCCGCCGCCGCCGCCAAATCGGAATCCAAAACGGGCCTCCTGGGTTCCGGAGTCAGCGTCATCAGCGGCATGTTCCGCAACATCGTAGGCGGCAAGACACTCACCAAGGAAGATCTCGACAAGGCCATGAAGGGCATGGAAGAGCACTTGCTCCGCAAAAACGTCGCCCGCGAAGCAGCCGTCCGTCTCTGTGAAGGCGTGGAGAAGGAACTCATTGGCGTCAAGACGGGATCCTTCGAAGGCATCAACACCAAGATCCAGTCCGCCATGGAATCCTCCCTCACCAAGATGCTCACGCCCACCTCCTCGCTCGACCTCCTCCGCGAAATCGACTCCATCGCCGCACCCCCCGTCACATCCCTCCGCAAACCCCGTCCCTACGTCATCTCCATTGTCGGCGTCAACGGCGTTGGCAAGTCCACCAACCTCTCCAAGATCTGCTTCTTCCTCCTCCAAAACAAATACAAGGTTCTCATCGCCGCCGGCGACACCTTCCGCTCCGGCGCCGTAGAGCAGCTTGCCGTCCACGCACGCAACCTCAAAGAACTCACGGTCCGCGAAGGCGGTCAAGTAGAGCTCTACCAAAAGGGCTACGGCAAGGACGCCGCCACCGTCGCCAAGGATGCCGTCACCCATGCTGCCCAACAAGGCTTCGACGTCGTCCTCATCGACACCGCTGGCCGGAGACACAATGACCAGCGACTCATGTCGTCGTTGGAGAAATTTGCCAAATTTGCCCAGCCAGACAAGATCCTCATGGTAGGCGAGGTACGTCAACTCCCCCATCCCATAAGCACAGGTCACGAAATAACATTACTGACCTCTGCTCCCCCTCCCAGGCTCTCGTGGGAACAGACTCCGTCGCCCAAGCGCGCAACTTCAACGCCGCCTTTGGATCTGCCCGCTCCCTAGACGGCTTCATCATCTCCAAGTGCGACACCGTCGGCGACATGGTCGGCACGCTCGTCAGTCTCGTTCACGCCACCAATGTCCCCGTGCTGTTCGTAGGCGTGGGACAGCACTACTCTGACTTGAGAAATTTCAGCGTCAGGTGGGCTGTGGAGAAGCTGCTCAGTAGTAATTAGAGGACGGGCTGTGGAAAAGAGAAGAAGAGATTTTTCCTTGCTGTCGCCATGTTCATGTGATGATACAACTATGAATACCCCTTTTTCATTGGGCTTGATAAGCTTGTAACTTTTTGGGTATACTCCTCGGAGATGAGATGCAGCTGTAGTTGCAAGTTGAGTGGATTATTAACTATTTGCCGGCAAGACCATCTCTCTACTAGCGAGTGGCCCCCTCCCTCGTACGCTATGCATGAAAGAAACAACCAAAGAACGTGGACATAGGAAACAAAAGATCGATAAAGGCACCAAAAAAATAGGGCGGTTGGCCCACTATAGAATGGTATAGTAAAAATTAGAACTTGACCTGGCAAAAACAAACTACTCCCACCGTCCATCCATCCCCTCTCTGCAGACCCTCTCTGACAGTATCCACGGTCAGTCAATGCCTTCTTTCGTTTGAATCAATCTGAGAAAATAAGCTGTTTCTCCGTGTGACATTGGGCCCTGCTTTTGAGGCAAGGTAAAAGAAAAGCAAAGGGGAAAAACCAAAACCAAACGCATCAATAGCGGAACAGAAAATCATCCAAGCCGGGGGTATCTTTCTAGGGGTTCAAGATTAGCATTCTGGTGTATTCGGTCTTGTCCTTGAACAACAACAAGGCAAGTGCTTCAAACTAGCAAGCAAGCAAGCAAGCAAGGTTTAAGACAGCCATTCTTCTTGAAAGCATAACGACAAAGGAAAGTAGGTGATAATAGAAGAACCAACGAGTTGCTTGTAGCGCAGCGTTGTATGTTACGTGTAGGATGATTAGGTCTGGGTTATTCTCGACTCCAGACCACGTCCGCCCAAAAGGTCCAGTTTGTTTTCTTCACCCGCCGGTCAGTCATAATCAAAGAAAACATCCAGCCCAGGCTCAATCCTCTTCAAAAAAGTCGTCATCATCAAAGTCGCCCGGTTGAGCATCAGAATCGTATCCACTCTCGCGCATCATTGGCGGTGTTCTGGGTTGCTCGTTGCGCTCTTGGTGACGGGGCGGCGGGGTGTCCGGGGCGACCGGCAGCTTGTCTGACCTTCGAGAGCTGTTGGATTCTCCACGATTGCGGCCCAGAGAGCTGCTTCCTTGTGAAGTGTAACGACGGCCGGTGCTGGCAAAAGCCGTTGGCTGCGGCCGGTTGTCTGACGTCGGTGTTTGGCGCAAACCTGAAGCCGGAGGCGTCAAGAGACCGCTCAGAAGACTGCTTTGAGGCCCTGGGTTTGTCCCGCTCTTAGAAGGTGTGGCGTTGTGCCCAGAGGCAGGGGGGCTCAGCACTCCGGAAATTGTGCGAAAGCTCGGCTGACTCGACTTTCGCCAGTTGCCCCAAGCCGCCGCAATGGGGCCGATTGTCTGCGCAACCCGGGGGGTGGCGGCCTGAATGCTCTGGGCGATGTTGGGCAAGCTGATGGCCGACCCTCCATTCATTGCTCTCTCGCGCTCCTGCTCTTCCATCTGCAGGTTGGCCTTGAGCCTGATGGTCGCGTCCTTGATGGTGTCACGGTCATAGTGATCGCTGGACAAAGCAGTGATGATGTCTTGGAGGTCTCCGTGCCTCACAGCCAAGAGTTCGCGCAGCCAGCTAATCTCATCGTCGCGCTTTGAAATCTTGGATGCAGCATCGGGGTCGGTCTTGGACAGAGAGTGCTCGAGTTCCTCAATGCGTTGTTCGCGGGCTTGGAGTTGCTCCTGAAGGACCATGATGGATTCCCGAAGGGCTTGGGGAGAGATCTTTTCTGGAGGATCGAGAGGTTCGGCAACCTGTTTAGGTTGGGCGATGATGGCGGCAGCGGCACCGGGCTCCACGCCTGCAGCCTTTGCTGCTTGAGCTGCGGCGGCAGCAGCTTCCTTGGCGATTTCTAACCTATCAGTAAGATGCAAGACTCGGTCTTGGAGATGCTCAATCTTGGATGATGAGAGACTGAGTCGCTCAAGCAGTTGCTGCTCAGTGCGTGAGGCATCTTCCGAAGCATTGTTGATCTGGCGGTCATATTTGGCCTGCATGTCCTCAATCTCATTGTGGTGCTTGAGCCGCGCTGCTTCCAACTCGGAAACCTTGGTGGTTTGGGCATCCTCGAGCAGCATTTCGTTCTGAGCCTTGGCGGTGTCGGCTTCGAGTTTGACGTTGTCTAATTCAGCGCGTAGTTTGGAGTTCTGTTCCTCCAGCTCTTCGCGGATGACATTGACTTGATTATTGGCTGAATCAATTTCAATCTGCATGGAGATGCGAGTTCGCTTGACTTCACTCGCTCCAGATTCACGCGCTTCCTCAAATTCGCGCTGGTAGCGCGTAGCCGCCTGTTGAAGCTTATAATTTTCGGTTCGGAGTTCACCTAGCAGACCCTCAAGTCGTTTGCATTCATTGGCGGCACGCATACCGGATCTCTCATTGTCCTGCAAGCGCTCCATTTCAACCTCGAGTCGCTCGCGCGTCTTTGCTTCGGCTTGAAGTCTGGCGTCCAGGACTTCCTGTCTAGCCAGAATCGCTTGGTCTCGCTTGACGCGACGGGCATCTTCCTCGGATACCTCACGAGCCGCCCTGGCGATGTCTTCTTGAAGGGACATGAATTTTGATCGCCAGGACTCGCGGAGCCTCTCGTTCTCCTCAAGCTGGGCACTAAGAGTGTTGAGCGATTTCTGCAAATGCTTGTTCTCGTCAAGTGTGTGAGCAAGCTCGCCAGCTGCGCGCCGTGCATTTTCGTCGGCTCGTTCAGCCTCGGAGCGCCAGTGATTGTTGTCTAGGCGAACAGCTTTGAGGTCTCCTTCCAAAGCGTTGAACTTGTTGGCCATTTCACTCTGAGACTGGGCTGAGTTGTCTTGTGCAGCCTCCAGCAGAGTCATGCGCATAGCACTCTTGCCACTTTGCTTCTCAAGGGTCTTGATTTTCGCGTCCTTGTCCTCGACCAAGTCGCGAAGACGGCTCTCGTCTTCAGAAGAGATTTGCAGAAGTCGCTGCACTTCGGACAATCTGTCCTCCGCGGCGCGTCGAGATTTGGCTTCTTCTTCGGTCTTATCTTCCTGAAGCCTGAGTCGTTCCTCTAGATCAGTTACGCGCTGGTCGTAGACACTGCGGTTCAATATTTCCACCTCAACGCGAGTCTCGGCAGCTTGTAGTTGACGGTTGAGTTCAGCTGCAGCATCTTCCGCGGCGCGGCGTTCCATAATCTCCTTATCCGACTTGAGTTGCTCATTGGACAGTCGTTGGCCGAGGTCCATCATCATAGCCTGAAGCTCAGAGATCTTTTGTTGGGCATGCTCCTCGGGTCCGGGGGTAAGCATGTCTCGCTCTCGCACACTGCCCTTCGGGCCGTCTACTTGTGTGACAGTCTCGAGGCTTGCCGTCAGCTGTTTCCTAATTTCCTCCAAGGCCTTCAAAACGGCGGCGGAGGTCCCGCCATTCGCCTGTGATTCTTGGTCAGACACGGAGGAAACGGCTGGCTGGTTGCGGTAATGCGCAGCGAGAGCCTCCGTCACAGCCAAGCGAATTTGCTCCATTTTGCGGTCACGGCGGGGGCTCATTGATCGCCGAGGAGCTGGCTCCTCATCTTCATCGTCTGCATCGCTGTCTTGAACCTCTTCAGAAACGCTGCGGATCTCACGACGAGTTGACGGATTACGACCGGCATTGGAAGTTAATGAATCTTGAATGAGGCTCAAAGTCTTTTCAAGGGGACCCAGTCGGGAGGCAAGCAGAGTGCCAAGAACCTCGTTGACGCGACCGTCGAAGAACTGAGCTCTGTTCTCCAACTTCTCATGTTCATCCTCAGTGAAAGCACCTTCCCAATCACTCGCAAGTTCACTAGGAGTCTCAGGTTCGCCAAATTCGTTTACAGGCTCAGGTGATCGGGGGCTGATGGGAGGGTCGACGAAGGGATTCTCCAATTCAGTGCTTAACAAAGGAGTGGCATCTGGAATAGTACCATATGGGCGAGGGGTGAGACTGATTCCTTCCCGGGAAAGTTCATCGACGGGAGGCTGGAAATCCTCAATGAAGCCGAGTTTGAGGGCATCGGTGGACTGTAATTGCCAGAGAGACGACTCCGTTGTTTTGTTAACACCCTTAGAGGGGTTGGTCTCCATCAGCTGCATGACAGCATCAATGTCCGCGAATGTTGGTTCGCGGTCCTCGCCGACATCAGCCCATGGCTCTTCCCCAGGTGCTGCTTCTTGCAAAGAGGTTGCAGCAGGCTCACTTTCGATGGATGGGATCACAGCTGGCGGTTGAACCTCGGTTATGTGAGGGGATTGGAGTTTAGAAAATCTCGAAGCGGCAAGACCTCTAGGCTTGGGCGTGAGCTTAACACGAGATGCTTGTGTTGGCTCAGGAAGTGTTGCCGCTTCTTCTGAAGGCTCTGTTGCCCGTTTGTCATCTCCAGAGGCCTTGGTGGGTTGAGACTTAGGCGAAACGCCGACTGGAACAAAGGGCACGGCAGCGGCAGAAAGAGAGTTGCGTTCCTCGGCTTTAGACCGCTTGCCACCATGTGACGGTGCCTGTGGCTCAATCTTTGACTCGAAGCTGCAAGGTGCAAAAGTCTTGGCTGTGGTTCCAGCAGGAGATGTTTCTGACGGTGCAGCTGTCGTAGCCAATGTATCAATCTGGTCAGAGGTGATGACGGAGGATAGAGAAGTGTCGACTGGCAAAGTTTGCTCTGTATCGTCCACAGATCCATCCTCAACACTATGAGGCTCCTCTTTGTCGGCCTCGACGCCAACTTCAATAACGGATTCGTCGGCCACGTCTTCTTCTTCTTCTTCTTCTTCTTCTTCTTCTTCTTCTTCTTCTTCTTCTTCTTCTTCTTCTTCTTCTTCTTCCTCCTCTTGCTCTTCTTCTTTCTCCTTTTCCTTCTGCTCTCCTTCTTCTGGTCTCGCAGCAAATGTGGGAAGAGCATCGCCATCAGGAGCTGCACTCTTGGCACGCTTCACTCTGGATTCGTCAATCAGATTGCGCCGGTCTGAGCCGTCCTGAGACTCCTCTGCGGCGTTGGAGATCATGGAAGATCTGCTAGAAGGTCTGATGATGGGAATCGCCTTGGATTTCTTGACTGGGCGCATAATGTCGTTGGCGGTAATGCGAATGTTATGAAAGATGGAATCTTGACGAGCCGTGTGGCCACGTCCAGCGCCAGTGCCGCTAACCATGGATTGGAAGGGCGTAAATTCAGGAGCGTCAGGGCGGAACTTGGGTCCAGATGTTGAAAAGCTGAAGACTCCTCGGCCAGGGGAGAATGAAGGGGCACTTGCATGCATTTTTGAGAACCCAGACTGCGGCACCGATTTCGTTGGCTGCTGAGGCTCTGAAACCTTCTCCGACTCTGGCTTCAAGTCTGTGTAATGCTCGCCGCGGACGCTTGTTTGGACAACAGCAGGCTGCTGGATGACGGGAGGCCGGACACTGCTGCCGGTAAAATTGTACATGCCGGGAACGAATGTGTTGGCAGGGTTCAACTTGAATTCAGGGGCTTGGACGTTGAGCTTGGAGAAAGATGGTTTGCTGCCATGGCTAGAGTGTTTTGCGCTGCTTGCTCCAGGCTGTTGTTGTTCTGACCAAGGGTTGCTGAGAGTGGACGATGTTTTTTGGTGTTGCCAAACGGCTGTCGCCAGGTCAAGATTCTGCACAGGAGTGCTAAGGTTACTAGGGTTCGTTTCAATCTCTTGTGCTTCTTCGTCATCCTTGTTCGCCTCCGCTACTTCCCTCAAAGAACTCAATGTATTGTTGTTCTCATTGACGATTTCTGGGTTGCTACCATGTTCACGGAAGAAATTCTGCGATAAGGAATGGCCGCGAGAATGAGGTCGCGGGTGATGCAACTCCAAAGGCTTTCCAGGCTCGTTGGCAAAGCGCTCAGCGATGGTGAGGCCCTGGGAAGAAGCTTCACGGCTGTGCAAGGGAGCGAAGGGTTTTGTTGTTACTGCGGATTGGGGGTTGTAATCTTCGTGCTCAAGCTGGTGGCGAAGTTGTTCTTCCAGGTGATATTCGGCGCCTTCGATCTCAGCTTGAAGGTGGTCGCCGTTGCGCTGGACAGGTTCGGGGGTCTTTGACGGGCTCTTGCTCAGGTTCTCCTCATCATCCTCGCGCACGTCCTGGAGGCGCGGGGACGCAATAGATGCTATTGGTTGCGGGTAGTACTGCAGTGACTGGTGTCGCTGGTGTAGCCCAGAGGCTGGACTGCCCATTTGTTGAAGCCCATCGAGTCCGTGATGTGAATGGGGAGACAGAATTCCGTTCATGTTTGCCAACGGTGAATCGGTACGATGTAAGCCTTGCAGGATGCCAGCCTGATTGTTCCAGCCCTGGAATGGAGAGTTTCCAGCAGGGAGTGAGATGGACTGACGAGGGTTGAATTTCCCAGGAGCGAATGGCACAGGAGATGCGCCAGGGCTGGAATTGCCAGAAAGAAACTGTGCAGCAGGAAATGGAACCCCAGCGAGACCATGGGTGCTGGAAGCCGAAGAAGTTGGGATCGGCGGTGAGAATGGATGAGAAGGATACTGGGCGGAAGTCTGCCGTGACGGGACGGTGGTGGATGGAGATATTGAAGGTTCCGGTGGCTCGTCTACACCCAATGCTCGCAATTTCGCTTCTTGGAGTTCTTCCATTTGCCTCTTCCAAGCTATATCATCAAATCAGTATTGCAAAAGAAAACTCATTATAATCAGAAAGATCATACCATTCAAGTCCGGCAATACAACTTTGTAGCTGTTATTTGTCCGCTCTTGGGCCATGTCATTTGTAGTAGGCCAGTCCAGGCGACTCTGAGAGTCAGATGTGCCTGGAGGTTGATAGCCTTCTACCAAAAGATCAAATCCATCGACGCTGTAACCAAGCCTTCTCCAAGAGTCATACATCTTTCCCACCTCTTCAGCTCGGAGAGGAGTGGGTGCACCTCCTGGGAGACCACGTTCGTCGTCCCGGGGCACCAAAATGATAATGTTCTTGCCTTTCCACGGCACCTTCTTCTTGATTCGTGAGGTCATCACAGATTCTTTGGGTAATGGCTTCTCCTCGCCTTTCAGGGGGGTTGCCAGTGGCTGAACTTGTCCATTGTCGTTTGGAGAATCCTCAACCTGCTTCTGGGGAACGTCTGTTGCGTTGGGCGCAGATGAGGGCCCAACTGCAAGAACCTGGTCTTTCGCAAGATCAGCCTCCTCTGAGGTTTGCTGAAGCTCGACGTTCGACATCTTGTTCGCTCGCTTTCCAGCCGCCGTGTCGGGAATCAATTCGGGCTTGAGTGTCTCAAGACTTGATCGTCCTCGTGAGTGACGGGACAATTTTTGCGACCTGGGGTTTGGTGTCTGGACGGCTCTCGGAGTGCGCGGGTCTCCGTCGTCAAACCAGGCCAATTCGGAGCCGCTCAATGAAGAGTGCTCACTATCGCTTCCTTCGCTAAACCAATGACGCGGTTCGGCGTTTACAACACCAGTGGTGTGTGTTCGAATCCAGTCCTCGGTAAGGCCGCGATGTTGTCTGCGAGCCCTGTTGGCGAGGACAGCAGCAGCAGCACTAATAGTGGGCTGCGACTCTTCCCGCGTAGGACTATCGCCTGGCTGGCGCAGAAACGGGGTGTCGATGCTCAAATGGTGGATTGGGGAGTCGTCTGAAGCTTCGCTACTAAAACTCTGCCGGCGGAGGTTACGATCGGTTCGAGGATAAGGAGAGCCCCAGCTTGCAGTGCCGAAATGATTCTCTTCCCCGAGCTCAGGGGGTGGAGTTCTCAGTAGTTGCGCAACCCTGCTAGGAAGTTTTGGCGCAGGTAGCGAGGGAAGTACCAGAGACGACTCGATGTCTTCTTCTTCTTCTCCTTCGCCGTCGGCTGTAGACGCGGTCGACAAGGCTGGGGAACTCGGCGATGGAATTTGACACCGAGGTTCTCCAGTGCCTTCCCGTGCAGATGCACCAGGAGCAGGAGTGGTGGGCAAGTTAGATGGCGACGTCTTTGCAGAAGACTGCTCACATTGAGGATGCATAAGTTAGCCCGCAAAATATTTTATTGAGGGAGGACAATCTCCCAGGCAGAGAAGGATTTCGACGGTGACTCGTGGGTTACGGCTCAGTTGAGAGCTGACATGGAATGGCCTCTCCCAAGTAAAGGCCTATCCCTGCAACGTCTACCCACGAAATACCCTGGTGTCGCCCGTGTGTATAGGAAGGGAAATGGTGGGAGGTCTTACCAATGAGACTCAGCGCAGACGAGAGACCTATCGCCTGCAACTGATTCTCTTTGTTCAAGTTTTCCTTTGCAGGTTCTGGTCTATCGAAGCACACTGTCGATGGCAGATGTGCGTAGCCGTCGAGACGTCTGGTGGGTACGCGACGCGTTCTCCCGCCGAGATTCCCGTTGTGGTGGATGCTCGAGGAAAGGGGGCGGGTACCTGGTTTTTTTTTTTTTCCCTGGTGGGATGTCGTGGGCGGGAATCGATTCCAGGCGGGGCGTCCGTAAAAGCAGAGGGTCTAATTTTTCAAAAAGACGGCAACAGCATCGGGGGAAAAGCAAGGCAGCAGAAGAGCAAACAGGGCGAATCGATGCGGCCGGACACATCGAGGGGAGGGGCCGGATGGCAAGAGGAAAGAGAGGGTCATGTGTACGTCCGTAGAAGATAATTCTCCAAGACAAAGACCTGGCCAAATGGAAGTTTTGGACGCCACAAAGGTTGGGACGGCCCTGCGTTCCCAAGTGCCAAGTGCCAAGTGCCAGAGACCAGTGACCAGTGCCGGTGCCGTGCACGCTGGGGTATCCCCGCTGTTACCTTTTAGTACGGGCCTCGGGAGGTCCAACGAATTAGGTCGAGGCTCACGTCTCCAGACCTGGCTGTCCGCGCAGCAAGCCTACAGTCAGATGGACTTTGAGGATTCCACTCTGATTGGTCAGCCGGTGCTTTAATGAGACGGCCCGCCGACCCAGGAGGAGTACGAGACCCTTTCTGGCCCAATTAATGAAGACCCGACGGAAGTAGTTTGATTACCTCGCCACCCTCACACTCTCGGAGCACGGAGTAAACGCGCAGGAGTAAAAAATCAGTAAGTGCACAGTGCCCCGGAGTAGCTAATAAACCTAAGATACGGAGTAGGAGAGATACATGTATTTTCCATGTAGAGGCGCTTCTAAGGTTTCTTTTGAAGAGGGTTGTCACTACACAGTAGGTGAAGCTTCATAGATACTTTAATTCTTTCTAGAATAAGCATAAATGAATCCCCTCTGTTCCAGGCGCGCAGTACGGAGTACTTTAGTTGCTTTACATATTACTTTCTATCCCATGCATCATCCAAAGCCATGCCTGCTCGCATGAACGAATAAGATTACGATGAGCAAAATGCCAAAGGGCCTTGATCATCAACATGCATTAATAGTGCAGCCCCAAGCAAAGCGACTGACATCACCACTCGACGGAATGCCTCAGCTATTTTCCCGCTAACAAGGGCCCACGCCGCCTTAACATGCCTTGAAGCGTTCAGTTTCTTGTGCGCTTTTGTTTGGGTAGTTCGGCTGCGTTGGCAGGCCCAAAATGGTTGCCATTGTGGGCTAAGTCTCCTCTCCTCTCCAATCAACGAGCCCGCTGCGTAGTTTTCTTTGCCATCATCGCATAAAATGACTTGGCCACAGTGAAAAGGTCACGCCATACTCTTGCGAAGAATGTTTCCTACATTGCATCGGTCATTGCCATTGCCATTGCCATTGCCCGTAAAAAGCATCATCATCCACGCCGTCTACTCAATATCTCCCCAGCCACCTTGGCCGCACTCCTCACAATCAACTCATGCTCCAAACTGTGTATCCTTTCCTTCAGCTCCTCCAGTCCCTCTCCCTTCCACTCAATTTCCTGCACCATGATGGGCTCCCCCCTGTCCACCTCCTGCACCACATAATGCACCATGAGGCCCGTCCGCGTGATCCTCCCGGCCTTGAGCTCATCATATGCCCTTTCTATCGCGTTCGCGCCATCGAACTCGCCCGGCAACCCGGGATGAAGGTTGATGATTCCTGCTATCCCGGCCCTCTCCAACGGCTCCAGAAAGGCCCCCGAGAAGACGTGCATCCAGCCCGCCAGAACGATCAGCTCCGGCCGCTGCTCGCTCTCCGAGAGGATCTTGTCTGCCAGTGCAGCATCGTACTTTTGCCGCCCGCCTGCGATTTTCTCCTCGTCTTCTTCTCCCTTGCTGACGAATCCGTGGCCGATGAGATTGAAGTATTCCCATGGGATGTCTGTATTTTGTGAGAAATGTATTTCGAGTACTGGTACGTTTGTAAAAAGGGATACAAAAAAAAAAAGATCACGGAGGGAAGCAAAAGAAAGGGGAAATAAGGATAAATGAAGAAAAACCTTTGCGGTTTGTTTTCGTAAATGCTCCTTTACTACTTCCAAAACAAAGCATTCATATTCAAGCAACACAAGTGAGAATCAAGATGATTGTGACATGAACGAAGCGAAGCGGAAAGAATCGGGCCAATATTTACATACCTGCCTTCTCCGCCCGCTGAATAGCATACGCATTCCTGCGATTCACTATCAATTTGACGATGCGACTATTCGGTATCCGTCCGTCCGCAACAGCATCTATAAGCGCTTGGAAATTGGAGCCGTAGCCCGACGCCATGACGAGGATGCGACATGGCGATTCACGCGGTGAAGCCATGATTGGCGTGTATGTGAGGGAAATGTTGCTCTCGTGAAGAAAAGTAGCGCAGTTTGGTGAACTTTGTGTGTTGGGCGGTGCATGTGTCTACTGGTTGCTCTTTTTTTCTTTCGCAAAAAAAAAACCCTCTAAAGACCCTAAAAACTGCTCTGATGCTCTCTATTTAAATGAGGCCTTGGGAAATTTCTATACATGGGAAAAGTTTAGGCGCGAGGTATTTTCCGCACGTGACTTTCTGTCTGTCTATAAAATATAGTATATTCTTATTTATAGTATTTGTCATGGTCTAGCCCTAATGGGCTAATCGCGGGTGTCTGCGCCACCATGTGGGTGATGTGCCCAATCCATCTGCGCCATAGGCAACAAAAGAATACGCATAATCTCGAAAATCAACGTGCTAAAAGACTATATAGGTATTATTAAGGCAGTCTATCTAGATGAAGCATTTTGGTGAAGCTCGCTATGCAATCGCCGAATCATGTAGGCCAGCAGTCATCGATGTCACAGTAACTGAAGCCGCTTCTTCCCCTTCGTAGTGACTTCAGGCTAAATCGAGACGCGGCACCGATTCCTACAATGTTTCCAATATACAAAGAAAAGCGTAGAAAAGTGCAAGAGAACAAATACCGATAGCTCTGCATATTAACGCAATAGGTGCTTGATGTGATATCCGAAACGCCCCGCAGGAAAGGTATCAAAAACAAAGTCCAAACTATCATCGAAGCCATGCGTATCTCCTTTTAAAAATTAGACGAGGCATTGACCTGACTGGGTTGGTGATAGTTCTCCAAGGTGGACTGGAAAGGAGTTCGCTGAGTGCCGCCAGCGCTACTGCCTCGCTCAGACTTCTCAGCAGCACCAGGGGTGGACATGTCGTAGTCCATCAGGACATCGTGCTCTTCGTTGTCCTTCTTGCGTCCCCAGATTCGCCAAGCTACAAGTGCAAGGGCACCGAGCACGACGGCACCTCCGACACCCACAACGACACCAATAACGGTGTTTCGGGTCTTCACCGTCATCCCAGTCGTTTCGCCTTCACTAGAGCTGAGGCCGGGCGTTGAAGTGGTCTTGGTTGTGCTGGCGAAGGTCGCCTTGGATCCATCGCTGCGGGTCGAGGTGAGAGTTTCGACTTTGGTTGAAACAATGAGATTTACAGAGGTAGGAGCGGGGCTAGAGCCGGAGCCGGAGCCGGAGCCTGAGCTGGAGCCTGGGCTGGAGTCTGGGCTTGAGCTTGTAGTGGGCGTCCATTGAATTGAAGAGCGCGTGCTCTGTGGAACAAAGGACGACGTTGTTTCAACAGCAGCAACAGGCGTGGAGCTGGCAGCGGGAGAGGTCGATGATGGTGGTGGGGTGCTAGGCGGGCTGGTGGTCACTGGGATGCTGGCAGATGTAGGAGACTCAACCAACTGTGATGTAGTTGTGGTGCTTGGTACCGAAGTCGTTGACTCGCTCGTGGAAGTGCTCTGGCTACTGGCTTGTGCCGAAGATGGAGAAGATGTAGAGCCCGTTCCGTCGACGAGGTCGCCAATTTGTCGTCCAATAATAGCTCTACCCTCATATTTACTCTTATCCAGCCAGCTTGCCTGGGCCATGGAAAGCATAGCAAGGGTAGCGAGAAGCTGCGGGAGAGCTTGTTTCGAGTACATTCTGGTCGGGTTTTAGCGGCAACGTGAAGGCGTACGGAAGTTAGCGACCAACAGGCAGCCTGCTCCCCTTGGTGATCGTGAACGGAACTCTTTTTCCTCTTCTTTAAGTCGGCTTGCAATTCGATGAAGGCTGGGTATTATTGAAAGAACGGCACGGAGACGGTCCTGGCTCAGGAACGAGAGAACGGGTTGATCGAACAGGCAGCGTGATCTGGAAGGCGTGAATGATGAGCTGTGACGGGGTATGGGAAAGAACGGTTTTCCTTGTTGATCAAGTAATCAAGAGGGGGCAAGACGAGACAAAGAAATGAAGGGCAAGAGAAGAGCAAGACAAGTCACGGGGGAAAACAACGGTGAACAGCTGGCAGATGAGGAGGCAGGAGATGTTTTTATTGAGCTGGTCGAGTCTGCATGTGGTCCTACCCAATACCGGCTCCCAACAATCCCTGCTACAAGCGGCTGGGGCCAAAGAGGGGCCCCTTAGCCCCGGGAGGGCCTGTGTGAAACTTCGTATTCCCTCCAAGCTTGCTGACGCGAGGCAGACCTGCAAGGCCTTACTAATACAGATAAGTTACATGTAATACAGGACCACACGAGACCACACACCTGGTCAACCAGCCAGTAGCAGCAGTCAACATGACACCACCATCCCGATGGCTCGCTTCATGATGATCGCGGTCATGTTAAGCTCTCTCTTCTACATTGTTTTCTTGGTGCTTGACTGTTTCGTGCGCGCCCAGCACCATCACGTCGGTTTAACTCTCACGCAAAGCTTGCGTAGATAGTTTCCGGCGCATCGCTTGCCTGAAACACAGGAAGAAGAAACCACTCCACGGACGATACGTAACCTTGGAGACATTACATACAAAGGTACGGCACATCCGCTTTTATTGGCCGCCGGCGCGATAGCACAGGGGTCCCCTGGTCGGTCTCGCTGGGTCAATTGGTTCTAGCGCCCCCTCCCTCCTTGGCCGAGAAAAGCCCCTTGGTCTGTCCTCGATGACCAACCAATCCGTATGTATTGTAACTTGCAACTACTTCGTATGGAGCGAAATATGTATTCTTCCCCTTCGCAATTGAGAACAGATGCACTACGACGGACCAGCCCGCGGCCAAGTTTCGAGTCAAGCTTGCACCAGAATTCCAATGCGCTGGAAGATGAGGCATCGTGCCAACGTTACCGAGGACGGTCGGTGCCGATTGACGGAACAAAAGGTCTGCTGCAGCTAAAACAACGGACCAAGTATTTCATACTAAAAATGGCTGAAGATGTACGGAGTATGCTATCTAAAATTGTCGCCCTTCCTCTTTCCGCTTTGCAGGTTCGTGGCGCCAACATCGGGCTGGGTGGGCATCGGAGCAATTTTTCTGAGAATGTACCCAAAAAAAGAAAACAAAGAAGGAAGGCAATCGAAGCACCCAGAAAGGAGGCGGGAAGAGGAAGGTGAGCGGAAGAAAGTCCTTCCATACCCAGATGCATCACAGACGTTACGTCACACGCAAACACGCTCCGTAGCGGCCAAGCTTTTGTGTTCGTGACGATGCAATTCTGTCTCAGTTTAGTGGAAATCGTCTGTCTCGTCAATTTGTGCAAGAATAATCAGACTGGACAATGGTTTTGCTCGGCTTTGATTCAAAGAGGTGCCAAGCATGAAGAAAAACCAAGCAACGATGGTGCCTAGATAAAGGTAAAAATGGACGAGTGACCAGGTCTCTGTGATATGGAAGATGGAAGACATGGTTTCACTTGGTCTTGTTGTTTCTGGTGGTGTAATGCAGCACGGCCGCCAGTGTCTTTCAATTTTGCGACTTATGAATCTTCATTGCCTACAGATTCCTAGCCACGCATTTAGGTCGCACGGTATGTTGCAAACGACCACACTTATGAAGTCCATACCTACTCAGAGCTTGTACACAATCTTGTGGCCGAACATCTCGCTAGCACGTCCTATACACTGGTCTGCTTGGAGAGAGCTGAAGTTGACGATGTGTGGCATCCAATGTTGTTAAATCTGGCCTGGCGCAGCATTGTGGTGCTGAAGCCGTAATCTCCGCGTTTGAGCACCCTAAACGCCCCAATCACGGCTGCATCCAGAATGACAAGAAGCACGCAGTGCCACAACCACGATCTCCATCTGCGGGCATTGCTGATTACTACTGCAATCTGTCTGGCCTGGTGCATTGTTGTTCCCCACACCTGGCACCTCCAGATTTCTTCTCCGCCATCACCAAACAACGTCCCACCCGTCATCACGCTACCCCCAAAAAAAAAAGGAATCATGACGGCATTCAGCACCAGCACAGCACGGTCACCGGACGCACTCGAGCCAAGCGGTATCCCACATCGTTGGGTTTCATTCAACTCTCCAAACGGGTCATGGTGTGATCCTGATTCTGCAAGCATGTTCGGGCCTACATTTGGCAATCTCATCCCCCGCTCTTGTCCGCCATCTCACTCTCTCTCTCTCTCCATGGACGCATCTGTTGATCACGATTGAACCCTGCCCGCATGCTCCCCGCATGCTCCCCGCATGCAACGCTACTGGGAATTGATCAAGGAGGGCGTCCAAGTTTTGTCCCAAAAGACATCCCTAATCATTACTTAGCCCGGCCGTCGCTGCATACAAGAGTGACACGATGGCCACTCCTACGGAAGTAAACTCCTCTTTCAGATCAGGACTTCCCGCCGGTTCTGGATCAGGGATCGGAGGTACACAATCCTAGCTCTCCATCATGAAGCTCTCCATTATCGGCGCAGCAGCTCTCCTGCCCGTCTCCCAAGCTCTTAGTCTGACGAGCTACGGCGGTGGTCGTCCCTACCAAATCATCCATGAGGCAGAAAGACGAGCCAATGCTCTCCAGGAGTTCGTCACCTGGGATGAGCACTCGCTCTTCATCCGGGGCGAGCGCGCCATGATGTTCTCCGGAGAGGTCCATCCCTTCCGGCTGCCCGTTCCTTCACTCTACCTAGATGTATTTGAGAAGATCAAGGCCATGGGGTTCAATCTGGTGTCGTTCTATGTCGACTGGGCGCTTCTGGAAGGGAAACAGGGCGAGTTTCGAGCCGACGGCATTTTCGACCTCGGGCCATTCTTTGACGCTGCCAAGAAGGCTGGTGTTTACCTACTTGCCAGACCAGGACCTTATATCAATGCTGAAGTCAGTGGTGGTGGTTTCCCGGGCCATCTGCAAAGGCTGCAGGGGGTCTTACGGTCATCTGCGCCCGATTTCCTGAACGCAACTGATAAGTAGGTGTCTTGTTTTATCCCTGGCAATTAGCAGATGCTGGCAAGAATCCTTGCGTGTCGTTATTCTGTGTGACTGACCATGGAAAATATGGTTGTGTGTCTGCAGTTACATGGCGAAAATATGCAGGATTATTGCCAAACAGCAAATTACAAACGGCGGCCCTGTTGTATTATTCCAGCCCGAGAATGAATACTCGTCTGGATACAAAATTCCCTTCCCCAACGGGCCATATATGCAGTACGTGATCAATCAGGCTCGAACGGCTGGTATCTCGGTGCCCATGATCAACAACGACGTCGGCCCCTCGGGGAACTACGCTCCTGGGAAGGGAGTCGGATCTGTAGACATCTATGTAAGTTACGAGAATGCCTTGGGCAGTGTGAGTGGATGATGGAAAATGGGGCTCACAAAACTAGGGTCACGACAGCTACCCGCTTGGCTTCGACTGTGTAAGTCAGATAAACAAGAAAGAAAACGAGGCCGTGGAAGGACACAAATGAAGAGCCTAACCTGCACCAGGGCAACCCAACTGTCTGGCCACCCAACAATCTGCCAACATACTTCCACGATCGCCACGTCAGACAGAGTCCCTTCACTCCCTATTCTATCGTTGAGGTACGGGTCACAAGTCGATCGAACGCAGCTTTTTTGAAGACAAAATTTGTATTCTGACGGACTTTTGATAAGTTCCAAGGCGGCGCTTTTGATCCCTGGGGCGGATGGGGCTTTGAGAAGTGCTCGGCGCTCGTGAATCATGAGTTTGCCAGGGTCCTTTACAAGAACAATTTTGCCGCTGGGGTGTCAATTTTTAGCATTTATATGATCTATGGAGGAACGAACTGGGGTAACATCGGACACCCCGGCGGCTACACTTCATACGACTACGGAGCGGTAGGTACACGGCACTCGCTGTCTTGAACCAGAGTTGGACAAATGAAGATCGAGCTCTGCGCGATAACTGACTCTTCTGGCATAGGCACTCCGAGAAAACAGGGTCATCGACCGCGAGAAGTACTCCGAGATCAAGCTCGAAGCACAGTTCATGAAGGTCTCGCCCGGATACATCACTGCCTCTGTCGGCCCCGCCTCGACGAGCCAGTACTCGAACAACGCAGGCATTACAATCACTCCTCTCATGGGCAACAAGACTGGCAATTTCTTCATAGCCCGTCAGACAGACTACACAGCCACGGGAACAGTCTCGTACACCCTCAAGCTCCCCACTTCCAACGGCATACTCACCATCCCACAGCGTGGAGGGGCCTTGTCCCTTCACGGACGTGACTCGAAGATTCACTTGACGGACTATCCCGTGGGAGACTACACCCTGCTATATACGACAGCCGAGGTGTTTACGTGGAAGAAGAATGCTGGCAAGACGGTGCTCATCTTGTACGGCGGTCCCGACGAAGTGCATGAATTCGCCATCAATACCAATAGCCCTGCCGCGGCCAAGGTCATGCGAGTTCAGGGGAGCAGCATCTCCTCTCACGCAGAGAGTCTGTTCACCATCGTGCAGTGGCAGACGGGGCCAAAGAGGCAGTTCGTTGAGCTTGGCGACTTGGTTATCCATCTTCTGGGTTTGTCTTCCTCTCATCTACCCCTTGTACACGACCCAGCAAACACACAAACATAGATTTCACATTTCTGACGACTCTATCCACGAACAGACCGCAACTCCGCATACAACTACTGGGTGCCTGTCCTCCCGGGCCCCAACTCATCCCAGTTCGGCACGTCTCTCATGAACCCACAAGCCGTCATCATCAACGGTGGCTACCTCGTTCGCTCGGCCTCCATCTCAGGCGAGACACTTTCCCTCCGAGCCGACTTCAACGTCTCGACTCCCCTTGAAGTCATCAGCGCCCCCTCGGGCGTTACCAAGCTTTCCGTCAACGGCAGATCTGTCAAATACACAACCACCCCGTCCGGGACCTGGCTCGCCAAGCCAGACATCATCCTCCCAGCCCTTTCCATCCCAGACCTCTCCAAGCTGTCCTGGTACAAGATCGACTCGCTGCCCGAGATCCACCCCTCTTACGACGACTCCAAATGGCCAGCTGCCTCCGACAGAGCCACCAACAAGCCCGAGGCGCACCACAACATCTCCAACGCCACCATCCCCGCCGACACGACCCCGGTCTCCCTCCGCGGCTCCGACTACGGCTTCTACACAGGGACCCTCCTCTTCCGCGGCCGCTTCACCGCCTCGGGCAAGGAGCGCGACTTCAAGGTCTGGACCTCCGGCGGCACAGGCTACGCATCCTCCGTTTGGCTCAACGACCGCTTCCTCGGCTCCTTCAAGGGCAACGACGCCACCGAGAACGCCAACTCGACTTACGCGCTGCCCAACCTCGGCGCTGGCAAAACCTACACCCTCACTGTGGTAGTCGACTCCATGGGCCTCAATGAGGACTTCAATCCGGGCTTCGACGACATGAAGGTGCCCCGGGGCATCTTCGACTACGCCCTCTCCGCGCCGGACGGGTCCCCCACCGACATCAAGGGCTGGAAAATCACGGGCAATCTTGGTGGTGAAGACTACGCGGATCGGTTCAGGGGCCCCCTCAACGAAGGAGGCTTCTTCTTCGAACGCCAGGGCTACCACTATCCTGCTCCGCCCGTAGACACCAGCTTCTCGAGGGGCTCGCCGTATGACGGTATCGGCCGCGCAGGCATCAGCTACTACACTGCCAAGTTGCCGCTCAGTCTCCCTGCAGATCGGTACGACGTGCCCCTCTCGTTCGTCTTCGCCAACGCGACGCAGGAGCAGCGCGGCGACTATAGGGCAATTTTGTACGTGAATGGGTTCCAGTTCGGAAAGTACGTGAGCAACATTGGCCCGCAGACGGAATTCCCTGTCCCAGAGGGCATTCTCAACTACAACGGTGACAACTGGATTGGCCTGGCGGTGTGGTCTTTGGATGATGCCGGTGCAAAGGTGCCCGGGTTTGCGCTCAAGGCGGGCACTCCTGTGCAATCCTCTCGTAGCAGGGTTACTTTTGTCAACGGTCCTTCTTATACCGAGAGACAGGGGGCGTATTAACCATGTGAAGAATGTGAATATTTATCTAGTAAGTAAAGACACATGTCGTTTCATGACTCACTCGTCAAGAAATAGTAATCAATTTTTTTTAAAAAAAAAATCTCAAGTTTAATCTATTCATCATTCATTGTCAAAAATCAAGTTTAATCTATTCATCATTCATTGTCTTGACACGATGTATGAGATGCAATTGTTCCTCAGATGCTCTATCCATCATGTTCCTGACCTATAGAAGTGGACTCGTCATCCCCAAATAGGAATGTTCTTGTAAGCCGGTGAATTGTAGCTGTGCAAAACACGGTACCGAGGTGCCGGGCCTTGTGTGTGCCGTTTCAGAGCACCAACGGCCACTGATTCTGAGAATGCAGGTCGATGAAGTAGCGTCGAATGCTTGCGTTTGAATGCCCAGGCCCGAACATCTTCTTGCGTCACTTGTCCACCCTGGTAATACCGGCCCGAGTCTAGCTGACTTTGGCCTTTCAAATCGTGACTGAAATTTAGAGATGGGTAGCCCCGCAAACCTTTCTGGCCTGTACTATGTGACGACAAAGCTCCAACGTAGTCAAAGTCCTGGTGTGATTGCCGCGGCCTTGGTGGCCTTTGAGAAAAGGTGCTTCGAAGGGTGGGTTGCCGCTCAGGCTCCGAGGGGAATTCTTTTGATGGGCGCGGGGCGAGGACTCCTTCCGGCGCCGACCCTGGCTTGGACCCGTGATCCAATTGACCTCGATTGAGCTGTCGTGGGGGCAGTCGTGCACCGGCGTTGGCCACACTTTTGTGTCGACTTGGGACCGTAGGCGAGGAGGAATGGCTTGATTTGGCCGCTATGTCGTGTATGTTCGAAATGCGAATTGGCCCATTTGGAGGCAGGGGAGCATTTAGGTTTGATTTGTCTGGAGTGCTTTCCTTTTCTTGGTGCCGCACAAAACCACCACTTTGCTGGACTTTCCGAAAAGGCGGGATGGCCGAGATAGACTGTTCGATGTCGATGCTATCCTGGCATTTATGACTCTTTGTACCCTCGTCACAGTAGCTGTTGCGACTGTAATTGTTCTCGCTGTACTGAACCCCGCTCGCAACACCAACTGTGGTTTTCGGGGACTCTGTGCTGATAGTAGGCTGTTTGGAAAGTTTCATGGACGTGCTAGGAAATTTTGTACTGCGGTGTCTGAACCTTGCATCCACATCAAGCGGTACTTGGGGAACGGTCTGGATGTTGTTGTGTGAAGCGAAGCCCGTTGCAACGACACCACCACCTTCCTTCCTTGAGTTGCCAAGAAATTTTTGCAGCATACCAGACCTTGTGTTCTCGGATTCATTTCTGTTTTCCGTGGAAAGAGAGCCAATGTCTTTTGTGATGAGCTCAGCTGTTTTTGCTGTTGTGGTGTCTACATTGTCTCCGGGCGGCCGAGCTGAACGTCGCTGAAGATTGCCGTCGGGCTCAGGAAGGGACATGTCCTGACCACGCTGCTGTGCTCTTAATGAAGGTCGTCTCAGACTGCTGGTAGATTTCGGGGTTTGTGCTTGGCGTGCGGAGACCGTCGAATGTTCTTCCACTTTGTCTATCCAACTGTGTTGGTCCACGACAGATGAATCTGAGCCATCGCGCGTCGGTGTCATTTTACCCTCAGTATCAGCCGCGGCTTTCATGGCTATGGGCTCCTCAAGCGGTGGTGTGTGGGACTGAGTCGATGCATCCGAGCTATAAGCGCTGTCCGTGTTCGAAAGCGTTCCCCGCGAGTTCAGGGACGATCTTGTCGAAGAGAACCCGCTGTCTGCTCTAGATACTCCCTTGCGAATAGCTTGGTTTGTGCTTGTTCGGCAGGGATGCTCTCGATTTGGCCTCGCACTCGGTTCATTTCTCGCATCCAATGTCTCTTTCGCAGAGCACTCCTTGCTAGGTTTGTCGTGTCTTGCACCCTTGTGCCTGGTTGGTTTCTGCTTCTGCCAGTAGTTGGCTGGGGCGAAAGGATGAGATGACAGTCGCCCTCGAGCTGGATCTACCCGGGGCTCCTCAATAAGCTCCATGAGGCTTGACAGTCGTTCATTTGGGAGCTTGAGGTTGGAGAATTCGGCGGAATGAAGGATGTCATCATCGCGAGTGGAGTTGATGGGCTGTGAGAAAGCACGTCTATGGAAATTCTTTGCTTTTGATCGGAGGACATCCAGTTTTGTCGGTTTTGGGGCAACTTGTACGACAGAAAGATTCGAGGGGCCACGTGATCCTCCACGTGGATTCGCCTTGTTGTGATCCCGAGACGTCGGGGGACCGGTAATATTTCGCGTTCCTGATGACCTCTTTTCCTCACCCTCACCCTCACCCTCACCCTCACTATGACGTCGAAAGCTCGGAATAGGCGATGCATTTGTGATACGCAGGGTACCAAACTTCATTCCACCCAGTTGCTGATAGTCTGTTTCACACGGAGTGACAGATCTTTCCTGCTCAAAAGCCCTGGGCAAGTTGGGCAAAGATAGCTGCTTGTGGTGGAACCTTCCCCTCAGGTTTTGCCCATTGGATACCCCGTGAGTTGCCTCAATCGCCAAGTCTCGTAATGCGTTTGGATCTGGAGATGGCCGTGTTGCCACCCCAGGGGTCTGCAAGATGGATTGTCTGCGCATAGGCACGCATGTCAACTCACGATCAGTTTCGCCAACGGGAGAAACAAGTGCTTCGCCGTTGGAACCGGTGGTTTGGGCATCGTGCTCATGAATCAAGCTTGTTCTGAAGTCGTTTACAAAGCTCGAGTTTAGAGGTGAAATAGGAAGGATGCCGAGCTTGGTGAAGTGTGAGTCCAGCACTTTTTGTCTTGCGTCCTGGTGATCCATGCTATTTACATGTCAGGAACAAGGACGCATGCCGCACTCTGTAATTGTGTGAAATACTCACCTGTTTTGGCGAAAGGTCTGTGGACTGAGGGGACTCACAGCACTGCCAACGCTGACAGTGGATTTGATGACATTTTGGCAAATTGCATGATGCAGGTTGCGCGGACTAGAAGCGTCACCAGAGCCCGAAGCGCCGCTTCTCGTTGATGCATTTTGGTTTTGCAGCTGCAATACTCGCTTGTTTCTGCGTACTGCCAAATGACTTCGTTCGGGTCTCATCAGACCTGGCGAATGTGTCTCAGATGCTCCCCCCCCTCTATCACGCTCACTCTCTTGATCAGTCTGCTCAAGTAACAGACTGGGCAGTGATCCGGCAAGGTAGGCATAAGAGTAGCGGCTAGTACCTGACGAAGAGAAGTGAGACGGCGAGGAGGCGGGATGACTCGACAGGCTGGGCTCGGAGTCCTTCTGCTTTTGCTTCGAGAGCCTGTTCGAGACTCGTTGAGCATCACCGTATGCGAGCTCTTCTTGCAAAGCGGCGTGGCTGTCGAGGCACGGTGGAGAGTCCGAAGACATACTCCTCCTTGACGACATGGCCGAGTCGACAAGATGAGATCGGGTTTGATGTATTGGTCTCCGACTGGAGTTTCCATGACTTTCCATCATGTATCGATCCCTCCCACGTCTGGCTAGGGTTAAATGAATGCCATGGGTCCCAGCTACCCTTTGCGGACTGTGTACAATGATGATATAACGAGACAGGTCGTGGGAGCCAACAGGTAGGCAAGTGTGCAAGACTATAAGCATGGATGGCACGACATCAAGTTTTACGAACAAGTCCCTCTTCGGGACAATGGGCAATCCGAAATCTTCTAGGCCTACGAATATGCTCAGCCAGCGAGGACTCTAAACGACGGACGGCGGCGGTGTGTTCCGTTGCCAACTTTTTGAGACATCGAACCCGAATTTGTGGCAGAATGTGGAGCCAGCAGACTTCCCAGCTTAACAGAGGCTCTCTCTTTTCATGCGACAAGGCTCTTTTTCATGCGATCTGGTGGGTAGCATGGAGTCCATGGACCGTTCGCGGCGAGATGGGGGAGCGGACAGCGACAGCATTGGCCGCGGTTGGCATTTCAGCCCCGAAAGTCTAACTGGATCGGGACGGGCTGAGCCACGATATCTATCCCATGTGAGACGACTTGGCATTGCAGAGACAGCGACGTGAAACCGGACCTGTTTACCAAACAGACCCGTTTGGGTTCCCGACGGCGGCGCTGGCCAAAAACGCACGGCTCGTCTGCCGCCGGCATGCGGACGTGGGAGAACCAGTTGAGCCGATCGACGACCCAATGGAGGTGGACTGCATAAGGCCCTGAGACTGGTTTTGGTATTTTGGCACGGCCTTTTGTGGCCTTGTTTTGGTGGCCCTTTGTGTTGGTGACGTCGTGCAAGGGCCGTTTCAGTTGAGACGAGTCCGACTGACTGCACCGACTTATGCTCGACCCTTTCGTGCCCGCATTTCGCATTTCGCATGTGAAAGGCGCGAAAGCCTTTTTCGCACGTGAAAGGCGCGAAAGCCTAACGTTATTCTGCTTCGTCATTCATCCCGTATGGGATTATGGGGCTCACATGCCATAGGCGACAGACCTCTCAGTGTTCCTGACCTACGATGGAGGAGCATGATGCCTCATGGAGGAAGAAGCCACTACGATTCATGTTCCCGGGCTTGTTGGTATCGCCGTAATATCGGTAAAAATCGAATCCATCGTTGCGTGTTTCCTCGATGCGGATATGAGGGCCGCGATTAAGCAAATGGCGTATACTGTGAGGCAGAGCGCAAAGTTAAGGCACATCGTCCTTTAAACAATGGCTTGTTATTTTTTTTGCGAGGAACGGTCATTCGACATCGTGAACAGACGTAGCGGATGCAAACTTCGCAAAAAATATAAAGACTCCCCCGGAAAGGCTCGAACTTTCAACCTCCTGATTAACAGTCAGACGCGCTAGCCAATTGCGCCACGGAGGACTTGTTGCCCCCTTGTGGAATAATATCAAAATATGTACTCTACACACAATCACCGAACGTTCAATCACGTTCGAACCGTACTCGGACCATATTTCTCAAATTATACAAATTAATACAAGTAGTCACAGAGTTTCTCTGCATACATTTTCGTGCCTCGGTACCTAGAGTCATGAATGCAAGCAGTGGCAAAGGGCTGCTAGTGTACACAAGTCGGAAACACTGAATACCAACCAACCTGTGGTAATTCCCCGTCAATGATGGTGCAGTGCACAAGAGCCCGGTCACTTTTTTGATCAGTTAATTAGAGTGATTCTTGAAAGAGTCATTTCACCGGGTAATACTCATGCTAACTTGCGTTCGACAAAGTCACGTTTACCCCGCGGGATGTATGGGTTTCCCATATTTCTTATAGGGTAAGTCCTCTAGACAAATCTTGCCACATGAACAGCCGAAAATAGGAACGGCAAGTACCTCGATTAATGCACTGGCACGTAGTCGGGGGCAATCAAAAGACGTCATGTATATATTGTGATAACTAAAATAGAGCTATGATATTGGGGGAAAATAGTGAAAATTGGCTACACACTAGGATGTGTATATCATTCGTTCGTGCTGTCCATCCATCACTAACTTAACCCAGTACCCACAACCGAAGAATCAAAAGAGACAGCAAATGGGCAGGAATCTCCTTGTCTCTTCCTATTCAAACTCAAATCGTCTTCTTTACATATGCAAACGACTGTGTCACAGGACGCACTACTTCAAACGCGACGGATAATGCATCAAGGGAGGGTCAACCCCTTGAAGCCGTAATACCAGCCAACATAAATAATATTAGTGAGACAATTGAGCAACCATCACTCGTCCTCCGTGGCGCAATTGGCTAGCGCGTCTGACTGTTAATCAGGAGGTTGAAAGTTCGAGCCTTTCCGGGGGAGTTAGTGTGATTTTTTGGCTTTCCCTTTTGCAGCGCCCGTTCTTTGTTGGGCGAATGATCGAGTTTTGGAGAGGACCATTGTGGACTATTTGTTTTTGGCTTCATCTCAATGCCAGCAAATGTCACCGGCAGAGACAGCTCTACACGCTCGTTCTTTGCAACATTGCTTTTCTACGTCTTTGAGACATCTTGGTGAACAAGGGTGCTATAACATTGCCCTGCAGAGTTATCGGGAAGTCACTTTGAGACCAAGTCAATTCGCTTGATCGCTTGACGCGGCGTCCCTTGCGTAACGATCGGCACAGGCATTACGAGACAAGAAACCTTGAAGGTGAATGTGCATTCCCGGCTTTATACTGGCTGCGATGTATTTGTAGTTACGTTCCCGATAATGACTAGGCGTGATGTTACTCTATTAAGCCGTAACGAGTATCGTGCATCTAGCTACGAGATCTTGTAGTGTACGAGCTATTTTTGTGAACCAGCGTCCTGTCGACGGAGGCAAAGCGCGGCAAAGTATGCTCAAAACTCGTCGTTACTAGAGTGTTGCAGGGTTGAAAAGGCTCTTGAGGGAGAGCGGTAATACTCTCGTATCGTTGGATCTGGCGACTGCATCAACGCTTCGAATATGCCTCGTCTGTCCACTGGCTCCAGCAATAGATGGCCTGAAGCCTCTTGCCATAGAGGATTGAATGAATGTATTGAGACCTCGCTCGGATCGATAGTCCTGTGCTGTCGCATATTCGGAGGCCTCCGCAAAAAGAAGACTCTGAAAATAGCAGACAGCCCCAAAACCCCAGCAAACTCAGCTCTATCTCTGTAGCATTGTCCGTATATGAGAAGGCATTGAATTTAGAATTTATGTTTGCCTGTGGGTCCTATACGGGCCATATTATGCCGAAAAAAACTCTGCGCGGAATCCAAAAGAAAGATTTGAAGGCGGTATTCGTTCGAGCCCTATACCGACTGCTGCTTCTGGCGATGAAGAAGGCGGTATAGAGTGGTGTTGATGAGGCCGTATGAGAGCAAACGAGTGAGAGGGAGTCGTCTGTGTGCTGACCAAAACCAGGGGTAGTTAATTCCCCTCGACTCACTCCGAGTACCTACTTTCACTAACGCATGTGCATCTGCTCGCTATGAAAGACCATCGACGACATGTAGCCCTGATCGGCCTTAACGGGAGAGACACGGAGAATCTCCTCTTCGTACACTGGCATGCATGACTGCCACGGTACTGCGATTTGATATTCCGTGTTTGGACAGGAAATTGCCATCCGCCCGACATGTTCCAATGGCGCAACACACACCATCGTCACTCTCCAATGACGTATGTGCAGCCTTCTTCACCCATCCATACTTCATGGACTCGCCCAGCATCAACGTCGACTCTGGAACCGACGCCATACGTTGACTTTTCCCCGTCCGGCCCATCGGGATACCAAAGCGTCAATTGACCCGAGACAATGAGATGAGTTGTCAGACCGGCGTGAGAATGAGGAGGGTAGTGGGCGTTTCTGTGGCAGTCAGGCGGGTTGATTGACTCGACTCAATTGACAAAAGACTTACGGTCCGTCTGTCCATGTAAAGACGTGGGAGAAGCCCCAGGAGCGCACTTGCGCCTCATGCTCTCGGCCCATGGTCAATTTTTTTTCTTTTTTTCCAAAAGCGGTCGCGCTCGGCCTCGTGGATGGAGAAACAGCCGGAGATGCAGTCGACGATGTGTGTCATCGATGATGAATGATGAGAAGAAAAGAGACGCCCCCCGCATGCCTCAGGACTTCTACAAATTGACTAACGCTACAAATATCGAATAGCGCACGTGTTCACACCAATAATAATTGCCTAATAAGCCCCCCGTAACCTCGAAGCTTGTTCCCACATCAGGTCACATCTACCACATCCCCTGGTCCTGGCTTACCTGGCTCACCATCTCAACCTGTACATGAAGGATCAGACCAGACCAGCATCCAATCCATCAGACAGAAAGGCATGTGGGTGACAATTTAATCCAACCTCGACATCATCAACATGGTGGTGGGGGCCACGGGGCCAACTTGCCAACGTCCCACTTGGGAGGCAAGCTGACAGACAGACAGGACAGGGAGGAGACCAGATAGACCAGAAGCCATGCATGCAGTGTCAGTTCAGCTCCAGTGAGTGAGGCTGCAGATCTCTCCTCCATAGCTTGCTCGCTCCGTATTTGAGCCGAGCCGTGACGTTGTCTGCTCAAGTTCCCGCCTTGTTCTCTTTGAACGTCAGAGCCTCGCTCACAAGTAGTATACACTTTACACGAGGCAAGAGATTGATTCTGTGCATTCGGCCGTCATCTGAGCCCTTGCCCATCTCGCATGCACTTAGCTACGTACGTGCTCAACCTCAGCGCTTGATGTGCCATCATCATCTGCCCCAGTCGCTCCTCCTGCCCGCCAGGCGCTGAAATAAAGCTACATCGTCGATTACACGGTCCAATACGCTACGATTTGGCTTGGCAGAGCGGCGGTCATCATGTCTTTTCTATGCGGTTTGCCGGCGGTAAGTTGCGAATTTCAATCTCAGAGTCTCAGGTTATTCAAGCCCAGAGCGTCCCGTCCCGTCCCGTCCCTTGCTTGGGCTAACCTTTGCTCCATCTCTAGCGTCGACGCTTCCTGAGCCGCAAATCGAACGATGCAGAGTCTCCTCGACGTACATCGACCATGTCGATATTCGGCACCTCAAACAAAAATGCTCGTCGTGCACTTTTGAGCATGGTCGGGGTTACATTATTGACCAAGCCAGCGAAGAATGTTTCTCCGTCAACAGACCAGATACCTGTGGACGGAAACGTGCACATCAGCAACCACATGTATGATGTCGTGGAACAGCTCTACGATGATCTAAGAGGTCCAGATGCACACTTATCGAAAGACAAGCTCTACAAGTTTCTCAAAGAGGTCCAATGCGAGCCAGTCGTGTCAGACCTCGACCAGGAGCAGTATGCTGTCTGGGACTTCCGGCGCGTCTGGTTAAAACACTACGAAGTAGATGCAACTGGCCCACCTCCGCCCAAGGACCTGTCCAAGCCTCTCACCAACTACTTCATCAATAGCAGTCATAATACCTATCTGGATGGCAACCAACTGGCGTCTCAGAGCACGCCAGAAGCATATAGGAATGTGAGTTTGAAATTTCTCTCGAATGCAATGGCTCTTCAGATGTCACTGACGGAGAAACGCACAAGGTGCTGTTGAGAGGCTGTCGCTGCATCGAGATCGATGTTTGGAACGGCGAAGCAGGTCAAAGTCGAGCCCGATCAAGATCGCCACATGGACGACATAGCAGAGGACCATCACGAACATCTCAGACCAACGTAGCCGTTGCCGCTTTGGACAGCGTGGAGGAGACATACAAAACTGGCAAGCAATATCTTGGCGAAAAATCATCCTCGCATTCCAGAACGGCCAGCGCACAGAGCCGAAGCTTCGGCGAGGACGCTTCGCCAAGGAGCAGTGTTCTCAATCTACCAGATACGAAACAGCCAGGAGATACTGGAGTTTGTGCGCGGCCGAACGGAGTGCCTGCATCATCTCTACAGCCTCGACAGTTGAGTCCTCTACGGGGAGAGCCTATTGTAACCCATGGACACACCCTCACCATTCCCTGCGGGTTTCGCGAAGTATGCGAAGCTATCAAGGAGTCTGCTTTCGAAAACAATGACTTGCCAATTATTATCAGTCTTGAAGTACATGCCGACTGGGAACAGCAGGAGATTATGGTTCAAATTATGAAGGAGGTGTGGCAGGATCTGCTCGTAACGGAGCCTTATGAGGACTTTGACCCAAGGTTCCGTCTGCCAAAACTCCAAGACCTGCAGCGCAAAATTTTGGTGAAAGTGAAGAAGGCTGATGCCATCGTGGAGCCACTTGTTTCCGTACAACATGTGGGGGAGGACCCTCCGCAAGTCATAAAAACCCAAAGCGCCCCGCAAAGCACCTCGCAAAGCACCTCGCAAAGCACCTCGCAAAGCACCTCGCAAAGCACCTCGCAAAGCACCTCGCAAAGCACCGGGGATCAAGTTTTCGTAGCGGACACTTCCCAGTGTACGTCTCAAAGCGCGCCTGATTTGCTCGACACAACCAAAACATGTGATGACTCGTCGTCGTCGTCGTCTGGAAGCGATTTTCAGCTCAAGGCTCCCGGAAACCCAGCATCGGCTCCTGTCCCAAACTCATCCCAGGACAAGCTGAACAACGTTGGCCGAATATGCCATAGCTTGGGCAACCTTGCTGTATACACTCGCAGCGAGCATTTCAAAGCATTCGAGACCAAGGAGGCAAAGAAGCCCGCCCACATTTTCTCCATCAGCGAAAAGCGCATTCTTGAGCTATACCATAAACATCCGCGAGACGTCTTCCTTCACAACAAGAGTTTTTTCATGAGGGCATATCCTGATAAGATGCGAGTGACTAGTTCAAATCTTGACCCAAGCCTGTTCTGGAGGAGAGGAGTCCAAATGGCGGCCATGAACTGGCAAAAGATGGACACGGGGATGATGCTAAATGAGGGCATGTTCGCGGGCGAAAAGGGATGGGTTCTCAAACCACCTGGCTATCAAAATTCCGACAAGTCCGCCGAGTCGCATGATGAAGCAGCACCGGGGACCACGCTAGATCTCGACATTACTGTCTTCGCTGGACACAACATCCCGACGGAGAGCGACGATTACCATGAGTATCCACGAAGCGGCAGCACCATTCGACCATACGTCAAGGTTGAGCTTCACGTGGAACGCTCTGAGAACGCCACGGGCAAAGAGGCCGACGAGAATACATATAAGAAGAGGACGGAGGCAGGGAAGTCGAATCACCCCAAGTTCCCCGAATCCAAAAGGCAGCTCAGCTTCACGGGAATACCCAAAGTTGTGCCCGAGCTCAGTTTCGTTCGGTTAGTCCTCCCCACCCCCCTTTTGTTTTAAATCTTCCGCTTCACCTGTACCCCGTCGTAAAGCCTCGCATACTTGTCTCGTATGTCATGATGCGGCCGTGCCACCACACCTGCGGAAGAGGCATGTCAGCAGTATATTGTGCTAACACGATGATGTTACTCCAGGTTTCGCATCGGCGATGATTCTCGAATGAGCACTTCTATCCTGGCGTGGGCATGCATCCGGCTTGACCGCCTACGCCCAGGCTACCGCTTCGTTCGGCTCATGGACATGAATGGCAGCCCAATCCATCACGGTGGGCTATTCGTCAAGATCGAAAAAACGATGCACTGGAGGAACCCTGCGACCCACACGAAATGAGAAGAAGTTACCGGAAACAACAGCAATATCCGTGATGGACGTCGAATGCATGCATGCCGTCATTCGCATGTAATTTTCTTTTTTCTTCATCATGCTTGCTTCGTCACACTTTGTGTTTTGAGTTTCAGAGCCCAACATTGACACCGATGTTATAGATGTTGTCCCAGTCTTGCATTTGTTGGGAAGAAAAGGAATCGGCATCTACTGTATTGTACATGTAAAGGGAAACAGGTACTGGGTAGGTAGATCAACCGAGGCATCAACTCGGATTCCCAGAGAGAGTCTTGTAGCCATGGGTGGTGTTGGAGTCTAGGAAATTGGGATTTTACATCATTACACATCAGGGACCGGCGCAGGGTGCAACACTAGAGGCATGAACGCAATTTTTCTAGGGCACTCCTCATCCATCTTTGTCTAAAACTTGGGGGTTTTTTTTTTCTTCTATTCGTCGGCTAGGTACAAACAGCACTAACTAGAAACTACGGACTGCAAAATTTGTTAGTGTTAGTTGAGAGTTTGTTTTTTGAATCGAATTTTTTTTGTGCTCCTTTATGCCCCGACGCAAAGTTTAGGCGAAATCTCACGGAGTTTCGAGGCTCCTCCGGCGGGCCTCGGGTCTAGTAGGTTGGTTGGCTTGCACGAGTTGACGTGTTGTTTGTGATGGGGATAAAACTTGATTTTTTTTCTTTTTCATCGGGGAATTCATTGTGTCAATACCATGACAAAAGCAAAAAAAAAAGGCGTTGCCTCGTCCCCTCTCGTGCGACGGAGCACAGCGTTGGTTCGTCCCAGTTGTCACCGTCCGTCCTAGTGTCACCGGAGCTAGTCTCTTGAACCGACCTCCTGGGTCCGAGCCTAGCCTAGCGATTCCCGATGGATTTCGCCGACACGACTGACTCAAGTCGTCTTTGGCTCGCAAAAATGCAAAAAAACACACTCCCCTTCCCCCTCCCTCCACTTCTCCCGTTTTTTTTGTCTCCACGGCCCGCAAAACTTGTACCAAACTTGTCGAAATCGAAAGGCGTCTCACATGACGGCCCGCACGGCAGGCTTGAAGCACGGCTCGCTTCGCGCAGATGGGAAACAAAACACCAGAGGGTTGGTTGTCTTGTCTTGTCTTGTCTTGTTGGTCCCTTTCTCCCTTTGGATCACGGAACATTGCCAATGCATGTTTCGTATGACGTCCTGACGGTATGGAGGATCCTCGGCACGCCGAATCCGTGCAAAGTGGGTTGTCGAAACTTTGACCATCCAACGGATCAGCTTTTGGCCGCTTCCAACTCTGGACTTGCTTCCCCTGCGGCGACAGTACATTCATGTTGTCGAGTCGGTCCAGAGAATGCTGTTATTGAACATGGTGTCCTTCAGGACAGAAACTCATGCTGCTCTGGTGTGCCCCGGTCTGCTTGAACGTGGAAAAGCAGCATGTTGCAGAGGAAGACTCAGCCACCAATTTGAAGGAAGTGTTCATCTTGGTATCGCCTTTGTCGTGGACGGCAAACTGCCATGACACTTTAGTGAGCGGCAAACTCGCATGATGCTATTCGCCTCACACAATATTGAATGCACACTGAAATCTTTTTTTTTTTCAATTAGGGAATTCCAGGGGCCAAAAAGCGTTACCCACAATGGCAAAGCAAAAAAAAAAGTCGCGCGAGACAAATCCCCGAGACAATCAGGGAATTTTTATCGGCGAGTGGGTCCCCAATCTATGCGAAGTCTGACACATGACCTTCAGAAACAAGTCAGCCTTGCGTAATAAAATATTCGGATGTATGTACGTCCGTCCGTACGTCGTCCGTACATATGCAAGCCCTTCCCCCAGCATGACTGGCCGCACATGTGAGTTCCAGCTCTCTGGCGCCTTGTTTTCAGATGCGGCATCCAGAGTTTCACCGCGTGTCTCTTGCTGATGCCTGGCAAATCTCACGGTCAGAAAAATTGCATGCTTGCTCGTAATGAGATGTTCGGCATGGCAATTCCATGCAAGTATAAGAGGACCGTTCCGTGACCCTTCGCCTCTGCTCACCTAATATGGACCCACTTCTTGTTTAGTGATCAAACTTACGGAGTAAGCTTGGCCTGCGGTAACGGCCGTGCCTATCGGGCAACCAGTGCCTTGCTGAGGAGGACTACTACTGCTATTCAATTTACATTGTAGTAGATTGGTTGTTGGCGCTGTCGCGTATCCGGTTGCCCTTGGACAAGGACCGAAGACTTTCGGTTGTCCACATGTTCACAGACCCAGCCACATCCCACACGATTCAGCCGGGGGGGTCCTTCTGTTCTTTATTCAAGGCATGGGTTAGACTTGTGTGTATGGTGCCGTCTGAGAACACCTCTGTGCATTGCTGCCGTGGTTGCTACTGCAAGTAGGAGTGGGGTTGTGTCCAAAACAGACTTTGGTAATAATTTGATTGATTCATGTTGCATGTTGAATGCTATATTATTTTCGTACGCAGACTTTGCATGATTGCGTCGGCGCATGTTCCTGTAGGCTAAAACATGGTTCAACGATCCGAATGGCCTCGATATCTGCTGAATAGACTCTCCGCCCAGATCTCATCATAGGACAGGTCCTATACATAAAGACACTCGATGTGGATGCTTGACCGGGGCCATGGATTAGTTCCAGGTTGTGCATGTGGCAGCAAGGTGGGCAGAGGTGGGCAGAGGTGGGCGGAGGTGGGCAGGTGGGGAACCGGTGACAGTGGGGGAGGGGGACGAGGGGATCAAGTTTGCGTCAAGACTGCCTGGCAATTCATCTGAACGTGGGCATGTGATGGTCAACGAGGTGACGGAACCACGTGGAGACTCCGTTTCGGCAAACACTTGAATGAATTCAGTGGTGATGGTTTCAATAATGGAAAGGAAGGATGGCAGGTCTTGAAAAACAAACCAGACCAACGAAGGCCCTGTCATCGGGATGTATGTGGCAAGTGGCAACTGGCTCTCGCTCTCTCTCTCTAAAAAATCTCTCCAACGACAGCCGTGGACATCACCTCACTGATATCTCTTCCAAATGGTTTCTATACTAATGTGATTACTTCATAACGGGGGATCCTGTCTTAACTAATGTTTGAATAAAATATGACACGATGCTAGTAGGCTGGCGTGCCTGACTCAACGCATTGACCGCTGGTTGTGTTGATGGGGCCGAGGAGCCTTACCTTACCCGTGGTGGTCCAGACCCATTCCAGTAACTTGGGTTGACGCTGGGTGGCCATTGGCGTTTTCTGGGGAATCACGAATGTGGTTTGTGATTTGGGGTCGACCGATGCCGAATCGGGCGTTGCAAGAGGGTCGCATACCGCAGATCGAGCCGGAATTTGACGGGGGAGCGCGTATCTGCTAGTCATGGGTTCGGGCAGATCCATCGTGAATGTAGTACGCACAGCACGTTGTATGTATGTTGTATGTGCTTAGGTTTGTGTCGCGTGTGTTTTCGTGGGCAAACAGCAGTTGAGCAGCGTTTGGCACTTGGGTGCAAGACGCGGGCAAAGAAAAACGCGCCGCAGAAAGGCACACTCTCCCACAAACATCATCACGGATGAATGAGTTATTTCCCCCAAAAGCAAGACATGCACGCAGGGTTGGTTGGCAGCGAAAGGAAAGGGAAACAAAAATTCCGTCAGAAAATCCGACCGACCGTGCTCACAATGGACACCCCTGTTTACGTAGCCTTGCGCCTGCCCCCAGCACCCCTGCGCCCCTGCACCCCTGCGCACCCAGCTAGTTGGTCCAGGTGGGTGGCAGTGGCAAGGTCGACCCGACCGACCGACAAGACAGACAGACAGAACTCACCAACCCACCACCCCTTGACCGATGCAGCCAAGCAGCCAACTTTCCACGTCAGTCACATCGAAGATCCTGGAGGACCAATGACAGACAATTGGGCCCAACGTAAACGCATCACCGGGACCTGACATCCCAGTCCGCATCGATGGCTTGCGCACTGCAAGATTGTCGACCTGCATTCACTGGTCGCAGCTCCCGGCAGACATGCATCGATTGCCGTCGTTACATAGTTCGTCGCATAGCACCTGGCACGTCGAGCACGATACCATCAGACATGATGCAGGATGGCCGGATATCTAGTACGCGGTGCAAGATGCAAGATGCATGATGCACGATGCACGCGTAATGCACGATGCACGATGGCTGGGCGCTTTGTGTGCACATATATAAATGTAGAATCACATAACGACAACCCAATTGCACACGATGACGATGCAAATGATTCTATTATTACTTAGCTTATATAGGCATAGGTATAAATAGTATTCTTTACTAGTAAGTGGGTTTCTAGCCTATAGTAAGTCTAGCGCTATAGGTAGGTAGGTCCTTAGCCTATTATATAAATCTGTGCAGGCACAACGCGTTAGTGGACGCGTTAGTGAGCTCTTGGTTATGTGAACAGGGTTTTATGTGAACAGGGTTGTGACTGGCCGTCACAAGTAGGGCCACCAGCATCTGCATCAGTGTCTGCATCCCTCCCGGGTCAAGCCTTCCGAAGGATCAAAGCCTGCTGCCCTTGTCTGCGCCACAATGTTTCTCAAGGGCGGCGGCAAGCGCCACCCATCGCAGCCCACACACGCCCCTACATACACGCCCTTACACCCCCCCACACCCCCCTACATATGGACACCCCGATCGAGTGCGTGCACATCCCTCGCAATCAGCGTCTTTGACCGTCTCAGGGCTGATATGACAGGTCTGCTAAGTTCCGTCTCCGCTCGACCTGACCTCGAGACGCTGTCGTCTACCCGATCCTCAGATCCCACGGCCCTACTCAACTATGTACTGATCCCAGAGTTCAGATTGCATAGTCGATCTGGAACTGACACATTGTGGTCCAGTTACCAAACTCTTGGTTCTGCCCATTCCTGCCCTAGCCGCCCGGTCCCTGTCGGCCGATGAATATATCTATCCGCCTTTTCACTGTATTTCCTTTCACACCCCTCCACCAGCTGACGTCTGTGATGGCGACTGCCTTTCTTCTCAATCTTTGTTCACCTCTGCCCCAAAAACATAAATGCCGATAGCCTCCACACCTTTCGCCAAGTGCTTGTTCCGGTGGTCTATCCCAACCTTCCAGTCTTCTCCGAACTTTGCTTAGTCCCTCAAGCTCGCCGTACGCAACTCATCAGAAACACCTGCTTCCACGTTCTTGACAACTCGACATCTCGTCCTACTGTTACCATGGTCTTCTCAGCCTCGCAGACAACGCAACCTCTTGCCATGCTTGGCTCACCTAGCCGTGGAGTTCCACATTGGCCCACGACCTCACCTGAATCCGCTGACATTGGCGGTATCATAACTTACGGCCCCAAGGTTCGCCTCCTCTCATCACCCTGCTGAACAGGTACTCGTTCATGAAGCAGTGTTTCAAAATGCTAACAATCTTCAGATCCCAGGAACGAGATGCCCAACATGCGCTCTGGCCGGAAAGGAAGTCTGGGTTATTCCCGGCCGATGCTGTGGCTACTGCGGCACCCCGTGTGATGGCCATTGAGTAAGTTGAGAAGCAGTCCCAGCACGAACGAGTGCCTCCTGTTGCTGATAGATGTTAGACCTCTGCACTGCTCTCGCTAGAACAATCATTTGATAGGGCTTTCTCTAGTCGGCTTGTTCAGGATTCTCAAATCTTTTACCCCATCTTTTTTTATTCAGATTTCCTGGAAGACGGTTCTAGCCACAACTCCTGCCTTCCTTGTCGATGAGCAGACCGAGATTCAATCCCGACCATGAGGCTCCCTCTCGGTTGCTCGTCCACAAGAACGGCCTTGACGAAAGTACATATCATAGGCACACTGATAGGTCGAGAGCATTGCGCGAGGAACAATGCGTCAAATGCCAACAAGCTGAACTTTGCGAGCAAGGTAGAGGTACACCGCAATCACGCACACGTTGAGACGGCCGCACGCCTTCACCAAGGCTGGTGATGATTGTTTCGGTTGGCAGGATTGCCGGAGCATTCAGGGAAAAAAGGCGAATCGATTTTTGCACATTTTCTTCTCATTATATCAGGATTGTGAGATAGAGCCAAGGACGGATGGCGTTGGGCTTTTCGGAAGGCAAAGGCATGACGAACGCGCATACGGTTAAGATAACGGTAGATTTTAAGCTTATTGAGGCTGTTAAAGGGCTTGTAATATACCCCGTAGAGCTTTTCTAATTATGACGTTGGCGTTATTAGCCGGACCTTTTGTGTATGGCTTCCATTTGGCGAGGAAGAACGCGATCACAAACGCGCCTAGTGCCGAGTAGTGATTACATATAGCTAAAGGCCAAGTCTATCCTAGATTACGTGTCCTTAATTTTTGATCAAGCAGGGTGATAATAATGGTTGGAAAGAATCATTTGTAAGGGGGGGTGGGTGCCCTTTTTGGGAGGGATACGTGTCGAAGGGAGGAGGAGGAGCTGGGTAGGGAAGTGGGGGAATAGACACACGGTTTTAAGGATTCGTGAAGTGAGTCGCGACGGGGTAATTTCAAATGGGTATTTTGGGTTTTGCCTGCATAACCCCTGGCTGGGTTCCGTTTTCCAGGTTGGACAAAAATAGGTGCTTGCTGTCCGTCCGTTAGAGTTGGAAAAGATCCCTTGCGGGTTCCCCTCGGAATGAAAAGAAGGTGCAGATGCAGCTGGAACAAGCATGATATCAATCGCCTGCGCGGGCCGACCGCAGCCGCGATGGCGACCGCGCAACGGCCAGCGTGGCCCCTTGTCACGTGGCTGCCCAGCCTCCTCTCGTTCCTTCTCTCCCCTTTCTACAATGGACTAGATAGAATAGAAGAAGAATACCTATCCTGATGAGTTTGTTCACTGCATGCTCAACGTCGCGCCGTGTGACTATAAGTTGTCTCACCATCGCACAATCCATACTGATGTGAACGGCCATCCTAATTGGTATTTGGTGTTAATAGTTGGTCAATGTTGACTAATAAGGTGTCATCCAGAGAGGCAGTGACATCATCACCTCGGAGCTAAGACCGTCAATGAATGAATGGCCAGAGCTCCATTACCTCATTGCCGCGATGCCCCGTCCCCACTAGCCGTCGCCAAACTCGACAAGGCCAATGACAGCATTACTGTATCATTGATGATCCTATTGGCCCCTCTTGGCATCACCCCCGCCATGTCGGAAATCGTATGCATATCACGATCAAAGCCCGCGTACATAAAGCCTCTTGAAATCTTTACCGGTGCCTGCTACAACTCCTCCGGATAACCTCGTTGTCTTGCGAAAACCACCTACGTCAGCGTCCCTATCGTTCCTCCCTCCAACGCACCCGCCATGTCTATGCCCGCCACCGCAGGCCACAGCAAACCCTGCTGCAATGTTCCCCCTGTTGTAACCAAGGGCTACAAGGCCAAAGGCACCTACGAAGAGATTGGTGGCTACAAGACATGTATGTTTGCTCGCGCTAAGAGCCGATGGGATTCGCATCGCGTGCTAAACGTATACGTTGTTTCTGCCCCTCGTGAACTAACACGAATCTTGGCTGCGTAGACGTCACCGGTCCTTCTGATGCCACCAAGGCCATTCTGGTCATCTTCGACATCTTCGGCTACTTTGAGCAAACCCTTCAGGGTGCGGACATCTTGGCTCACGGCGACTCGGAGAACAAATACAAAGTTTTCATTCCAGATTGGTTTGAGGGAAGCCCTGCTGCCATTGAGTGGTACGTTTGAGTCTCTGACCTTGGGGGACGAACAACACCCCGAGAAGCTGAGTCTGTAGGATAGGAGAACTGAGCTGACTGACCCCTTGTCACGAACTTTAGGTACCCCCCCGACACTCCTGAGAAGGAGGAGAAGCTCGGGGCTTTCTTTGGCAAATTCCCGCCGCCTGATGTTGCCGGCAAAGTGCCATCCTACGTCCAGGCTGTCAAGGACAAGAACTCCTCTTTGGCCAAGTTTGGTATTCTCGGGGTAAGTTCTGGCGTAACCCCAGTTATCAATTGATTCAATATTAACCGAATTTGGCTTGAACAGTACTGCTGGGGTGGCAAGGTCGCTACTCTTTCCACCAAGGCCGATAACAACCCATTCGGAGCTGTCGCGTCCGTTCACCCTGCCATGGTTGACCCCCAGGATGCCCATGGCATCAAGGTTCCCATGGCACTGCTGGCCTCTGGTGATGAGCCTGCTGAAGATGTGAAGAAATTCGAGGATGCCCTCTCAGTTCCCAAGCACGTCGAGATCTTCAAGGATCAGATTCACGGCTGGATGGCCGCTCGCTCCAACCTGAGCGATGACCGTGTCAAGCAGGAGTATGAGCGAGGCTACAAGACGCTCTTGAGCTTCTTTGGCAAGCACCTTTAAATTTTTTTTTTTTTTTTTAAAAAAAAGGCAGGAATTCGAGACATGATGAAGTGAATTCCTCCAACGTGACACCGTTACAAGTGCATGCGTCACATGCTGAGAATATCAGTCAGGAATTGGGGCCAAGTCGCCGCCCTGACAATAACTCTATTCGTGAACATGAGCTCATGAAACCCATGTTCTATCGTGTATTTGCCTTTTCCGCGGCATCCAAAACCTCATCAATGTTCAACGATATCCAGTCCTTTCCAAAATCCAACGCACCATCTTGATTACCCTTGACGGCCGTGCAAATCATGTAGTCGTCCAAGTACCAATCCATCTGCACATCCACATCGTCAACCTTGCATCGCTTGAACCAAATCTCGAATCCCTTCCCCTCAGGCGCTTGCTCCCCAGGCGGAGCAAAATACCTCAAGTCCAGCTCCGTCAACCACTCTGCCAGCAAGGCCTCCCCCGTCATCTTGACATATGCCTCCCTCATGCACCACAACACATAAAAGTACGACAGTTTCCTGTCGAGCTCTCCAAACGGCAAACGCTTGAGTCTCGTAGACTCACCCGGCGAGAAGACCGAGTCGTGCATATCTACGTACTTGAGCCACCCGTCCTTTACGATCAACGCATGGTCGCGATCCCGTCGCTCAGAAGGGCACACGATGTCCACGCCAATGGAGACATGCCGAGGCGGCTTGCGGACCGCGAAAAGGGACACCAGGCCCGCCTGGTGGGAGACGTTGAAGATGAGCGGCTCCTCGCCGTCGGGGAGCCGGAAGACGGGCTTGGTGTGCAGATTGCGGGTGAACTGGGCCGAGGACCAGGACGTGGAGCACGAGGAGGTGATGGCGTGGCGTTTGAGGAGGGCGGATGCGAGGGCCATCTTGGCGTCTTTGACGAAGTGGTATCTTAGGACGGAGGCTTGTTCCTCGGCCGTGAGGAGGGCGAAGGCCCGGGATGCCTGGGGGCGCGTTAGTTTGTGTTGTTGCGGTTTTTGTCGGATGTGCCAGCGAGAGGAGTTGGGAAATGGAATGGAAGATGCTGCCTTACCTCTCTGGCTAAATCTCTGGTTGCTCTGGCCCCGGGCCAGAGGGGCCGTGTATCAAGAACCCATTTCACAACGCGCGCCTCACTCATGATGCTGGAGGGGAATTACCCCGCGTCCGCGCGCGTCCGCGTTGGGCGAGATGCCAACGCGTTGAGTGGTCTTGCGACCCGCGCTGTTGTCGATGTGAGCAGTTGCTCTGTTTGAACAAGGGTGAGTCCGTGTACTCCGTATATGTTGGGCGTTGAGACAAGGCCGTGCCGGAACGGCAACGTATGTATGATGGCGGCATTGCGTCGCCTCCCTCGTATCCCTTCCCCTGATGTATTCTCACTCAGCCTGGGTCCACTTCCCCCTGGTTGGTTCGCGTACTCACCAACATCGTGTGCCGCAGTGCGAACTTGTCACTGTAATCCGTACTTTGCCAGCGGCTATTGATCCTTCTCGCCCCCTGTGCTCCTGGGCTTCCCGTGGGCCCCAGCACCATCCATCCATCCATCCATCCATCCATCCATCAGTGACCATCACTACGACTGATTAGCATTCGGCCACACTAGTGCACCTTTTGAATTATCGATTCAGCACTTGCCAGATTTCTCCGATCGATTTGTTGCAGCGGCAGCGGCAGCGGCAGCGGCAGCGGCAGTGGTCGACCGAACCAGCCAGTCAGACCAATTCGACGAACCAGCTAACCAGCTAACCAGCTTGACTAGACCAACCAGACCTTAATTCCACCCCGTCACTCGGGTCCAGTCCGGACATCATCACACGACTCCGTTACACGGGGCAAGCCAGGGCCGCCCGAAAAATCTCAGCCTCTTCCCAAATCCAAAAGGGCGCTCAAAGCTCACCGAATCCATTTTGTTGCTTTCCCCTTTCGGGCGCCTCGAGGCCAACGAGGCAGGCAGTCATCATCATGAACTCTCCTACAGGCCGGGCCGGTGTCGTTCGCGCTCGCGATGACGCCTCCAGCATGGACAAGCTGGTAAGTCGTCTTGGTTGTTTGCCTATCCCTCCTTGCACTTGGGTCTGGGCCGTCCGTCGCCTTTGGCATGACATCAGGAGCATCACCACAAGTTGCACACGCACACACCCATATATGCCCTACCTTATCTGCCCGATTCCGATTTCCGACTCCGACTCCGACTCCGATTCCGTCTCAGTCTCCGTCTCCGTCTCCGTCCCCGGGACCGCTCCTGTGGTCGCCAGAGATGCTCCCGTCATTGATTGTTCATTGATTGTTCAGGAACACCTCGGCGAGGCATGTTGTGTGCCCTCTCGGGTGTGCCATCGGGTGTGCCATCGGGTGTGCCATCTAGCAGACCTGGATGAAACTGCCCCCGACAAAGCTAGCCAACATATTGACTCTTGCCTGCTCCTCCCCCTCTATCTAGGTCCATTCCGTCCTCGACGATGTGCTCTACAACGTCATCTCAGACCTCGTCATGAAGACGCACCACGAAGAAAAGACGGCCAAAGCCACTACCGCGGCTATTCGAGTGGAGAAGATGGCCTCGGACGCCTCAGACAGTTCATCACCCGACTCGAGGCCGGATATTCGAGTCGAGACGGACTCGGCAGTGTACGAGGATGGAAAAGTTCTGCTCAAGGGAAATCCTCTCAAAACGATAGAGGAAATCGTGTGCCCCAAGTGTCAATTGCCCCGACTATTACACCCGACCGACGGCAAAGGCGCCCGAAAACCCGATCCGGCCGTCATTTACTGCAAGAAGCACCCTTACATCGATAAAGCAGGATGTGACATCTACGGCCAGAGCTGGGTAGCTCCCGGTCCGGGACGTGGCAAGAAGAAGAAGGACGTGGAGAAGAAGGAAGACGGCACTCCGGAGCAAAGGCCTCCCAACGTCCTCTCGTTTCCGTCGGCGACCTGCAGCAAGTGCAAACGATGCATTCTCGTCACTCGACTGAACAATCACATGGGGTCATGCATTGGGAATAGCGGTCGTAATGCGAGCCGAGCAGCTGCGCAGAAGCTCAATGGCAATTCGCAACAACATGACTCTACACCCCCGTCGTCGCAAAAGGCTACTCCTGCACCGGGCTCGCGCGCGGCCAGCCCGAGAAAAAGAGACGCCAGCGAAGACGAGGGCGATTCCGACACAAGTCATCAGAAGAAGAAGCAGAAATCAAACAACAACAACCTGACCAAGAAGGTAATCATCAAGACAAAGCCGACATTGAAAAAGGACAAGTTAAAAGGTACCTCGCACCTGAGCCAAGAGCACAGATTGGACTCGGCTTCTCCCGTTTCGAATGGCAGGGGCACGCCCAAAACGTCCAATAAGAACGGAAGCCCTGTTAAGAAGATCAAGGCGTCCAAGCCGGTTCATAGCTCGCCCATGCCTAAGAACGGAAGGGATGTGGATGGCATGTCGGAAATATCAGACACCATGTCATCACCCCCAGGCAAGTGAGGGTCGAAGAACAGAAGGCAACAGAGCCAGCCTTTCCCTGACGTCGTGCGCGGTCGAGGGAGGTCCATGGTTACTGTGCTTTGCTCACACGGCTTTGCTTGCAAGGCAAAAAGCCTCTCACACATAAACACACACTGTACACTACCAATAATCAAATTGGGTCATTTGTTGCCGCTAGCGATTGGGGGGGAAAAACAGACATGAATCATTCGCAATTGCGTGCCCTCTCTTCTTGCCTCCTGATGGCAGAGCGAGTATGGCGATGGCCTTGGATACAGAACGAGCACACCTCATAGGACATAGATATAGAAGAGGAAGACGTGGGTTTTTTTCTACAATGTCCACGATAACACAGGCGGAAGACATGGAAGAAGAAGACGTGGTTTTTTTCTACAATGTCCACGATAACACAGGCGGAAGACATGGAAGAAGAAGAAGAAGACGGAGATGGCTATTTTTTGTGTACTATTTCCCCCCTCCCCTCCCCCCGGATCACTCAAATGCATCAGACGAGCGGCCGGGACTTTGGCTATAATGGCTTTTGGGAGGGGAGTGATTTCCAGCATTCACGGACAGTACTTGGGGTCCGCGGCGTTTGGGGGAAGTCGAATTTATTATACGTATAGTTTTCATGCGCCTCCTTTTCTTCTTCCCAACTACGTACATACACAGCGGAGGTAAATGATTATAGTTGACCAATTTATCTTTATCTAAATCTACGTATTGCTCTTCTACCGTTCTTCACTCCTCCGTGTCATCCACCACCCTCGCCCCCACAATCCTCACCTCCTCAACCGGCCTGTCCTCGGGCCCCGTCTTGACGAGCCCCATCCTTTTGACGACGGCCAGACCGCTCTTGACCCTCCCGAAGATGGTATGCTTCCCGTCGAGCCACGGCGTCGGCGCAAGGGTGATGAAGAACTGAGAGCCGTTGGTGTTGGGCCCCGCGTTGGCCATGCTCAGGATCCCCGCGCCGGTATGCTTCAGCGAGGGGTCAATCTCGTCCTCGAACTTGTCGCCGTAGATGGAGGAGCCGCCGCGCCCGGTGCCCGTCGGGTCGCCGCCTTGGACCATGAAGTTGGGGATGACGCGGTGGAAGATGGTGGAGGTGTAGTAGCCGCGCTGGATGAGGGTGGTGAAGTTTTTGGTTGTTTTGGGGGCGTGCGTGGTGTAGAGCTCGAGGGTGATGGGGCCCTGTTTTTATTGCAATTTTTTTTTTTTTATCTTTATCTTTATTTTATCCTTTCTTTCTTGGTCTTGGGATTTCTCATGGAACTGTGGGGGCTGGTCGTACCATTGTTGTTTCTATAATCACGTTGGTTGCCATGGTGGGTTGGAGGCCAATTGGTGCGGGTTTTCTTTTGGGGGTTTGGCGAGGTTTGATGGTGATGGTGACGGTTTGATGGTGGCTTGCGATTGAATTGCGATGGCGATGCGATGATGAGGTGGGAAGGTGGTGAGACCGCAGGGTGGGGGCTGCTGTGGCTGTGGCTGTGGCGCTAGCTCGGAGTGGGATCTTTTTTTCAACGGGACGAACGTCAACAAACTTCACACTTGCTTGCCATCGGGAATTATAAGTCTCGTCGCGCTTAAACAGTGTTCAAAGTCCGTTTTTTTTTTCGTTAATTGCTCATTCATTCGTTCTTTGGAAATATTGGAATGGTTTCAGAAATGAAATAAATTAACTGCATTTTGCGGCCCAGCAGCAGCAGTCCTGAACTCACTTTACACAAGTCACCCCGTTTGTTTCATGCCACCGTCACCCATCGTCATGGCCTCAAACACGACGCTGCAGCCCGGCGCCCTCGACGCCCTCGACGCCCTCAACACCACCTTCAACGGCACGCAACTGCAGGCTTCCGCGCTCTCATATCTCCAGGACCTAGACTTCATGCTCCTGGAGTTCAAGCTCGTCGTTTCCGCCCTCGGCATCATATACCTGGGCTCCCATGCCGCCATCCGCCGCCCGCCGTCCGCTGCGCCACCGCGCGACAAGAAGGACCGCGAAAAGGACGACTCGGACCGCTTCTCGCAGGGCCTGGAGCCCTCGGATGCCATCGTCTTCCCCATCATGGCGGCCGGGATGCTCATCGGCCTATACTACCTCATCCAGTGGCTCAAAGACCCGGCTGTCCTGAACAAGATCCTCAGATACTACATGACAACCGTATCAATAGCGAGCCTTCTCACTCTGTACGCGCACGGCATGGACCTAGGAACCTCGTTCCTCTTCCCGACCTACTGGCGCGGCAGGGACGGCTCCCTTCGGAAAGCGGACCAGAAGAACAAAGCGGTTGCGCTTTGCGACGACGCCGGGAACGTAGTGGGCGAGGCACCCTCTGCGAACCCTCTGCCTGGACCGTTTGGGTTCTTGGCTCCGACGAACAGAATGCGAAGAGCAGCGTGGGAGCTCCGCGGGGTCTTCACCAGACGCTGGGAAGTCGACCTTTTCGCAAGAGGCATGGGCGAGGTGAAGACGCATCTTCGCTTCTCACATATGATGGCCTTGCTGCTCAGTGTTGGTACGGCGCTGGTGTACTTTTCGACAACATGGTCGTTTTTGTCCAACATGCTGGGTTATGGCATGTGTTATGGCTCGTTTTTGTTCTTCTCGCCTACCGACTTTATGACGGGCAGTTTGGTGCTGTGGGGGCTGTTTTTCTATGACATTTTCATGGTGTTTTATACGTGAGTTTCCATTCTTGTTTCTGCTTCAGTCACCTCAGAACCCCCCCCCCCTCCCCCTCTCCCTCTTTTTTTTTTCCCCTGGTTCCATGCTATGCTCCCCTTTCTCCATTGAAACTAGTCTTGAGAATTAGCTTCAACTGACTGCGATAGACCCTACATGATAACTGTCGCAACTACTCTCGACGTCCCCATCAAACTCACCTTTGAAGCCGCGTCGCGAAAGAGCATCCTAGGTCTCGGAGACATCGTCATTCCCGGCATGATCATCGGCTGGACGCTTCGACTGGATCTCTGGCTGCATTACGTCCGCAAAATCAAGTATGAATCCACGGATCTGGTCCTCGTTGAAAAGGACGCAACGTCGGGCGAAATCAAGAAGCGAAGCGAGACGAAGCACAAGGAAATAAAAGCTCCCTACGTCGAGGCTAAGGGTAACTGGGGCGATGGATTCTGGTCTCGCGGCTCATTGTTCCCCTCTCGACCTCAGCAACTACCCCCCCATTTGGCTGGCGCCCGGTTCGCCAAGGTGTACTTCCATGCGGCCATGGTAGGCTACACGCTCGGCATGGGGGTCACGCTCGCCATGCTCTTGGTGTTTAAGCGCGGCCAGCCAGCTCTGCTGTACCTGGTTCCAGGCGTGCTGGGTGCGCTTGTGGCCACGGCATTGGCGAGGGGCGAGTTCGGAGACATGTGTAGGTACACCGAGGACGGGAGCCTGGATACAATGGACGTGGTGGTTGATCTAGACGGCGATGGGAACGCCACAAGGAGGATCGGGGCCCTGGAGGATGGAGTGGTTGATACCACCAAGGATGAGAAGAAGGATAAAGGTGAGAGGGGCAAGAATCAAAAATCTGGCGACAAGGCTGTGCATGTCAAGAAAGCGGAGGATGACAAGAGCAGACGCCGCAAAGTGTTTGTGTTGTCGGTAGAGGCTGCAGAGGAGTAGAGTCTCGGAGTCCGAGATCATGCGCCCTTCCTAGCCTCGTACGCTTGACTACTCCTTTTCACTCGTTGATTTACGATGAGGTATACAAGCGGTGCTGTATTACTTTTACTTCTTTGAAGTGAGAAAGAGCGTCTCTTGGAACTATCAACGAAGTTCCTGTAGCAAACTGACAATGAATGCCCTGATGTTCGCGCACGGTGGCTAACGACAATGGCGGTAGTGCCAACATCAGCGCCTCCTCCAAGCAACAACTTGACAGCAGTGTCGCAATCATGCTTAGCAGCCTGCATATGAAATTCATTTCAAGATGCTCATAGCCAGCTCGCTTCGATTTTGTGTTTGTCCGGATTGTATTCTCTTTATAATTTGGTCGTAAGTGTGCGTGCAAGTCCGAATCTTAGCTGGCTTGCAATGGATCAATGGATTGGAAATGTAACTTCGCCAGCAAAGACCTAATCCGTAGAGAGGATGCATCTGGCTCTGTTGGGCAAGCGCGACGGGGTCATCGAACCAATCACCCAAAGCAGCAGCCCCCACTACATAAACGAATGCATGCCAGCATCCATCATCACAACTTCATCTCCCCGTCCTTTCCTTTCCTTTCCTTTCCTTTTCTCTCCCCCCGCCTACGCGCAATCACCAAGCCAAGCCCACCATGTCCCTCCCTACCACAAAGCCCATCCAGCCATCCATACGCTCCTTCTTCACGACCAACTCCCCGAAGTATGCTCCCCCGCCCGGCCAATCGCCGCCCTCCCACATCGCCATCCGCCGCCCTCCCGCGACGCACCAACCCAAGGACCTCGCCATTCCGCCTCTGCCGACCATTCCCGACTCAGCGAGCATACGAATCCCAACCGACGCGGACATCGCTCCCCTGCGACGCATAAACTCCCTCCTCTTGCAAGTTTCCTACGCGGAATCCTTCTACGCATACGCCGTGAACAATCCCTTCTCCCGCGTAATCACGTGGTCGCAGGACGGGCAAGAGCCCAAGATCATAGGCGGGATAGTCTGTCGCGTAGAGGACATCAACCCCAAGGAGAAGAACAAGAGCAATGGCGATAAGACCCCCCAGAACATATACATTCGATCGCTATGTCTGCTATCGCCCTACCGATCCATGGGTCTCGCCCAGGCCGCGCTAGAGCATGTTCTCTCCACAGTGGCAGCGAATCACCTGAATGTCGCGAGTGTGACGGCCCACGTCTGGACAGAAAATGAAGATGGGCTGCGGTGGTACGAGGGCAGGGGGTTCGCGAGGGCCGGCCAGCCCCTGCGGGGATATTATCTGAAACTGAGGCCCGATACCGCGTGGTTGGTACGGAGGGATGTATCGCAGAGCGGGAACGGTTCATCCGAGAGAGCAGCTGGGGCGGTGGACAAACCATCGGTTTCAACGAGTGTGACTGCCGCCGTGGTCAATTTACCTCCCCTTGCTGCACCGCTCTCGGGGGGTCCTGCATCGACGAAATCCACGCCGCCTCTCCCTTCATCGGAGACGTCGAGACCAAAGCCGGCGCTGGGACAGTCATATCAGAACCAGCGGCCGGATATGGAATGGAACGATCTTCCTGCCGATATGGCGCCTCCTATGGCGCCGTTGCGCAAGACGGGGAGTGAGTCGGTGTCGGCAACGAGCTCGAGGAGTAGCAGTTCTGCGGGACCGAGAAAGAAGCGGGACCGTTCGTATCCGGCTGCCGCGTTTGGGGCGAATTAGTGACGGAGATGAATAACGGAGAAGGAGGACTGCTTCATTAATATCGATCGATGGTTGGAGACGCGGAGGCCATCATTTACTATTCAAGGCACAGGAAACAGAGGATTTCACCACGGGATATTTTCAACGGCGCTACAGAGGGGGACCCCATGATTACGTCAAGGAAGACACCACGGAGCGTATAGATGGCACATCAGTGGATCAGGTCAATGCACTGCTTGAGGATAATAACTTTGCTTAGAGACAAGCTCATGACGGATGAATATTTACCTTGATGACATAATTAATACCATGCAAATTTTTTTTTTTTAAACATTCAACACATCATGACCCAAAACTCCGTTTCTCCCATGTGAAAAGACGCAAATAGAGTGGCCTCTCTCCTCATCGTTGTTGTCTGCCCCACCAAACAGCGGCAATCGCCACGGCCGCCATGAAACCCCCGAAAAAGAGCGCCGTCGTGGGTGAAGGCGCATCCTCGACAGCAGGCACATTGGACGGAACCATTTCAAGGCGTCGCTTGATGTCCTTGCGCAGGTCGGCCAAGAAGTCACCCGGCTTTTCCTGGCGGGCGGCAATGAGCGCAATGAGAGCTGCGCCGACTCCGCTGCCATCCTTGGCGATGCCAATGCGGATCTTTGCAGCGCCCTCGGGCCCAATGCCTTTGATGACGGCAAGAGCTTCGTAAATCATGTCTCTGAAGAAGGGATAGTGCTCGACCAGGCTGCCGTCGACGCCAACGTCAATCACGTCCTCGTTGGGATCCTCAATTTTGCCAGATTGCAGCGCAATGGCTCCAATCGCAACAGCCGACAGTCTAGCTGCTCGGCGGGCGACGGCGTCGGAAATAGCCTTGAAGGCCTGCGCATCCTCCAATGACGGCGCGTAAATGTCGAGAGAAGTCTCGAGCTCCTGGCGAATGGACGAGAGCTCTGGTGTGTTATCGGCGGCCGCGACCGACATGATGGCGCTGTCTAGGCCCCACGTCTTAAAGATGCTCGAGTTGGGCCCGATGCTCGTCGTTGTATGTCTGTCATTGAAGCTCGAGTTGACATCCCGGAAGAGGGCGATGTCATCCTTGTTAATCATGTCAACGACGGTCAATCGCACGATTTCGCCCAGAAACATGCCCGAGACTCGCTTCTCGAACATTTGGAATCCAGGGTTCACACTTTCAGCGTCGAGCGTCTTGTCCCAGGGTGTGGATGAGAGAACTTTGAGCTGGTTGTCAAAAGAGCCCCATTCGGTGTTTATAACCATTTCGCCCGTTGACGTGTCGTACTCTCCATGGATTGGTTTCTTGATATTGGCAGTCTTCTCAATGTAGGCGCCATTCGTGCCGGTTCCGAAAATGCCGCCCAGAAGAGAGCGGTGCTTTCCAGTCGAAGTATACGATCTTGCCATGAGCGTGCCGACAGTATCGTTGACAAGGGCCGCCACTTTGACTGGGAGGCTGAGGTCGTCAATCTCGTCCTGGAGCAGGCGACAGACATCCTTGCCTACGGCGTCGGGAATATCGAAGCCCTTGGTCCATCGAATGAGGTTGCCTTTATTGATGCCTAATTGCTTGACAGGGAAACTGAATGTGAAGCCGAGGCGGAAAATGTGCTCATCGCGGTAACCCATGGGCGTGCTGGCGGTAGCTCTGCGGCGTACGTGGCTTTCGAAGTGATCGGCATGGTGCTCCCGAAGGAACAACTCAATCTGCTTGGCAAGAAAGGCGAAAAGCTCCTTGGCAGTCTTGGCGACCATGAGCGCTTTAGGAATGGCCACCTTGTTGTAAGTGAGGTTGAACGTCGTGTCGCCGTTGAGCATGACGGAGCATACACGGAAGTTGGTGCCGCCAAGATCAACCGCTAGATACAAGCCCTATGAACTTTGTCAACTATTTCACATCCACGTCGCCTATCAACGAGCATATGGAGCATTTGAACCCCCCCCCTGCGAGGTGGACAGAACAAACGTCAGGTACAAAGGTGATCTTTAAGGCTGATAATCAGACGCAATAGTAGTAAAGAGGTTGGAAACTACCTTTTCTGTGCCGTTGGGCACTCCTGTGACATATGTAGGAATTTGGCTAAGGCTGGTGCCATCGTTTTCTAAGCCCTCCTCTGTCGCGCGAGGTCAGTCAGTACAAAGCCAAGATTTTGAGCGCCAATCGAGCGCCAATCGAGCGCCGATCGAGCGCCAACCTGGATTCTGACACGGCGCGTAGGCTGGGCAATGTTTGCATACTCATTTGAGCCAGGAACTCCTCGACGTGCTCATTGACATGGACATCGGAAAATTCGAATTGCGAGACGACTCGCTTGGTCTCGCCAGCAAGGGCCATTGTTGGAGGTCGAGAAACTGGCGCCAGAATAGACTCCGGGGTGCGAGAATAAAGTAGTGGAGAACGAAGAATGGGGAGAGTGAAGGAAGGAGAAGAGATATTGGCGAATGCAGCTGAGAACGAGACAGACACCTTGGCGTCGTGAAGCACGAGGTGGGCAAGCTGATGGGAAAGTATTGGCGGCGGCTTGTGGCAAAAGTTGTTTGGAGCAGACCCAGACCAGACCCAGACACCGGCTGAATTCCCAGGGATTGTTTTTTTTTTTTACATGTACGGATGATGCATTTGGAGCCACTATCTGCAAGGATGCGGGCGATGCGGGCGATGCGGGCGATGCGGGGAGCATGCTTTGTCGTAATTACTAATTAGTAAAGGATGACGCTTCGGACAAGCTGGAACATACATACATGTAGAAACAGCTAGAAACAGCCACCAATAAAGGAAGCTCAATCAAGTTGCCGTCGGTCCACTTTGCGAGCTCGACTGCAACCTGTGGGCCGTGGCGGGCCGACAAATCCAGCCTTGTCCAGCGACTTGTCTCGTGAGATTTTAACAGTCTTCCACAGCTTTTTGGATGAACGGGCCGTAAACCCAAGAATAATTAGTAATGGGCTTCAAGATGAGCGAATTTCTTTGTTACGTACTGTAGACTGCAGGAGACACTGGGCCCCTTGCCTTGGAAGAGACAGAAGCCGTACCGTGTTGCTCCGTGCCGTATTAACGGGCGTTGGAAAAATAATATGGCCGAGAGACTGCCGACGCAGAGATCCACGTCGAGCGGGGACAGCAAGAGCAAACTCGAGGGACGTTGATCCGTACGGATCCGTACATAATATGTAATACGGATTAGACGCTTTTTCAGGGACAACTCGATGCGAGAAAGGGGCGACTCATGAGTTGTGGTGAGAATTCAAGAATTCGAAGCACAAATTCAAAATATCATCAATGAAGAGAACTCATGAATTCGATAGGTCCAATGCATTAAATACACATGTGCTCATCGCTCAATTTTGTCCATCTGGCATCCCACATCTCAATCCTTTCATTTATCCAACCGAGATCGAGTGAGTGATTTAATGTCTCTCCGGAAATAGGCATTGTCGTGTCACCCTGGCTGGTTTGATGCAGCCGTGTCTGTATTGAAACCCAGAATATCGCGCGGCCAGAGGATTATGCCAAAGCTGGTTTCCTTAAGAACGACTTCTCTTCTGGGCAGTGTAGCATTTCTTGCCGCGATTGAACATGCTCTCACCAAGTGAAAAAAACGAACTCGTCTAGTCCCAAAACAAGATGAAAAGTTTGAATAGCAATATCACCAAAGTATGATGGAAGATTCTCGTCCGCCAATATCAGTTAGAGTTGCCATCACCACCAGTTTTGTCGCGACTGACTGACCTTCCTTTCCCCAATCTTTGTTTTAGTGTTGGTACGGCTTAGTTCACAACTTCAAACAAGTTGCCCTGCGCAGAGCAGCTCCCTACCCAACAAGTCCTCTTGCACAAAGTAGAGAACTTGCTCAAGGTTTAAAGAAGGAATCCGGCATCTTTATTGTCATAGTCTTGGAACTTTATGATTTTGGAAAGTTGCAGTGCGTAAGCCAAACTGCATCTCGCCTGCCTTTGGGACGTGATGACTGCGACTCATCAATCCATGCACTCATGAGGCCCAATAGATTCAATTCCAATTGTCACCATCTTTCTCATGTTCCATCGTCCAAGCACAACGAGTCGTTTGACGCCTGAAGGGTCCCCCCGTCGTTTTCAGCGCGACCATCGATCAAGGTGGCGTGAGCGTCAGCAGATGGCGCGGGCTCGTGAAGCCATGCTCCGGCTCAGCCTCAACGAGGGGGGCTCAACGAGGGGGGCTCAACGAGGAGGGCTCAACGAGGTGGGCTCAACGAGGGGGGGGGGCCTTTGAACAATGTAGAGGAAAGGGAGAGGAATCACGAGAAGTATACTCCGTATAGACAAGGCTTTTGACCGGAAAACGCCTTGCCCGATGAGCCCCACACATTTTTTTTTGTTCCTGGAAATCCACTGCTGCTGCAACGCTACGGCATGGCAGGGTTGTTGGGGAGAGGAAGAGGCTATACGGAGTAGACACTGCAGAGCATTGAAACGAAACACGAATTCTACAAACGGAAATTCTGACGATGGTTTGGTGACCAGGTACCGCTGTGCTGAGTGATCCAGGTGTCAAATATCGTCCGGTCAAGAAAATTTGCGTCTGCTTGCATTTCGCCACTCTGTTGAGGCAGGTCGTTGTGTTCCCGTCATCGGCTTTCATTCTGGTGCGGCTCGTGTTGCAAGTCAAGTCCGCCTTCCCCGCCTGTTCTGACTTTTGACTTCGACCAGACCGGACCGGACTAGTATCGGAGAATATTGTATATTCCATGTGCAGGTTGCGTCTGGGAAGCCGAAAACACGAACACTCATGTATGAACGGGTTCCCCGGCAACCCCCCCAACCCCAACCCAACCCAACCCAACCCACGCAAGCATCGACCACGTAACAATCCGTGAATGTTCAATGTGCGGGTAATGACTACGCAAACGAATCGTCCCAACGGCATCAATGGGGCGCGCATCTTACATAGACTGCCAACGCGCTTCCTCTCGGATCACTGAGTGCTCTTCCCACCGAGCGTCGGAGCTACGTACGCACGCACTCAAACAGTTCGAGGGTTGCCTCCGCGCCCAGCCTTCTTGATTGAAACAAATGTTGCCTGTCAGCTGTTTGTGTTGTGTCCCCCCCCCCCGCCCCCGGTCCTGGAGTGTCGCACTCGTCTCGCTCGTTCCCGCGTATTCGGCCACCACAAGGCATTTCCTTTCTTCGTCGACCTTTTTGTCAATCTTCACGTTGCTCCACACTCCGCAAAGTCCCAAAAGTGCAGCTCGATGCTGGGTCCCATTTCTCTCCCCCTCTCCCCCTCTCCCCTGGGCAGCTAGTTTCTGACGTGCCGGCACGGCTGCAGAGCACACCAGACGCGCTCAAATTCACCGACTTGACGACTTGACGCCTGGCTGGACCGCCTGTCAACCTGTCAACTTGTTGTGTGTGTTGTCTCTGACGTTGTGCTGCGCTGCGCCCCTCCCCCCCCCCCTCCCCCTCCGTCCATCCTCGCTCGCTTTGCGGCTGCTTCGACATCGTTGCCTTGCCGAAGCTCGCACGCACGCCCTGCCAGATTAGTCCAGTCCTTGCAAGACCTTGGTGCAAGACCTGGTCTTCTTTTTCTAAACCATTCTCTTCCCTCATCCGCCGTGCTCCCTTCGAATCTCACGTCTTGCCTCCTTCCCTTCCATATGAGTTCTATGAACTCCCGCCTCAAAGGCTTCGGGTTCGGAAAACGCAAGTCAACCGTCAGCATCCAGACCACCGACGGGGTCCCTCCCGCCAGTGCCCCTCCTCCAGGCCAAATACCTCAACACCAGATTCCGCACCCAGGACAAACGCCGCCCATCGGCGCATCGTCTTCGCAATCCAGCCTCGCCATGAATCGTCCTCCCAGTTACACCTCAAACTACCCTCCAGGTCTGCCTGGCGGCCCTGGGGATCGTACATCTCCTCACCAGGGCAACAACCGCACCCCGCCGAGTCAAATCGCTGGAGGCCCGCCTCCCATCAACACTGGTGCACCGGCCGGATATCCTCCACCAAACATGGCTCCCATGGGTCAAGGCCCTCCTCCCATGGGCGGCCCTCAGGGCGGCCCTGGAGGTCCCCCTCCTCCGGGATTCGGTGGACAGCCAGGATATCCTCCTGGCCCTCCTCTTTCACAGGGAGGTCCCATCGCGCAACAATTTCAACGACCTAACCCCGCCGCCGAGGTTGAGGGCGCCAGCAAGAGCAAGGCACAGCTCATTGTTGGTATTGATTTTGTGAGTATAGCTCCAGGAGCAGAAGGGTCAACGGTTAACAGGTCCCATACGACTTACTCGGTTCTCCACCTCGGTGGCTATGCCGCACAAGGCAGTGCGGCGAATGGATTCACAAAGAACTGCTGCTGACACATGCTGAATTGAATCTAGGGTACCACCTTCTCAGGCGTCGCCTTTGCCTTTGCCACAAACAATGAAGCCAAGGAAGATATCATCACAGAATGGCCAGGAGCTGGGTCATACACCAAGCAGAAGGTGGGCATCAGCTCGTCCCCAGAGATCCATCTCTAAATATCCCGCGCGGCTAATTGATGTGTGCGCATGGAACAGATTCCCACAGTCCTCTACTATGATCAGTATCAAAAGGTCGTAGGTTGGGGTCCCGACATTGCCGATGCGCTGGCGCCCACAGGATATCCGAAGCCGGGTGTCCAAAAGGTGGAGTGGTTCAAGCTACAGCTGATGTTGAGCGGGAACACGTACATCGATCCCATTAACCTGCCTCCTTTGCCCCCGGGCAAGTCCGAGATCGACGTCGCCGCAGACTACCTCTTCAAGCTTCGTCAAGCCATGCGATCCGCTTTGCAAAAGACTCTTGGCGAGGTGTTCAACCGTGAAGAGCGCAACATTCGATACTATCTGACCGTGCCTGCTATCTGGAACGATGCCGGCAAAGCCGCCACTCGAGCTGCCGCCATCCAAGCTGGCTTCCTCCGCGATGAGAACGACAACCGCCTGACGCTGGTTTCTGAGCCCGAAGCTGCTGCCCTCTTCTGCTCCAAGACTGGGTTGTTGAACCTCAAAGTGCACGATGCCGTCCTGATCGTGGATTGTGGTGGCGGCACCGTCGATTTGATTGCTTATGAAGTCGAGGAGGAGAATCCATTCACCGTCGCCGAATGTACAGCAGGATCCGGAGACTCGTGTGGTTCTACCGCACTAAACCGAAACTTCAGCAACATCCTTCGCAACAAGATTAGGAAAATGAAGTTGCCCGATGGTTCCAAGACGGCTGGTCGAGTCTACGCCAAATGCATCATGGACTTTGAGAACAGAATCAAGGCTGACTTCCGAAACAACGGCCAAAAGTGGGCTGTAGATGTGGGTATTGAGGCTGAATTCCCCGAGGCGAGCATCGAGGAAGGATACATGACTTTCACCAACGAGGAAATTCTGCAGTGTTTCGAGCCAGTCGTCAACCGCATCCTCGAGCTTGTGCGCAACCAAATCATTGCCATTCAGGCCCAGAACAGAACGCTACAGAATATCCTGGTTGTCGGTGGCTTCGGTGCCTCCGAGTACCTGTTCCAGCAGATCAAGTTGCACGTCCCCCCCCAGTTCCAGTCCAAGGTCGTTCGACCCATGGACTCCGTGGCTGCCATTGTCAAGGGTGCCGTGACTGCCGGTATTACGGAACGCATCATCACTCACCGAGTGGCTCGTCGTCACTACCTCATGGCTACTCTCCAGCCCTTCAAGGAGGGCTACCACCCCGAAGCATACCGTGTTCCCTCATTGGACGGAAAGGATCGTTGCAAATTCACTCGACAAATTTTCGTACAGAAGGGCCAAAAGGTCAAAAATGGAGAGCCCGTCAAGGTCTCCTTCTTCCGACAGGTTGCCCCCGGCGCCACGCTCATGTACGAAGATGTATTGTATGCTTGTGACGACGACGTTTGTCCCGAATACACAAAGGATCCTCGTAAGTGTCAATCCCGATTGTAACGGAGATTTCGGGCGTGAAATAATTGCTGACAGTTTCACAGGCATCAAGGAAGTTGTTACTCTGACCTCCGATCTGTCACGCAAGAACCTCGAGAAGGATTTCGAGCGCATGGACACACCTCAAGGCACCTTCTACCGCGTCTACTTTGACATTTATCTGACTCTGGATGGCTCCGAATTCAGTGCAGAGCTTGTCTGTCAAGGAGAGGTCATGGGTAGATGCAGAGCTCGCTTCAGGTAAATGTCGCATACGGGCAACTGAAGCAGAAGATTGTGGTGGGTAGCCGGGGCTGTGGCTCGTTTTCCACTAGAGCGGTTGGACTTTTTTATTCATGTTGAGTTGAGAATAATTAATACCTTGCAAAGTATTCAGCGTGTTATGGAGGATGAGATGCCACCTGGGAATTGGCGAATTACATTTACCAAAGCAGCTGTCAAAATCTTTGTCCTACAAGTCGGCAAACTGGATGGATGGTAGCAGCGAGGAGGAGGAAGCTGTTGGAAAGATTACAAAAACGAGATGATGTGAGAGGCTCGATCGAGCAGGGGACCAGCATATTCGGAGCTTGACATTCGATCTCACTTGGTACGTGGGAGGATTTGGGAGAAATGTGCCTTATGAACATGGGCCATGAATGGGAAGCAATTTTTGATAGACCAAGGACTTCTTTTATGTTGACATTGATTGCCTTGGTTTCCTATGATCAGTCTCCTTGACTGCTTGATGCTAATCACAGCTGAATGGCAAGTGGCTCGCAACTGTGCCTTGATTTCATTCCTGGTGCTACCAAGCTGGTGAGCATGCCATTCGTTGACATGGTTGGTGGAACGGAAGAGGCATGAGTGGGGCCAGATGGCGGTAAAGTTGTAAGGCACAACTTCACTTGACAACGTGAGAGCACATGCAGCCTGTTCCTGGACCCCTGTCGCAGCTTCCCAATGAGAGAGCATGAGAGCCAGTCCCTCCTGCGTCATACTCTCTCATTTTGAGATGGGCACGGGTGGGCCCAGTTGGGCGTAATTGACTTGGACATTTGGACATAGCCAGCCCAAGGCGCTTGTTCTTCACTCTCCATGTTCATCGCGTTCTTTTTTTGTTTGTGTATCCTCGAGTATCCTGCTGGCCAGGCCTTTTCTTGACTGCATCTTTCTTGCTTTCCGGTACATGTCCTCTACTGCATCCATGCTCCTCAATCCATGTTTAGTCCATACCAAAGTCTCACCTTGAAATCTTAGCTACGGGCTTACATTCACAGCGGCGTGGATCCCAGACCCGTGACGCTCCGTCGTTCCTCAGATACAAACGTTAACCACGTTGGTTTACTTGCCCCCTCCCCTCTCGATAACTTCCTGGGGTCTACATCCCTAGCTGCGTTGCATTTTCGTTTCTGGGATACGGGGCCAGGGGCTAAATCAGGTTTGCTGCCGCCAACGCAGAAACGTTGTTATCGTGGCCGGGGGAGAAGCACCTAGCTTGCACCTATAAACTCAACACTCACAATCGGACTCCAGCATCAACACACCGTTTTTCTCGTATGCCCAGTGTGCTTTTCACGTCAAGCTCATTCTCAGATACAACGCCCAGTCACACACAATGCGAATAGCTTTTCTCCCTTTTTAGCAGAAAATTGCTGGTCTTTTTCGGTTCTGTATAAACGATACGGCGCTTTCACGGCATTTGAACCTTGACCTCTACGGCTCAGTACCACTTTTAGCCCCTAGTACATACAACCAGAACCGAATAGACTGGCCATTGGCTGCATCATTTACTTTTTCGCCAAGTCGTACCCGGTTCATTGACTTCCATGAATCAGCTACTGCTCATTTTCGTTACCTTTGGCTCCCTTGTTCCAGCGGCTCACCTCGGAAGACAGTCCAACGTCCCAGGCCATTGGCAGGCAGAATTCTTTCGTTATACTAAGCGAAGCTCGCCGGCGAAGCGCGGTCCTCCTGAACATTGGCAAGGCAAGGTCCCGCTCGTCATCACCAACAAATGCGACGCGACCATCTGGCCCGGCATTGCCACCCAGTCTGGCACTGGTCCCGGCACTGGGGGGTTTGAATTGACGCCGGGCAAGAACAGGACGCTGTGGGTTGCGCCGGACTGGCAGGGTCGAGTTTGGGGTCGAACAAACTGCACAGTCAATGGCGAATCTTGTGCCTGCAAGACGGGGGATTGTTTCTCCAAGTTGGACTGCGAATACAGCGTAAGTAGAAGACTGGATCGTGTTTGTCGGCTGACATGCCCGCGGCTGACAAAATCTTGTGCAATGGCAGGGAGCAACTCCAGCGACCCTCGCTGAATTCAACCTTGCCGGTGGTTCCAATGGAATGCAGACCTTCTATGACATTTCGCTTGTAGACGGGTACAATCTTCCCGTGGGGATCAATTATATCCCCGCAAAGAACACAACGTACATTCCGCCGAACCTGACAAACTGTGCTTGCATCGCGACGAGTGGTTGGATCTACTCCAAGGCCAAGACGGGCACATTCTACGCCAATGAATCATACCCTGTGCCGCTTGAGCCTGAAGAGACGAACAACAGTGTGGAGAACTGGTGCCCGTGGCCGAATCTCGCCTTTCCTCCCACGAAGCCAGGAGATGGTGTGTACCCGTATCCAGACGACAACATCCAGCGCCCAGCATTTTCCCCTTGTAACAGTGCCTGTGCAGCTTCCGGTTCAGACAAGGATTGCTGCATTGGAAAATACCACGACGCCAAGATTTGCAAGCCATCGGGTTACAGCAAAGCAGTAAAAGCTGTGTGTCCCGATGCATACAGCTTCGCCTTTGATGACCAACAATCTACCTTTATCATTCCCAAAGGTGGAGGTTGGGAAGTAGTCATGTGCCCAACGGGTCGATCGACTAATATTTTGCGACAATTGGGCAAGGAGCTATTTGAGCTGGCAAGCGGTGGCAGGCTGTCAACGCGGTCTATGAAGCAGCTGCGGAACGTCACCTATATCGAAGCGGACAAGGGCGCAGCCGTATCACTGAAGCCATCTAACGGATTGACAGCTGCTCTGGTAACATCGCTCGTCAGTTTGTTGGTTATGTTGTAAGAAGTGTCCGGGGGGAGGGGAGGAATTTATCGTTTGGTCTCGTTGAATCCTTGTTGCGTCGCTGTGTTGGCTGGCCACTTGCGAAAGACGCTTGGGAACGGTGGAATGCGAACCTAGAGTCATATACCCCTATTGTTTCTCGTAGTACAACTAGCAGCCCTTGTATAGGTAAATGGTATGATTTCAGTCAGGAATAGTCTAGTCTATCTCCTTGCTTCTCTCGCAGCGAATGATGTCGCGCCAGGGTTTGTTGTGCTCAGTACGGAAAACCCGTTTCAATCATGGTCACGTCTCGGCCTTGGTCCAAAGCAGACGGCAGCCCATCAAATACAAAGAACAAAAAATGAAGAAGATGTATGCCAAAAAAGAGCAACCATCATGCATGATTATCTATGCCCTCCGTTTCTCCTTTCTCCTCCGCTCCCACTCGGCTCGTTCCTCGTCATCGCTCCCGCTAAACTCTGCATCATCATCATCATCATCATCATCATCACCCTGCTGCTGCCCAACGCCGACCACGCCACCACGCCCAATATTCGTCCTTGCCGCACTCGCACTCGAGGAAACCACGGTGATGAAATCGCCGGCATTCTGGCTCGCATACTCGTGCTGCCGAATCAGGTCCCTCAGTTCCGTATTAGCAGGATCGACGAGCTGCAGGGCCGTAAGCCCGCCCTTATTCTTGACGCGCGGGTTGGACCCCGCCTCGAGCATCATCTCGATGAGGGCGGTTCCAAAGGGTCGTTGGGCGGGGGGCTCGGCGTTGAGCCAGCGGACTGCGGTGTGGAGGGGGGTGTCGCCTTCGAGGCGGTTGATGGGGTCGCATTCGAATGAGGGTTGATCGAGGAGGAGGTCTATTATTTCGTCTTTTGGAATCTGTCAAGTCTTGCATGTTTGACGTGTGTGGGATGTACGTACAATTTCCATGGGAGGCGGCCTCGTGGTAGAGGTGGTTTCCCATTACGGTGGTTGTGTCGTTTAGGAGGCGGGTGATTTCGGCATCGGGCTTGTTGGAGAGGGTTTCGGATAGGAGGTCGGTGTTGTTGCGGCGGCAGGCTTCGATGAGGAGTTCCTTTGGGGAGGCGCCCTGGTTTGTTGGTTTTGGGTTGGTTTTGGGTTGGGTGTGGGGGGGGAAACGTACTTCGTGTTCTTCTTCGGCGGGCATTGCGTTTGGAGGGGGATGGGGATGTAGGTGGAGGGAGGGAGGGTTTGGTGATTTGAGGTTGGGGATGGGGATGAATGGCAAAGGAGTTGTACAACGTATGGATGGAGTGAGCTTGTTGTTGGAGTGAAGTGGGCTTGACTCCGACTGAGGGGCACTTTTTAGCAACTGATGTTGGATGTTGGAGGGGGTTTGCTTTGGAAAGCTTGCGGCTGCGGCTGCGACTTGTGGCGGTGGGATGACATGACTGGTGGACCCCACCATCTAAAATTCATTATTCAACTCCTTGACTTGATGACGCCGGGCTGGGTAGAACTTTTTTTGGTTGGTGCTTTCTTTTGATGAACCTTCACGGCACGGCAACAAATCAACAAGTTCTGGTCTGGTCGCGCACCACGCACGCACGCACGCACACACGCGCACCTTCATTCGATTCGAGCGATGCGTAGTAGCATTCATTGACAAATATCTCAAGTCTACTTTCCCGCTGCGCCCCAGGCATCGGGGCATCTTTCCCACACATCACCATGCTTCTTTGTAGGTCCATCGCCATTCGCATCCCCTCGGAACAATGCCCAGAACTTAACATTCCTCTGCCTACAAAGTCTGCCCCCAATGCGCCAACATCCTCACCGTCTCTCTCACAAACCAGCGCACCAACCGTCTCGAGTGCCGCACCTGTCCCTTCGAACACACGATTACCGAGCCCGTCTTCTCGCGACGCATCTTTGAGCGCAAAGAAAAGGAAGACGTCTTCGGTGGTCCCGGCGCGTGGGACAATGCGCAAAAGGGCCGCGTTCAGTGTCCTGCAGATGGGTGCGACGGCAACGAAGCAGCCTTCTTTCAGGTGCAGATTCGGAGTGCGGATGAGCCCATGACGAGCTTCTTCAAGTGCATGACTTGTGGGAATCGGTGGAGAGAGAATTAGGGTAGAGGTATTGTGGACGATGTGGTCGGAATAGGATGGGATTCGATTTAACGGGACGGGCGTTATCGGGCATTTCAGAGTCGACATATAGCGATGGTGAAGTCATACCATGTTCCTCAGGCTTGCTCGTGGGCTTTTTTTTTCTTTTTTTTCTTTTTCTTTCTTGAATCGTGATGTGATTTTCCCTTTTCCCTGTCTGTAACCTGGAGCTCGTGGCGGTCGTTGTCCATGCTCGATTCCGAGTCGAAATACGGAGTACTCAGCGTCGGCTTTCACTCCTTGTGCCACTCCACCGCAGCCTTCATCTCATCCTCCACCAGCCTCTGCACCAGGTCCGGGCTCATGATGTCCTGTCGGAAGCGCTCCTGCTGCAGCAGCTCGAGGTGCTTGAGGGTCGGCCCGGGATACGTCAGGTACTTGAGGTACGGCGGCTTCGTCCAGTACTGCAGGTAGGCGAGGTAGGCGATGAAGGAGGGTTGGGAGAGGAGCTTTTGCGACGCGAGGTGGTTGAGGTAGTATGGGTTGGCGAGCGATTGGACAAACTAGGGTTCCGGTTAGAATTTCCCTTTTTTTTTTTTTTTTTCCCTCTCTCTTTCTAAAATGATGCCAGGCAGCTGGGCAAACGGGCGTAGTTGCGGGAGAGAATGGGGTTCGTAACTGCTTACCTCGAGCTCAATCTCGAAGCGCAAGTAGCCTCCGTACATGGGCTCGCCGTTGGCCAGTGGCATGGGCGGAGATGACTCCATTGATAAGTCCTGCGGGGTATCTGTCGCCATTGAATACGGCTGGGGGTGCTGTGGTGTTGTGGTATCTCCTGGTTCTCGTGGCTATTGATGTATTCGTGGTTTGACCTCGAAAGGGGTGATGAAGTTGGGATTGCGCAGGGTGGAGGTGGAGGTGGAAGTGGAGGAATGTGGCTTGCGATAAAAACGTATTTTTTGTATTTTTTGTTGCGGCGTGCAACTATGTAGCGACCCGACGACCCCGTTTCAAGCCATCGAGGAGCTTCATCCAATCCTGCCTGTCATAACTGGACATGAATGCCCCTCGTAAAGTGCTTTTCTAATCACATTTTTGTTTGCTTCTCCAATCCGCCTTCACAGATACAAAAGCCCACCCATGTCCAACAAGTCCAAGATCAAAACACGCATCCTCATCATATCAGACACCCACGGGACCAGCCCCGTCCTCCCATCGTCCCCTACCGACGACGACTTCGACGACGACTTCGCCACGGCAGATTTACGCACCGTCATCACCGGCTACCGCCATCCCCTACCAGCAGCGGATGTCGTCCTCCACTGCGGCGATCTCACCAAGCGCAGCACCCTGTCCGAGTTCAAAGCCACATTCTCCATGCTCCGAGGCCTCCAGGCGCCGTCGAAGCTGGTCATTGCTGGGAACCACGACTCACTGCTCGACCCGGCATTCGACTTGGACAGCGAGGACGATTCCGAAGCAGACGACGAGGTTGAGGACCTGGGCAGGCTGATCAAGGACGCCGAGCAGGACGGCGTGCGGTATCTAACAGAGGGCACGCACGACTTCACGCTGCACAACGGCGCGGCGCTCAAGGTGTATGCCAGTCCCTATACACCTTCTTACGGGGCATGGGCTTTCCAGTACTCCGGGGACCATGAGTTTGCTATTCCCCGGGGCGTGGACGTCGCCATGACCCATGGGCCGCCCTACGGCATCTTGGATGAGGCCGGTGTTGGACAGTACGTGGCGGCTGGGCGACGACAGCCTGAGCATGCAGGGTGCAAGCATCTCTTTGGTGCTGTCGCTCGCGCGAAGCCCCAGATCCATTGCTTCGGGCATATTCATGAAGCATGGGGGGCGTATCATTGCGCGTGGGCCGCCGACGGACCGGCTCTAGCCAACACGGCATCTCTGCCTGGGAGAGAACATGTCGTGGACGGGTCCAAGTCGAGGGTTGTGCACACAATTGGCGAGCTGAAGCCAATGACGCAGGCAGGTACTTCGATGCCATCGCCCGAGGCTAGGAAGATGCTGTCGGGGCTAAGTCGGCAACGAGGAGTGAAGTTGGATCTGACCGACGAGCGAACCTTGGTAGAGCCCGGCAAACATACATTATTTCTCAATGCAGCCATTATGGACATCAGATACCGCCCTTCACAGCTCCCTTGGATCATCGACATCGACTTACCACAAGCACAGAGGGACGTTCCGGCGGGGCGAAAATGATGACTGGCTGCATGGGGAGGGAAATCATTATCAAGACTAGGGTGCAAATGAAGCGAGTGAGCAGATTTGAATGGTGAACCGTTCTGTTTTCTAGATTAATAGGTGCAGAAGCAAATTATCTACATCCGGGATATTAAGAGAACCAATTCATGCTGTTAGTTGACGTATTCCGCGCTCCTCATTCTATCAATTGATACACGACCCTCTCTTCTTCCTTCTTGGTTTTTGTTACAGTAAAGGGCATCAAGCAGCGCTACTCTCAGTCAAACAGAGCTTGCTTACAGAGCAGCGACAGCGGCAAAAAGAGCAATGAGGGCACCAGCAGCAGGGCCGACAACGGCGGCGCCGTTGGTAGCCGTAGGCTGGCCACTAGAGTGAGTACGGGAGCCAGTATGAGTAGGGATATAAGAGGTATTGGTGCCAGTAGCAACGCCAGAGGAAGAGCCGGTTGTGATGGTGTGGTTGGAGCTGTTGGTAGGGACAAGGCCGGTAGGAGTGGTGCCGGTAGGAGTGGTGGCAGAGCCCGTGGCGTTTCCAGAGCCAGAGCCAGAGCCAGAGCCAGAGCCACCAATCGCCTTGCACTGGGCGGCAGAAATGCCCTGGGCCTTGGCCAGGTCGGCCGTGTCGCACTTGTTCTCAGTGACACACTTGGTGACGGGAGTGACCAGCTTGGCCTGCGTCTCGGGCTTGCAGGCACAGACGGCGATCTCCTGGGCGCTGCCGGTGCAGCCAGCCAGGGAGAAGGACTTTTCGATGCAGGATTTCTGAGGAGCAGTCGTGTTAGTATTTCGAAACAACAACAAACACCAGCTAATCGTTCTGGAGAAGGGCCGATTGGGTAAGCTCAACTTACGACGCAGGGAGCAACGCCTTCGAGGTTCTGAGCGGCAGCGAGGCCGGCAACAGCGAGGGTAACGAAAGAGGCCTTCATCTTGAATTGAGGTGATGCCGAGTTGTGCGGAGACGTGGAAGAGTCGAGTATGTACAAGGGACGTTATGTAAAGTGACTGCTGAAGCTGGGAGGGAATGGAGAGGAAGACGGGGGAAACAGAAACGAGCTGTCACGGGGGAGGGCAGGTCGGGGGGACCTTATACGACGGGACTCGATGGGAATGAGAAGAGCTCTCGAGTGCCTCTTGGACAGCTTCGGTGACAGAGTGGGGCCAGGTAGCGTAACCCCTGGCACTGTGCAATTGGCCAAGGATCTACATATGTACATAGATGCACATGGAACCTGGAGCTTGTTGTGGCTCTGTCGACCAAAAAAAGAATCCTTCAATCCACATCCGCATCCACAGCCTCCCTCCTCCTCGAAGCTACAAGTTAAAGCTATTACTGTGGCAACCGCACACGAACGAGGCTTGCCACACGCAAACCTGCAAGGGATAACCTGCAAGGGAAACCCCAGGCAGGACTAGCTCGTCACGCCAGCAAAAGCCGTTGAAGTCTGGTGCGTCGTACCCATGTACCCATGTACCCATGTACCCATGTACCCATGTACCCATGTACCCATGTACCCATGTACCCATGTACCCATGTACCCATGTACCCATGTACCCATGTACCCATGTACGCGTCTGTCGCCACTTCTCTTGCCTCCCTTTTCCACAACACGCAAGCAAAAGCTGGGGATCCACAACCACACTCACACCAACTTGCAACTCACAACTCTGACACCTCGGACCACCACCACGCAGCACCAGAAACACTGACACGACACGGCGTTTTGCGTTTTACGTTGAACATTTAAGATTTTCTCCCTTTCCGAACATACTTAGACGCAAGGTCCAGTTGTTCCCCCGACAGGCCGCGGGGCCCAGCCAGCTGATAGCGAGCATGGAGGAAAAAAAAAAATTATGACATGTGTACTTCTTCGTACGGTGTTTGTTGTCACAGTATCGATCCGGGCTGCCCTGGCCGAAACGTACATGCATGTACTCCGTACGCGCCATCAAATTAGCCGTCGTGAACTGCAGCAATGTCCCTTGCTCATTGGCGGTGGACATGAATAACACGAGGGATATCAAAAGAGCCTTAATAAGACAGCCTGTCCCCTCGCTGCCCCTGTTATTGGACAGTCTCCCCCGAATCCCATTTAATATTTTGTCGATTGTCAGTCATTTCATAGGGGCATGGACGTGGCAGTCTCAACAGCGCATCGTCTGGGCAACAGCATGCAACACGGGGTCAATGAAACACGAGCCAAAATGTGAGCCCATTATTACGGACTACTCCGTAATGAATGAGCCTCCCTCGGCAGTAACTGGGACAGTTTAACAAAGGACGATGAAAAGGCTGCCTACCCGTCGGCCTGTCTGTACATAAAGATAACACTGCACTCCGGGGCGGGGCAACTGAGTCTGGTCAGTGAGTCCGAGTCTGATGCTGATGCTGATGCTGATGCTGATGCTGACATGCATGATGATGTTCTGGTCGGTCACTTGCCGGTTGCCGAAGTGGATCAGAATACGGATTGATAGCACCCACCAGACCAGGACCACAGCGCGGCCCGAGGGAATCGAGGCTCGTCTTTTCCGAGTGAGAGTGCATGAATCCGTACTCCTTATTATCATTACCCCGTAGAGACTCCATCTTCGATACCTCCACGCCGACCAAGCCACGACGTGTCCTGGACCAGGGATCATCCAAGACCAGCTACAAAACAAGCCTTTCGTCCCGACACTCCCGCGCCCTACTTCTCTCAGACATGACTGCCAGGCAACAAACCAGGCTAAACTGAGGGTGTGCCATTTTATCATTTTATGTACGAATCTGCAGTCTTGTCAGGGTCATAGAGGCAATAGAGCGACAGAGGCTATGAAGGCGATGGCATTATATACAGTAGGGCCTAGTCATGGCTTACAGTGCCCTAGCTACGAGGTTACTATAAGCTAGTTATATATATATAGAGGGGGTATTTAGGTAAAGGTTATATATATAGAATATAGGAGGCTAGAGATTAAAACCTTTAAGTATATATACCTACCTTCTAGTTATATAGCTACTACCTTAATTATACTATTACCCTATTTATTATATTTAGCCTAGAAGCCTTAATAAGTTAATCTCTCTTTCCTATTAGGGTAATAGGCTATTAGTAGGTTAAGGATATTAGCTGTGAGGCCCCTCACAACATGACCCACGCGCATGCGTGCACCGTAGCGCCAGAGCACCGCGGCGCCTAACACTAGAAGGAAGGGCTAGGTCTATATAATATTAGTAAGCTACTAGCTATAAACTAGTAACTTATATATATATTATACTTAGACCTAGTAAGCTTTAGTTAATATATAAGTATACCCTATATCCTTTTACCTAGCTACCTTTATCCTTATAATTCTAAAGCTTTTACTACTAGCTACCTAAGAGTAATATAGGGCTAAAAACTACCTAATTAACCTAAGTAATATTAGATAATAACTAAAGTTAATTAAATAAGGGTAGTATTACTACTAAAGATATATTATATTCTATAGGAACTAGGACTAAACCTAGACTCTCTAATATTAGGGCTAATATTATAGTAATAAATAAGTAAATTACTTAGCTTAAGAAACTTAAAGAACTATAGGAATAAGAGTAAGAGCTTATTAATCTTCTATAGCTAGGTAGAGGGAAAGAGAAGATAAAAAGGTAGTAAAGATCTAGTTTTTTCTCTAGTAATAGCTACTAAGAGGTTAAAGTTAGGAATATTACTAACCTCTAATACCCTATAAACCTATAGAAGTATAAAATATAGATAAATAATCTAAACTATACGTTTAATAAGGTAAAGTAAAAGTATTAGTATAATTACTAAAAAATCCTCTTTATACTTAACTATATATATAGTAATTATAGGGTAAGATAAGACTAATACCTTAATAAATAGATAGCTAATAACTAAAGTAATCTTAAAGATAACTAGGATATATTTAAGACCTAGACTCTTATACTACTCTAAGATACTTGTTGGAATCACCAGGTGTGATAATGGCCAGTTATTAATTAGGCGCGCTCGTGATAGTATTAATTAAATAATCTATTATAAGCTATATATTCTATCTAAGGAAGCTAGAAAAGAGAGGGCTCCTATAAGAGGGAAAAAGGCAGCTATAGCCATGTGGATTATATAATATAGGTAGGTCACGTAACCCGGGCCCTACCCTATTGTAGGCCTGCCTATAGGCAGGAAGGGAGGCACGCGCACACGCACGCACACATGCGTAGTAGCTAACCTTCTTCTAGTTAGGCTAACCTTTAGCTAAAGGGAATTATAGCTACTAAGCGTAATTAATATTATACTTATTCTAACACTAGGAACTCTCTTTTTAATATAATTATTAATATATAATATTAATTACTAATAAAGTAATAGATAATAATAGAAAGGGTTATAATCCCCTAATAAAGGGGACTAATAAAGGAAAGGAAGGGGAAGTAGTATATACCTATAGTAGGTAATAATAAAGGAAAGTAATAATTTATCTTTAACCTCCTACTAAGAGGGTAGGTAGGCCTCTTCCTAAATCCCTTTTCCTTCCTAATATTATTAATAATATCTATATAGTAACTCCCTTATTTTATTATCTCTTTTCCTTCCCTTTACCCCTCTCCTTAACCCTATTATCTCCTATATCTACCCTTCTATCCCTACTAAAGTAAAGTATAGGTATCTTATAAATCTAAAGGAGAACCTCCTTTATAGCTCTATACTCTATATAGATTATATAGAGTTATAGAATTACTAAAGGCCCTCCCTAGAGATTAGAGAAGGAGCTATATAGCTTCTCTTTCCCCTCCTTTTTCTACTCCCCCTAGAGTATTACTCCTTCTCTAATTTTCTTTACTATCCCTAAGAGAGTAGGATCTATATTCTCCTATAGTATAGGGGTTAATAATCCCCTAATACTAGGGAAAATTACTTCTCCCTATAGTATAGGGATTAATAGTCCCCTAATACTACTACCTATAGGGCTATCCCCCTTATAGGTTACTCTCCTACTACTATTTATAGGGGCTATCCTTTATATAGGTTACCTACCCTTCTATTTAGATTATTATTTAGTTACTAGAGATAAACTACTCTAGGGCCTTATTTAGTAATACCTTTATAAAGGCATTAGCTAGGTTATCTACTCTATTAATCTAATAGATCTTATAGAGCTTATAGTGTTTATATAATTATTATAAGGCTATAATATTAATTATTAGGCACTTCTTCTTTATTATACTAAGCTTAATAAGGTACTTATAGAGGGAGTATAAATCTATATACACTATAACTAGTATAGTAGGGAGATTTAATTAGTCTATAAGTATATAAAGGGTAGTAGCTATTATATATACTATATTAACACTAGTAACTATACTATAGACCTTAGAGGTAAGTATACTTTATATAACTCTCTTACTCTTTATTAAGCTAAAGTATATAATATTACCTTTAATTATAAACTTACTATCCTTATAGTCTTTATTAGTAAGGATTAGTATATAACTAAGCTATAAGGTAAGGTCCTAATTATTTATAAATAACCTATCTATAAATATATATAGCTTTGCTTTAGTAAGGTTAATTAGAATAAATATTAGGCCTTAATTAGGGTAATCTATCTGCTATTAGATCTAGTAATTAAGGGCTTTAATATCCTTAATTATTAGTTCTTAGTGTTAAGCGGTAATAGATAGATTATAGTAGGCTTCTAGTTAGTAGATTAAGGTAATATAGGCGCCTTAAGCCCTTTATTTAATATACTTCTGCTTTAAATCTATAAGTAGGATTAAATTAAGCTTACTACTTTAGCCTTTTTATTAAAGTAAAATAGCTATACTAGCTACTAATTTAATAATTCCCCTATTAAAGGTTAGTAAATTATTCTTAAGGAGGAATTACTTTAGCTTTACTATAAAGGCTACTATAGTTAATTCTCTCTCTTCCTTCTTAGAGAACTCCTTATCTAATAGCCTAAGAGTATTATTAGTCTACATGCCTATATATATAAATTCTAGGCTATCTTCTATAGTTACTAATAGGTATAGATTATATATAGAAGTCTCTATTTAGAGCTTCTCTTTATAGTGCCTATAGTATATAACCTACTAGTGTGTTCTAGCCTCTATGATACTATAGAGCGGTTTAATATATAGGATAAATCCCTTTATTAAGAGGGAAGGTGCTATTATAAGAATAAGGCGTTAACTAGCTTATTAGATTATTAGAGCCTATATTAAGATTACTCTTATTATAAGCCTTAATTTCTTATAATGAGATTTACAACTCTCTCTTATTATAGGTAATGAATTTAAACATACCTAATTAATTAGTGTATTAATCTTAGTCTTTATAAAGAGCTTAAATAGTGCACTAGGGGTTATAATAATGCCTTCCTTATATAATTAAATTATAAGGTTAAGGTTAGCTTCCTCCTTAGCTAAGATAAATATATTAGTCTTATTAATAATTACTAGAGGGTTCTTTTAGGGTCTGCCTAGGTATCTCTTTAGTAGGATCTCTAGGGTCTTACTAGGTAGCCTAGTTTAGGCCTCTCCCTCTTCTCTACCCTCCTAAGGTAGGGGGGCTTCTATATTAGAATCCTTATAATAAGGCCTAATAGAAGTTAAGTAGAAGGCCTTTAGGCCTTATAGGAGGTTAAGGGTATAGGTCTCTTTATTAATAGAGAGGAGGTTATATAGGCCTTACTACCCTTTACCTTTATACTAAACTTAGACTAGTGATCTAAGTAGGAGGTTAAGGGTCTTACTTATATCTAGACTATTCCTTACTATAAGGGCTTTACTAACTTTCTAGATTATATAGAGGCACTTAACTTCCTTTATTACCTTTTATATAATAATAATATATTATAAGATCTCTAGTAATAGAGGAGAGTTACTTAATATATAGGGGTAGGCGCTAAAGATAAGGAGGGTTAGAATAAGGCTATTTAGACCTATAGTATTATTAAGGGCTTTTATAGCTATCTATAGGGCAATAGGTTCTAGGGTTATTAGGTATTCTCTTTAGATAATATTATAGGCCCTTTAGAGCGGCCTATAATATCTCTTAACTTTTCTAATACTATAATATACCTTAATTAGGACCTTTTTAATAGAGATTAATATTAATACTATAAATTAGCGAAATTCTTCGCTATAAAAGTTTATACTAGTATTAGTAATAATCTAATTAGGAGGTCCTTAGTATATATTAATCTAGCATATTCTAAGGGCTTCCTAAGTTATTTTAGCTAAGATATTAGGAAGGAATCTTACTATATAGAATGCTATAGCTATATCTACCGCGTAGAGCATTAGGTAGTTACTATTAAGGTATATAATATTAACTATTACTTTAAAGTTAAAGGTATACTTATCCTTAAGGGTAAATTTAAAGTAATAGGGGCTATTAGTATTTATCTAGCACTAGTAGCATACCTTTAATATTACCTTAATAGCTTTAAAGGTAATCTTATGCCCTATATTACTTAGGAGATTATAGAGTTAGCGTACTAAAGGATAACTAAAGCGGCAATATAAACACTATAATTTAGTCTTAGTTAAATAATTCCATGCTACTACCTTCTTATCTTATATTAATAGTATCTATATATAGCCCTATTTATATACTAGGGGTACCTTAATATTCCCTTACTAGAGGATATTCTTAGTAGTAATAAAGTTAATCCTTAATTAGCCTATATTATTAAGGTAAAGTAAGAAGGGAGTATTTATTAGTATTATATAAAAAGTAATATTACTAAAGGGTATAGGCATATTAATTATTCTAAGTAATATAATTAGCTAGCCTCTACTAAATATAATAGCTACTTTACCTACCCTTATAGTATTAAGATAAATCTTTAGTATTATCTTCTATAGTGCTATAACTTAAGATTAGCCTACTATAGAGAACTATACTACTCTAGTATTTAGTATAATACCTTAGAAGGCCTTAGATAAGTAATAGTCTTTAAGTAGGAATAGGTAAGGAGGCCTAGTGGCGTTCCTATTATTAAATAGATTCTTCTTACTTAGTCTATATATTATAGCTTAATTTATAAGGACTTTAACTATTTTCTAATTATTAAGGGTTACACTATAGGTAAAGAAGCTTATAGGTACCCTTTCTTCTTTCTCTCCCTCTAGCTTAGTATTAAATCTAAGGCTTATTATATACTAGGTAACCTTATTAACTTTAGAGGGATAAGGAGTAGGATCTTTTATTAGGGTACCTTTATACTAGGTAAGAAAGGTATTATATAAAGCTAGTAAGGATAATAAGGTATCTACTAGGTAATAGTTCTTATATTACTAGTATGCCTTCTTACGCTCTTCCTTAGGATGCTTTATTAACTAGTATCCCTCCTTACTATATATATAATATTTCTTTATATAGGGAGGGCCTCTTCTACCTTTCTGCCTTTATAGAGGGTATCTTAACTCTTTACCCTTACTATTATACCTTCTATTAGTCTAGAAGGCATTAGGAGTCTAGGTATTAGCAGGGAATTAATATTAACCACTGGATTCCTCTATAATAAGCTAGATTATTATGCATATACGCTTATAGAATTATTAGAGGCTATCCGGAGGGTTAGTGAGGCACCCTCTACACTTAGGAATCCTATTATAAGCGGTTATAATCTAGTTCCTAAGGGCTCTTTCTAATTAACCTACGTTAGGAATAGCTTACTATAATATTAATAGCCTCTCCGGCTCGGGACAGAGGAGATAGCGCCCATGGAATCCTGCCGCTTTCTCGGGGTATAGGTTAATCACAAACTCACCTAGAGCGCTCACAAGAATATCGTCAAAGGGAAACTAGCCCGGCAGCGGCTCGCACTCACATCGCTAGCGGCGTCAGCCTAGGGCTATAGCTTCAGAGACGCCTGCCTCCTATACACGCAGGTAGTCCATCCTATTATTACCTATAGGGCAAGTGCGTACTATATACTAACTAAAAAAGCTAGAAACCCTAGAGGTATTATAAAAAGCTTTATAATAGACTAGTTAGCCTGCCTCTAAGTTATTATAGGGGCGTTTAGAGCTATACTAATTATATAATTAGAAGCTAAGACCTTAGTCCCCCCCCTTAACCTCTACCTAAACCACATTAAGAAGAGGTTTAAAGAAAGAGTTATAGCTAGTAGAATAGTAGAGATAATCTAAATAGCAGCTAGCCTAGTAGTAACTATACTATATTAAAGAAGACCTTAAAGATAGAGAAACTAAGTTAAAAATAAGCTAAATATAGAGCTATATAAGGAATAGAGAAGATATTAGGAAGCGTAGCATAATAGAGAAAGACTAGCCTAGAGCTAGTGTAGTAAGGAGCTAACTAAGGACTAACCACTAAACTATAACCTAAAGATAATCTAAAGATTCTACACTAGACTAGATAAGTATATCTCCTCTACTATTATATAATTATATATAGGTAAGATTAGTCTTAATAAATTCCTCTTTATTAGAGGTATCCCTAGGGTAGCTTTACCCTTATATAGCTATAGATAAGTAGAAGAGGACTAGTACTATATAATTATTAACTACTGTAAATATAGCTATATATAACCCTATTAGCGCTAGCCTATAGATGCATAGGAGGCAAGGCTAGCCCTAGATAACCCCTAGAGGGCAAGATACTTAGCTAAGTGGTTCCTAGCTATAAAGAGACTATAATACTATACACTAGCATATAACTTAGCGGCTAGGTTAAGGGCGCTAGAACTAGAGCTAGAGCGCTTGTGTTATAGGAGATTAAATCTAGGGTCTATAACTATAGTAGATAGCAGAGATAGTAGGAGTAGTAAGAGACTAGGACTAGACTAAATAGTCTAGAGGCAGTAGGGGGCTAGAGGTAGGGCAGGAATATATATATAGGTAAAGAGCATACACTAGAATAACCCTTAGATTTAAACTACTAAAACTCTTAAATACTAGGTATCTAATTTCCCCCCTTTAGGCCTCCCCTGCCCCGCTACTACCGCTATGCTAATATAAAAAGAAAAAAAAAAAAAGAAAAATAACTACTCCTCTTCTAGAATAGGGATCGCGTCCTCTAGGGCCCTAGCCTAGCTCTTAGCTAGTAGGGCGGCGACCTAGAGCTAGATTAACTCCGCTATCTAAGCGTCTAGTCTACGTAGCTAGAAGATTATCTCCTTATACTAGTCTTTTATAGACCCGCCCTCCCCCTAGACTAGACCTACCACTAATACACTCTATTTTTGCTTACTTTAATTCTCTATATATAGCTTCTTAATATAAGCACTAAAGTTATCTAGGACCTAGGGAAGAGATAGATTAGCATTAGTATAGGGCTAGACTAGACTAACTAGAAGAACACTTATATCCACACCCTTAGCGATTTTAGTAGATACCTTAGTTAACCACTAGTGCTCTACTTAGTGCCTAGCGATTTTAACCTAGAGCTAGGTTAGTAATAGCGCTGCCCCTAAAAACAGAAAAAATAGATAAAATATATATTACCTTTTTACACCTATTATTTTAAACCTAGTAATTAAAACACATATTAGTTATAGCTCCTAGAAAGACAGATTAGCCCCGCTACCGCTATAGCATAGGGGGAAAAATATACTAACTATATTATAACACTAGTGCCCTAGGTTTTTTAATAATCACGTGTAATAAGAGATATACTAGAACGTTTGTAGCTTACCTAGCTAGACTAAATTAGTAGTAAAACAGGCCTAGCGCTAGGGTAGGGGAGTCCTACCTATAGTTTATAATTAAGTGCTCTCTAAAGCTACTTTAATATAAGCTACTTCCTTAGGTAGTAAAGAGAAGGTTTCTATATAGATTAGCACTAAAGTTATAGGGAAGTAGGGTTAGACTTATAGGTAATATAGAATGCTAAGAGGATATAATAATAGGCTATAACTATACTAATATTAGCGACTAAACTAGACCTAGCTAGGGTTAGGGCCTAAGAGTATATAAGAAAATAAAGGGAAAGAGAAGGGAAAAAAAAAAGGAAAGGGGAAGAGAACCTATAGAAAGTATAATAAAGGAGGAAGGAAAGAGGCCTAGATCTAGAGGTAGAAGGGATTTCTTTTATAATCTCTAGAGGGGGGGGGGTCCTTAAAGCATTACCTAGATTTAAAGATAATATATAGATGCTATAGATAGATAGAAAAGCCTAATATAAGAGAGCGGCAGGATTGTAGCGAAACTAAGCTAGCTTTACCCTCCCCCCCCCTAGAGTTTTAAAAAACCAGGTGCTCTAACTTTATAACTAGACTAAACTAGAGGAGAGGCGGAATAAACTAAAAAGTAGGGCATTAGATATATTAATAATAAAGTGTAAAAAAAGTGAGTTAAGAGTAGATTACTATATAGTATTAGATTTTACCTAGTAAGAGGTAGTTAGAAATAGATTAGAGTAGAGCTAGAGAAGAGCCTAGAGTAAGGCTTAAGATATAAGGTAGAGGTAACTCTACTAATAGGGATAAGTCTAGTGTAAGCTAGTAATAAATAACTATAATAGGTAACTACAATAGCGGCGCCAGCCTGCCGCAAAGCCGGCGCTAGACTATATAGAGTTATAAGGGGGTTTTTTATCCTCTAGAAGGTTTTCCCCTTTAACTAAACCGCTAGAGTACTAGAGACAGCTAAATCAGGCTGGCTAGTGTATATAAATAAATAATAAATAAATAAATATTAATAGCCTCTTAATAAGCTTATTAAAGCATTCTATCTTTAATTTATTAGGGTTTTTATTAATAGTCTTCTAGAGTAAAGTATTATACTATTTAAGGAGATATTTCTATCTTATATCTTTAGTCTTAAATCTCTCCTTTATTCTCCTTATAAGGGTAGTAAGGTCCTAAGGGTTACTAGGTTTAGAGAGGTAGTCTAAGTAGTACTAATAAGCTTTTCCTTTTAATATTACTTTAAATATATACCTAGCTTATTCTAGTTTAATATCTAGAAGCTTACACTTTTGCCTAAAGATTTAGAGCTTTAGTTTAAGTATATTATAGTTATTAGCGCTATATTACTACTTAGATATGTATATCTTAATAAGGTCTAAGATCTGCTTTACTATTAGTTATAGAGGCTTAAAGGGAGGATTATTAGTAGGTTTATATATTATTCTTTAGTAAATAGGAAGGGCTTATTATTAGGGAGTAGGGGTTTTTTACTAGGTAAATATAGGTTCTTAGGGGTAATAAGGAAGGGCTTATAGGGCTTAAGGTATTTAAGGAAGGGGCTAAGGGTTCTATTCTTAGGGAAAGGTTACTAATATTGCTCCTTATAGAGGTTATAAAGGTTAGTAGGAGGAATAAGTAGTCCTTATACTCTATTAGTCCTAGAGGTTATTATCCTTATAGAGGTTATTAAGGAAGTCACTATTCTTAACTATATTCTTTTAGAAGTTATTATGCTTCTTCTAGGTATCCTTTACTTCTTCTTATAACTAGAAGCGGAATTCCTATTAGTTAAGGACTTCTTAGAGGTTTATTACTATATTTATATTCTAGTTAATTATTATATAGATTCTAGAGTTAATAAGGTAGTCCTATAAGTGCCTTAGGACTATAACTAAGGTCTTAAGAAAGTTACTATAGGTCTATAGGTTAAAATCTTAAGTGAATTCTATAAAGAGTAATCTTCTATATACCTTTTGTGTTATATAGTCCTTAACCTAAGAGAGGATATAGGCTACTTATATCTTAGGTATATTATTATCCTTAATATTAAATTTATCTACCCTAGTAAGTATTTCTTCTATAATATACTAGTATAGTTACTATAGGATATAGAGGAAGGGGATAGTAAATTCTAGGGCTTCTAAGGGATCTGCTTAAGAGCTATTATAACTTATTAGGTTTTATAGTTATTCCTTCTTATTAACTATTATAACTTATAGTATTAGAGGAGATAGAATAAGGGAAGTAATAATAAAGGGATTAGGGAAAAAGAGATATAAAGGATCACAAGCTCTAGTAATTAGCTTCGCGTATAATAGAACACACTAAGTTAAAGAATAATAGGATAGCTTAGCTACTAGAGTTAAACTCTTCTTCTTAGTTTAGGCTTTAGCTTCTTCTAGCTACTCTTATTACCTTAATAGGCTAGCTAGAGTTAGCTTCTTCCTTAGTATAATTAGGGATCTTAAATAATAAAGCTACTCTTATTACCTTAATAGGCTAGCTAAATTACACTACTTCTATAAAGGTCTCTTCTAGATAGAACCTAGCTAATCTACAGTGTCTTTAAAAGATAATAGGTATTTATAAATAAAAGTGGTTATAAAGTTAACCACTAATTAGTATTAGAATCACTAGGTGTGATAATAGCTAGTTATTAATTAGGCGCGCTTATAATAGTATTAATTAAATAATCTATTATAAGCTATATGTTCTATCTAAGGAAGCTAGAAAAGAGAGGGCTCCTATAAGAGGGAAAAAGGCAGCTGCAGCTATGTGGATCACGTGATGTGGGTGGGTCACGTGACCCGGGCCCTGCCCTATCGCAGGCCTGCCTGTGGGCAGGAAGGGAGGCACGCGCACACGCACGCACACACGCGCAGCAGCCGACCTTCTTCCGGTCGGGCCGACCTTCAGCCGAAGGGAATTGCGGCTGCCAAGCGCGATTGATATCATGCTTGTTCCAACAATACTACTAACTATAATACCTAAATAGCTATATAGCTAGAGAATATAAAGTAATATAAGGGCTAGAGTCCTATTAAATTTAGTATCTACCTAGATTTACTAGAGAAATACCTAGAAAAAGCTACTAAAAAGTTATAAGCTCTTATATTCTTTATAAAACTACTTCCTAATCTATAAGACTAGATTAACCTATATACCTTTATTATAGGAAAGGTATAAGAGGAGGTTATATAACTTACTTAGTAACTCTAGGAGGCTATGCTAAAGAGTAAGTAAAAGTCTAAGTATTTAGAAGATAAGGGCCTAAATAAGGCTCCCTAATATTATAAATATAACTTTCTATAAGGTAGAAGGTCTAATAAAGATTAGAAGGATAAGGACTAAGAGAAGTCTCCTGCTACCTACCTAAATAACTATAAACCTAGGTATAAAAGGTAGTATTTTAATTATAATAGTATAGAGTACCTTATAAATAGATATAATAAGCTAAAGAAGGAGTAATAAGACCTAGAAAACTCCCTAAGGTAGAAGTAGATACCCTTACCTCTGCCTTAAATACTAAGGTACTAATAGGGTGTTGATTTTATATACTAGTTACTATTTATAGGTATATAGATATTAAAATAGTAGCGGATCTTAATAGTTACGCTAAGATTAATATTATTAGCACTAAATTTATATAAGCCTATAAACTTAACTAAGCTAAGGCTATAGTACCTATTATTAAGGTAGTAGGGGCCCTTATAGTTCCCTAATATAGTATCTATAAGGTCCCTATTATAATTAAAGACTTAAGAGAAGAAGAAAAGGACCTTAAGCTACTATATATAGCTATTAATAGGGACCTAAGAACTAAGGGAAGCCTTATATTAATTAGGATATATATACTTACTAAGGAATATATCTACCTTTGCTTATACTTATAAGAGTAGTAGTTTAAGAAAAGAAGAAAGGCCTTTTTACTTATAACTCCCTACAAATTTATAAAGGTTATATATAATAAGACTATTATATATACTATTAATAGGGTTATAGAAGATAAGTTTATTACCCTTAGAGATAAAGAAGAGGTAAAGGTATATAGAACTATTAAAGATATCCCCTAGGAACTATATAAGTTTAAAGATATATTTATATTAGATAAGGTAGGAAGCTTACCTTTAAGAAAGACTACTAATTATATAATTAATCTAATACTAGGGGCTATACCCCTATATAGACTAATTTACCCCCTTTCCTAAGGTAAATTAAAGGAACTTTACAAATATATTAATAAGAACCTATAGAAGGGCTAGATAAGACTATTAAAGAGCCCTATAGGTATGCCTATTCTATTTATACTAAAGAAAGATAGTACGCTCTAATTATATATAGATTACTAGGGTCTTAATAGGGTAATATAGAAGAATTACTATGCTCTCCCCCTAATTTTAGAGATCCTAGACTAGTGCTAAGGAGCTTACTTCTTCTTAAAAATTAATATTAAAAATACTTATTATAGAATCTAGATTAAAGGGGGTAATAAGTAGAAGACTGCGTTCTATACGCGTTATAGGCACTATAAATATCTTATAATACCTTTTAGGTTAATAAATACCCTAGCTATATTCTAGAACTATATCTATAAAGCACTTTATAGGCTAGTTAATACTATTTATATAGTATATCTAGATAATATCCTTATCTTTTTAAAAATATAAGAGGAGTATATTATATATATTAAAGAAGTCCTAGGGTATATAAGAGAGGTAGAATTATATATAAAACCCTCTAAATATAAGTTTTACTAGGAGTTAGTAGAGTTCCTAGGGTTTATTCTCTCTATTAATAGGATCTTAATAAACACCTACTAAGTTACTACTATCTAGGATTAGAAGGAACCTATAAGCTTTAAGGATATATAATCCTTCCTAGGGTTCTATAACTTTTACTAATAGTTTATCTATAGATACTCTAGGATTATAGTATTACTATATATATTAATAAAGGGTAGTTAGAATAGTATCTAGACTAGGAGGTTTATATTTAGGGTAAGAGAATAGGTAGTATTTTACTAGCTAAAAGATACCTTTTAGTAGGCTCCTCTACTCTATTATTATAACCTAAGTTAACTAGTGTGTATTAAGATAGATACCTTAATCTTTATAATAGTAAGAATCTTATTATAATAAGATAATAAGGGCTGCTAGCACCCTATAGCCTTTTAGTTAAGGAAGTTTACTAATACTAAATAAAACTATAGTATACCTAACTAAGAGCTACTTACTATAGTTAAGTTATTTAAATACTAGTAATATTATATTAAAGGTATAAAGACCCTAGTAGAAGTCCTATTAGACTACTATAACCTATAGACCTTTATAAAGTAATAGAAGCTAAATAGAAGATAGGCTAGATAGTATATATTCCTATACCTACTAAATTTTATAATTAAGTATAGACTAGGGAAAAGTAACCCTATAGATATACTATTAAGAAGGTCTAATTATAAGAGTAAACCCCTAATAAATAAGGCACTTCTACTAGAACTTAAGAAAAAGTTAGTAGTTACTAAAGAAGTAGTAAAAGAAGAGATACTAATATATTAAAGAAAATATAGTAAGATACCTTTAGGGGAGGAAAATACCCTAGTCTTTATAGAGAGGTATAGTAAGATACCTTTAGGGGAGGAAAATACCCTAGCCCCTATAGTAAAGGCTAGAGTAGCTATATTAAGAGGCTAGTTAGCTACTATAGATCTAGTAAAAGGTTAGCTAAATAAAGGTAATTTCTAGGAGAAGGTAGTGTATATCTAGGATACTAGTATAGTATAAGAGATCTAGGGGGCTATTATATTACTAGATCCCTACTAATCTAGCCTAAATAAACTATTAGTATAGCTACTATAAAAGGCCTAAAGCTAAGATCTAGACCTATAAAGGTAGAGTAAAGAGATTAATTCCCTAGAGAGAGGGAAAGCTAGTCTATAGTTATATAGTGTAAGGGGTTTTCTAATATATAAAGACTAGGTAGTTATTCCCTAAGAGCCTACCTTATAATAGGAGCTTCTATAGCTATACTATAATAATCCACTAGTAGGTTACTTTAGGACTAAGTAAATACTTAAGCTATTAAAGCACTACTTTTAGTAGCTAGCTATAAATAAGTCTATATTAGACTATATTATAAGCTATAGGATATATTAGCAAATAGTTACTAGAAGGCATTACCTATATAGGAGTCTTAAATTACTACTAATACTAGAGTAACTATAGGTAGAAATCTTAATAGACTTTATTATAGGATTACCTATTATATAAGTAGGTAAATAAGAAACTAATATAATCCTAGTAATTATAGACTAATACACTAAGTACTCTATCTTCCTACCTATAATAACTATAATTAATATAGCTAAGTTAGTAAAACTTTTCTATAAGGAGATTAAGCTATAATTTAGGCTACTAAAGGGCATTATATCTAATAGAGGATCTGTTTTTATAAGCTAATTCTAGTTAGACCTATATTACCTATTATATATAAAATATAGGTTTTCTATTGTAAGGGCTTGGGCTTTGCCCAAGCATTCTCCAGGGTGCACACGTGTCGCGTATGCGTAGGGATAGATAGTCCTAAGTATCTGCCAAAGTACACATGTGTCGCATATATATAGGGGTAAATCCTAAGGGCCCTAAGTCTAGAATATATATATACTATATATATAAAGGCATAGGGAAGAGGATAAGTATAAGGTAGTTAGGGGGTTATAAGAGCCCTAGTAAGGATAGGTTTCCTACCTTTCTTTTCTCTTTCCCTAAGTTTCTTAATACTATACTAATACCCTATTATAGTTACCTAGGGGCTAGTCTATAATAATTAAGAAACTTCCTTTAGTCTTATAATAGCTACTAAAAGATAATAAAATAGATTTTAATATACTAATAGACACACTAATAGGTATATAAAATACACTTTAACCTTAGGATTATCCTAACTAGGGGACTATTACCCTAGGATCTAATGCTATAGCACTACTAGTAGCTTAGTAAGTATAATTTAAAATACTTTACTATATACTAAATAAGCAGATAGTAGAAATAGTATAACTCTAGGAGTAAGTTAATATAAATTATATAGGACCCTTAATAGATTATATAGGACCCTTAGCCTAACTAACTTAACTAAACCCTAGGGTCTAGCGCTAAGCCCTAACCCCTACTATATTTACTACCCTATAGGTAGCTATAGTAGCTAAATTAAAGTAAAAACTAATCCCTATAGGTAACCTATATAATAGTAATAAGGCTATATTTACTATATAGAGACTCCTAATAAAGTATAAGCTACTAGTAGATAAGGACTTTATTAGCACTAATAAGGATAGGTAGATATTTATTTACTAGAATCTATTCTCTAAGGTATAGTCCTAAGTAGCTAACTTCTTTAAATTAGGTAAAAATATTAACTTTAATCCCTTTAAGTTCCTAGAGCACCTTAAGACTATATTTACTAACCTATATAGATAGGAGATAGCCCTTATAGAGCTTAACTAAATAGAATAAGGACCTAGGGAGGCGTTCTTTATATTCTTTATTTACTTTATAGATAAGCTCTTATTAGCTAGGGGGGATCTTTAGGTAAATAATATAAAGCTAGTAAAGCTTTAATACACGCTTAATAAGTGCCTTTAAGAAATTAGTATAAGGTAGGGTATAAGCTATTATAATTAGTATATAGCGGTTATATAATATTATAAGATAGTGGTTAATATTAAGGCCCTTACCTTAGAGGATAAGTATTAGACCTAATATAAGGTCCTATACCCTAAACCCTTAAACCTAACTAACTATAAGGGTAACACTCTAATAATAGGAGTTTATGTAGTAGGGACCTAGCTAGGGAAATAGGCTAAGAAGAAGGGTAAGGAAGTAAAGGCTACCCTAAATATAGAATAGGTAAAATAGGTATTAGAGGTAGTACTAGCTAGATACCGCTAAGAAAGATACTACCTCTAATATAGGTCTAAGGACCACTTTATTTAAGAATACACCCTTCTCCTACCTTAGCGCTAGTAGGTTAGCGTTAATATATCTAGGGCGGATAAGGAAAGCGTAGATAAGGAGGTAAATATCCCTCCTATAGAAAATAAGTAGCCCCTAAGTAGAGTCTTATATAGGGGCTAATAGGCTAGTTAACTTCTATATTATAGGATAATTTTAACTGCTATATAGAAATAGAATAGGATATAGTAAAATATATAAACTAACTACTATTCCTTATTTCTATACTTTTTAATATATATTATTTTATTAATATCTAAATTAATTATAGTTATGATTACTATAGTGCTATAAGCAAATTAGCAGTAAGATAGCTTAGCCTAGAGCTTATATAGTTACTAAAATAGAGGCGTGTTTATACTATAGTGGAAATAGAATAGAAAGGAAAGTAGGTTAAGGAAGATACCTCTTCTATAACCTATATAGTGTGCACTAGAATTAATATAGATAGCTAGGAGTTATTTATGTACCTATATGTTATCCCTAGCTTAACCTAGGATATGATATTTAGAATGCCTTAGTTAGAGTAGTATAGAGTGGTAATTTATATAGCATAATAATAACTAGTTATTAGAGCTATGGAGGGCCTTTGTGTTTCTAAGTCCTCTACTTAGGCAATAGAGGTCCTAATATAGGGAATTATTAGATCCCTATACGCCGCTAAGGCTTATAGGGTATACTAGAATAAGGACACTACTATAAGGTTTATTACTATAAGCTTAAAGGAGATAATAATAGTACTATAGATTATAGCGCCTAAGATAGAGCTAGCTACTCCTAATATATTAGCGCTACCTAAGGAGTTAGTAAACTTTGTAGACCTTTTTAATAAGTCTAAGGCTAATAGCTTGCCCCCTTATAGAGGGTCTCTTAACTACTATATATATATATATAAGAACCTAGATAGGTCTAAACTAGCACTCCTATAGGGACCCTTATATAATATACTATAGGATTAGCTTTTAGAGGTTTAGCGCTAGATTATAGATCTAATAGATAAGGGATAGATCTATGCTAGCTCCTTAGTAGCTATAGCCCCTATCCTTCTTATTAAAAAGGCGAATAGTAGCTAGCGTTTCTACGTAGACTACTACGCTCTTAATAAGATAATAGTATAAGACTATTACCCTCTCCTACTAATTAAAAAGACACTATATTCCCTATCCTAAGTGTGTTAGTTTATAAAGGTAGATATCTATATAGTGTTTTATAAACTATAGATAGCTAAGGGCTAAGAGCACCTTATAGCGTTCTATATAAGGTTTAGTTTGTTTAAATAGCTAGTCTACCCCTTTAGCTTAGCTAGCGTACCTATAACCTTCTAGTATTATATTAATAAATCCTTAGGGGATACACTAGGAGACTTTATTATAGCTTACCTTAATAATATCCTGGTTTATTTAGGGGGGTTAAGGAAGGATTATATAAAGAAGGTCTAGTTAGTCCTTAGTTACTTAAGGGCTATAGGTCTATACCTTAACCTTAATAAGTCTATGTTTGCTGTAAAAGAGGTTTAGTACCTAGGATATATTATTATAGTAGGCTACTTAATCCGCCTAGATCCCGCAAAGGTTATAGCTATAAGGGAATAGGTAGTACCTATAAAACTATATAGGGTTTATAGCTTCCTAGGATTTACGAATTTTTACCGCGATTTTATTAGTAATTTCTTAGAGATAGTGGCTCTGCTAATATAACTTACTAAGAGGAATATCCCTTTCTAATAGGGACCTAAGGAAGAGAGGGCCTTTAAGAGGTTAAAATATACCTTTATTATGTATCTAGTACTAGTGTAATAGGACCCAGACTAGCTAATAGTAGTGGAAGCTAATTATTTAGGTAAAGCTATTAGCAGGTGCCTCTTATAATAAGGTCCTAATAGTATTCTATACCTAGTCACTTACTTTTCTACTAGCCTTATATCCTTATAGAAGAATTATATAATCTATAATAAGGAGTTACTTACTATTATCTCTTACCTTAAGGTATAGTTAGTAGAACTTTAAGGTATACCCTATCTATTTACTATCTATATAGATTATAAGAACCTAGAGTACTTTACTACTCCTTAGTTAATATTAGAGAGATAGGCTTAGTAGGTAGTGTTAAAATTATGCTATTTATAGCACTATTTTATAGGCCCACTAGTTGCCTAGTTGCGTTGTTGCAACGTTGGTTGCGAGGCGTTGCCTGCAGCGTTGTTGGCCGTGGCCAGCAGCTTTGGCTGTGACCTGCGTTCCTGCACACAACCAACCCACAGGCTTGTATGACTAAGCCGACTAGGCTACCCTATAGGGAAGCTAAAATCGACTGTAACTAGGGAACTAGTAGTCGTATAAAAGGCTGACTTATACTGTTCGAATCCTTGATTTTTTCTGGATTTAATGATGTATTTTATTTATAGGGTTGCTTATTAGATTGCTTAGTTAGTGCACGTGGGTAGCTAGATTATATGGTTATGAGTCGATTTTTTACTTTTCACATACAAATGAATTTTGCGGAAAATAAAAAATAGCTCCTAAGGCCCGGCTAGCAACCCCCTTCCGTCGATATAGTCAGTAGGTCTATGAGGGGACTCAGAAAATCCTCTCATTGCTCGTCAGATCGTTTGTCTAGCTGAAATCTACTATATTCAACTATTAAAGCTCTATATCTTAAAGAATCGTCGTATTATAGTGAATCTAGAAGCCGCCGCGTTAGAATCTACTAGGGAGGTCTTCCTATCCCTCTAGTATAGATTCCCTTCCATTTTCAATAGGTTATGAGCCCGGAAGGCCTATAAGATTACTACATTACTGCGTTATTCTACTGCGATTAGTGCTTGATTTTGGGTACTAGTTACTCTCTACTAGACCTGTGGGCTCTTAGATTACAAAGGAAATCCGCTAGAATTTGAAGCTTTTCATCCACTAGCTCTACGCATCGCAACATCAGACCCTTGGTGTTGAATTCATCTACAGCCGCACCTGCAACCACCACATTGCAACCGTAACTATCTAGTTACAACCACAACCTCTTTTAGTGATTCTATTCACTGCCGCGACCGTTATATTTAATATTATCTACTCTGTAGATACGCTGCATTTCTTTTAAATCATCGAACATCTAGTATATCTATACTAGGCTTTTTGACCTATTGCACTACGTTGCACGCACTATACATCACGTTACGTTGCGTTGTGGCTACTGCAATAGCTATTATTCCTATCTGTTATTTTTAGTGTTGAGAAAATTTTCGCAGAGAATCTTCTCCGGTCCGTTTCTGCCCGCGCATACCGCAGACCCACTTTTAGACCTCGAGGGGCACCCTTTCAAACAGCCCCGCCGCACAATTTGCGTGCGCAGTCCGGTTGCACCATAACCTAGCTTTCAGCGCGCGATATTTGCAACAGGAAGAAATTTGGAGATCTTGCACAGGAATTTTTAGAGATAGCACCACCGAGTTATAATAAGGGTAAGGGACCTGCTGCAGGCCCTTCTAGCCCTCCTAGGGACCCTGATAGGATGGAAATAGAAGGTCCGGCTGTTCAAGCTAGTGCTTTTTAATAACAGATGCAAAGCCAAATTGAACAACAAGGCAAGACCTTAACTAATTTTATCAAGCATACTGAGTCAAATCGTCTAAAAAACGAGGCTAGCATCAAGGATCTATTAGATAAATTGACGCAAACCATGACTATTATGCAAGGTCTTCAGGATTCTTCTACTAAGCTAAGGGAAGAAAATACCAAAGCTCTGGTAGAAGACCTGCCTGCTATAACTAATTCTGCGAGTTTACCTTCTAGTAACTTATAAGCTGCCTTTAATACAGGGGCTATTAAGGAACTAAATAAGAAGGTTCACTCTATTCCTGAGGGAGCTAAGCTAAAAGGCCCTGAAAACTATGATCAGTGGAAGCAAGCCCTGAGCATACAATTTAGAGCCCTAGGATTACCTAAATTTATAGATAATCCTAGCTTAGCAGGCCATCTAGCTGACTGTGATCAAGCTATTCTTTTGATGATATTAAGAGATAGTTGCCAACCTGGGCCATAGGCAGCTATATGTTAGCAAAAATCCCCCGAAGAAGCCTATAAAGTCCTTATTAGGCAATATTCGCAGAGTGCTGAAATCCAGCGAGGTACGCTATACGCTAGCTACCACTCCCTAAATTTTTCAAATTATAAGGGATCTTTAGAGGCTTTTAATGCTGATTTTAATAACTTACTAGCTAGACTACAGCTTTGTAGTGTAGAGATCGCTCCTATTAATTAAGTAAACCATTATATTAACGCATTAAAGCAGACCTTTCCTAGTTAGGCTGAGAGACAAAGATTTACTATTAGAGCTGCTAGGGCACAAGGGCTGCCTGTAAATACCCTAAATTTACAGTTCCTTATAGCGGATTTATTAGAAGAATAGAGGGATAAAACCTCTCCTATGGCTAAAGCTCTTAGCTATAAGGCTTCTAATAATAAGGGAAATTCTAAGGACAAGGAGAAGAAATCTAATCCTAATACTAAGAAGGACTCTACCAACGCCACTAAAGAGCAGGATAAGAAGGATTCAAACCCTTCTAAAGCCTCTAGGAAGAAAAAGCAGAAGAAGAAGAGTAGTAACGGGGATAAAGATAAAGGAAAAGAAGCTGCTTTTGCGTTAGGCTATAGCCTAGCCACGGGATACGTTGAAGAACTAGATTCTAGCGAATCTAGTAGCGAGGATAGTAGTGATTCTGAATCTAATTTAGATACTTCTAGTACCACCACTAGTGACACTACTAGCAAGCCTACTTTTAGCTACTCTAACAATGTGGTTAAAAACTCCCTTCTATACAATACAGGTTCTTCTTGTTATATTTGTAATAATAGGGCTTTCTTTAGGGACTTTAAGCCTCTTAAGAAAGGTTAAACCAGCCCTATAATTACAGCAGGAGAACCTATCTATCCTAAAGGAAGAGGCACCGCTATTTTTAACATTCTAGTCAAGAAAAATCCACCAGAATATAGGCCTTTAGCTCTGCTAGATGCCCTATATTTCCCCGGTATAGATACTAACCTAGTTAGCGGTTTATCCCACTATCTTAAGGGAGGTTATCTAGCTAAAGATTAGCTTTTCCTAGCCGATAAAAGCCCCTGTGGGTTACTAGAACCTGCTAAACACAGTTTCTTTTTATAGATTAAGGGGCAAGCTACTCCTAAGATCTGCAAGCATTTAACCCACCTCTCCTTTATAGGCTCTTAATTTTGCAACTAACAACAAAATCAACAGCAAAGAGCCTATAAGACCGAATTAGGGTTTTCCTACCCTATAGAGGTTTAAATTCCGCAGCCAGCATTTAATCCTGAGGAATATTAACAAATTAAAGAATTAGACTCTAAAGAAGACGAAGATTCAGCCCTATGTCCCACCGAAGCTCCTCCTAGTCAGGCATCTTCTATAGGGGGTTTAGAAGGTCCATACCCTAATGACTTGGGTGACGATAGTGGCCGTCTATTGCCCCTAGAGGCCTGTGATTCTTAAGAGGCCTGGCAACAGAGGGAGCTAGGGGATAATAGCTCTGAAAAGCTAGATTCTAGTTATAAGAAATTACTAGATTTGGCCCTTCTTTGGCACATTTAATTAGGCCACATTGGCCTCCCTTTACTTAAGAAATCTTCGAAATTAGCTAAAGGGATCCCTGATTTTTCCGCCATCAAAGACAAGGATTTCAACTGCATAGCCTGTATGCAATCAAAGGCTGTTAGAAGACCTACCAAAAGACCTATTCAGGACCCCCCTAGGGTTTTAGATATTCTAGAGGGAGATACAGTTAAAATCGAACCTATACCACATAATAAGAAGGCCCTAGTCCTTATCCTTATTAATCGAAAATCCCGGTATAAGTGGTGCTTTTCATTAGCTAATAAAGAAGGTCAGACCCTTTATACTGCTATTAAGGGCTTCTTTAAGGCCCTGAAAAACCGATATAACGCGTATCCTAGGCACCTTCACTTCGACGGAGGTACTGAAATTAACAACGAACTTCAGTCTTGGTTATCTTCTAAGGGAATTTGCTTTAGCACCTCTTGCCCCTATATTCATAAACAGAATAGGCTAGTTAAGAGGGCTATTAGGGTTATCCTAGACTGGCTTAGAGCTACACTTTAGTGGTCTAAGCTGCCTTTATATCTATGGTCTTATATCCTTCCAGCCATAGTGGACTTAGTTAACATCACCGCTAATACAACTAAGCCCCTAACCCCTAAGCAGCTATTCCTAGCTAACTTAGAGCCTAAGACCTCTTATAAGCCTGATTTTTCGAAAATTAGGGCTATAGGGTCTTATTGTAAGGTTCTAATACCTCCGGAGCAGAGATCAAAGCTTCAGAAGCTAGCCCCTAGGACTATCCCTGGCCAGCTGCTTGCTACTCTAGGCTACTCTAGGTTCCAGCGTTTATCTTGTTTATATACCCTCTAAAAGGTCAGTCGTTAAGACTAGCTTTATTAAGATTATAGAGGATATAAGCTCTATAGGGTCCCCTAAGCCTTTAGGGAGCTATCCTTCAGAGGGAGAAGCCGATATCTCACGAGATAATCTAGAGGTTCAGGATAGCTATCCAAAGCCTCTAGCGCCCCTAGCGCCCACAGCGCCCGCAGCGCCCGCCGCGCCTACAACAACGCCCGGGACAACCGCTATAACGCCTCCAGCGCTACCCCTAGAGAGCCCAAGCTCTAGCGCCCCTAATAAGGGTGCTATCGAAAAACCGTTTTCAGATTCGGATTCTTTAATCAACCCTAATTCTATGGATATCGATGATTTCAATTTATCTTCTTTCGTTAAGGAGATATGCTTCAAGGCACAATAAAAGGCTAAATCATTATCTAATAACAACAATCCGGATACCCCCAAGACCTAGAAACAAGCTTTAAAAAGCAAGGATAGCCAAAAATAGGTTAATGCTACCTTTAGCGAATTTAAGCAGCTATTAGCTGCCAGAACTTTTAAATTTATAGGGATAGACCAGATTCCTAAGGGCCGAAAAGTTCTTAAAAATAGGCTTATCTATAAGCTTAAAAAGGATAAAGAAAATAATCCTATAAAACACAAGGCCTGACTCGTTGCAAAAGGCTTTATGCAGATAGAAGGTTAGGATTATATCGAGACCTACGCTACTACTAGCATTCCCCCTAGTTAGCGGATATTACTAGCCCTAGCGGCTTGTAATAACTAGGAAGTTGAATAGGTTAACTTTATAGGGGCCTTCCTAAATAGCTTGCTAAAAGAAGCTATCTACATGTAGATCCCTAATGGATTCGTTGAATTTGCCGAAGCTGCTACGCCTGAGATAGCTAAATTACTCAAAAAATACGGCTATAATCCCTCTTAAAAGCAGGTTATTTTCCTACAAAAAGCTTTATATAGATTAAAACAGAGCTCTAGAGAGTGGCAGCAGGCTCTAAAGGAACTTCTTCGAAAATTAGGCTTCCACCCCCTTATATCTAACCCTACTGTCTTCTTCAATCTAACTACATCTACATATATAGCGACTTATATAGATGACTGTCTTCTAATAGGACCGGATCTAGCTTATATCAACAGGCTAAAGAAGCTATTACACAAAGCTTATCCTATAGAAGATCGTGGGCCAGCCGAATTCTTCCTAGGCGTTCAAATCACTAGAAATCGAAAGAAAGGGACCCTAACTATCCACCAGTCCCAGTACATTTCTAAGGCCCTAGAGAGATTTAATATAAAAGATGCTAGGCCTGCTAAAATTCCCCTATAACCCGGAATTATTAAACAGGCAGCCCACCTAACTAAACCTCTTTCCCCCTCCGATCACAAGCTATATCAGAGTATTATAGGGACTATTATGTATTTGATGCTCCTTACAAGACCTGATATTGCCTTTCCGGTTCAGTGGCTTTTAACAGCGCTATCTAAGCCTTATATAGAGCACTTAAATGCTGCTAAACATCTGCTTAGATACCTTCTAGGCTCTATGAGTTATTCTATAACTTATAGAAGGTCTAAAAACGCTATTAAGGCTTCTGCAACCCTTATTAGCTTCTGTGATAGCAACTTCGCGGGAGATAAGTCCTCTAAATCAACCTATGCTTATCTCTATAAGCTAGCTAAAGGACCTATTAGCTAGAAATCAAAGAAAGCAACTACGATAGCTTTATCGACATTAGAGGCCGAATCAGATGCTCTATGTGAAGCTATTAGGGAGCTAGAGTGGCTCTATAGCCTTTTTAAGGAAATTAAGCTGCCTATAGTACCTCCCGTTCCGATTTTTAGTAATAACTAAGGCGCTATAACGACCGCTAATAACCCTGCTCTTCACAGCAGAACAAAGCATACCCTGCTAAAATTCAACTATACCAGAGAAAAGGTACAGAAGGGTATAGCTAAGGTTATCTACATTAATACTAAAGAGATGCCTGCAGATGGCTTAACTAAGCCCCTGCCTAACGATAAATTTCAACAATTTATTCAACTATTAGGTCTTACGAACACAAAGGCCTAGTTTTAAAGAAAAACAACTAAAAAGTCGAAAAACCTAAAAATCAACAAAAACACTGGAATTCCGTTGAAAAGTTATTGATATTAGTTGAAAAGTTATTGGATTATTATTGGATTTATTATTGAATTTTATTGTTAACTTAGATATCTATTAAAGAGCTAAGTTTAGGTATCGAATTAGTTAACTCATACTTTTCTAGAGGGAGTGTTAAAATTATGCTATTTATAGCACTATTTTATAGGCCCACTAGTTGCCTAGTTGCGTTGTTGCAACGTTGGTTGCGAGGCGTTGCCTGCAGCGTTGTTGGCCGTGGCCAGCAGCTTTGGCTGTGACCTGCGTTCCTGCACACAACCAACCCACAGGCTTGTATGACTAAGCCGACTAGGCTACCCTATAGGGAAGCTAAAATCGACTGTAACTAGGGAACTAGTAGTCGTATAAAAGGCTGACTTATACTGTTTGAATCCTTGATTTTTTCTGGATTTAATGATGTATTTTATTTATAGGGTTACTTATTAGATTGCTTAGTTAGTGCACGTGGGTAGCTAGATTATATGGTTGTGAGTCGATTTTTTACTTTTCACATACAAATAAATTTTGCGGAAAATAAAAAATAGCTCCTAAGGCCCGGCTAGTGACCCCCTTCTGTCGATATGGTCGGTAGGTCTATGAGGGGACTCAGAAAATCCTCTCATTGCTCGTCAGATCGTTCGTCTAGCTGAAATCTACTATATTCAACTATCAAAGCTCTATATCTTGAAGAATCGTCGTATTATAGTGAATTTAGAAGCCGCCGCGTTAGAATCTACTAGGGAGGTCTTCCTATCCCTCTAGTACAGATTCCCTTCCATTTTCAATAGGTAGATATACTTACACTATTTAACTTTTACCTATAATATAGACCTAGTATATAAGCCTAATACCTAGATACCCTTTCCTAGAGGGAGTAGGACTAGACTAGATTACCTCTAAGGATAGGGTATATCCTATAACCTATTATAATTATATAACTCTTACTATTACCTAAGGAGCAGAGGGATAATACTAACCTAGCGCTACACTATATATAAGTGTTACCACTACTAGTAGGGGAGGTTCTTTTTACTACTAAGTACCTTTAGTCCCTATAGGATTAGGCTATTATATTAGACCTAATATATAGTATCTAATTAAGGACTATCTAGAAAGGGGGTTAAAGGTTTCCCCTAGAGGCGCTAATAAGGGAATAGGTTATAGATTATTCTATAAGTACACATAGAGCGCTTTAGTTTAGGGGCTATATATAGATTCTAGCTTAGGAGCTGCTTATAATAACCCTTATATAATAATGCCATAATTCGCTAGTGGCAGGGCACCTAGGTTATAACACTATATTTTAATTATTATAATAATAATTCTATTAGGATAGGATATTATAGGATATTACTTAGTTTATTTATAACTATTATTATTTTAGTAGTTATAAGAGTTAGTAATAGCGCTAGGGTTTACTAAAGCCTTTACCTATCCCTAATTAGTTCTAGTCTTAGATCTCTATTAACTTTATAATAAACTTACTAGTAGTGTCCCTAGAGAGGCTATAGTATCTTATAGTTATTATAGATAGACTCTTAAAGTTTATATAGTTAGAAGCTATAACCTCTATTAGGGCTAAGGAGTATATAGAGCGGTTTAAAATAGTCTAGTAGAGGTTTTAGGGTTTTCCCTAGTTTATTATTATAGATTAAGGGTTAGACTAGTTAGGAAAATTTTAGATAATATTATACTCCCTTATAGGAATAGACTAGTTACTCTCTATATCTCACTACCTATAGACTAATAGTGGTATAGAGCAGGCAAACTAAGAAGTTTAGGTAATATTATATATTATAGTTTCCTTTTTATAGTTTAATTAGCTAGAGTACTTAGCTGCTTATTAGCTTATAATTAATAACAGGCCCTCTTCTATAATAGGAGTTAGTCTAAATAAGTTACTTTATAGCTATAATTTAGAACCTATTTAGACATAACTAGACTAGTTAGTATCTATAATAATACCTAAGGGATAAGCTATATAGTTCCTTAAGCACCTATAAGAGGGTACTTAACTAGCATAGGCTATAATAGCCTATACTTAATAAAGATAGTAGGACGCTATATTAGCTTCCTAATAGCTAGTAGAATAGTTCTAGGTAGGGGATAAAGTGTAGCTTTTACTAAAGAATATTAAGATAAACCGCCCCTTATAGAAACTTAATTAGGTTATAGTAAAATACATAGTCTTAGAAGTGCTAATACTACTAATAGTATAGTTAGATATCCCTAGGGGTATTTATCTAGTCTTCCACATAGACCTTATTAAATAAGCTATAGAGAACCCTCTTCCTAGCTAGAGGCTTTAGGACTCTTACCTAGGGCTAGAATAGGTCCTAATAGAGAATAATAATAAACTTATTAAGGAGTACTAGGTAGAATAGATTCTAGTAGTATAGAATACCCTAGGTTAGGGGAGGAGATATAATATACTAGTAAAATAGGTAGGATATATTTAGCTAATATAGGAGCTATTAGAAAGTATAGTATAGATATAAGCCCTTAATAAGTTTAAGGTAAGGTAAGGAGATATATAATATAATAATAGACTAAATTAATTATAAACTACTTATACTTCTATAGAGACTTCTAATAATATATAAGGCATACCTAGTCTATGTCCTATTAACTTATAATAACTACTAGGGTAAACTTAATACTCTCTACCTATTATAATAAATATATTACTTAAGCCCCTAACTAAATTATTATTATAGTTAAGGGGGATAGTAGCTAGCGTTACTATAGGTGTAATAGGGGTATAGGTAGTGTTATAATAGGGGGGATAGATATTTCTATAGTTCTAGATAGTGTAGGTAGAATAATAATTAGTAAGTATAAAGGTTAACCTATCTCTAGGTTAGCCTTTAGTAGGGGATAAGTAAAGAATAGGGTCTAGCGCTAGGGGGCGCCTACTAGTTAGGGTATATTAGATATAATAGTTAATAGGCCCTAGGTTAGGGCTAAGTTAGGAGTGTTTATAGTAATAATAAGAAGGTAAGTTATCTTTATACTTAATATATTATTAACCACTATAGTAATAGGGAGAAAGAGCTTTAAGGAGGAGAGTGGATTAGTTATAGTATTCCTAATATATAGTATTTAGACTACCTATAATCTACTAGTTCTACTAGAGTAGAATACCTATAACTTACTATATAGACCCTACTATGCCATGGCTACTTATAGGGCTGCTATAGCTAAAAGGAATAATCTTAAGTTTATTTAGGGCTATAGTAGGGGAGGTAGAAGAAGGGGGTGCCCTAAGGGTAGAATAAATAGGAGCTAGGTTAAACTAGGCCTAGTCTAGAAGGGCTTTCTATTAACTTATAAGGGCATAGAAGCCTTAGGTGTAAGAACCCAGAAGGTGTGCTGAATTCCCCAATAGACCAAAAGATCCGCCAATGCTAGCCGTCGCTAACATTGCACCTTACAATTGATTATGAGGCCTATGCGGTCGGTCCCTTTCGCTAGGGCCACGCACACAGCGCCTCACATTAGGATAGCACTAGTATCTATCTCTTAGTTTCTACTATCTTTAGGATACTAGGCTAGATAATATAGTTACCTACCTTAATTATAGCCTTAAGATCCTTTAAGTAATATTAAAGTTAAGGGTCTATAGATAAATACCTTATTATCTAAATATAGGTTATATAGTTTTGCTAATATAGGAGATAGGAGGTGCTACTAGGGGGAGGACTATAGTTTAGGATACCTATAGTAAGGGATTTCTTAATATATAGCCTATAGGGCTACTACACTGCTTATAGAGTAGTATGCTCCTTATTATCTAAGTTTCCTTCTATAAGGAACTTACTAATAGACTAATTTATAGGCATAGAGGGAATAGCTAGGATATAAGGAGGATAGTGACTAGAGTTACTATAATAGTTACTACTATAGTTAGCTATATTTAATAAGGGTATAATATAGGGATAATAGGTAAATAAAGTGTTATTTAGAGGGGTGTAATAGGAAGGTATAATAGGGTTTATAATATCTTAGAGAATTTTCTATATAGGGGAAAGTAAAAGTTATAATAAAATAAATAGTAGATAGAAAGTAGGGGCGGGGCTAGGGTTAATATAATAACAATGCGGGGCTTAATAACTGTGTTACGGGCCTAGCCCACGCCTAGGACTAAAATAAAATAATAGGATAGAAGGTTTAAGATAGGGCTAGGGTTAATATAATAATAACACGGGGTGTAGTAACCACGTTACGCGCCTAGTCTAGTCCTAGGATTAAAATAATAGGCTTACACAATGTATTAAAGAGGAGGAGTAAGGGTATATATAAGGGCTTAGGCTTTGCCTAAGTATTCTCTAGGGTGCATATATATTACGTATGCGTAGGGATAGATAGTCCTAAGTATCTGCTAAAGTGCACACGTGTTACATATATATAGGGGTAAATCCTAAGGGCCCTAAGTCTAGAATATATATATGCTATATATGTGAAGGCATAGGGAAGAGGATAAGTGTAAGGTAGTTAGGGGGTTATAAGAGCCCTAGTGAGGATAGGTTTCCTACCTTCCTCTTCTCTTTCCCTAAGTTTCTTAATACTATACCGACGCCCTATCGCAGTCGCCTAGGGGCCAGTCCATAACATCTATAGTATTTTACCCCTAAACTAATAGGTAGACTAAGAGAACTAACTAGGTACTAGAGCACTACCTATAATACTTTACTTCTAAAAACTAGTAAATATAGCCTAAGCTACTCCTAGTTATATAATTTACCTATAATAATATTGTTGGAACAAGCATGATGTGAGGCCCCTCACAACATGACCCACGCGCATGCGTGCACCGCAGCGCCAGAGCACCGCGGCGCCTAACACCAGAAGAAAGGGCTAGGTCCACGTAATATTAGCAAGCCACTAGCTATAAACCAGTAACTCGCACACATATTATACTTAGACCTAGTAAGCTTTAGTTAATATATAAGTATACCCTATATCCTTTTACCTAGCTACCTTTATCCTTATAATTCTAAAGCTTCTACCACTAGCTACCTAAGAGTAATATAGGGCTAAGAACCACCTAATTAACCTAAGTAATATTAGATAATAACTAAAGTTAATTAAATAAGGGTAGTATTACTACTAAAGACACACTATATTCTATAGGAACTAGGACTAAACCTAGACCCTCTAATATTAGGGCTAATACTATAGTGATAAATAAGTAAATTACTTAGCTTAAGAAACTTAAAGAACTATAGGAATAAGAGTAAGAGCTTATTAATCTTCTATAGCTAGGTAGAGGGAAAGAGAAGATAAAAAGGTAGTAAAGATCTAGTTCCTCCTCTAGTAATAGCCACTAGGAGGTTAAAGTTAGGAATATTACTAATCTCTAATACCCTATAAACCTATAGAAGTATAAAATATAGATAAATAATCTAAACTATACCTTTAATAGGGCAAAGTAAAAGTATTAGTGTAATTACTAAAAAATCCTCTTTATACTTAACTATATATATAGTAATTATAGGGTAAGATAGGACTAATACCTTAATAAATAAATAGCTAATAACTAAAGCAATCTTAAAGATAACTAGGATGCATTTAAGACCTAGACTCTTACACTACTCTAAGATACTACTAACCGCAATACCTAAATAGCTATGTAGCTAGAGAATATAAAGTAACATAAGGGCTAGAGTCCTATTAAATTTAGTATCTACCTAGATTTACTAGAGAAACACCTAGAAAGAGCCACTAAAAAGTTATAAGCTCTTATATTCTTTATAAAACTACTCCCTAACCTATAAGACTAGATTAACCTATATACCTCTATTATAAGAAAGGCATAAGAGGAGGTTATATAACTTACTTAGTAACTCTAGGAGGCTATACTAAAGAGCAAGCAAAAGTCTAAGCATTTAGAAGATAAGGGCCTAAATAAGGCTCCCTAATATTATAGATATAACTTCCTATAAGGCAGAAGGTCTAATAAAGATTAGAAGGATAAGGACTAAGAGAAGTCTCCCACTACCTACCTAAATAACCGCAAACCTAGGTATAAAAGGCAGTGTTTTAACTATAATAGTATAGAGCACCTTATAAATAGATATAATAAGCTAAAGAAGGAGCAATAAGACCTAGAAAACTCCCTAAGGCAGAAGTAGATACCCTTACCTCTACCTTAAACACTAAGGTACTAATAGGGTGTTAATTTTACACACTAGTTACTATTTATAGGTATATAGATATTAAAACAGTGGTGGATCTTAATAGTTACGCTGAGATTAATATTATTAGTGCTAAATTTACATAAGCCTATAAACTTAACTAAGCTAAGGCTATAGCACCTATTATTAAGGTAGTGGGGGCCCTTATAGTTCCCTAATATAGTGTCTATAAGGTCCCTATTATAATTAAAGACTTAAGAGGAGAAGAAAAGGACCTTAAGCTACTATATATAGCTATTAATAGGGACCTAAGAACTAAGGGAAGCCCTATATTAATTAGGATGTATATACTTACTAAGGAATATGTCTACCTTTACTTATACTTATAAGAGTAGTGGTTTAAGAAAAGAAGAAAGGCCTTTTTACTTATAACTCCCTGCAAATTCGCAAAGGTTATATATAATAAGACTATTATATATGCTATTAATAGGGTTATAGAAGATAAGTTTATTGCCCTTAGAGATAAAGAAGAGGTGAAGGTATATAGAACTATTAAAGATATCCCCTAGGAACTACATAAGTTTAAAGATATATTTATATTAGACAAGGTAGGAAGCTTACCTTTAAGAAAGACTACTAATCACGCGATTAATCTAATACTAGGGGCTACACCTCTATATAGACTAATTTACCCCCTTTTCTAAGGCGAATTAAAGGAACTTTATAAGTATATTAATAAGAACCTATAGAAGGGCCGGATAAGACTATTAAAGAGCCCTATAGGCATGCCTATCCTATTTATACTAAAGAAAGATAGTACACTCTAATTATACGTGGATTACTAGGGTCTTAATAGGGTAATATAGAAGAATTACTATACTCTCCCCCTAATTTTAGAGATCCTAGACTAGTGCTAAGGAGCTTACTTCTTCTTAAAAATTAATATTAAGGATACTTATTATAGAATCTAGATTAAAGGGGGTAACGAATAGAAGACCGCGTTCCACACGCGTTATAGGCACTATAAATATCTTATAATGCCTTTTAGGTTAACGAATACCCTAGCTATGTTCTAGAACTATATCCACAAAGCGCTTTATAGGCTAGTTAATACTATTTATATAGTATATCTAGATAATATCCTAATCTTTTTAAAAATATAAGAGGAGCACACTATATATATTAAAGAAGTCCTAGGGCATATAAGAGAGGTGGAATTATATATAAAACCCTCTAAATACAAATTCTACTAGGAGTTAGTAGAGTTCCTAGGGTTTATCCTCTCTATTAATAGGATCTTAATAGATACCCGCTAAGTTACTACTATCTAGGATTAGAAGGAACCTATAAGCTTTAAGGATATATAATCCTTCCTAGGGTTCTATAACTTTTACTAATAGTTTATCTATAGATACTTAGGGATTATAGCACCGCTGCATATATTAATAAAGGGTAGTTAGAATAGTATCTAGACTAGGAGGTTTATATTTAGGGTAAGAGAATAGGTAGTGTTTTACTAGCTAAAAGATGCCTTTTAGTGGGCTCCTCTGCTCTATTATTATAACCTAAGTTAACCAGTGTGTATTAAGATAGATACCTTAATCTTTATAATAGTAGGAATCTTATTATAATAAGATAATAAAGGCCGCTAGCACTCTATAGCCTTTTAGTTAAGGAAGTTTACTAACACTAAACAAAACTATAGTATACCTAACTAAGAGCTACTTACTATAGTTAAGTTATTTAAACACTAGTAATATTATATTAAAGGTATAGAGACCCTAGTAGAAGTCCTATTAGACTACTATAACCTATAGACCTTTATAAAGTAATAGAAGCTAAATAGAAGATAAGCTAGATAGTGTATATTCTTATACCTACTAAATTTTATAATTAAGTATAGACTAGGGAAAAGCAACCCTATAGATATGCTATTAAGAAGGTCTAATTATAAGAGTAAACCCCTAATAAATAGGGCACTTTTACTAGAACTTAAGAAAAAGTTAGTAGCTACTAAAGAAGTAGTAAAAGAAGAGATACTAATATATTAAAGAAGATATAGTAAAATGCCTTTAGGGGAGGAAAATACCCTAGTCTTTATAGAGAGGTATAGTAAGATACCTTTAGGGGAGGAAAATACCCTAGCCCCTATAGTAAAGGCTAGAGTAGCTATATTAAGAGGCTAGTTAGCTACTATAGATCCGGTAAAAGATTAGCTAAATAAAGGTAATTTCTAGGAGAAGGTAGCATGTGTCTAGGATGCTAGTATAGTATAAGAGATCTAGGGGGCTATTATATTACTAGATCCCTACTAATCTAGCCTAAATAAACTATTAGTATAGCTGCTATAGAAGGCCTAAAGCTAAGATCTAGACCTATAAAGGTAGAGTAAAGAGATTAATTCCCTAGAGAGAGGGAAAGCTAGTCTATAGTTACATAGCGCAAGGGGTCTCCTAATATATAAAGACTAGGTAGTTATTCCCTAAGAGCCTACCTTATAATAGGAGCTTCTATAGCTATACTATAATAATCCGCTAGTGGGTTACTTTAGGACTAAGTAAATACTTAAGCTATTAAAGCGCCACTTTTAGTGGCTAGCTATAAATAAGTCTGTGTTAGACTACGTTATAAGCTACGGGATATATTAGTAAATAGTTATAAGAAGGCATTGCCTATATAGGAGCCTTAAATTACTACTAATACTAGAGTAACTATAGGTAGAAATCTTAATAGACTTTATTATAGGATTGCCTATTATATAAGTAGGCAAATAAGAAACTAATATAATCCTAGTAATTATAGACTAATACACTAAGTACTCTATCTTCCTACCTATAATAACTATAATTAATATAGCTAAGTTAGTGGAACTTTTCTATAAGGAAATTAAGCTATAATTTAGGCTACTAAAGGGCATTATATCTAATAGAGGATCTATTTTTATAAGCTAATTCTGGTTAGACCTATGTTACCTATTATGTATAAAACACAGGCTTTCTATAGTATTTCACCCCTAAACTAATAGGTAGACTAAGAGGACTAACTAGGTACTAGAGCACTACCTATAATGCTTCGCTTCTAAAAACCAGTAGATATAGCCTAAGCTACTCCTAGTTATATAATTTGCCTATAATAATATAGTAAATAGAATTATAGGCTATTTACTAAACTATATACTTATAGGGTACTTACTAGAGTTTTAGCTAGCTCTTAGGGATAAGGTTATAGAAGGGGAGGTACTAGAGGCTTATGCTTATATTATAAAGTTATATAAAGCTAGGGAGTAACTAAAGTAAAACTAGGTAAAAGCCACTAAATCCTAGGTAAAGTACTATAATAAATATTACTAACTGCTTACTCTTAAAAGAGGTAACCTAGTACTACTATTAGTAAAGAATATATAGCTTAAGGAAGTAAAATAGAAGCTAACCCCTAGGTTTATTAGACTATTTTAGGTACTTAATATTATTAGTAAGTAAGTATATTAGCTTATACTACTAGAAAAATATAGTAGGTTATATAATGTATTTTATATTAGCCTGCTAGAGCCTTAGACCTATTATAAGAACGCAGATAAAGAAAAAATACTAATACCTAACCTTAAGGATAAAGATAATAAATATAAAGTTAAGGAGGTTAAGGAATATAGAAAGACCTATAAAGGCAATAAATACCTAGTAAAGTAGAAGGGTTAGCTAAGTAAATATAACTAGTAGGTTCCTATTAAAGATATAGAAGGAGCTTAGTGTGTGATTTAGGTATTCTACTAGAATAAGTTAAGGGAAAAGGATAGTAATATATAAGTAAGTTATAGGTAAAAGAGTATAAAGTTCCTATAAGAAAGGCATAGCCTTACTAGCCGCTATAATATACCTAATAAAAGAAAATAACTAAACTATATATAAAAAATAAAAGAAAAAAATATAAAGGAATAAAATAAAAGAAACTATCTATAGCTTTAGGAGAGTTAATAGAAATCCCTCTATAGTTACCCCCTTATAGCTAAAGACTTAGCCCCTATAGACCATATACTTAGCGTTATTCTTATCCGCCGTGACTGCCTCCCTTATTCTATAATAAAAATAATGTAATGCTATTCCCTAGGTAATAAATCCCGGATTGCTTAGCTATAGCTACAAAACCATTACTGTATTCTATATAGCAAGGAGTTACAGATAGTTAGCCTACTAAAATATTAGCAAATAGATAGTAAAATAGGGCTAAGATATAACCTACTATCCCTAGGACTAGAGCTAGGTTTATAATAATTATAAGGGTTTAACAGGAGACTATATACTACTAGTATATAATTAAAGCATTCTACCTAGATATATTAGCAAAGAACTAGTAAAAAGGGAAGAAATATATAGACCTAGCGGACCTTAGCGGCCCCTATTAACCTAAACGTAACGTGATGCGTTATGTTAGTATGGTTAAAGCCCTATATAAGCTAAAGATAATAGGTAGTAAAACGCTACTAAGTTGCCTCTAAGAATATAAGGTCTTTAGGATTATCCTTATCCTTATTACTAAGTGCCTCTATTAGGATATTTACCTAATCTAGTACTTTTAATAAGTTAAGGAAGTTACTATATATAGTGGCTATAGACTATATAATTATTAGTAAATAGAAACTAAAGAGTAAAGGAAAAGCAAGATACTTATAGCCTTATAGCTATCCCCGCGCGCATAACACTAAATATAGCGCTTTAACTGCTTTGTCTTTAACTAACCTATATATAGGTTAGCAATAAATTAATAATTAATCTAGGGAAGTTTAGGGGTAGATAGGGGGCTCTTTTTATGTTCAGCGTATCTAGTACGTAAATAATATATACACAAGCAATTATAGAGTAGAATTATAGGCGTGCTTATAGTGATATATTAGTGATTAATAATGGATGGATAATAGTGTTATAAAAGAAGTGATAATTTAGCTAATAATGCGGAAATAAAAATAGAATAATATAGTAGAGAGTTAGAGGTGAATTTATGCTAAAGCGCTAACTATTATTTATTATTATGGATTATTATTTGTTATTATTTTAATGCGACTACTAGTTAGCAAATAGTTATAAAATATAGGGTAAAAGCTATTTAGGAGCCTGGCGATAAGGGGGGGGATAATTATGAGGCCCCTTATAACATAACCCACGCGTATATATGCACCGCAGCGCTAGAGCACCGCGGCGCCTAACACTAGAAGGAAGGGCTAGGTCTACGTAATATTAGCAAGCCGCTAGCTATAAACCAGCGACTCGCACACATATTACACTTAGACCTAGCAAGCTTCAGTTAATATATAAGTGCACCCTATATCCTTTTGCCTAGCTACCTTTATCCTTACACATGATATTAATCGCGCTTGGCAGCCGCAATTCCCTTTGGCTGAAGGTCGGCCCGACCGGAAGAAGGTCGGCTGCTGCGCGTGTATACGTGCGTATGCGCGTGCCTCCCTTCCTGCCTACGGGCAGGCCTGCGATAGGTCAGGGCCCGGGTCACGTGACCCACCCACATCACGTGACCCACACAGCTACAGCTGCCTTTTTCCCTCTCACAGAAGCCCTCTCTTTTCTAGCTTCCTTTAATAGAACACATAGCTTATAATAGATTATTTAATTAATACTATTATAAGCGCGCCTAATTAATAACTAGCCATTATTATACCTAGTGATTCTAACACTAATCAGTGGTTAACTTCACAACCACTTTTGTTTATAAATACCTATTATCTTTTAAAGATACCATAGATTAGCTAGGTTCTATCTAGAAGAGACCTTTATAGAAGCAGCGTAATTTAGCTAGCCTATTAAGGTAATAAGAGCAGCTTTATTATTTAAGATCCCTAATTATACTAAGGAAGAAGCTAACTCTAGCTAGCCTATTAAGGTAATAAGAGCAGCTAGAAGAAGCTAAAGCCTAAACTAAGAAGAAGAGTTTAACTCTAGCAGCTAAGCTATCCTATTGTTCTTTAACTTGGTATATTCTATTACGCGCGAAGCTAATCGCCAGAGCTTGCGATCCTTCTTATCTCTTTTTCCCTAATCCCTTTATTATTACTTCCCTTATTCTATCTCCTCTAATGCTATAAGTTATAATAGTTAATAAGAAGGAATAACTATAAAACCTAATAAGTTATAATAGCTCTTAAGCAGATCCCTTAGAAGCCCTAGAATTCACTATCCCCTTCCTCTATATCCTATAGTAACTATATTAGTATATTATAGAAGAAACACTCACTAGGGTAGATAAATTTAATATTAAGGATAATAATACACCTAAGATATAAGTAGCCTATATCCTCTCTTAGGTTAAGGACTATATAATATAAAAGGCATATAGGAGATTACTCTTTATAGAATTCACTTAAGATTTTAACCTATAGACCTATAGTAACTTTCTTAAGACCCTAGTTATAGTCCTAAGGCACTTATAGGACTATCTTATTAACTCTAGAATCTATATAATAATTAACTAGAATATAAATATAGTAATAAACCTCTAAGAAGTCCTTAACTAATAGGAATTCCGCTTCTAGTTATAAGAAGAAGTAAAGGATGCCTAGAAGAAGTATAATAACTTCTAGAAGAATATAATTAAGAATAGTAACTTCCTTAATAACCTCTATAAGGATAATAACCTCTAGGACTAATAGAGTATAAGGACTACTTATTCCTCCTACTAACCTTTATAACCTCTATAAGAAGCAGCATTAGTAACTCTTCCCTAAGAATAGAACCCTTAGCCCCTTCCTTAATTACCTTAAGCCCTATAAGCCTTTCCTTATTATCCCTAAGAACCTATATTTACCTAGTAAAGAACCTCTACTCCCTAATAATAAGCCCTTCCTATTTACTAAAGAATAATATATAAACCTACTAATAATCCTCCCTTTAAGCCTCTATAACTAATAGTAAAGTAGATCTTAGACCTTATTAAGATATATATATCTAAGCAGTAATATAGCGCTAATAACTATAATATACTTAAACTAAAGCTCTAAATCTTTAGGTAAAAGTATAAGCTTCTAGATATTAAACTAGAATAAGCTAGGTATATATTTAAAGTAATATTAAAAGGAAAAGCTTATTAGTACTACTTAGACTACCTCTCTAAACCTAGTAACCCTTAGGACCTTACTACCCTAGTAAGAAGAATAAAGGAGAGGTTTAAGACTAAAGATATAAGGTAGAAGTATCTCCTTAAATAGCATAACACTTTACTCTAGAAGACTATTAATAAAAACCCTAATAAATTAAAGATAGAATACTTTAAGAAGCTTATTAAGAGGCTATTAATATTACAGTAAGCTATTCCTAACATAGGTTAATTAGAAAGAGCCCTTAGGAACTAGATTATAACCGCTTATAATAGGATTCCTAAGTATAGAGGGTGCCTTACTAACCCTCTAGATAGCCTCTAATAATTCTATAAGCGTGTATATATAATAATCTAGCTTATTATAGAGGAATCCGGTGGTTAATATTAATTCCCTGCTAATACCTAGACTCCTAATGCCTTCTAGACTAATAGAAGGTATAATAGTAAGGGCAAAGAGTTATAATACCCTCTATAAAGGTAGAAAGGTAGAAGAGGCCCTCCCTATATAAAGAAATATTATATATATAGTAAAGAGGGATACTAGTTAATAAAGTATCCTAAGGAAGAGCATAAGAAGGCATACTAGTAATATAAGAACTATTACCTAGTAGATACCTTATTATCCTTACTAGCTTTATATAATACCTTTCTTACCTAGTATAAAGGTACCCTAATAGAAGATCCTACTCCTTATCCCTCTAAAGTTAATAAGGTTACCTAGTATATAATAAGCCTTAGATTTAACACTAAGCTAGAGGGAGAGGAGGAAGAAAGGGTACCTATAAGCTTCTTTACCTATAGTATAACCCTTAATAGTTAGAAGATAGTTAAAGTCCTTATAAATTAAGCTATAATACATAGACTAAGTAAGAAGAACCTATTTAATAATAGGAACGCTGCTAGGCCTCCTTACCTATTCCTACTTAAAGACTATTACTTATCTAAGGCCTTCTAAGGTATTATACTAGATACTAGAGCGGCATAGTTCTCTATAGCAGGCTAATCTTAAGTCACAGCACTATAGAAGATAATACTAAAGATTTATCTTAACACTATAAGGGCAGGTAAAGTAGTTATTATATTTAGTAGAGGCTAGCTAATTATATTACTTAGAATAATTAACATGCCTATACCCTTTAGTAATATTACTTTTTATATAATACTAATAAATACTCCCTTCCTACTTTACCTTAATAATATAGGCTAATTAAGTATTAACTTTATTAGCACTAAGAACGTCCTTTAGTAAGGGAATATTAAGGTGCCCCTAGTATATAAATAGGGCTATATATAGATACTACTAATATAAGATAAGAAGGCAGTAGCGTGGAATTATTTAACTAAGATTAAATTATAGCGGTTATATTACCACTTTAGTTATCCTTTAGTATGCTAACTCTATAATCTCCTAAGTAATATAGGGCATAAGATTACCTTTAAAGCTATTAAGGCAATATTAAAGGTATGCTACTAGTGCTAGATAAATACTAATAGCCCCTATTACTTTAAATTTACCCTTAAGGATAAGTATGCCTTTAACTTTAAAGTAATAGTTAATATTATATACCTTAATAGTAACTACCTAATGCTCCACGTAGTAGATATAGCTATAGTATTCTATATAGTAAGATTCCTTCCTAATATCTTAGCTAAAATAACTTAGGAAGCCCTTAGAATATGCTAGATTAATATATACTAAGGACCTCCTAATTAGATTATTACTAATACTAGTATAAACTTTTATAGCGAAGAATTTCACTAATTCGCGGTATTAATATTAATCTCTATTAAAGAGGTCCTAATTAAGGCATATTATAGCATTAGAAAAGTTAAGAGATATTATAGGCCGCTCTAAAGAGCCTATAATATTATCTAAAGAGAATACCTAATAACCCTAGAACCTATTACCCTATAGATAGCTATAAAAGCCCTTAATAATACTATAGGTTTAAATAGCCTTATTCTAACCCTCCTTATCTTTAGTGCCTACCCCTATATATTAAGTAACTCTCCTCTATTACTAGAGATCTTATAATATATTATTACTATATAAAAGGTAATAAAGGAAGTTAAGCACCTCTATATAATCTAGAAAGTTAGTAAAGCCCTTATAGTAAGGAATAGTCTAGATATAAGTAAGACCCTTAACCTCCTACTTAGATTACTAGTCTAAGTTTAGCGTAAAGGTAAAGGGTAGTAAGGCCTATATAACCTCCTCTTTATTAATAAAGAGACCTATACCCTTAACCTCCTATAAGGCCTAAAGGCCTTCTACTTAACTTCTATTAGGCCTTATTATAAGGACCCTAATATAGAAGCCCTCCTACCTTAGGAGGGTAGAGAAGAGGGAGAGGCTTAAACTAGGCTACCTAGTAAGACCCTAGAGATCCTACTAAAGAGATACCTAGGTAGACCCTAAAAGAACCCTCTAGTAATTATTAATAAGACTAATATATTTATCTTAGCTAAGGAGGAAGCTAACCTTAACCTTATAATTTAATTATATAAGGAAGGTATTATTATAACCCCTGGCGTACTATTTAAGCTCTCTATAAAGACTAAGATTAATACACTAATTAATTAGGGTATATTTAAATTTATTACCTATAATAAGAGAGAGTATAGTAGCGTGTGAATCTTTAATTCGCGAATTATTAATAAGGTAAAAGGCAAGATAGGCTAGCTATATAAGAAATTAAGGCTTATAGTATAAGGCTTTAGAGATAAGGCAAAATAAGTAATCTTAATATAGGCTCTAATAATCTAATAAGCTAGTTAACGCCTTATTCTTATAATAGCACCTTCCCTCTTAACAAAGGGATTTATCCTGTGGATTCGTAATATTACCTAGGTATATATCTAATTAACCACGTAATTAAACAGGGTAATCCTCGCATAGCTTCTAACCTAAATCCATAACTAATACCCTAAAGGAATAATTATAAGGGTAATTAAACTACTCTACGGCATCGCGGAGGCTAGAACACACTAGTGGGTTATATACTATAGGCACTATAGAGAGAAGCTCTAGATAGAGACTTCTATATATAATCTATGCCTATTAGTAACTATAGAAGATAGCCTAGAATTTGCATGTGTGGGCATATAGACTAATAATACTCTTAGGCTATTAGATAAGGAGTTCTCTAAGAAAGAAGAGAGAGAATTAACTATAGCGGCTTTTATAGTAAAGCTAAAGCAATTCCTCCTTAAGAACAATTCCCTAACCTTTAATAGGGGAATTATTAAATTAGCAGCTAGCGCGGCTATTTTGCTTTAATAAAAAGGCTAAAGCAGTAAGCTTAATTTAATCCTACTTATAGATTTAAAGCAGAAGTATATTAAATAAAGGGCTTAAGGTGCCTATATTGCCTTAATCTACTAACTAGAAGCCTACTATAATCTATCTATTACCGCTTAACACTAAGAACTAATAATTAAGAATATTAAAGCCCTTAATTACTAGATCTAATAGCAGATAGATTACCCTAATTAAGGCCTAATATTTATTCTAATTAACCTTACTAAAGCGAAGCTATATATATTTATAGATAGGTTATTTATAAATAATTAGGACCTTACCTTATAGCTTAGTTATATACTAATCCTTACTAATAAAGACTATAAGGATAGTAAGTTTATAATTAAAGGTAATATTATACACTTTAGCTTAATAAAGAGTAAGAGAGTTACACAAAGTGTGCTTGCCTCTAAGGTCTATAGTATAGTTACTAGCGTTAATATAGCATATATAATAGCCACCACCCTTTATATACTTATAGACTAATTAAATCTCCCTACTATACTAGTTATAGTGTATATAGATTTATACTCCCTTTATAAGTGCCTTATTAAGCTTAGTATAATAAAGGAGAAGCGCCTAATAATTAATATTATAGCCCTATAATAATTATATAAACACCGCAAGCTCTATAAGATCTATTAGATTAATAGAGTAGATAACCTAGCTAATACCTTTATAAAGGCATTACTAAATAAGGCCCTAGAGTAGTTTATCTCTAGTAACTAGATAATAATCTAGATAGAAGGGTAGGTAACCTATATAGAGGATAGCCCCTATAAATAGTAGTAGGAGGGTAACCTATAAGGAGGATAGCCCTATAGGTAGTAGTATTAAGGGACTATTAACCCCTATACTATAGGGAGAAGTAATCTTCCCTAGTATTAGGGGATTATTAACCCCTATACTATAGGAGAATATAGATCCTACCCTCTTAGGGATAGTAGAGGAAATTAGAGAAGAAGTAATACTCTAGGGGGAGTAGGAGAAGGAGGGGGAAGAGAAGCTATATAGCTCCTTCTCTAATCTCTAGGGAGAGCCTCTAGTAATTCTATAACTCTATATAATCTATATAGAGTATAGAGCTATAAGAGAGGTCCTTCTTTAGATTTATAAGATACCTATACTTTACTTTAGTAGGGATAGAAAGGTAGATATAGGAGATAATAGGGTTAAGGAGAGGGGTAAAGGGGAGGAAAAGAGGTAATAGGATAAGAGAGTTACTATATAGATATTATTAATAATATTAGGAAGGGAAAGGGATTTAGGAAGAGGCCTGCTTACCCTCTTAGTAGGAGGTTAAAGATAGATTATTACTTTCCTTTATTATTACCTACTATAGGCATATACTGCTTCCCCTTCCTTTCCTTTATTAGTCCCCTTTATTAGGGGATTATAACCCCTTCTATTATTATCTATTACTTTATTAGCAATTAATATTATATATTAATAATTATATTAAAAAGAGAGTTCCTAGTATTAGAATAAGCATAATATTAATTGCGCTTAGTAGCTATAATTCCCTTTAGCTAAAGGTTAGCCTAACTAGAAGAAGGTCGGCTGCTATGTGTGTGTGCGTGCGTATGCGCGTGCCTCCCTTCCTACCTATAGGCAGGCCTGCGATAGGGCAGGGCCCGGGTTACGTGACCCACCCACATTACGTGACCCACATAGCTATAGCTGCCTTTTTCCCTCTCACAGGAGCCCTCTCTTTTCTAGCTTCCTTTGATAGAATATATAGCTTATAATAGATTATTTAATTAATACTATCACGAGCGCGCCTAATTAATAACTGGCCATTATCATACCTGGTGATTCCAACAAATATAGTAAATAGAACTATAAGCTACTTACCTAACTATATATTTATAGGGTACTTACTAGAGTTTTAGCTAGCCCTTAGGGATAAGGTTATAAAAGGGAAGGTACTAGAGGCTTATACTTATATTATAAAGTTATATAAAGTTAAGGAGTAGCTAAAGTAAAACTAGGTAAAAGCTACTAAATCCTAGGTAAAGTACTATAATAAATATTACTAACTACTTACTCTTAAAAAAGGTAACCTAGTATTACTATTAGTAAAGAATATATAGCTTAAGGAAGTAAAATAGAAGCTAACCCCTAGGTTTATTAGACTATTTTAGGTACTTAATACTATTAGTAAGTAAGTATATTAGCTTATATTACTAGAAAAATATAGTAGGTTATATAATATATTCTATATTAGCCTACTAGAGCTATAGACTTATTATAAGAATATAGATAAAGAAAAAATACTAATACCTAATCTTAAGGATAAAGATAATAAATATAAAGTTAAGGAGGTTAAGGAATATAGAAAGACCTATAAAGGTAATAAATACCTAGTAAAGTAGAAGGGTTAGCTAAGTAAATATAACTAGTAGGTTCCTATTAAAGATATAAAAAGAGCTTAGTATATAATTTAGGTATTCTACTAGAATAAGTTAAGGGAAAAGAATAGTAATATATAAGTAAGTTATAGGTAAAAGAGTATAAAGTTCCTATAAGAAAGGTATAGCCTTACTAGCTACTATAATATGCCTAATAAAAGAAAATAACTAAACTATATATAAAAATAAAAGAAAAAATATAAAGGAATAAAATAAAGGAAACTATCTATAGCTTTAGGAGAGTTAATAGAAATCCCTCTATAGTTACCCCCTTATAGCTAAAGACTTAGCCCCTATAGACTATATACTAAGTGTTATTCTTATCTACTATAACTACCTCCTTTATTCTATAATAAAAATAATATAATACTATTCCCTAGGTAATAAATCCTAGATTACTTAGCCTTAGCTATAAAACTATTACTATATTCTATATAGTAAGGAGTTATAGATAGTTAGCCTACTAAAATATTAGTAAATAGATAGTAAAATAGGGCTAAGATATAACCTACTATCCCTAGGACTAGAGCTAGGTTTATAGTAACTATAAGGGTTTAATAGGAGACTATATACTACTAGTATATAATTAAAGTATCCTACCTAGATATATTAGTAAAAAACTAGTAAAAAGGGAAGAAATATATAGACCTAGCGGACCTTAGTGGCCCTTATTAACCTAAATATAATATAATATATTATATTAGTATAGTTAAAGCCCTATATAAGCTAAAGATAATAGGTAGTAAAACGCTACTAAGTTACCTCTAAGAATATAAGGTCTTTAGGATTATCCTTATTCTTATTACTAAGTGCCTCTATTAGGATATCTACCTAATCTAGTACCTTTAATAAGTTAAGGAAGTTACTATATATAGTAGCTATAGACTATATAATTATTAGTAAATAGAAACTAAAGAGTAAAGGAAAAGTAAGATACTTATAGCCTTATAACTATCCCTACGCGTATAACACTAAATATAGCGCTTTAACTGCTTTATCTTTAACTAACCTATATATAGGTTAGTAATAAATTAATAATTAATCTAGGGGAGTTTAGGGGTAGATAGGGGGCTTTTTTTATATTTAGTATATCTAGTATATAAGTAGTGTATATATAAGTAATTATAAAGAAGAATTATAGGAGCACTTATAGTAATATATTAGTAATTAATAATAGATAGATAATAGTGTTATAAAAAAGTAATAATTTAGCTAATAATATAGAAATAAAAATAGAATAATATAGTAGAGAGTTAGAGGTAAATTTATACTAAAGCGCTAACTATTATTTATTATTATAGATTATTATTTATTATTATTTTAATATAACTACTAGTTAGCGAATAGTTATAAAATATAGGGTAAAAGCTATTTAGGAGCCTAGTAATAAGGGGGGGGATAATTATAAGGCCCCTTATAACATAACCCACGCGTATACGTGCACCGTAGCGCCAGAGCACCGCGGCGCCTAACACTAGAAGGAAGGGCTAGGTCTATGTAATATTAGCAAGCCACTAGCTATAAACCAGCGACTTATATATATATTATACTTAGACCTAGCAAGCTTTAGTTAATATATAAGTGCACCCTATATCCTTTTGCCTAGCTACCTTTATCCTTATATTAGCACTATATAGAATAAATACCTATTTAATAGGTACTAATAACTCTAGAGTAAATACACTATATAAAGATATATTTATAGATTAATACCTACTCCTAGAGTATAAGTCTTCTTATCTAACTACCCTAGAGAATTCCTATATATTAGAGCTAGCTATTAATAATAAAGAAGCTATATTAAACTATAGCCTTATATAAGTAGAGGTATAGCTATAAATTACCTAAAAAAGATATAAACTTAAGTAGCTATAGAAAAATTTATAAAAAATAAATACCTCTCTCTAATTAGATAATACTAACTAAGGCTTTACTTCTACCCTATAAATCCCTCCTACTTAAGCCCCTATTCCTATTCCCTAGTTAGTACTAACTATACTAGGGCTATATAGATATAGTATAGTAAAGATATAGCTTAAGACTCCTATATATAAGGGGGATACCTATAAGAATCTATAGATATTCTTAGTAGATTTAAATATAGTTTTTACTATAGATTAGAATATATTTATAAATAATATAATAAAGGTTATATATACTAGTAACTACCTAGTAAATAAGATAAAGTAATAGTAGATATATTTTACTATTATAGATAGTTATATAGACTACTAGAGCTATACTTAGATAGAGTTTATTTAATAGTTAAAAACTAGAGAAATAAATAAAGATAGTTACTACCTAGAAGCTATAAGAATATTACTAACCCTTTAGTAAGGTAAGGACTAGTTATTATAAGTATTTATTAAGGTTTAGGGTAAGGTAGAAGTAGAATTACCTAAGCCTATACCTAAGCCTATAAGAATTACCTAGTTTATATAGTACCTAAATAGTACTATAAAGAAGTAGGTATTTAGCTAAGAATACCCTATAAGTTAGAACTATCTTATAGGCTAAGGAAAGAAGGTAAAAGTAATAATAAAAAAGGAAAAAAAGCCTTACTATAAAGGTAACTAAGGAGGTAACTAATAGAAGAGAAGGAATTACTTAGCTTTACTAGAAGGTAGGTTATAGGAAGGATACTATATAGAAATAGGGGGCTTACCTATTACCTATTTTAAGTATAAAAAACTAGGCTATCTCTTAACTAAGTGCCCTAAGCTAGACTATAGTATCTACTATAGAGGTAGCTATACTACTAACTAGCACTAAGGTAGTAGTAACTAAGCTAAGAGCTAGTTAAACCTAAATAAGGCCCTAATTAGTTTAGTATAACCCTAGGAAAACACTCTTAATATAATATAACTTAATAAGAATAGGTAATTAGACCTATAAATTTATATAAAAGTTAAGTTATAGTAAGATTACTACTAGGTAATAGTACTAATACTATTTAACCCTAGTGCTATATATTCTTTAATTTATCTAGATATATTAATAGACCTAGACTAGGTAAATATATAACTAAGTAATAGTATACTTAAGAGTATATCTAGTAATATTATACTATATTAAGGAATTTTAAAAAAGGTAATATTAGTAAGGGATAGTATAGAATATATAAAGATATACTAAGTTAGCTACTATATTACTAATAGTAGTAAAAAGCTAGTGCTAGGTATTAACTAGGTAAGATAATATAAACCTATTATAATATTATAGGGGAAAAGACTTTAGAGATACCCTATAATAAAGGAATATATCTTATTAGTAATAGGGTTATAGGATAAATAGTGTGTAGAGAAATGCTTATTAGTTATAGTAATACTTCCCCCCTAGTTAATAAGTCTAATTAAGTATATAGCCTCTATTAAGAATACGCTAAAAGAGTAGAAACTAAGTAGTATCTATATAATAATAAATCTATCTAATGCTATTTATAAGGTAGCCCTTCTAGAAGTCTATATAGAGTTTAAGGATATATTCTTAAGCTATAAAGCTAGTACCCTCCCTAGATTAGGTAGGTAGATATATATAATTAAATTAGAAGAAGGAAAAACACTACCCTAGGGACCTATATATAACCTAGCTAAGAAAGAGCTATAGGTACTCTATAAGTACCTAGTAAGTGTGTAGAAATAAGGTTAGATCTAAAGATCTATTAGTCTAGTAGGTGCCCTAATCCTATTTATACTAAAGAAAGGGGGAAAATTATAACTATATATAGATTATAGGGGCCTAAATAAGATTATAATTAAGGATAAGGCCCCTTTACCCCTAATTCTAGAAATCTTAGATTAGCTAAGAGGTATAAAGATCTTTATAAAGTTAGACCTTAAAGATATATACTATTAGCTATATATCCATAAGGGAGATAAGTAGAAGATAGCCTTTTAGTGTAGATATAGTTACTTTAAGTATCTTATAATACTATTTAGGCTTATTAATATACCTACTACCTTCTAAGAATATATTAATATAGCTTTAGAAGGTCTTATAGATATTATCTATATTATCTACCTTAATAATATCCTAATATATAGTAGTAATATCTTAGAGCATAAGAATTATATTAAGTAGGTTCTTAAGAGGCTTTAAAGTACTAATCTTTTTATTAACCTAGATAAGTGCTAATTCTCTATTAAGGAAGTTAAATTCCTTAGTTATATAATCTCCCTAAAAGGAATCTTAATAGACCCTAGTAGAATTAAAGTAATTATAATATAGCTAATACCTATCTATGTGTTTAATATCTAATCTTTCCTAGGATTTACTAGTTTCTATAGGCACTTTATTAAGAATTATAGTAAAATTATTATCCTATTAACTAACTATCTATAAGGGAAATAACTAGTAAAGTTTAAGCTAGAGCCCTATAAGCTAGTAGTGTTTAAAGAACTATAAAAGTAATTCTAGGAGGCACTAATTTTAGTGTATTTTAATCTAGTGCTACTATTATAAGTTAAGACTAATACCTCTGGATATATAATTAGAGCTATCCTTATAATATTAGTACTAGGTTACTAGCACCCTATAGTATTTATATTAAGGAAGTTAAAGGACACTAAATTACACTATATAATACTAGATATAGAGTTACTAGTAATTTAGGAGGCCTTTTAAACTTAGAGGTATTACCTTACTTACTTAGCTTACCTAGTAAAAGTAATAATAAATTACTTAAACTATAAATACCTTATTTTAAAGCCTAAGCTAATAAGCTAGTAGGTTACTATATTAGATAAGCTATACCTATTTAACTTTATTATTAAATACTAGGTAGGTAAGCTAAATCCTACTAATACTCTATTATAGAGATTAGATTATATTAGTAAGGAAAGGAAAGCTAAGGTATTTATATCTTAGTTACTAACCTTCCTTACTAAGTTTACTACTATTAAGCTATAGGGGCACTATAATAAGTATAGTACTACTACTAGTCTAGTAAAGCTATAGTATATTAGGTTTATAATTAATAAGTAGTATAAAAGTAGTAGTAACTCTATTAATACCCTATATCTAAGATTACTACCTATTAATAGTATAGTAAGAAGTCTAATAGTAAGTAAGAGAACCTCTATAAAGTTAATCTCTACTAGGCTAATTAGATAGTTTATAGGTATTACTAAAGAGCTATAGGCTTATAGTAGTATTATAGTAAGAATCTTAGTGGTTTAGAGAACCTCTATAATATTAAACTCTACTATTAGGAGTAAGGTATAGGAATTAGAAGCCCTAATTCTAGTCTTATTATTAGAAGTATAATAAGGGGATGCCTTTATAGTATAGTAGAAGTTATTACTAATAAGTAGTAACTCTAGTATATTAGGACTATAGTTAATTAGTCTCTCTAAGCTAGAGGCTAAAGGGTTATAGATATAGACTAGGGTGCCCTTTAAGTTACTAATATATAATAATTAAGTTTTTATTCTATAAGGTATATAAAAAGAAGTCTTACTATTAACCTATAATAATTCTATAGTAGGTTATTAAGGGGTTAGTAGAACCCTCTATTAAATTATAGGCTAATATTACTAGCTATTAATAAAGAAGGATATTAAGTTATATATATAGACTTATATTAATTACTAAGTTTTAAAGCTAAGGTTATATAAACCTTATAGTAAGTTAGCTACACTACTAGTGCCTAATTACCCTTTCTAAGAATTATTAATAGACTTTATTATAGGCTTACTACTAGTAAAGGATTAGAAGTATTAGATATATAATATAATACTAGTTATTATAAACTAATTTTTAAAGTATAGTATTTATATACTAGTATCTATATACCTATCTAGTAATAGGCTAGCTATAGTATTCCTAGAAAACGTTTTTAAGGACTATAGTGCCCTAGAAGGTATTATTATAGACTAAGGGTTAATATTTACTAGTGGATTCTAGAGGATATTCTACTACCTAATTATAATAAAGTAGTAACTAAGCACTATATTCTACCCCTAAATAGATAGATAGATAGAGTAATTAAACTAGGTTCTTAAGCACTATTTAAGAGCCTATATATATACTAAATAGGATAACTAGGTAGAATATCTACTAATAGTATAGTTTACCTATAATATAAGTAAGTATAGTAGTTATAGCCTAATACTAGTAGAGGCACTATATAGGTATAACCTAAGGGAACTACACTAGGCTATCCTAATACCTAATTTAGTAAATAACTAGGTAGAAAATAAAGTCTTAGAACTAAGATAGAGATACTTAGAGATTAAGTAGCTACTAAGTAATATATAAGTATAGTAAAAGAAGTACTATAATTATAAAAGAATACTAATAGAGTTTAAGGTTAGAGATTATATATTACTATTAATAAAAAATATTAACCTAAGATACCTAAGCTAAAAGCTTACTATAAAGTACCTAGGGCCCTATAAGATTAAAAAGGTAATTAGTAATTATAGCTTAGCTTATTAATTATAATTACTAGCTAGCTTAAGACTTTATAATATATTTAATATTAGTTCTAGTTATTATAATATATAATTACTAACTCTGCACACTTTTCCACACCGACCTAAAGGTCCGGGAACGTCTCTAAAACGCAAGAAAACATAATATTTAAAATCGCCTTATTTAATTACCCCCTTCTATAATATTATATAGTAATAGAGCTAGAGGTAGGTATAAGAATAAGGTGCTAATAGTAATTAATAAAGGAATAGGGGGGTTAGCGTAGAGCTACCACTACCCTAATACTAGCGTAGGATAATTTACTATCTAAGAGAATAGTAATAGACCTCTAGAGAGTTAGAACTAGTTTAATTATCTAGAAAAGTTAGAATACTATAAAGTAATTACTAGACTTATCCCTAGTAATAAAATAACTAAAGCCTAGTAAGCCTATAAAGCCCTTACCCTCTAGATAGTAAACTATATCTAAACTAAATATAAATAGATAAACTATAATAATAATAGTAATATTTATACTATAAAGAAGGCCCTCTTATAGGTCCTTAAAGAAGTAATTAAGGAAGTGTCTAACTATAATACTATACTAACCTAGGTAAGTATTACTATAGGCCCTATACTAAAGAGAATAAATACTATACTACCTCCCTTATAGGTCCCTAGTAGATAGTATAGGGAAGTCCTTATAAAGGGGAATACTATATAGGAATTACTCTAGTCTAGAATTACTAAAGATATAGTATTAGTAGTTAATAAAGTAATAGGCTAAACTATAGTAATTATAGCTAGAAGACTCCCTAGTAGGGATATAATTATAATATTTAAAGGAAATACCTCCTAGTATAGAGATAACTAGAAATAGATTCTTACTATATTTAGTCTAGAAGTAACCCTCTACTAATATATACTTAGTGTTATTATTAAAGGATTTCCTATAAAATATATCTTAATTAAAAACCTAGTAGCTAAACTAAGTAAAACTAATAAAGTAAATATTATTAAAGTAATAGTAAGATACCCCTAGTATAAGGAAGCCCTAAGAACTACCCTTATTCTTAGCCTTAAAGAGATAGAAAATACTAATAAAATCTATAGAGATAGAATAGTCTATAAGGTAGAGCTATTTTACTCTAAGCCTTATAATAAAACCCTCTAACCCTAATAGTACTATAATTACTTCTAGACTAGGTATATTATAAAGTACTATAAATTAGCCCTAAAGTATAGTAGGTATAGAGCTAGCTAGTATAAGGGTAGTAAGGTAACCTACCTAATAACTAATAGCTAGGTATAAGGGAAGTATATCTTATACTCTAGCCCTTACCTAGCCTAGTCTAGGGACTACCCTATCCTTAAAGAGAAATAGAATATAGTAAAAGTAGGATACCTTAAGTAACTAGCTTTATTTATAACCTACCCCCTAAGTAAAGGCCCTTCCCTAAGCTAGGAAAGGCCTATAATAATATAGACACTAGCTAATATAGTAGGAAGAAAAAGAGGCTACCTAATGCTTATAGAGTAAAGGGTAAAGTAACCTAGGGCTAGTAGGTCTAATAGTATTAGAAGATATATAGAGGTAACTAGGGCTAGTATAGAACTAGTATAGGATAGTAGAGAACCCTAACCCCCCTAACTTATATAGTAATATTATAAGTCCTCTTTTAGAATATAAATAAGAAGGATAACCTAGTATAAATAGCGCTCTAGCACTAAACTAATATTAATATAATTATAATTTAGGAATAGGAATATATAAGAAACCTATAGTCCCTAGCTCTAGGCCTCTCCTAATTCTAACTTATATACTATAATAGATATAATACTATATATATAAATAAGAAATACACTATAGGGTTATAGGTAGCCTAGGGAGGGACTAATTAGTCCCTAGTAGAGATATATAGTATAAATATATACTCTCTTTATTTAGAAGGGTATAGTAATAAGTAGAATACCCTAATCCACACTATTAATATAGAAGAGCCCTATAATAGGTATATCTTTATAGGGGACTTTAACTAAAAATACCTACTTTAGGATAAACTTAATAGAACTAGTAATAAGGTAGAAGAACTACTAGAGTTTATAGGCTAGTAAAGGCTTAGGCTAGTAATACCCTAAGGAGAACCTACTAGGTAGTATAATAGAGATAGGGATAGCACTATAGATCTAGCTTAGGTAACTCTAGATATTAGAGTTTACTATAATAGAGTAGTAGACCTAATAGGATCTAACTATATCCTATAACTAATTAGTATCTTTACTAACCCTTAAGAAACTACCCCCCTAGTCCTTAGGCACTACTAGGTAATAATAAATAAATTCTATATAAAGGTAGAGGTAAGTAACTAGCTTATACTAGATAATACCCTAGAACTATATAATAAGGAAGGGATTAATATATACACTACCTAGCTTATTATAAACCTATAGTAGATAGCTAACTTAGTAGCCCCTTAGAAACCTAGAGGCTTACCTAGGCTAGAGGTATAGTAATCTAGATAAGCTAAAGAGGTAGTTACTAGGGTAAGATAGGCTATAAGATAGTAAAGGTATAGAAGAACTAAAGTAAACTAGTAGGTATATACTAATACTAATAAGGAGTGGGAATAAGTTATTAAAGAGAAGAGAAGGAATGCCTAGAGAGATACACTAAGATAGGCTAACACTTAGAGTAAGGATAGAGGTATATAGAGGCTAGAGAGATAGGTAAGGCTCTAGAGCTAGGCATCCCTAGAGCTCCCTAGGCTCCTAGAACTAGAGAGATCTAAAGATAACCCTAATCTAGCTACTATATATAAGGAAAAGGCAAGCTTACTTATATAGAGGTTCTTCCCTAAGCTAGTAGCTAACCTTTTCTATATCCTAGACCTAATATTCCTAGAACTTAATAACGCTCTAATCTAGGACATAGACTAGTTTAACTCTAAGGAGATTATAGATATCCTCTTAGATATAGCAAACTAGAAGGCCCTAGGGGATAATAAGCTCCTTACTAGATTTATTAAAGCCTATAGTCTAGTAGCCTATTATATAATAACTAGGCTACTAAATATAGTACTTAAAGTTAGTTACTTCCTAGCCTACTTCCACACTACTAGGGTTATAGTAATTAGAAAGAATAGAAAGATAGTTAAAGAGATAAGGAGGGCTAATGCCTAGAGACCTATATTACTACTTAATATAGTAGGAAAAGTACTAGAAGTAGTAATAGTAAGATAACTTATAGCTATTACTAAGGTAAGGGGCCTCCTCCTAGAACTATAGATAGGAAATAGGGCAAATAGATTAATAAAAACTATAATATATACCCTACTAGAATATATTAGAGTAGCCTAAGGAAGGGGTAGGATAGCCTTACTAGTATAGATAGATATATTAGTAGTATTTAATAGAGTTAGCTACCTATATCTTATTACCCTCCTTATTAAGATAGGTATCCCTCTATAGCTAGTTATAGTAATCTATAGCTTCCTTATAAGGAGAATAAGCTAACTTAGCTTTAATAGCAGACTCTTAGAACCCTTTAAAATTAAGGCTAGTACCCTATAGGGCTTATCCCTTTCTCCTATTCTCTTCCTTCTATATTCTATAGAGCTATATATCTATATCTAGGTTATCCTAGGTATAGTTACTATAGGCTTTACTAATAATATAAATATTATAGCTTTTAGGAAAAACATAGCCTAGACCTAGAGGAGACTTAAGGTATCTTAGAGGATCTATAAAGACTAGGTAAAGAAAGTAGGAGTTAAGTTTAACCTAGCTAAAATAGAACTTATATACTTTAGTAAAGCCTAGTAACCTCCCTAGGAGTAAGTCTAGCTTAGGATAGAGAAGATAGTGCCTATAGAATCCTATTATTTTCTTAGGGTATAGGTTAATTATAAACTTACCTAGAGCGCTTATAAGAATATTATTAAAGGGAAACTAGCCTAGTAGTAGCTTATACTTATATCGCTAGTGGCATTAGCCTAGGGCTATAGCTTTAGAGATACCCACCTCCTATATATATAGGTAGTCTATCCTATTATTACCTATAGGGTAAGTGTATACTATATACTAACTAAAAAAGCTAGAAACCCTAGAGGTATTATAAAAAGCTTTATAATAGACTAGTTAGCCTGCCTCTAAGTTATTATAAGGGTATTTAAAGCTATACTAATTATATAATTAGAAGCTAAGACCTTAGTTCCCCCTCTTAACCTTTACCTAAACTATATTAAGAAGAGATTTAAAGAAAGAGTTATAGCTAGTGGAATAGTAGAGATAATCTAAGTAGTAGCTAGCCTAGTAGTAACTATACTATATTAAAGAAGACCTTAAAGATAGAGAAACTAAGTTAAAAATAAGCTAAATATAGAGCTATATAAGGAATAGAGAAGATATTAGAAAGTATAGTATAATAGAGAAAGACTAGCCTAAAGCTAGTATAGTAGAGAGCTAACTAAGGACTAACTACTAAACTATAACCTAAAGATAATCTAAAGATTCTATACTAGACTAGATAAGCATATCTCCTCTACTATTATATAATTATATATAGGTAAGATTAGTCTTAATAAATTCCTCTTTATTAGAGGTATCCCTAGGGTAGCTTTATCCTTATATAGCTATAGATAAGTAGAAAAGGACTAGTACTATATAATTATTAACTACTATAAATATAGCTATATATAACCCTATTAGCACTAGCCTATAGACATATAGGAGGCAAGGCTAGCCCTAGATAACCCCTAGAGGGTAAGATACTTAGCTAAGTAGTTCCTAGCTATAAAGAGACTATAATACTATACACTAGTATATAACTTAGTAGCTAGGTTAAGGGCACTAGAACTAAAGCTAGAGTGCTTATATTATAGGAGATTAAATCTAGGGCCTATAACTATAGTAAATAGTAGAGATAGTAGGAGTAGTAAAAGACTAGGACTAGACTAAATAATCTAGAGGTAGTAGGGGGCTAGAGGTAGGGTAGGAATATATATATAGGTAAAGAGTATACACTAGAATAACCCTTAGATTTAAACTACTAAAACTCTTAAATACTAGGTATCTAATTTCCCCCCCCCTAGGCCTCCCCTACCCTACTACTACTACTATACTAATATAATAATAAAAAAAAAAATAACTACTCCTCTTCTAGAATAGGGATTATATCCTCTAGGGCCCTAGCCTAGCTCTTAGCTAGCAGGGCAGTAACCTAGAGCTAGATTAACTCCGCTATCTAAGTGTCTAGTCTATATAGCTAGAAGATTATTTCCTTATACTAGTCTCTTATAAACCTACCCTTCCCCTAGACTAGACCTACTACTAATATACTCTATTTTTACTTACTTTAATTCTCTATATATAGCTTCTTAATATAAGTACTAAAGTTATCTAGGACCTAGGGAAGAGATAGATTAATACTAGTATAGGGCTAGACTAGACTAACTAGAAGAATACTTATATCTATACCCTTAGTAATTTTAGTAAATACCTTAGTTAACTACTAGTGCTTTACTTAGCACCTAGTGATTTTAACCTAGAGCTAGGTTAGTAGTAGCGCTACCTCTAAAAATAGAAAAAATAGATAAAATATATATTACCTTTTTATACCTATTATTTTAAACCTAGTAATTAAAATATATATTAGTTATAGCTCCTAGAAAGATAGATTAGCCCTACTACTACTATAATATAAGGGGAAAAATATACTAACTATATTATAATACTAGTGCCCTAGGTTTTTTAATAATTATATATAATAAGAGATATACTAGAATATTTATAGCTTACCTAGCTAGACTAAATTAGTAGTAAAATAAGCCTAGCACTAAGGTAGGGAGAGTCCTACCTATAGTTTATAATTAAGTACTCTCTAAAGCTACTTTAATATAAGCTACTTCCTTAGGTAGTAAAAAGAAGGTTTCTATATAGATTAGCACTAAAGTTATAGGGAAGTAGGGCTAGACTTATAGGTAATATAGAATACTAAGAGGATATAATAATAGGCTATAACTATACTAATATTAGTAACTAAACTAGACCTAGCTAGGGTTAGGGCCTAAGAGTATATAAGAAAATAAAGGGAAAGAGAAGGGAAAAAAAAAAAAAGGGAAGAGAACCTATAGGAAGTGTAATAAAGAAAGAAGGAAAGAGGCCTAGATTTAGAGATAGAAGGGATTTCTTTTATAATCTCTAGAGAGAGGGGGGGTCCTTAAAGCATTACCTAGATTTAAAGATAATATATAGATACTATAGATAGATAGAAAAGCCTAATATAAGAGAGCAGTAGGATTATAGTAGAACTAAGCTAGCTTTACCCTCCCCCCCCCTAGAGTTTTAAAAAACTAGGTGCTCTAACTTTATAACTAGACTAGACTAGAGGAGAGGTAGAATAAACTAAAAAGTAGGGTATTAGATATATTAATAATAAAGCATAAAAAAAGTAAGTTAAGAGTAGATTACTATATAGTATTAGATTTTACCTAGTAGGAGGTAGTTAGAAATAGATTAGAGTAGAGCTAGAGAAGAGCCTAGAGCTAGGCTTAAGATATAAGGTAGAGGTAACTCTACTAATAAGGATAAGTCTAGTATAAGCTAGTAATAAATAACTATAATAGGTAACTATAGTAGCAGCGCTAGCCTACTATAGAGCTAGCGCTAGACTATATAGAGTTATAAGGGGGTTTTTTATCCTCTAGAAGGTTTTCCCCTTTAACTAAACCGCTGGAGTACTAGAGACAGCCAAATCAGGCTGGCTAGTGTATATAAATAATAATAATAATAATAATATATTTAATATTATAAGCCTAGAACCCTTTAAAGGAGACCCTACTAGCTATATAGATATATCCTTATTATAAGATAATATTAAAGATAATAAAGAGGAGTTTAAAGTTAAGAGAATTATTTTATATTACTATAATAAAAAATAATATAAATACCTAGTAAAGTAGAAAGGCTATAATAGTTTAGAAAATTTATAGGTATTAAAAAGGGATTTTATTATAAAGGATATTATAAATAATTATAAGTAGTAATTAAGTAGCTAGTTTATAGAGATATAATTACTTTAGTAATTTAGTATATAAATATCCTATAATATAAGTTATATTCTTCTTAAAGTAAAAAACTACCTTATAGCTATTTAGTATCTACTATTCTATTATTATATTAGTAGCTATATTTTTATCTATAGTAGCTATAAAAGCCTTATTATTAGAAGACTCCTCCTTATCCCTATAAATAAATATATAGAGCTCTTTAGGGAGCTTAGAGGGGCTAATATAGGTAGGGATATTAGAAGTAAACTTAGTAAACTAGTAGTAAGTTAGTAAATTAAAAGCTATACCTAAAATAATAAGATATTACTATTAGAGTATACTAGGTAATAAAGCATAGGCTATTTATAATATTAATCTATACCTTAAGGTTTATAGTGTTAAATAGCTATAATATTATAGCGCGCTTATTAGTATTAGCCTTATATATAGCCTTAGCGGTTAATTAAGCCTAGTAAATATATCTATATTAATTAGTATTTTTTATAGCTAGGAGGGTATTATATAACTTATATTTAGCCTATATAAAACCCTAGTAATAAGTTAGCTATAACTAAGTTATTAGAGTTAATATTCTTACTAAATACTTATAGTATTAAATACCTTCTAGGATATTTCTTATTATCTTAATGTTAGAACAAGCATGATATCAATCGCGCTTGGCAGCCGCAATTCCCTTCGGCTGAAGGTCGGCCCGACCGGAAGAAGGTCGGTTGCTGCGCGTGTGCGCGTGCCTCCCTCCCTGCCTATAGGCAGGCCTGCGATAGGGCAGGGCCCGGGTCACGTGACCCACCCACATCACGTGACCCACACAGCTGCAGCTGCCTTTTTCCCTCTCACAGGAGCCCTCTCTTTTCTAGCTTCCTTTAATAGAACATATAGCTTACAATAGATTATTCAATTAATACTATTATAAGCGCGCCTAATTAATAACTAGCTATTATCACACCTAGTGATTCTAACACTAATTAGTGGTTAACTTTATAACCACTTTTATTTATAAATACCTATTATCTTTTAAAGACACCGCAGATTAGCTAGGTTCTATCTAGAAGAGACCTTTATAGAAGCAGCGTAATTTAGCTAGCCTATTAAGGTAATAAGAGTAGCTTTATTATTTAAGATCCCTAATTATACTAAGGAAGAAGCTAACTCTAGCTAGCCTATTAAGGTAATAAGAGTAGCTAGAAGAAGCTAAAGCCTAAACTAAGAAGAAGAGTTTAACTCTAGTAGCTAAGCTATCCTATTATTCTTTAACTTAGTGCGTTCTATTACGCGTAAAGCTAATTACTAGAGCTTATAATCCTTTATATCTCTTTTTCCCTAATCCCTTTATTATTACATCCCTTATTCTATCTCCTCTAATACTATAAGTTATAATAGTTAATAAGAAGAAATAACTATAAAACCTAATAAGTTATAATAGCTCTTAAGCAAATCCCTTAGAAGCCCTAGAATTTACTATCCCCTTTATTTATATCCTATAGTAACTACACTAGTATATTATAGAAGAAACACTTACTAGGGTGGATAAATTTAATATTAAGGATAATAATATACCTAAGATATAAGTAGCCTATATCCTCTCTTAGGTTAAGGACTATATAATATAAAAGGTATATAGGAGATTACTCTTTATAGAATTTACTTAGGATTTTAACCTATAGACCTATAATAACTTTCTTAAGACCCTAGTTATAGTCCTAAGGCACTTATAGGACTACCTTATTAACTCTAGAATCTATATAATAATTAACTAGAACATAAATATAGTAATAAACCTCTAAGAAGTCCTTAACTAATAGGAATTCCGCTTCTAGTTATAAGAAGAAGTAAAGGATACCTAGAAGAAGCATAATAACTTCTAAAAGAATATAATTAAGAATAGTAACTTCCTTAATAACCTCTATAAGGATAATAATCTCTAGGACTAATAGAGCATAAGGACTACTTATTCCTCCCACTAACCTTTATAACCTCTATAAGGAGTAATATTAGTAACCTTTCCCTAAGAATAGAACCCTTAGCCCCTTCCTTAAATACCTTAAGCCCTATAAGCCCTTCCTTATTACCCCTAAGAACCTATATTTACCTAGTAAAGAACCCCTACTCCCTAATAATAAGCCCTTCCTATTCACTAAAGAATAATATATAAACCTACTAATAATCCTCCCTTTAAGCCTCTATAACTAATAGTAAAGCAGATCTTAGACCTTATTAAGATATATATATCTAAGCAGTAATATAGCACTAATAACTATAATATGCTTAAACTAAAGCTCTAAATCTTTAGGCAAAAATACAAGCTTCTAGACATTAAACCAGAATAAGCTAGGTATATGTTTAAAGTAATATTAAAAGGAAAAGCTTATTAGCACTACTTAGACTACCTCTCTAGACCTAGTAACCCTTAGGACCTTACTACCCTTATAAGGGGAATAAAGGAGAGGTTTAAGACTAAAGATATAAGGTAGAAGTATCTCCTTAAATAGTATAACGCTTTACTCTAGAAGACTATTAATAAAAACCCTAATAAATTAAAGATAGAATACTTTAATAAGCTTATTAAAAGGCTATTAATATTATAGTAAGCTATTCCTAATGTAGGTTAATTAGAAAGAGCCCTTAGGAACTAGATTATAACCGCTTATAATAGGATCCCTAAGTGTAGAGGGTGCCTCACTAACCCTTTAGATAGCCTCTAATAATTCTATAAGCGTGTATATATAATAATCTAGCTTATCACAGAGGAATCTAGAGGTTAATATTAATTCCCTACTAATACCTAGACTTCTAATACCTTCTAGACTAATAGAAGGTATAATAGTAAGGGCAAAGAGTTATAATACCCTCTATAAAGGTAGAAAGGTAGAAGAGGCCCTCCTTATATAAAGAAATATTATATATATAGTAAAGAGGGATACTAGTTAATAAAGTATCCTAAGGAAGAGCGTAAGAAGGCATACTAGTAATATAAGAACTATTACCTAGTAGATACCTTATTATCCTTACTAGCTTTATATAATACCTTTCTTACCTAGTATAAAGGTACCCTAATAGAAGATCCTACTCCTTATCCCTCTAAAGTTAATAAGGTTACCTAGTATATAATAAGCCTTAGATTTAATACTAAGCTAGAGGGAGAGGAAGAAGAAAGGGTACTTATAAGCTTCTTTACCTATAGTGTAACCCTTAATAGTTAGAAAATAGTTAAAGTCCTTATAAATTAAGCTATAATACATAGACTAAGTAAGAAGAATCTATTTAATAATAGGAACACTACTAAGCCTCCTTACCTATTCCTACTTAAAGACTATTACTTATCTAAGGCCTTCTAAGGTATTATGCTAGATACTAGAGCGGTATAGTTCTCTATAGTAAGCTAATCTTAAGTTATAGCACTATAGAAGATAATACTAAAGATTTATCTTAACACTATAAGGGTAGGTAAAGTAGTTATTATATTTAGTAAAGGCTAGCTAATTATATTACTTAGAATAATTAATATGCCTATACCCTTTAGTAATATTACTTTTTATATAATACTAATAAATACTCCCTTCCTACTTTGCCTTAATAATATAGGCTAATTAAGGATTAACTTTATTACTACTAAGAATATTCTCTAGTAAGGGAATATTAAGGTACCCCTAGTATATAAATAGGGCTATATATAGATACTACTAATATAAGATAAGAAGGTAGTAGCGTGGAATTATTTAACTAAGATTAAATTATAGTGTTTATATTGCCACTTTAGTTATTCTTTAGTACGCTAACTCTATAATCTCCTAAGTAACGCAGGGCATAAGATTACCTTTAAAGCTATTAAGGTGATATTAAAGGTATGCTACTAGTGCTAGATAAATACTAATAGCCCCTATTACTTTAAATTCACCCTTAAGGATAAGTATACCTTTAACTTTAAAGTAATAGTTAATATTATATACCTTAATAGTAACTACCTAACGCTCTACGCGGTAGATATAGCCATGGCATTCTATGTAGCAAGATTCCTTCCTAATATCTTAGCTAAAATAACTTAGGAAACCCTTAGAATATGCTAGATTAATATATACTAAGGACCTCCTAATTAGATTATTACTAATACTAGTATAAACTTTCGTAGTAAAGAATTTCGCTAATTTGCGGCATTAATATTAATCTCTATTAAAGAGGTCCTAATTAAGGCATATTATAGTATTAGAAAAGTTAAGAGATATTATAGGCCGCTCTAAAGGGCCTATAATATTATCTAAAGAGAATGCCTAATAACCCTAGAACCTATTACCCTGTAGATAGCTATAAAAGCCCTTAATAATACTATAGGTCTAAATAGCCTTATTTTAACCCTCCTTATCTTTAGTGCCTACCCTTATATATTAAGTGACTCTCCTTTATCACTAGAGATCTCGTAATGTGTTATTACTATATAAAAGGTAATAAAGGAAGTTAAGCGCCTCTACACGATCTAGAAAGTTAGCAAAGCCCTTATAGTAAGGAACAGTCTAGATATAAGTAAGACCCTTAACCTCCTGCTTAGATCGCTAGTCTAAGTCTAGCGTAAAGGTAAAGGTTAGTAAGGCCTGTATAACCTCCTCTCTATTAACAGAGAGACCTATACCCTTAACCTCCTATAAGGCCTAAAGACCTTCCGCTTAACTTCTATTAGGCCTTATTATAAGGACCCTAACATAGAAGCCCTCCTACCTTAGGAGGGTAGAGAAGAGGGAGAGGCCTAAACTAGGCTACCTAGTAAGACCCTAGAGATCCTGCTAAAGAGATGCCTAGGTAGACCCTAAAAGAACCCTCTAGTAATTATTAATAAGACTAATGTATTTATCTTAGCTAAGGAGGAAGCTAACCTTAACCTTATAATTTAATTACGTAAGGAAGGCATTATTACAACCCCTAGCACACTATTTAAGCTCTCTATAAAGACTAAGATTAATACACTAATTAATTAGGGCGTGTTTAAATTTATTGCCTATATTATTATTATTATTTATATACACTAGCTAGCCTGATTTGGCTATCTCTAGTACTCCAGCGGTTTAGTTAAAGGGGAAAACCTTCTAGAGGATAAAAAACCCCCTTATAACTCTATATAGTCTAGCGCTAGCTCTATAGTAGGCTAGCGCTGCTGCTATAGTTACCTATTATAGTTATTTATTACTAGCTTATACTAGACTTATCCCTATTAGTAGAGTTACCTCTACCTTATATCTTAAGCCTAGCTCTAGGCTCTTCTCTAGCTCTACTCTAATCTATTTCTAACTACCTCTTACTAGGTAAAATCTAATACTATATAGTAATCTACTCTTAACTTACTTTTTTTATACTTTATTATTAATATATCTAATACCTTACTTTTTAGTTTATTCTACCTTTTCTCTAGTCTAGTCTAGTTATAAAGTTAGAGTACCTAGTTTTTTAAAACTCTAGGGGAGGGGAGGGTAAAGCTAGCTTAGTTTTACTATAATCTTACTGCTCTCTTATATTAGGCTTTTCTATTTATCTATAGTATCTATATATTATCTTTAAATCTAGGTAATACTTTAAGGACCCCCCCCCTCTCTAGAGATTATAAAAGAAATCCCTTTTACCTCTAGATCTAGGCCTCTTTCCTTCTTTTTTTATTACACTTCCTATAGGTTCTCTTTCCCTTTCCTTTTTTCCCCTTCTCTTTTTCTTTATTTTTTTATATACTCTTAGGCCCTAACCCTAGCTAGGTCTAGTTTAGTTACTAATATTAGTATAGTTATAGCCTATTATTATATTCTCTTAGTATTCTATATTACCTATAAGTCTAGCCTTACTTCCCTATAACTTTAGTGCTAATCTATATAGGAACCTTCTCTTTACTACCTAAGGAAGTAGCTTATATTAAAGTAGCTTTAGAGAGTACTTAATTATAAACTATAGGTAAAACTCCCCCTACCCTAGTGCTAGGCCTATTTTACTACTAATTTAGTCTAGCTAGGTAAGCTATAAATATTCTAGTATATCTCTTATTATATATAATTATTAAAAAACCTAGGGCACTAGTATTATAATATAGTTAGTATATTTTTCCCCCTATACTATAGTAGTAGCGGGGCTAATCTATTTTTCTAGGAGCTATAACTAATATATATTTTAATTACTAGGTTTAAAATAATAGGTATAAAAAGGTAATATATATTTTATTTATTTTTTCTATTTTTAGGGGTAGCGCTACTACTAACCTAGCTCTAGGTTAAAATCACTAGGTACTAAGTAAAGCACTAGTAGTTAACTAAGGTATCTACTAAAATCACTAAAGGTGTAGATATAAGTGTTCTTCTAGTTAGTCTAGTCTAGCCCTATACTAGTGCTAATCTATCTCTTCCCTAGGTCCTAGATAACTTTAGTGCTTATATTAAGAAGCTATATATAAAGAATTAAAGTAAGTAAAAATAGAGTATATTAGTAGTAAGTCTAGTCTAAGGGAAGGGTAGGTCTATAAGAGACTAGTATAAGAAAATAATCTTCTAGCTATATAGACTAGATACTTAGATAGTGGAGTTAATCTAGCTCTAGGTTACTACCCTACTAGCTAAGAGCTAGGCTAGGGCCCTAGAGAATATAATCCCTATTTTAAAAGAGGAGTAATTATTTTTCTTTTTATTATTATATTAGTATAGTAATAGTAGTAAGGTAGGGAAGGCCTAGGGGGGGGGGAAATTAGATACCTAGTATTTAAGAGTTTTAGTAGTTTAAATCTAAGGGTTATTCTAGTGTATACTCTTTACCTATATATATATTCCTACCCTACCTCTAGCCCCCTATTACCTCTAGACTATTTAGTCTAGTCCTAGTCTCTTACTACTCCTACTATCTTTACTATTTACTATAGTTATAGGCCCTAGATTTAATCTCCTATAATATAAGCACTCTAGCTCTAGTTCTAGCGCCCTTAACCTAGCTACTAAGTTATATACTAGCGTATAGTATTATAGTCTCTTTATAGCTAGGAACTACTTAGCTAAGTATCTTGCCCTTTAGGGGTTATCTAGGGCTAGCCTTACCTCCTATATATCTATAGGCTAGTATTAATAGGGTTATATATAGCTATATTTATAGTAGTTAATAATTATATAGTACTAGTTCTCTTCTACTTATCTATAGCTATATAAGGGTAAAGCTACCCTAGGGATACCTCTAATAAAGAGGAATTTATTAAGACTAATCTTACCTATATATAATTATATAATAGTAGAGGAGATATACTTATCTAGTCTAGTGTAGAATCTTTAGATTATCTTTAGGTTATAGTTTAGTAGTTAGTCCTTAGTTAGCTCTCTACTACACTAGCTCTAGGCTAGTCTTTCTTTATTATACTATACTTCCTAATATCTTCTCTATTCCTTATATAGCTCTATATTTAGCTTATTTTTAACTTAGTTTCTCTATTTTTAAGGTTTTCTTTAATATAGTATAGTTACTACTAGGCTAGCTATTACTTAGATTATCTCTACTATTCTACTAGCTATAACTCTTTCTTTAAACCTCTTCTTAATATAGTTTAGGTAAAGGTTAAGGGGGGGAACTAAGGTCTTAGCTTCTAATTATATAATTAGTATAGCTCTAAATACCCCTATAATAACTTAGAGGCAGGCTAACTAGTCTATTATAAAGCTTTTTATAATACCTCTAGGGTTTCTAGCTTTTTTAGTTAGTATATAGTATATACTTACCCTATAGGTAATAATAGGATAGACTACCTATATATATAGGAGGTAGGTATCTCTAAAGCTATAGCCCTAGGCTAATGCCACTAGTAATATAAGTATAAGCTACTACTAGGCTAGTTTCCCTTTAATAATATTCTTATAAGTGCTCTAGGTAAGTTTATAATTAACCTATACCCTAAGAAAGCAGTAGGATTCTATAGGCACTATCTTCTCTATCCTAAGCTAGACTTACTCCTAAGGAGATTACTAGGCTTTACTAAAGTATATAAGTTCTATTTTAGCTAGGTTAAACTTAACTCCTACTTCCTTTACCTAGTCTTTATAGATCCTCTAAGATACCTTAAGTCTCCTCTAGGTCTAGGCTATATTTTTCCTAAAAGCTATAATATTTATATTATTAGTAAAGCCTATAGTAACTATACCTAGGATAACCTAGAGGTAGATATATAGCTCTATAGAATATAGAAGGAAGAGAATAGGAGAAAGAGGTAAGCCCTATAAGGTACTAGCCTTAATTTTAAAGGGTTCTAAAAGTCTACTATTAAAGCTAAGTTAGCTTATTCTCCCTATAAGGAAGCTATAGATTACTATAACTAGCTATAGAGAAATACCTATCTTAATAAGGAGGGTAATAAGATATAAGTAGCTAACTCTATTAAATACTGCTAATATATCTATCTATACTAGTAAGGCTATCCTACCCCTTCCCTAGGCTACTCTAATATATTCTAGTAGGGTATATATTATAATTTCTATTAATCTATTTACCCTATTTCCTATCTATAGTTCTAGGAGGAGGCCCCCTACCTTAGTAATAGCTATAAGTTATCTTACTATTACTACTTCTAGTACTTTTCCTACTATATTAAGTAGTAATATAGGTCTCTAGGTATTAGCCCTCCTTATCTCTTTAACTATCTTTCTATTCTTTCTAATTACTATAACCCTAGTAGTATAGAAGTAGGCTAGGAAGTAACTAACTTTAAGTACTATATTTAGTAGCCTAGTTATTATATAATAGGCTACTAGATTATAGGCTTTAATAAATCTAGTAGGGAGCTTATTATCCCCTAGGGCCTTCTAGTTTACTATATCTAAGAGAATATCTATAATCTCCTTAGAGTTAAACTAGTCTATATCCTAGATTAGAGTATTATTAAGTTCTAGGAATATTAGGTCTAGGATATAGGAAAGGTTAGCTACTAGCTTAGGGAAGAACCTCTATATAAGTAAGCTTGCCTTTTCCTTATATATAGTAGCTAGATTAGGGTTATCTTTAGATCTCTCTAGTTCTAGGAGCCTAGGGAGCTCTAGGGGTGCCTAGCTCTAGAGCCTTACCTATCTCTCTAGCCTTTATATACCTCTATCCTTACTCTAAGTGTTAGCCTATCTTAGTATATCTCTCTAGGCATTCCTTCTCTTCTCTCTAATAACTTATTCCCACTCCTTATTAGTATTAGTATATACCTACTAGTTTACTTTAGTTCTTCTATACCTCTACTATCTTATAGCCTATCTTACCTTAGTAACTACCTCTTTAGCTTATCTAGATTACTATACCTCTAGCCTAGGTAAGCCTCTAGGTTTCTAAGGGGCTACTAAGTTAGCTATCTACTATAGGTTTATAATAAGCTAGGTAGTGTATATATTAATCCCTTCCTTATTATATAGTTCTAGGGTATTATCTAGTATAAGCTAGTTACTTACCTCTGCCTCTATATAGAATTTATTTATTACTACCTAGTAGTGCCTAAGGACTAGGGAGGTAGTCTCTTAAGGGTTAGTAAAGATACTAATTAGTTATAGGATATAGTTAGATTCTATTAGGTTTACTACTCTATTATAGTAGACTCTAATATCTAGAGTTACCTAAGCTAGATCTATAATACTATCCCTATCTCTATTATATTACCTAGTAGGTTCCCCTTAGGGTATTACTAGCCTAAGCCTCTACTAGCCTATAAACTCTAGTAGTTCTTCTACCCTATTACTAGTCCTATTAAGTTTATCCTAGAGTAGGTGTTTTTAGTTAAAGTCCCCTATAAAGATATACCTATTATAAGGCTCTTCTATATTAATAGTATAGATTAGGGTATTCTACTTATTACTATACCTTTCTAAATAAAGAGAGTATATATTTATACTATATATCTCTACTAGGGACTAATTAGTCCCTCCCTAGGCTACCTATAACCCTATAGTGTATTTCTTATTTATATATATAGTATTATATCTATTATAGTGTATAAGTTAGAATTAGAAGAGGCCTAGAGCTAGGGGCTATAGGTTTCTTATATATTCCTATTCCTAAATTATAATTATATTAATATTAGTTTAGTGCTAGAGCGCTATTTATATTAGGTTATCCTTCTTATTTATATTCTAAAAGAGAACTTATAATATTACTATATAAGTTAGGGGGGTTAGGGTTCTCTGCTATTCTATACTAGTTCTATGCTAGCCCTAGTTACCTCTATATATCTTCTAATACTATTAGACCTACTAGCCCTAGGTTACTTTGCCCTTTACTCTATAAGTATTAGGTAGCCTCTTTTTCTTCCTACTATATTAGCTAGTGTCTATATTATTATAGGCCTTTCCTAGCTTAGGGAAGGGCCTCTACTTAGGGGGTAGGTTATAAATAAAGCTAGTTACTTAAGGTATCCTACTTTTACTATATTCTATTTCTCTTTAAGGATAGGGTAGTCCCTAGACTAGGCTAGGTAAGGGCTAGAGTATAAGATATACTTCCCTTATACCTAGCTATTAGTTATTAGGTAGGTTACCTTATTACCCTTATACTAGCTAGCTTTATACTTACTATACTTTAGGGCTAATTTATAGTACTTTATAATATACCTAGTCTAGAAGTAATTATAGTATTATTAGGATTAGAGGGTTTTATTATAAGGCTTAGAGTAGAATAGCTTTACTTTATAGACTATTTTATCTCTATAGATTTTATTAGTATCTTCTACCTTTTTAAGGCTAAGAATAAGGGTAGTTCTTAGGGCTTCCTTCTACTAGGGGTATCTTACTATTACTTTAATAATATTTACTTTATTAGTTTTACTTAGTTTAGCTACTAGGTTTTTAATTAAGGTATATTTTATAGGAAATCCTTTAATAATAATACTAAGTATATATTAGTAAAGGGTTACTTCTAGACTAAATATAGTAGGAATCTATTTCTAGTTATCTTTATACTAGAAGGTATTTCCTTTAAATATTATAATTATATCCCTACTAGGGAGTCTTCTAGCTATAATTACTATAGTTTAGCCTATTATTCTATTAACTACTAATACTATATCTTTAGTAGTTCTAAACTAGAGTAATTCCTATATAGTATTCCCCTTTATAAGGACTTCCCTATACTATTTACTAGGGACCTATAAGGGAGGTAGTATAGTATTTATTCTCTTTAGTATAGGGCCTATAGTAATACTTACCTAGGTTAGTATAGTATTATAGTTAGATACTTCCTTAATTACTTCTTTGAGGACCTATAAGAGGGCCTTCTTTATAGTGTAAATATTACTATTATTATTATAGTTTATCTATTTATATTTAGTTTAGATATAGTTTACTATCTAGAGGGTAAGGGCTTTATAGGCTTACTAGGCTTTAGTTATTTTATTACTAGGGATAAGTCTAGTAATTACTTTATAGTATTCTAACTCTTCTAGATAATTAAACTAGTTCTAACTCTCTAGAGGTCTATTACTATTCTCTTAGATAGTAAATTATCCTATACTAGTATTAGGGTAGTGGTGGCTCTATACTAACCCCCCTATTCCTTTATTAATTACTATTAGCACCTTATTCTTATACCTACCTCTAGCTTTATTACTATATAATATTATAGAAGGGGGTAATTAAATAAGGCGATTTTAAATATTGCGTTTTCTTATGTTTTAGAGACGTTCCCGGACCTTTAGGTTAGTGCGGAAAAGTGTGTAGAGTTAATTTATTGCCTATAATAAGAGAGAGTATAGTGGTATGTAAATCTTTAATTCGTAAATTATTAATAAGGTAAAAGGTAAGATAGGCTAGCTATATAAGAAATTAAGGCTTATAGTATAAGGCTTTAGAGATAAGGCAAAGCAAGTGATCTTAATATAGGCTCTAATAATCTAATAAGCTAGTTAATACCTTATTCTTATAATAGTATCTTCTCTCTTAATAAAGGGATTTATCCTATAGATTTGTGATATTACCTAGGCCTATATCTAATTAACCACGCGATTAAATAGGGTAATCCTTGCGTGACTTCTAACCTAAATCTGTGACTAATACCCTAAGGGAATAATTATAAGGGTAATTAAACCACTCTATAGCATCACAGAGGCTAGAACACACTAGTAGGTTATATACTATAGGCACTATAGAGAGAAGCTCTAGATAGAGACTTCTACGTATAATCTATGCCTATTAGTAACTACTAAAGATAGCCTAGAATTTGTATATATAGGTATATAAACTAATAATACTCTTAGGCTATTAGATAAGGAGTTCTCTAAGAAGAAAGAGAGAGAATTAACTATAGTAGCTTTTATAGTAAAGCTAAAGTAATTCCTCCTTAAGAATAATTCCCTAACCTTTAATAGGGGAATTATTAAATTAGTGGCTAGTGCGGCTATTTTGCTTTAATAAAAAGGCTAAAGTAGTAAGCTTAATTTAATCCTACTTATAGATTTAAAGCAGAAGTATATTAAATAAAGGGCTTAAGGCACCTATATTACCTTAATCTACTAACTAGAAGCCTACTATAATCTATCTATTACCACTTAACACTAAGAACTAATAATTAAGAATATTAAAGCCCTTAATTACTAGATCTAATAGTAGATAGATTACCCTAATTAAGGCCTGATATTTATTCTAATTAACCTTACTAAAGCGAAGCTATATGTATTTATAGATAGGTTATTTATAAATAATTAGGACCTTACCTTATAGCTTAGTTATATGCTAATCCTTACTAATAAAGACTATAAGGATAGTAAGTTTATAATTAAAGGTAATATTATACACTTTAGCTTAATAAAGAGTAAGAGAGTTATATAAAGTATACTTACCTCTAAGGTCTATAGTATAGTTACTAGCGTTAATATAGTATATATAATAGCCACTACCCTTTGTGTACTTATAGACTAATTAAATCTTCTAGCTATACTAGTTATAGTATATATAGATTTATACTCCCTCTATAAGTGCCTTATTAAGCTTAGTATAATAAAGGAGAAATACCTAATAATTAATATTATAGCCCTATAATAATTATATAAACGCCATAAGCTCTATAAGATCTATTAGATTAATAGAGTAGATAACCTAGCTAATGCCTTTATAAAGGCATTACTAAATAAGGCCCTAGAGTAGTTTATCTCTAGTAACTAGATAATAATCTAGATAGAAGGGTAGGTAACCTATAAGGAGGATAGCCCCTATAAATAGTAGTAGGAGGGTAACCTATAAGGAGAATAGCCCTATAGGTAGTAGTATTAGGGGACTATTAACCCCTATACTATAGGGAGAAGTAATCTTCCCTAGTATTAGGGGATTATTAACCCCTATACTATAGGAGGATATAGATCCTACCCTCTTAGGGATAGTAAAGGAAATTAGAGAAGGAGTAATACTTTAGAGGGGGAGTAGGAGGAGGAGGGGGAAGAGAAGCTATATAGCTCCTTATCTAACCTCTAGGGAGGGCCTCTAGTAATTCTATAACTCTATATAATCTATATAGAGTATAGAGCTATAAGGGAGGTCCTTCTTTAGATTTATAAGATACCTATACTTTACTTTAGTAGGGATAGAAAGGTAGATATAGGAGATAATAGGGTTAAGGAGAGGGGTAAAGGGGAGGAAAAGAGGTAGTGGGATAAGGGGGTTGCTATATAGATATTATTAATAATATTAAGGAGGAAAAAGGGATTTAGGAAGGGGCCTACTTACCCTTTTTAGTAGGAGGTTAAAGATAGATTATTATTTTTCCTTTATTATTACCTACTATAGGAATACACTGCTTTCCCTTCCTTTCCTTTATTAGTCCCCTTTATTAGGGGATTATAACCCCTCCTATTATTATCTATTACTTTATTAGTAATTAATATTATGTGTTAATAATTATGTTAAAAAGAGAGTTCCTAGTGTTAGAATAAGTATGATATTAATCGCGCTTAGTAGCTGTAATTCCCTTTAGCTAAAGGTTAGCCTAACCGGAAGAAGGTCGGTTGCTGCGCGTGTGCGCGTGCCTCCCTCCCTACCTATAGGCAGGCCTGCGATAGGGCAGGGCCCGGGTTACGTGACCCACCCATATTATGTGACCCACACAGCTGTAGCTGCCTTTTTCCCTCTCACGGGAGCCCTCTCTTTTCTAGCTTCCTTTAATAGAACACATAGCTTATAATAGATTATTTAATTGATACTATCACGAGCGCGCCTAATTGATAACTGGCCATTATCACACCTGGTGATTCTAACACTTAAATAACTTATAATATAATTTTATAATTTAGGTAGGATACTAGTAGTGTATTAGTTATTTAGAAGTAGTTTCTATTAGAAAGGTACTTATACTAATATATAATTTATTATTTTTTATATAATAAGTTGTCAAGGCTTCTGGGCCGAATATGATGAACAGGGTGATGGTATGATCAAGGTAGCAGCTATAGAGCTAGAAGGTAGGTGTATGTGCTTGAAGGTTTTAATCTCTAGCCTCCTACATTCTATATATGCGACCTTCGCCTAAATACCCCCTCTGCGTGCATATAACTAGCTTACAGCAACCTTATAGCTAGGGCGCTGCGAGCTATGACTAGGCCCTACTGTATATAATACTATCGCCCTTATAGCCTCTATTGCTCTAATACCTCTATAACCCTAATATAGTTCCCCCTCTCCTTTATAATCGCCCTTAATTATAACTAGCTACCTAGTTAGTGCGAACTTACTATCTTAATTTTCTATATAAATCTAAATAACTTTTTATATTATAATGTAACGCGTAGGGAGACATAATAGCCCTATTAATATAGGTTACAGATTATTCCCTACCTTGCTTATAAGCTCTTAATCGCTATATAATTATAACTATAGAGTTACTTTATAAATACTTATGTTATCTTTACCGTAGTTTCTATAGAAGTAGACACCCTATATTAAATTTTCTAATTAGGCTAAATAGATAGGGTATTAGACACTATATATCTAAGTAAGTTTAACCATGAGTTCTAGCGAAGTTACTGCGAACTCGCTAGGTGTGCGTAACTAGCTATAATTTTTACTATTAGTAGCTATAATGCTAACTCTTTAACCTATAGCTTACTTTCGCTGCCTATGTAGATTACTTAAGGGGCTATAGTTAATATAAAAGAGCCTAGATTTCCCCCCCTTTATCTCTTCCTTTCTTCCTTATCCTTCTTAATTAATCCATATAAATTATAAGTTAGCCCTACTAGCCTTATAGTAGCGCTCCCGCTGCTATTACTTAGTAGTTACTAACCTTACCTAGGATTATATTATTCCTAGCTCTTACTTCTAAGCTTCTTTATTATTAGTCTCTTACTACCCTACTTCCTCGCTTACTTATTACTAACTTATAGCTAGTTCGCTATATCTACTATCTATCTAGTAACTCCCGGTCCTTTAGCTCCTACCCTAGAAAAATCTTCTTATAAATAGGCATCCTAAGCTTCTAAGACTACTATATAAGTTTTACCTCTTACTTATAGTGTTATAGTAGCTAACTGTTATAGACTCGAGCTATGAGCTCGGGTCATGAGCGGAGCAGGGAAGCCTCCGGAGAGTCTCCGGAAAGAGGGCGGGTTATACGCGGCTGAACGCTAGCTAGTGCGCAGGTCGCGCACTAACTAAGCATAGCCCCTTATTAAGGGGGATGCTATAAGACCCTAAGCTTAGTCTTCTTCTTCTTCTATAAGAATATTAATTACACTTTAAACGCTTATATATAGTAGCTATAAGGCTAGTTTATAATATTTAATATTCTTTACTATAGGACTAAAAGATCTAGAGTAGACGCTATTACCTTTAGAAATAGAAATAGATAAAGTAACTAGACTATAGGAAGTAATTAAAAAGCAGACTAAGTAATTAGAATTCTTATAAGAATAGTTAAATATAGCCACTAACCTAACTTAACTAAAACACAAACCCTTACCTATAGGCCCCCTATTTAATAGGGATAAAGGACTATTTACATTATAGAAGGGCCTAATAGCTTATAAGTTAGTAGCTAACTATAACTTTATTAGAAATAAGTAGGACTAGTAGTTCTTTATCTACTAGAACCTATCTCCTAAGGTCTAGGCCTATATTACCCCCTTCTTTAAATAAGGCTATATAATATATTATTAGCCTAAGCAGTTCCTTTAATACCTTAGGGAGATATTTAATAATCCTTATTAATAGGAAATAGTAATTATAGAACTTAACTAGCTTATATAATAATAGAATAAGCGTTTTAGCGACTTCTATATTTAATTTAAATAAAAATTAGCGCTTACTAGGGGGCTAGGATAGGATAACGCTATAAAGCTAGCTAAATTACGTATAGCACTTAATAAGTGTTAAAATTATGCTATTTATAGCACTATTTTATAGGCCCACTAGTTGCCTAGTTGCGTTGTTGCAACGTTGGTTACAAGGCGTTGCCTGCAGCGTTGTTGGCTGCGGCCAGCTTTGGCTGTGACCTGCGTTCACAACCAACCCACAGGCTTGTATGACTAAGCCGACTAGGCTACCCTATAGGGAAGCTAAAATCAACTGTAACTAGGGAACTAGTAGTCGTATAAAAGGCTGACTTATACTATTCGAATCCTTGATTTTTTCTGGATTTAATAATGTATTTTATTTATAGGGTTGCTTATTAGATTGCTTAGTTGGTGCACGTGGGTGGCTAGATTGTATGGTCGTGAGTCGATTTTTTACTTTTCACATACAAATGAATTTTACGGAAAATAAAAAATAGCTCCTAAGGCCCGGCTAGCGACCCCCTTCCGTCAATACGGTCAGTAGGTCTATAAGGGGACTTAGAAAATCCTCTTATTGCTCGTTAGATCGTTCGTCTAGCTGAAATCTACTATATTCAACTATTAAAGCTCTATATCTTGAAGAATCGTCGTATTATAGTGAATCTAGAAGCCGCCGCGTTAGAATCTACTAGGGAGGTCTTCCTATCCCTCTAGTACAGATTCCCTTCCATTTTTAATAGGTTATGAGCCCGGAAGGCCTAAAGATTACTACATTACTGCGTTATTCTACTGCGATTAGTGCTTGATTTTGGGTACTAGTTACTCTCTACTAGACCTGTGGGCTCTTAGATTACGAAGGAAACCGCTAGCTTTCGAAGCTTTTCATCCGCTAGCATCACGCATCGCAACGCCAGACCCTTGGTGTTGAAATTCATTTACAGCCGCACCTGCAACCACCACATTGCAACTGTAACTATCTAGTTACAACCACAACCACTTTTTTAGTGATCTTATTCACTGCCGCGACCGTTATATTTAATATTATCTACTCTGTAGATACGCTGCATCCTTTGAATCATTGAACATCTAGTATCTTCATACTAGGCTTTTTGACCTATTGCACTACGTTACACGCACTATACACTACGTTACGTTGCGTTGTAGCTTCTGCAATACCTATTACCTACGATCCTATTTTTGGTGTTGAGAAAATTTTCGCAGAGAATCTTCTCCGGTCCGTTTCTGCCCGCGCATACCGCAGACCCACTTTTAGACCTCGAGGGGCACCCTTTCAAACAGCCCCGCCACATAATTTGCGTGCGCAGCCCGGTTGCACCACAACCAGCTTCTAGCGCGCGATATTTGCAACAGGAAGAAATTTGGAGATCTTACACAGGATATCTTTTGAGATCCTAGGGAATTTTGAGAGATGGCACCACCGAATTATAAGGGTAAGGGTCCTGCTGCAGGCCCTTCTTCTAGCCCTCCTAGGGACCCTGATAGGATGGAAATAGAAGGTCCGGCTGTTTAAGCCAGTGCTTTTCAACAACAGATGCAAAGCCAAATTGAACAATAAGGCAAGACCTTAACTGATTTTATCAAGCATACTGAGTCAAATCGTCTAAAAAACGAGGCTAGCATCAAAGATCTATTAGATAAATTGACGCAAACCATGACTATTATGCAAGGTCTTCAGGATTCTACTAAGCTAAGGGAAGAAAATACTAAAGCTCCGGTAGAAGACCTAGCCGCTAATTCTGCGAGTTTACCTTCTAGTAACTTACAAGCTGCCTTTAATACAGGGGCTATTAAGGAACTAAATAAGAAGGTTCACTCTATTCCTGAGGGAGCTAAGCTAAAAGGCCCTGAAAATTATGATCAGTGGAAGCAAGCCCTGAGCATCTAATTTAGAGCCCTAGGATTACCTGAATTTATAGATAATCCTAGCTTAGCAGGCCATCTAGCTGACTGTGATCAAGCTATTCTTTTGATGATATTGAGAGATAGCTGTCAACCAGGACCGCAGGCAGCTATATGTTGGCAAAAATCCCCTGAAGAAGCCTATAAAGTCCTTATTAGGCAGTATTCGCAGAGTGCTGAAATCCAGCGAGGTACGCTATACGCTAGCTACCACTCCCTAAATTTTTTAAATTATAAGGGATCTTTAGAGGCTTTTAATGCTGATTTTAATAACCTACTAGCTAGACTATAACTTTGTAGTGTAGAGATCGCTCCTATTAATCAAGTAAACCATTATATTAATGCATTAAAGCAGACCTTTCCTAGCTGGGCTGAGAGACAAAGATTTACTATCAGAGCTGCTAGGGCACAAGGGCTGCCTGTAAATACCTTAAATTTACAGTTCCTTATGGCGGATTTATTAGAAGAATAGAGGGATAAAACCTCTCCTGTGGCTAAAGCTCTTAGCTATAAGGCTTCTAATAATAAGGGAAATTCTAAGGACGAGGAAAAGAAATCTTCTAATCCTAAGACTAAGAAGGACTCTACTAACGCCACTAAAGAGCAGGATAAGAAGGATTCAAACCCTTCTAAAGCCTCTAGGAAGAAAAAGCAGAAGAAGAAGAGTGGCAACGGGGATAATAAAGGAAAAGAAGCTGCTTTTGCGTTAGGCTATAGCCTAGCCACGGGATACGTTGAAGAACTAGATTCTAGCGAGTCTAGCAGCGAGGATAGTAGTGATTCTGAATCTAATTTAGATACTTCTAGTGCTACTAGTGACACTACTACTAAGCCTACTTTTAGCTACTCTAACGATATGGTTAAAAACTCCCTTTTATACAATACAGGTTCTTCTTGTCATATTTGTAATAATAGGGCTTTCTTTAGGGACTTTAAGCCTCTTAAGAAAGGTTAAACCGGCCCTATAATTACAGTAGGAGGACCTATTTATCCTAAAGGAAGAGGCACCGCTGTTTTTAACGTTCTGGTTAAGAAAAATCCACCAGAATATAGGCCTTTAGCTCTGCTAGATGCCCTATATTTCCCCGGTATAGATACTAACCTAGTTAGCGGTTTATCCCACTATCTTAAGGGAGGTTATCTAGCTAAAGATCAGCTTTTCCTAGCTAATAAAAGCCCCTATGGGTTACTAGAACCTGCTAAACACGGCTTCTTTTTGCAGATTAAGGGGCAAGCTACTCCTAAGATCTGCAAGCATTTAACCCACCTCTCCTTTATGGGCTCTTAATTTTGCAACCAACAACAAAGCCAACAAAGAGCCTATAAGACCGAATTAGGGTTTTCCTACCCTATAGAGGTTCAAATTCCGCAGCCAGCATTTAATCCCGAGGAATATCAACGAATCGAAGAATTAGACTCTGAAGAAGACGAAGATTCAGCCCTATGTCCCACCGAAGCTCCTCCTAGTCAGGCATCTTCTATAGGGGGTTTAGAAGGTCCATACCCTAATGACTTGGGTAACGATAGTGGCCGTCTATTGCCCCCAGAGGCCTGTGATTCTCAAGAGGCCTGGCAACAGAGGGAGCTAGGGGATAATAGCCCTAATAGATCTTCTAAGCTAGATCCTAGTTATAAGAAGTTACTAGATTTAGCCCTTCTTTGGCACATTCGATTAGGCCACATTAGCCTCCCTTTACTTAAGAAATCTTCGAAATTAGCTAAAGGGATTCCTAATTTTTCCGCCATTAAAGACAAGGATTTCAACTGCATAGCCTGTATGCAATCAAAGGCTGTTAGAAGACCAACCAAAAGACCTATTCAGGACCCCCCTAGGGTTTTAGATATCCTAGAGGGAGATACGGTTAAAATCGAACCTATACCACATAATAAGAAGGCCCTAGTCCTTATACTTATTAATCGAAAATCCCGGTATAAATGGTGCTTTTCATTAGCTAATAAAGAAGGTTAGACCCTTTATAATGCTATTAAGGGCTTCTTTAAGGCCCTGAAAAACCGATATAACGCGTATCCTAGGCACCTTCACTTCGACGGAGGTACTGAAATCAACAACGAACTTCAGTCTTGGTTATCTTCTAAAGGAATTTGCTTTAGCACCTCTTGCCCCTATATTCATGAATAGAATAGGCTAGTTAAGAGGGCTATTAGGGTTATCCTAGACCGGCTTAGAGCTACACTTCAGTGGTCTAAGCTGCCTTTATATCTATGGTCTTATATCCTTCCAGCCATAGTGGACTTAGTTAACATTACCGCCAATACAACTAAGCCCCTAACCCCTAAGCAGCTATTTCTAGCTGATTTAGAGCCTAAGACTATCTATAAGCCTGATTTCTCGAAAATTAGGGCTATAGGGTCTTATTGCGAGGTTCTAATACCTCCGGAGCAGAGATTAAAGCTTCAGAAGCTAGCCCCTAGGACTATCCCTGGCCGGCTGCTTGCTACTCTAGGTTCCAGTGTCTATCTTGTTTATATACCCTCTAAAAGGTCAGTCATTAAGACTAGCTTTGTTAAGATTATAGAGGATATAGGCTCTGTAGGGTCCCCTAAGCCTTTAGGGAGCTATCCTTCAGAGGGAGAAGCCGATATCTCACAAGATCTAGAGGTTCAGGATAGCTATCCAAAGCCTCTAGCGCCCCCAGCGCCCACAGCGCCTACAGCGCCCGCCGCGCCTACAACGCCTGGGACGACCGCTGTAACGCCTCCAGCGCTACCCCTAGAGAGCCTAAGCTCTAGCGCCCCTAATAAGGGTGCTATCGAAAAACCGTTTTTAGATTTGGATTCTCTAATTAACCCTGATTCTATGGATATTAATGATTTTAACCTATCTTCCTTCGTTAAGGAGATATACTTCAAGGCACAACAAAAGGCTAAATCGTCAGCTAATAACAATAACAATTCGGATACACCTAAGACATGGAAGTAAGCTTTAAAAAGTAAGGATAGCCAAAAATAGGTTAATACTACCTTTAGCGAATTTAAGCAGCTACTAGCTGCCGGAACTTTTAAATTTATAGGGATAGACTAGATTCCTAAGGGCCGAAAAGTTCTTAAAAATAGGCTTGTCTATAAGCTTAAAAAGGATAAAGAAAATAATCCTATAAAACACAAGGCCCGACTCGTTGCAAAAGGCTTTATGCAGATAGAAGGTTAGGATTATATCAAGACCTACGCTGCTACTAGCATTCCCCCTAGTTAGCGGATATTACTAGCCCTAGCGGCTTGTAATAACTGGGAAGTTAAACAGGTTAACTTTATAGGGGCTTTCCTAAATAGCTTGCTAAAAGAAGCTATCTACATGCAGATCCCTAATAGATTCATTGAATTTGCCAAAGCTGCTACGCCTGAGATAGCTAAATTACTTAAAAAATACGGCTATAATCCCTCTTAAAAGCAGGTTATTTTCCTATAGAAAGCTTTATATAGATTAAAACAGAGCTCTAGAGAGTGGCAGCAGGCCCTAAAGGAACTTCTTTGAAAATTAGGCTTCTACCCCCTTATATCTAACCCTACTGTCTTCTTTAACCTAACTACATCTATATATATAGCGACTTATATAGATAACTGTCTTCTAATAGGACCGGATCTAGCTTATATTAATAGGCTAAAGAAGCTATTACACAAAGCTTATCCTATAGAAGATCGTAGGCCAGCCGAATTCTTCCTAGGCGTTTAAATCACTAGAAATCGAAAGAAAGGGACCCTAACTATCCACCAGTCCCAGTATATTTCTAAAGCCCTAGAGAGATTTAACATAAAAGATACTAGGCCTACTAAAATTCCCCTACAACCCGGAATTATAAAACAGGCAGCCTACCTAACTAAACCTCTTTCCTCCTCCGATTACAAGCTTTATTAGAGTATTATAGGGACTATTATGTACTTAATGCTCCTTACAAGGCCTGATATTGCCTTTCCGGTTCAGTGGCTTTCGACAGCGCTATCTAAGCCTTATATAGAGCACTTAAATGCTACTAAATATCTGCTTAGATACCTTCTAGGATCTATGAGTTATTCTATAACTTATAGAAGGTCTAAAAACGCTATTAAGGCTTCTGCAACCCTTATTAGCTTCTGTGATAGCGACTTCGCGGGAGATAAGTCCTCTAAATCAACCTATGCTTATCTCTATAAGCTAGCTAAAGGACCTATTAGCTGGAAATCAAAGAAAGCAACTACAATAGCTTTATCTACATTAGAGGCTGAATCAGATGCCTTATGTGAAGCTATTAGGGAGCTAGAGTGGCTTTACAGTCTCTTTAGAGAGATAAAGCTACCTATAGCACCTCCTGTTCCGATTTTTAGTGATAACTAAGGCGCTATTACGACCGCTAATAACCCTGCTCTTCACAGTAGAACAAAGCATACCCTACTAAAATTCAACTATACCAGAGAAAAGGTATAGAAGGGTATAGCTAAGGTTATCTACATTAACACTAAAGAGATGCCTGCAGATGGCTTAACTAAGCCCCTGCCTAACGATAAATTTCAACAATTTATTCAACTATTAGGCCTTACGAATACAAAGGCCTAGCTTTAAAAAACAACTAAAAAGTCGAAAAACCTTAAAATCAACAAAAACACTGGAATTCCGCTGAAAAGTTATTGGTATTGATTTTCGTTGAAAAGTTATTGGATTTATTATTGAATTTATGGTTAACTTAGATATCTATTAAAGAGCTAAGTTCAGGTATCGAATTAGTTACCTCATACTTTTCTAGAGGGAGTGTTAAAATTATGCTATTTATAGCACTATTTTATAGGCCCACTAGTTGCCTAGTTGCGTTGTTGCAACGTTGGTTACAAGGCGTTGCCTGCAGCGTTGTTGGCTGCGGCCAGCTTTGGCTGTGACCTGCGTTCACAACCAACCCACAGGCTTGTATGACTAAGCCGACTAGGCTACCCTATAGGGAAGCTAAAATCAACTGTAACTAGGGAACTAGTAGTCGTATAAAAGGCTGACTTATACTATTCGAATCCTTGATTTTTTCTGGATTTAATAATGTATTTTATTTATAGGGTTGCTTATTAGATTGCTTAGTTAGTGCACGTGGGTGGCTAGATTGTATGGTCGTGAGTCGATTTTTTACTTTTCACATACAAATGAATTTTACGGAAAATAAAAAATAGCTCCTAAGGCCCGGCTAGCGACCCCCTTCCGTCAATACGGTCAGTAGGTCTATAAGGGGACTTAGAAAATCCTCTTATTGCTCGTTAGATCGTTCGTCTAGCTGAAATCTACTATATTCAACTATCAAAGCTCTATATCTTGAAGAATCGTCGTATTATAGTGAATCTAGAAGCCGCCGCGTTAGAATCTACTAGGGAGGTCTTCCTATCCCTCTAGTACAGATTCCCTTCCATTTTCAATAATAAGTAAATAAGGAATTATAGTGTAGGGTAGGATATACCCTATGCTAACTACCTATTAGCTATAGCTTGCTACTATAATATTACTTTAGATATTAAGTTATACTAATTAGAGGAGAAACATTAGTTATAAAGGAATGCCCTACTAGTAGCTAGGTAATAGTAGGATAAGGATATACTAATAATAGATATCTAATCTATAGGCATGTCTTACACCTAAAAGAGCTCTAGGAAGCTATAGGGCTAGTTAAAGTTAGCTAGTAAGAGTGGCGCGAAATAGGCTAAGTAGGTCTCTTAGGAAGTAATTAACGCACGAAGAGATAAGGGTAAGTGCCTATAGTGCGGCTCCGCTAAGCATTTTATCTTAGGATATACGCTATATACTACTATCCCTCCTTAGGGGAGGTTATTAATTAATACTTATAACTTAGCAGAGGTTAAGCCTAATAATTCAGGTAGTAAGGCTAATAAATAGTTAGGAAAAGAATAACCCCTTTATTAAGTTATTTAAATAGGGTTAAGAGTAGGGAGCCTAGGGAGGCGTTATAGCATATAGTTATTACTAATAAGGATTTTAAATAGATCTAGAATAATATAGATTTAACACCCTTTTTATTTCTAGTATTAATTAATAAAACTACCTTTACGGATGCCTAGGTTAATATAGGTTATAATTACTACACTGCTATAAGTAAATGCCTTATCTAGAAGCTTTAATTAGAACGCATCCCCCTACTAGCTAAGAGGCTGGTTCGTATAGTGGTTAGTGTGAAATAAGGGGGGACTAAGAGTCGCGAAAAACGTTTATATATAATGCATATTATTTGTTTTTAGGTTAATATAGATAGATAGGAAACGCTAATTATAGCATATATAATCCTAGGTTTAACCAGAGAGTTAATCCTTAGGATGCTATAGATAGGATATTATAATATAAAGCTAGAAATAAAGTATTACTAGTTAACCATAGGTTTAGTAAATAACTTAAAAGTGTAGGCTACGCTATATAGGAAGGTTAACTAACCTATAGTAGTAATCCTAGGATTAACCTTTGTGGGGATAGTGTATAGGGTAAAAAGGTAGAAGTAGTATATCTAGCTTCTAGCTATAAGTCTATAGGAAATTATATCTATCTTATAGATTAACACCACACTAGAAGCATTAGAAGAAGAGCTATTAAAATCCTTACTAAAGGCACTATAGGATTTTAAGGATCTCTTCTAGGAGAGTAAGGCAAATGCCCTACCTCTGTATTAAGGGAAGTTAGATTACTATATTCGCCTTAAGAAAGATATAGAAGGGAATATACTAGACCTGCCATAGGCGCCGTTATATAGTATGCCTTATTAATATTTACTTAAGATTAGGAAGTAAGTTATAGATCTTATAGATAAAGGTTAGATTTAGGCTAGCTTATTAGCGGCTGCGGCACTAGTGCTATTAGTAAAGAAGCTAGGAGGAGGATAGAGGTTTTATATAGACTATTACGCGTTAAATAAGATTATAGAATAGGACTAGTACCCCTTACCTTTAGTTAAGGAAACGCTATAGTCCTTATTAGAAGTAAAGTGGTTTATAAAGCTAGATATATAAGCAGCGTTTTATTAGTTATAAATTACTAAAGGCAAGGAATATTAGACCGTATTCTAAACGCGATTTAGGTTATTTAAATAGTTAGTTTGCCTATTTAGGTTAGTAGGCGCTCCTATAACCTTCTAGAGATATATTAATAGTATACTTAGTGGTATTCTTAGGGACTATATTACTATATACCTTAATAATATCCTTATCTATTTAGGGGGATTACAAAAGGACTACATAGAGAAGGTTTAGGGGGTGCTAGCTAGGCTATAATAGGCTAGCTTACACTTAGATATTAAGAAGTGTGTGTTTATGATAAAGGAGGTTAAATATCTAGGGTTTATTATCTATATAGGGAAAGAGATTTGCCTAGACCTAGAGAAAATTATAGTAATTAGGGATTAGGAGGCACCTACTAGGATCTAGGGAGTTCGTGGGTTCCTAGGTTTTGCTAACTTCTATTATAACTTTATACTATAGTTTTTAGAAGTTATAGGATCTCTACTAGATTTAATAAAGAAGGGCGTCCTATTCTATTAGACAGAGGAGTGCAATAAGGCATTTAAAGTGTTAAAGCTTACTTTTATTTTATACCCTATTTTAATATAATAGGATCCTAATAAGAACACAGTAGTGGAGGCAGACTGCTTAGGAATAGCATTAGGAGGTTATCTCTCCTAGGCTAATAATAAGGGCATTCTGTATCCAGTGGCTTATTATTTAGCTTACCTATAGCTAGTAGAAAGGAACTATATAATTTATAATAAGGAGTTACTTATAATTATTACTTACCTTAAGGCGTGGTTAGTAGAGCTATAGGGTATTAGCAAACTGTTTATAATACTAATAAATTATAAGAACCTAGAATACTTTATAGTACTAAGGGAGATATTAGAATAGTAGGTAAGATAGGCCAAAACTCTAGCACTTTTTAATTTCTACTTATAATATAGACTAGGGGCATAGGCAGGATAGCTAGATATGTTATTAAGATATTATTAGGAAGACCTATAAGTAGGGAGACTAAAGATACCTATAGTACACTTAGTATTAACCCTAATATGCTTTATCTTTACTAAGGGGAAGTTATATATAAATATATAGCCTATAGTGGCAATAGAAAGCGCGGAGACTAGGGATAGTTTAGGGTCTAATATATATATTCTAAAGGGTATAGTAATGTTTATAGATAATTACCTTTAATTATTATAGGATTAGGCTATTACCTATAATAAGACCTATAGATTATGGTTATAGGTAGTGAAGGTAGGGGCTTAGAAGTTTCTAGACATAGCTAGTATAAGAGAATAGATAGCGGATTGCCAGCTTAGCATAGGCAGAGCGCTTTAGTTTTAGGGCTAGATATAGGTGCTAAAGTAGGAGCCTTTAACTATAACTTTAATCTAGTATATATATAATTCCCCCTTATTAGGATATCTAGGGCAGAATACTACCTTTAAGGCGCTCTAGAGAGACTTCTATTAGGATAGTATATTATAAGACATAGCTTATATTATATATAACTACTACTATTACAGAGGGCAGAAGAGTTAATAGTTAAGGTAAGGCTTATTAAAGCTAATACCGCTACCTAATAGATACTAGTTACAAATTTTAATTAACTTTATAACTAACCTTCTAGCTAAAACATAGGACGCTCCACGTTTCCTAATAGTTATTATAGATAGGCTTTCTAAATATATATAGCTTAAGGCTATGATATTAATAGGGGCTAAAGCATGCGCAGAGCAATTTAAACACTATTAGTAGCGTTTTTATAGCTTTCTAGCCTAAATTATCACAGATTAAGGCTCGGATTAGTTAAGTAACTTTTAGACAGAGCTTTATAAAAAGGTTAGCATATAATAACTTCTATTAATATTACATTACCTATAGACTAATAGTGGTATAGAATATACTAATTAGGAGGTACTAGCGGTCTTATAGGTATTATTATCCTTCTCCTAGTTTAACTAGCTAGACTATTTACTAGCTTACTAATTAGCTTTAAATAATAGGGACTTATCTATAATAGGGGTAAGTGTAAACATAGCGCTATATAGATTTAATATGCCTATAATTTAGGAAGCACCCTCTATATAGACTTTAATAATATTAGTAAAGGGGAGGGCTTAGGTATTCTTAAAGTATTTAAAAGATAGCATAGACTTAATATAAGCTACTATAGCTTTTATCTAGTAATAATAATAGGAGAATATAAATAGTAGCTATAGACCAGTGGAATATTTCTAAGTAGGTAACTATATTTAGCTAAATCTTTAAAATATTAAGATAAATTAGCTATATAAGAAGCTAGACTAGGTAATAGTAAAATATAAAGTACTAGAAGTCCTAATACTATTAATAGTTAGGTTAGATATACTAAGGGGCCTATACCCTATATTCTATATTAATTTAGTATAAAGGGCAGCGGACAATCTATTACTAAGCTAGATATTAGCTAACAAATAGCTACCTCTAGAGTTAGTTATAACTAATACTAATACTAATCTTACTAAGTATTATATTAAGGAGATTCTTATAGCTAAAAACGCATAAGGTTAAGGATTAAATTATAATATTTTAGTGAAATAGAAAGGATATATATAGCTAATATAGGAGCTATTAGAAAGTGTGCTAGAAACAGAAGTATTAGATAGGTTTAAATTATAATAGGGGGATATATAGATAAATAATAGCCCTAAAAGGGTATAATTTAATTTAGCTATAGAAAACTAATACTATAACTATCCTCTAGTATATAAGCGGTATAGTGTGATTTTTCCACTATATTAAATAGTAATTAGTTAGGGGGGGGGGGCTAATCACGGCGATAGTCCTCCGCAATAGCGCAAGCTAGCTTAGTAATAGATATAGCTAGGCTATAGGTGTTAGCTATGGCCTATTATATAGCGGCGGTGGTCTACTCCTAGGCTTAGATAGACCGCGTAAGGTTCTTACTTATATTAGTTATCCCACAGAGGAATTCAGTAGTAAGGGGATTTTAGCTATAGCGGCTAGGCGTGGACTGCGTAAGGATAAGTGCTTATATATTAGTTATACCCTAGGCGTAGGCTATGCCTATAGGGGAAGAGGCTAGAGGTATAGCCTTAGTAGGATTAATATAGGTAGCTATAAGTATACTATTAAAATGCTTATAGTAGTAAATAAAAGTTTTTATAAGAATAGTGTAATACCCCTTCTTAGTAGTAGTCTTCTTTATAGTAGGAGTCTTAATAGCTAGATTAGTATCTAAAAGGGTAATAAGATACTTAAGGCTATAGTATAACTTAGGGTCTATATAGTAGAGATATATCTCCTAGATATATATTTAATAGGTAGCGTAGTAGGGAGCATAGGTATTATTTAGACCTAGTGTATAGGCTTATATACCCTTAGTATAAAGATTATTAATACATAGTAAGTATAGAAGATTATACTCCTTACTATTAGAGAGTTTATTATTATTAGAGTTGCCCTTAAGGATATACTTACCTAAATATATCCCCTTACCTAGCTAGCTAGGGGGTAGGGACAGAGGTAGAGATAGGGCAGAGGTAGAATTAATAGGGATAAGATTAAAGTAGGACTTAGTATTAGATATAATAATAATAAGATAGGATTAAATAGGATAAATAAAGACTTAGGAATAATATAATATAGAAGATATAAAGGGATAGGATATAGTTATAAAGGAGTAGGAATAGAAATTAGGGGAAAAGAAAAGGAGTATTTATATTCCTTAGAGCTTAAGTTTAGAAATTAAATCTAGCTCTAACTAGAGCTAGGCTAAGCGCGTGGCTAGAGAAGGGCTAGGTCTAGATAGGGGCATAACATTATAAGAATAGGGATAAGGTAGTTAGAATTATAGGATAGCTAGAGTAAAGTTAGGATTTAGTAGGTAATAAGCAAAAGGTAAAAGGTAAGTAGCAGCGTAAGGCATAGAAAATAGCTAGTAGTAGGATAGAAAAGGAGTAGGCTAGTGTTTTTTTAGGAGTGGAGTTAGAATATATAGGGATATAGTGTAATAGAGATAGTTAGGGGTGGGGTAGACCTATAACAAAAATTTTTTGCACGCTATATGTGGGTAGCGTGGGTGGGGACCACGCTTACTTTTGACTTGGGAAGGCAAGGAGGGGATAAGTGAGGGGGTAATGTTATGAACTGGCCTTATGGCTGCTGCACATAAGCGTTCAAAGTGTGATTAATATTCTTACAGAAGAAGAAGAAGACTAAGCTTAGGGTCTCGTAGCATCCCCCTTAATAAGGGGCTGTGCTTAGTTAGTGCGCGACCTGCGCACTGGCCAGCGTTCAGCCGCGTACAACCCGCCCTCTTTCCGGAGACTCTCCGGAGGCTTCCCTGCTCCGCTCATGACCCGAGCTCATAGCTCGAGTCCATAACACTAACTCACTAAATAGTAGTATTAAGATCCTATGTTTACACTATAGTTAGTAGGCTGCTATCTAGTAGATTGCGCTAAAAGATAATAGTAGCGAGCTATAATATATTATTAATAGGAAACCTGTTCCTAATAAGTGTTATTATTCCCCTAGTATAACTAAGCTACTTGCTTACTGCTTTCTTATTACTAACTTTAGCTAGGAAATTCCTCTAAGTGCGCTTATTATATAAAAAATAATAAATTATATATTAGTATAAGTACCTTTCTAATAGAAACTACTTCTAGATAACTAACACACTACTAGTGTCCTACCTAAATTACAAAATTATATTATAAGTTATTTAAGATAATAAGAAATATCCTAGAAGGTATTTAATATTATAAGTATCTAGTAAGAATATTAACTCTAATAACTTAGTTATAGCTAACTTATTACTAGGGTCTTGTGTAGGCTAAATATAAGTTATATAATGCCCTCCTAGCTATAAAAAATGCTGATTAACGTGGACGTGTTTGCCAGGCTTAATTAACCGCTAAGGCTGCGCGTAAGGCTAATGCTAATAAGCGCGCTATAATATTGTAGCTATTTAACGCTATAAACCTTAAGGTATAGATTAATATTACAAATAGCCTGCGCTTTATTACCTAGTATACTCTAATAGTAATATCTTATTATTTTAGGTATAGCTTTTAATTTACTAACTTACTGCTAGTTCGCTAAGTTTACTTCTAATATCCCTGCCTATATTAGCCCCTCTAAGCTCCCTAAAGAGCTTTATATATTTATTTATAGGGATAAGGAGGAGTCTTCTAATAATAAGGCTCCTATAGCTACTATAGATAAAAATACAGCCGCTAATATAATAATAGAATAGTAGATACTAGATAGCTATAAGGTAGTTTTTTGCTTTAAGAAGAATATAACTTATATTATAGGACATTTATATGCTAAATTACTAAAGTAATTATATCTCTATAAACTAGCTACTTAATTACCGCTTATAATTATTTATAATATCCTTTATAATAAAATCCCTTTTTAACACCTATAAATTTTCTAAACTATTATTGTTGGAACAAGCATGATATCAATCGCGCTTGGCAGCCGCAATTCCCTTCGGCTGAAGGTCGGCCCGACCGGAAGAAGGTCGGCTGCTGCGCGTGTGTGCGTGCGTGTGCGCGTGCCTCCCTTCCTGCCCACGGGCAGGCCTGCGATAGGGCAGGGCCTGGGTCACGTGACCCACCCACATCACGTGACCCACATAGCTGTAGCTACCTTTTTCCCTCTCACAGAAGCCCTCTCTTTTCCTAGCTTCCTTTAATAGAATATATAGCTTATAATAGATTATTTAATTAATACTATCATAAGCGCGCCTAATTAATAACTAGCTATTATCACACCTAGTGATTCTAACACTAATTAGTGGTTAACCTTATAACCACTTTTGTTTATAAATACCTATTATCTTTTAAAGACACTATAGATTAGCTAGGTTCTATCTAGAAGAGACCTTTATAGAAGCAGCGTAATTTAGCTAGCCTATTAAGGTAATAAGAGTAGCTTTATTATTTAAGATCCCTAATTATACTAAGGAAGAAGCTAACTCTAGCTAGCCTATTAAGGTAATAAGAGTAGCTAGAAGAAGCTAAAGCCTAAACTAAGAAGAAGAGTTTAACTCTAGTAGCTAAGCTATCCTATTATTCTTTAACTTAGTGCGTTCTATTATATGTAAAGCTAATCGCTAGAGCTTGCAATCCTTTATACTTCTTTTTCCCTAATCCCTTTATTATTACTTCCCTTATTCTATCTTCTCTAATACTATAAGTTATAATAGTTAATAAGAAGGAATAACCATAAAACCTAATAAGTTATAATAGCTCTTAAGTAGACCCCTTAGAAGCCCTAGAATTTACTATCCCCTTCCTCTATATCCTATAGTAACTACACTAGTATATCACAGAAGAAGCACTTGCTAGGGTGGATAAATTTAATATTAAGGATAATAATATACCTAAGATATAAGTAGCCTATATCCTCTCTTAGGTTAAGGACTATATAATATAAAAGGCATATAGAAGATTGCTCTTTATAGAATTTACTTAAGATTTTAACCTATAAACCTATAGTAACTTTTTTAAGACCCTAGTTATAGTCCTAAGGCACTTATAGGACTACCTTATTAACTCTAGAATCTATATAATAATTAACTAGAACATAAATATAGCAATAAACCTCTAAGAAGTCCTTAACTAATAGGAATTCCACTTCTAGTTATAAGAAGAAGTAAAGGATACCTAGAAGAAGCATAATAACTTCTAGAAGAATATAATTAAGAATAGCGACTTCCTTAATAACTTCTATAAGGATAATAACCTCTAGGATTAACAGAGCATAAGGACTGCTTATTCCTCCTGCTAACCTTTATAACCTCTGTAAGAAGTAATATTAGTAACTCTTCCCTAAGAATAGAACCCTTAGCCCCTTCCTTAAATACCTTAAGCCCTATAAGCCCTTCCTTATTATCCCTAAGAACCTACATTTGCCTAGTAAAGAACCCCTACTCCCTAATAACAAGCCCTTCCTATTTACTAAAGAATAATATATAAACCTACTAATAATCCTCCCTTTAAGCCTCTATAACCAATAGCAAAGCAGATCTTAGACCTTATTAAGATATACATATCTAAGCAGCAATACAGCGCTAATAACTATGATGTGCTTGAACCAAAGCTCTAAATCTTTAGGCAAAAATATAAGCTTCTAGATATTAAACTAGAATAAGCTAGGTATATATTTAAAGTAATATTAAAAGGAAAAGCTTATTAGTACTACTTAGACTACCTCTCTAAACCTAGTAACCCTTAGGACCTCACTACCCTTATAAGGAGAATAAAGGAGAGGTTTAAGACCGAAGATATAAGGTAGAAGTATCTCCTTAAATAGTATAACGCTTTGCTCTAGAAAACTATTAATAAAAACCCTAATAAATTAAAGATAGAATGCTTTAATAAGCTTATTAAGAGGCTATTAACCTTATAGTAAGCCATTCCTAACATAGGTTAATTAGAAAGGGCCCTTAGGAACTAGATTATAACCGCTTACAATAGGATTCCTAAGTGTAGAGGGTGCCTTACTAACCCTCTAGATAGCCTCTAATAATTCTATAAGCATATATATATAATAATTTAGCTTATTATAGAAGAATCTAGTAGTTAATATTAATTCCCTGCTAATGCCTAGACTCCTAATGCCTTCTAGACTAATAGAAGGTATAATAGTAAGGGTAAAGAATTATAATACCCTCTGTAAAGGCAGAAAAGTGGAAGAGGCCCTCCCTGTATAAAGAAATATTATATATGTAGTAAAGAGGGATACTAGTTAATAAAGCATCCTAAGGAAGAGCGTAAGAAGGTATACTAGTAATATAAGAACCATTACCTAGTAGATACCTTATTATCCTTACCGGATTTATATAATGCCTTTCTTACCTAGTATAAAGGTACCCTAATAGAAGATCCCACTCCTTATCCCTCTAAAGTTAATAAGGTTACCTAGTATATAATAAGCCTTAGATTTAATACTAAGCTAGAGGGAGAGGAGGAAGAAAGGGTGCCTATAAGCTTCTTTACTAATAGTGTAACCCTTAATAGTTAGAAAATAGTTAAAGTCCTTGTAAATTAAGCTATAATACACAGACTAAGTAAGAAGAACCTATTTAATAATAGGAACGCCGCTAGGCCTCCTTACTTATTCCTACTTAAAGACTATTACTTATCTAAGGCCTTCTAAGGTATTATACTAGATACCAGAGTGGCATAATTCTCTATAGTAGGCTAATCTTAGGTCACGGCACTATAGAAAATAATACTAAAGATTTATCTTAATACTATAAGGGTAGGTAAAGTAGTTATTATATTTAGTAGAGGCTAGCTAATTACATTACTTAGAATAATTAACGTGCCTATACCCTTTAGTAATATTACTTTTTATATAATACTAATAAATACTCCCTTCCTACTTTGCCTTAATAATATAGGCTAATTAAGTATTAACTTTATTACTACTAAGAATATCCTCTAGTAAGGGAATATTAAGGTGCCCCTAGTATATAAATAGGGCTATATATAGATGCTGCTAATATAAGATAAGAAGGTAGTAGCGTGGAATTATTTAACTAAGATTAAATTATAGCGTTTATATTACTATTTTAGTTATCCTTTAGTATGCTAACTCCACAATCTCCTAAGTAATATAGGGCATAAGATTACCTTTAAAGCTATTAAAATAATATTAAAGGTATGCTACTAGTGCTAGATAAATGCTAATAGCCCCTATTACTTTAAATTCACCCTTAAGGATAAGTATGCCTTTAACTTTAAAGTAATAGTTAATATTATATACCTTAATAGTAACTACCTAACGCTCTATGTGGTAGATATGGCTATAGTATTCTATATAGTAAGATTCCTTCCTAATATCTTAGCTAAAATAACTTAGGAAGCCCTTAGAATATACTAGATTAATATATACTAAGGACCTCCTAATTAGATTATTACTAATACTAGTATAAACTTTCGTGGCAAAGAATTTCGCTAATTCACGGCATTAATATTAATCTCTATTAAAGAGGTCCTAATTAAGGTATATTATAGCATTAGAAAAGTTAAGAGATATTATAGGCCGCTCTAAAGGGCCTATAATATTATCTAAAGAGAATGCCTAATAACCCTAGAACCTATTGCCCTATAGATAGCTATAAAAGCCCTTAATAATACTATAGGTCTAAATAGCCTTATTCTAACCCTCCTTATCTTTAGTGCCTACCCCTGCATATTAAGTGACTCTCCTCTATCGCTAGAGATCTTATAATGTGTTATTACTATATAAAAGGCAATAAAGGAAGTTAAGCGCCTCTATATAATCTAGAAAGTTAGCAAAGCCCTTATAGTAAGGAATAGTCTAGATATAAGTAAGACCCTTAACCTCCCGCTTAGATTACTAGTCTAAGTTTAGCGTAAAGGTAAAGGGTAGTAAGGCCTATATAACCTCCTCTTTATTAATAGAGAGACCTACACCCTTAACCTCCTATAAGGCCTAAAGGCCTTCCACTTAACTTCTATTAGGCCTTATTATAAGGACCCTAATATAGAAGCCCTCCTACCTTAGGAGGGTAGAGAAAAGGGAGAGGCCTAAACTAGGCTACCTAGCGAGACCCTAGAGATCCCACTAAAAAGATACCTAGGTAGACCCTAAAAGAACCCTCTAGTAATTATTAATAAGACTAATATATTTATCTTAGCTAAGGAGGAAGCTAACCTTAACCTTATAATTTAATTATATAAGGAAGGCATTATTACAACCCCTAGCGCACTATTTAAGCTCTCTATAAAGACTAAGATTAATACACTAATTAATTAGGGCGTGTTTAAATTTATTACCTATAATAAGAGAGAGCATAGTAGTGTGTGAATCTTTAATTTATAAATTATTAATAAGGTAAAAGGCAAGATAGGCTAACTATATAAGAAATTAAGGCTTATAGTATAAGGCTTTAGAGATAAGGTAAAGTAAGTGATCTTAATATAGGCTCTAATAATCTAATAAGCTAGTTAATGCCTTATTCTTATAATAGCACCTTCCCTCTTAATAAAAGGATTTATCCTATAGATTTATAATATTACCTAGGCTTATATCTAATTAACTACGTAATTAAATAGGGTAATCCTCGCGTGGCTTCTAACCTAAATCCGCGACTAATACCCTAAGGGAATAATTATAAGGGTAATTAAACCGCTCTATAGTATTATAAAGGCTAGAACATACTAGTGGGTTATATACTATAGGCACTATAGAGAGAAGCTCTAGATAGAGACTTCTACATATAATCTATGCCTATTAGTAACTATAGAAGATAGCCTAGAATTCGTATGTGTAGGTATATAGACTAATAATACTCTTAGGCTATTAGATAAGGAGTTCTTTAAGAAAGAAGAGAGAGAATTAACTATAGTAGCTTTTATAGTAAAGCTAAAGTAATTCCTCCTTAAGAATAATTCCCTAACCTTTAATAGGGGAATTATTAAATTAGTAGCTAGTATAGCTATTTTACTTTAATAAAAAGGCTAAAGCAGTAAGCTTAATTTAATCCCGCTTATAGATTTAAAGCAGAAGTATATTAAATAAAGGGCTTAAGGCACCTATATTACCTTAATCTACTAACTAGAAGCCTACTATAATCTATCTATTACCGCTTAACACTAAGAACTAATAATTAAGAATATTAAAGCCCTTAATTACTGGATCTAATAGTAGATAGATTACCCTAATTAAGGCCTAATATTTATTCTAATTAACCTTACTAAAGTAAAGCTATACGCGTTTATAGATAGGTTATTCGTAAATAATTAGGACCTTACCTTATAGCTTAGTTATATGCTAATCCTTACTAATAAAGACTATAAGGATAGTAAGTTTATAATTAAAGGTAATATTATATACTTTAGCTTAATAAAGAGTAAGAGAGTTATATAAAGTATACTTGCCTCTAAGGTCTATAGTATAGTTACTAGCGTTAATATAGTATATATAATAGCTACTACCCTTTATATGCTTATAGACTAATTAAATCTCCTTACTACACTAGTTATAGTATATATAGATTTATACTCCCTCTATAAGTGCCTTATTAAGCTTAGTATAATAAAGGAGAAGTGCCTAATAATTAATATTATAGCCCTATAATAGTTATATAAATACCATAAGCTCTATAAGATCTATTAGATTAATAGAGTAGATAATCTAGCTAATGCCTTTATAAAGGCATTACTAAACAAGGCCCTAGAGTAGTTTATCTCTAGTAACTAGATAATAATCTAAATAGAAGGGTAGGTAACCTATATAGAGGATAGCCCCTATAAATAGCAGTAGGAGGGTAACCTATAAGGAGGATAGCCCTATAGGTAGTAGTATTAAGGGACTATTAACCCCTATACTATAAGGAGAAGTAATTTTCCCTAGTATTAGGGGATTATTAACCCTTATACTATAGGAGAATATAGATCCTACTCTCTTAGGGATAGTAGAGGAAATTAGAGAAGGAGTAATACTCTAGGGGGAGTAGAAGAAGAAGGGGGAAGAGAAGCTATATAGCTTCTCCTCTAATCTCTAGGGAGGGCCTCTAGTAATTCTATAACTCTATATAATCTATATAGAGTATAGAGCTATAAGGGAGGTCCTCCTTTAGATTTATAAGATACCTATACTTTACTTTAGTAAGGATAGAAGGGTAGATATAGGAGATAATAGGGTTAAGAAGAGAGGTAAAAGGAAGAAAAAGAGATAATAGGATAAGGGAGTTACTATATAGATATTATTAATAATATTAGGAAGGGAAAGGGATTTAGGAAGAGGCCTACTTACCCTCTTAGTAGGAGGTTAAAGATAGATTATTACTTTCCTTTATTATTACCTACTATAGGTATATACTACTTCCCCTTCCTTTCCTTTATTAGTCCCCTTTATTAGGGGATTATAACCCCTCCTATTATTATCTATTACTTTATTAGTAATTAATATTATATATTAATAATTATATTAAAAAGAGAGTTCCTAGTGTTAGAATAAGTATAATATTAATCACGCTTAGTAGCCGCAATTCCCTTTAGCTAAAGGTCAGCCTAACTAGAAGAAGGTTAGCTACTACGCGTGTGTGCGTGCGTGTGCGCGTGCCTCCCTTCCTACCCACGGGCAGGCCTATGATAGGGCAGGGCCCGGGTCACGTGACCTACCCACATCACGTGACCCACATAGCTACAGCTGCCTTTTTCCCTCTCACAGGAGCCCTCTCTTTTCCTAGCTTCCTTTAATAGAACACATAGCTTACGATAGATTATTCAATTGATACTATCACGAGCGCGCCTAATTGATAACTGGCCATTATCACACCTGGTGATTCCAACAATTATAGCCTTTCTACTTTACTAGGTATTTGCGTTATTTTCTATTATAGTAATATAAAATAATTCTCTTAACTTTAAACTCTTCTTTATTATCTTTAACGTTATCTTATAGTAAGGATATATCTATATAGCTAGTAGGGTCCCCTTTAAAGGGTTTAAGGCTTGTAATATTAAACATATTATAAAGTCTTAAGCTAGCTAGTAATTATAATTAATAGGCTAAGCTATAATTACTAACCACCTTTTTAATCTTATAGGGCCCTAGGTACTTTATAGCAAGCTTTTAGCTTAGGTATCTTAGGTTAATGTTTTTTATTAATAGTAATATATAATCTCTAACCTTAAACTCTATTAGTATTCTCTTATAATTATAGTACTTCTTTTACTATACTTATATATTACTTAGTAGCTACTTAATCTCTAAGTGTCTCTATCTTAGTTCTAAGACTTTATTTTCTACCTAGTTATTTACTAAATTAGGTATTAGGATAGCCTAGTGTGGTCCCCTTAGGTTATACCTACGTAGTGCCTCCACTAGCGTTAGGCTATAACTACTATACTTACTTATGTTATAGGTAAACTATACTATTAGTAGATATTCTACCTAGTTATCCTATTTAGCGTATGCGTAGGCTCTTAGATAGTACTTAAGAACCTAGTTTAATTGCTCTATCTATCTATTTATTTAGGGGTAGAATATAGTGCTTAGTCGCTGCTTTATTATAATTAGGTAGCAGAATATCCTCTAGAAACCACTAGTAAATATTAACCCTTAGTCTATAATAATACCTTCTAGGGCACTATAGTCCTTAAAAACGTTTTCTAGGAATACTATAGCTAGCCTATTACTAGATAGGCATGTGGATACTAGTATATAAATACTATACTTTAAAAATCAGTCTATAATAACCAGTATTATATTATATATCTAATGCTTCTAATCCTTTACTAGTGGTAAGCCTATAATAAAGTCTATTAATAATTCTTAGAAAGGGCAATTAGGCACTAGTAGTGTAGCTAACTTACTATAAGGTTTATATAACCTTAGCTTTAAAACTTAATAATTAACGTAAGTCTATATATATAACTTAATATCCTTCTTTATTAATAGCTAGTAATATTAGCCTATAATTTAATAAAGGGTTCTGCTAACCCCCTAATAACCTACTATAGGATTATTATAGGTTAATAGTAAGACTTCTTTTTATATACCTTATAGAATAAAAACTTAATTATTATATATTAGTAACTTAGAGGGCACCCTAGTCTATATCTATAACCCTTTAGCCTCTAGCTTAGAGGGACTAATTAACTATAGTCCTAACGCACTAGAGTTACCACTTATTAGTAATAACTTCCACTACACTATAAAGGCATCCCCTTATTACGCTTCTAATAATAAGACTAGAATTAGGGCTTCTAATTCCTATGCCTTGCTCCTAATAGCAGAGTTTAATATTATAGAGGTTCTCTAAATCACTAAGATTCTTACTATAACATTACTATAAGCCTATAGCTCTTTAGTAGCGCCTATAAACTATCTAATTAGCCTAGTAGAGATTAACTTTATAGAGGTTCTCCTACCTACTATTAGACTTCTTACTATACTATTAATAGGTAGTAATCTTAAATATAGGGTATTAATAGAGTTACTACTACTCTTATATTACTTATTAATTATAAACCTAATATACTATAGCTTTACTAGACTAGTAGTAGTACCACGCTTATTATAGCGCCCCTATAGCCTAATAGTAGTAAACTTAGTAAGGAAGGTTAGTAACTAAGATATAAATACCTTAGCTTTCCTTTTCTTACTAATATAATCTAATCTCTATAATAGAGTATTAGTAGGATTTAGCTTACCTACCTAGTATTTAATAATAAAGTTAAATAGGCATAGCTTATCTAATATAGTAACCTACTAGCTTATTAGCTTAGGCTTTAAAATAAGGTATTTATAGTTTAAGTAATCTATTATTACTTTTACTAGGTAAGCTAAGTAAGTAAGGTAATACCTCTAAGTTTAAAAGGCCTCCTAAATCACTAGTAACTCTATATCTAGCATTATATAGCGTAATTTAGCGTCCTTTAACTTCCTTAATATAAACGCTATAGGGTGCTAGTAACCTAGCACTAATATCACAAGGATAGCTCTAATCACGTGTCTAGAGGCATTAGTCTTAACTTATAATAGTAGCGCTAGATTAAAATACACTAAAATTAGTGCCTCCTAGAATTACTTTTGTAGTTCTCTAAACGCCACTAGCTTATAGGGCTCTAGCTTAAACTTCACTAGTTATTTCCCTTATAGATAGTTAGTTAATAGGATAATAATTTTACTATAATTCTTAATAAAGCGCCTATAGAAACTAGTAAATCCTAGGAAAGATTAGATATTAAACACGTAGATAGGTATTAGCTATATTATAATTGCTTTAACTCTACTAGGGTCTATTAAGATTCCTTCTAGGGAGATTATATAACTAAGGAATTTAACTTCCTTAATGGAAAATTAGCACTTATCTAGGTTAACAAAAAGATTAGCGCTTTAAAGCCTCTTAAGAACCTACTTAATGTAATTCTTATGCTCTAAGACATCGCTGCTATATATTAGGATATTATTAAGGTAGATAATGTAGATAATATCTATAAGACCTTCTAAAGCTATATTAATATATTCTTAGAAGGTAGTAGGTATATTAATAAGCCTAAATAGCATTATAAGATACTTAAAGTGACTATATCTACACTAAAAGGCTATCTTCCACTTATCTCCCTCGCGGATGCATAGCCAATAGTACGCATCTTTAAGGTCTAACTTTATAAAGATCTTTATACCTCTTAGCTAATCTAAGATTTCTGGAATTAGGGGCAAAGGGGCCTTATCCTTAACTATAATCTTATTTAGGCCCCTATAATCCACGTATAGTCACAATTTTCCCCCTTTCTTTGGCACAAATAGGATTAGGGCACCTGCTAGACTAATAGATCTTTAGATCTAACCTTATTCCTACGCACTTACTAGGTACTTACAAAGCACCTGCAGCTCTTTCTTAGCTAGGTTATATATAGGTCCCTAGGGCAGTGTTTTTCCTTCTTCTAATTTAATTATATACATCCGCCTACCTAATCTAGGGAGGGTGCTAGCCTTATGGCTTAAGAACATATCCTTAAACTCTATATAGACTTCTAGGAGGGCTACCTTATAAATAGCGTTAGATAGATCTATTATTATATAGACATTACTTAGTTTCTGCTCTTTTAGCGCATCCCTAATAGAGGCTACACGCTTAATTAGACCTATTAACTAGGGGGGAAGCATTACTATAACTAATAAGCATTTCTCCGCGCGCTATCTATCCTATAACCCTATTGCTAATAAGATACGTTCCTTTATTATAGGGTATCTCTAAAGTCTTTTTCCCTATAATATTATAATAGGTTTATATTATCTTACTTAGTTAATACCTAGCACTAGCTTTTCACTACTATTAGTAATATAGTAGCTAACTTAGTATATCTTTATATATCCTATACTATCCCTTACTAATATTACCTTTTTTAAAATTCCTTAATATAGCATAATATTACTAGATATACTCTTAAGCATGCTATTACTTAGTTATATATTTGCCTAGTCTAGGTCTGTTAATATATCTAGATAAATTAAAGAATATATAGCGCTAGGGTTAAATAGTATTAGTACTACTACCTAGCGGTAATCTTACTATAACTTAACTTCTATATAAATTTATAGGTCTAATTACCTATTCTTATTAAGTTATATTATATTAAGAGTATTTTCCTAGGGTTATACTAAGCTAATTAGGGCCTTATTTAGGTTTAACTAGCCCTTAGCTTAGTTACTGCTGCCTTAGTACTAGTTAGTAGTGTGGCTACCTCTATAGTAGATACTATAGTCTAGCTTAGGGCACTTAGTTAAGAGGTAGCCTAGTTTTTTACACTTAAAATAGGTAATAGGTAAGCCCCCTATTTCTATATAGTATCCTTCCTATAACCTACCTTCTAGTAAAGCTAAGTAATTCCTCCTCTTCTATTAGTTATCTCCTTAGTTACCTTTATAGTAAGGCCCTTTTTCTTTTTTTATTACTACTTCTACCTTCTTTCCTTAGCCTATAAGATAGTTCTAACTTATAGGGTATTCTTAGCTAAATACCTACTTCTTTATAGTGCTATTTAGGCACTATATAAACTAGGTAATTCTTATAGGCTTAGGCATAGGCTTAGGTAATTCTATTTCTACCTTACCCTAAACCTTAATAAATACTTAGAATAACTAGTCCTTACCTTACTAGAGGGTTAGTAGTATTCCTATAGCTTCTAGGTAGTAACTATCTTTATCTATTTCTCTAGTTTTTAACTATTATATAAACTCTAAGTAAGTGTAGCTCTAGTAGTCTATATAACTATCTATAGTAGTAAAATATATCTACTATTACTTTACCTTATTTACTAGGTAGCTACTAGTATATATAATCTTTATTATATTATTTATAAATATATTCTAATCTATAGTAAAAACTATATTTAAATCTACTAGGAATATCTATAGATTCTTATAGGTATCTCCCTTATATATAGGAGTCTTAAGCTATATCTTTACTATACTATATCTATATAGCCCTAGTATAGTTAGTGCTAACTAGGGAATAGGAATAAGGGCTTAAGTAGGAGGGGTTTATAGGGTAGAAGTAGAGCCTTAGTTAGTATTATCTAATTAGGGAGGGGTATTTACTTCCTATAAATTTTTCTATAGCTACTTAAGTTTATATTTTTTTTAGGTAATTTATAGCTATACCTCTACTTATATAAGGCTATAGTTTAATATAGCTTCTTTATTATTAATAGCTAGCTCTAATATATAGGAATTCTCTAGGGTAGTTAGATAAGAAGACTTACACTCTAGGAGTAGGTATTAATCTATAAATATATCTTTATATAGCGTATTTACTCTAGAGTTATTAGTACCTATTAAATAGGTGTTTATTCTATATAGTGCTAATATCCTTAACCTACTAATAGCCTATTATTCTAATAGGAAAGAGAGATTAACTTATTAAGGCTTCTAGGCTAAATATAATAAATAGGGTAATAATATAATTAAGGTAGTAGCTATAGAGCTAGAAGGTAGGTATATATACTTAAAGGTTTTAATCTCTAGCCTCCTATATTCTATATATATAACCTTTACCTAAATACCCCCTCTATATGTATATAACTAGCTTATAGTGACCTCACAGCTAGGGCGCTGCGAGCTATAACTAGGCCCTACTGTACATAATGCCATCGCCCTCATAGCCTCTGTCGCTCTAATGCCTCTATGACCCTGATATAAGTATACTTAAAGGAATTTCCTAGCTAAAGTTAGTAATAAGAAAGTAGTAAGTAAGTAGCTTAGTTATACTAGGAGAATAATAATACTTATTAAGAATAGGTTTCCTATTAATAATATATTATAGCTTACTACTATTATCTTTAGGTATAATTTACTAGATAGTAACTTACTAACTATAGTATAGATATAGAATCTTAATATTACTATTTAGTAAGTTAGCTACTATAATACTATAAGTAAGAGGTAAAACTTATATAGTAGTCTTAGAAGCTTAGAATATCTATTTATAAGGAGATTTTTCTAGGGTAGGAGCTAAAGGACTAGGAGTTACTAGATAAATAGTAAATATAATAAACTAGCTATAAATTAGTAATAAGTAAGTAAGGAAGTAGGGTAGTAAAAGACTAATAATAAAGAAGCTTAGAAGTAAGAGCTAGAAATAATATAATTCTAGGTAAGGTTAGTAATTACTAAGTAATAGTAATAGGAGCGCTACTATAAGGCTAGTAGGGCTAACTTATAATTTATATAGATTAATTAAGAAAAATAAGGAAGAAAGGAAGAGATAAAAGGGAGGAAATCTAGGCTTTTTTATATTAACTATAGCCCCTTAAGTAATCTATATAGGTAGTAAAAGTAAGCTATAGGTTAAAGAGTTAGTATTATAGCTACTAATAGTAAAAATTATAGCTAGTTATATATACCTAGTAAGTTTATAGTAACTTTACTAGAACTTATAGTTAAACTTACTTAGATATATAGTATCTAATACCCTATTTATTTAGCCTAATTAGAAAATTTAATATAGGGTATCTACTTCTATAGAAACTATAGTAAAGATAATATAAGTATTTATAAAGTAACTCTATAGTTATAATTATATAGTAATTAAGAGCTTATAAGTAAGGTAGGGAATAATCTATAACCTATATTAATAGGGCTATTATATCTCCCTATATATTATATTATAATATAAAAAGTTATTTAGATTTATATAGAAAATTAAGATAGTAAGTTTATACTAACTAGGTAGCTAGTTATAATTAAGGGTAATTATAAAGGAGAGGGGGAACTATATTAGGGTTATAGAGGTAATAGAGTAATAGAGGCTATAAAGGTAATAGTATTATATATAGTAGGGCCTAGTTATAGCTTATAGCGCCCTAGCTATAAGGTTACTATAAGCTAGTTATATATATATAAAGGGGGTATTTAGGTAAAGGTTATATATATAGAATATAGGAGGCTAGAGATTAAAACCTTTAAGCACACATACCTACCTTCTAGTCACATAGCTGCTACCTTAATCATACTATCACCCTGTTCATCATATTCGGCCCAGAAGCCTTGACAAGTCTACCCCCTGTTTGATTTTACATGTACACGACCACAAGCCCCACGCGGGGCGGCCACTACTAGCTCTTAGTGGCTATAGTAAATGGAGCTGGTAAGGATGTGCTGTAGGGGTATTTACGCTAGTAGGAGGTACGTAGAGAAGTATAGATAAATTTATATATAAGTGCCCCTATACCTCTTACCTAGCTATCCATTGTTCTCATAAAGTACTTATATCATAGTGAAGTTCGCACGTAAATACAAGTACCTTTCAATGCCCCTCGTCTTAATTAGTCAACTAGCCTTTTCGTGACCTGGCTGCTGCTTTAACACTAGAAAAAGGTCTCGTCGGAAATTAGCAAGACAGGGAACAAGCACCTTTGAATTACTACAAGTAATTTATATAGAAAAGGAAGTATCTTTAGGCAGCGCTTAATAGCTCACAATTATTCTCCATGTGCCGCTCTAACAGCTGCAAGCCTCCGGGGAGAATTCGGCCGGTAAAGCTTCCTTAATAGCCTCGATATAATTAGTAAGGCATTACCACGCGGCCGATGTAACAATTAACCAAAAGATGCGTCAATGTCAGACCTTACAATTGCTTAAGAGGTCTGTCGCACCCTGTCATGCCCTGACTAACTTACTAATAAGTTAGCATTACGAGGATGCCCCATCGTTTCTAACGATGCGGAGTACTTCTTCTACAATAGGATTCTGGTCTACGGGGTAACCATGTTCCAAGAGTGCATACCGTGTATTATGTATGTAATGTACATGTATGGCGTAAATGGCTAGCGCGGACTCTGCAACGGGGTTCCATCCATTGAGAGCGACGACCTGCCGCTTCCGTCATTTACCACCCGCCCTCCGTCGTTCGTCGACGGAACGTTGATAAATACGAATCAGTATGTACGTACGCATTACTACGGAGCAACATGGGCAATATAATGGGCTCTGTGATTCAATCAGTCCCGTCACAGGTTTTTGGTTTTTTTTTGGCCATGACCCTGCCAGAATCAAGCCTAGTGTATGTATTTATTCTTCTTTCCTTCCGAACAAGATGCAACATGAACGTTTCGCCCCTACTTTGATCTGGGAACCATGCACGTTGAATATATCTGTCTTTTGAGGAATAAAAAAAAAAGGAAGAGGAAGAAGAAATATTGTTTGTGGCGTCTCTTGCGCGCTGCACCTCCTCCGTACGTGAACCTTGAGGGTTTATCGCCGGTCGCTCGCGTGTCCTGCACATTCTGATATTCTGCTGCCACTTTTTCACTGTCATTGTGGTTTTTATTCTCTTTTTTTTTCTTTCTTGGCAGATCAAGGACAAAATCGACTGAATGTTAGCTCTATGAATCTCCGCTTGTCTGGATTTGACGCGTATGTCCCATTTCACTTCACGTTGTTGATACGGTGGGTCACCACTGAAGCAACAACAGTGCATGGTGGAAGGCTGATGAGTCGATGCTGTTGTGTTATGTATAGTGCAGCATTGTTATTGGCATGATGGCATCCACCCGTCTATCTGTCATCCCATCTGGTCCTGCTCATGATAATGGGCCTAGCAGGATCCCAAGGACCCCTAATCTCATTCTTGTACTTTTGCAGCCCGATCAACCACCAACTACACCCGCCGGTGGCCAAAGCCGAGATGACGACGCTGAAAATCATGCCGACGATGCCGCTCTTCCAAGGCCACTTGCTGCCGTTCTTGGCATCGCCTAGGACAACACCGACCCCCCATCCCGCGCCGAGCACGAGCACAACCGTCTGGAGGACGTGATACCGCCAGCTTCTGTGGCGAACATGTCTTCGAAACACGGGAAACAGACCAAAGACCTCGATGCTGAACAGTGTCAGGCTAAAGACCTGGTTCGTCTGGGGTAGGCGGCTTGCGAGGACGGTCGACGCCATCAGGGCGGCGTTGGTGGACAGCGAGGCGGGGAACTTGGCACCCACGCCGCCCGAGTAGTCGAAGAAGAAAATGTTGATGGCGAGAAGCCAGAAGGACATGGCCCAAATGGAGTCGCTGGATGTGGAACGCGTGAGAGATTTGAGAATCGGCGACAAGCCCAGCAGGGTGGAATAGATGAGGAGGGCGGATTTTATGGTGCCCAGACGCTGGTGGGTGCGATCCTCGTCCAGCGGCACCAGTGGTTCGTCGCCATCATGGCGAAATTCGGTGCTCGACTTTGGCGTCAGCCTGGTGCTCCCGCCGGTGCTGTTTAGGCCCGTCGTCGAGGCCGGCGCCGCGAGACGTCCATTGCTGGTCGTGTAGGCCGTAGATCCATGTACATCCATAGTTGAGCTTGCGGCCGATACCGACGCCGTCGCCGTCGTCGTCGTCGAAGCAGGCACCATACCCGCCGTACCCGCCGTACTCGAAGAAGGCAGAGACTCAAGCCTCAGTGGATGGGGTGGTCGGCGTACGCTACCCGCCCGATTTCGTCTCCGCAAGCTCGCTGACCTTGCCGCAACAGCAATCGGGGCGACGGCCATCATCGCAGATGATGGCGACGTCGACGCTGCTGCCTCGGCGGCTGCTGTCTTGGCCGCCTCATCCTCCTCGTCTTCCTCCTCGGATACCCATCTCTCCCAGAGGATCCATCCGACAAAGGTGCCGAAGCTGCTCCAGCTCACGACGGAGACGGGGCTCACGCGCGCGTGGAAAATGCCCACAAAGCAGACTATGAATATGGTCACGGAACAGACGTGCTGTAGGATGATGGTGGAGTCGGCAACAAGGGGCCAGAAGTCGTAGGGTTTCAGGCGTGGGTTTCGTTGGAGATTCTCCAAGAATGTTGCTTGGTCTGTGTAATTATCGGGATCTGTTGGGGATTGTCCAAACAAAGACAGCTGTTAGTTTTTTGAGGGAACTTTTGTGAGATGATGATTTGAGATGCAATGCCCGTACATGATTGCTTCACCCACATGAGCTTCTTCCAAGCTCGTTTCCGCCTGCGACTCCTACTGCGCTCTGCGTCTGGGCCTCGTAAGGGTGCTGTCCCGTTTTGACCATCGAAGTCGCGCGCTCGTCGGGGCGGCGAGGGGTGTGCATCGTGCGGTGACAGATGGGAGCGGCCAAAGGCGTTGAAGGCCGCGGCGTGGGAGAGAGATGGGAATGGCGACTCGTCATCCGTGGGAGAGGGCATAGTCCAGAGCCGGGGAAAAGGCAGGGCGGCGCGAGGTGAGACGTATCCCCGTTTACAAATGATTTACAAATGATTTACAAATGAAAAGGCGTGCCCATTTGTGTGGGCGTTGGAGATGGGGGAGGAGTCGTTGGAGTTTCGAGATCTGTAGCCGCCGTCGGTCCTTCTTCATGGGTGGACCGCTACCCTAAACCTCGACATTTTCAAAATTCGCACTGCGGGCTGAGACGGGCATCAAGGATCCAACATAGTAGCCAACAAGTGCATATTTTTCACGGCTATCGGAAGAGACGACGCATGAATCAGAAAAGTCTCTTGCTCATTCCCGCACCGCACCGCATCAATTTGTTTCAAAAGGCCCAAGCGCGGCAAGTCGGGCACGTCCCGTCTACGGATTACCTGGAAGCACTTTTGTTCATGGCTTGACCCGTATGTATTATTATTGTCCGAAGTCCGAAGTCGTGACTCGTCCCTGTCCCTTTGGTGGAGTTGGCGATATACGCACCAGCCAATGACCAATGTTACGAGAGCACAAGTTGCCAGAGTCTGCAACCAGTTCGGCTACTGTCCGAAAGGTGTGGGTGGATGATGGATGGCAAGCAGACCCAGCTCTCGGCTCCGCCATCCTCAAGACAGACCTCGCCGTCTTATCTTGTCGTGTGGGGGGGGGGGCAGAGTGGTACGGAGTATCCCCGAGCGAGCGGGAGCGTTGTCTTTTCGGCACAGCCCAGCCGTGGTGAATGAATGATGAGTGATGAATGAATGAATTGTCACTGGTCAGAGATGGACCCCGCCCACGTCCCCGTTCTCGTTGGTTTCCTTCCTTCTCCCCACTCCACCAACACCTCCACCACCACCACCTCCGCCTCCTCCCTCAGGGGTGCGCGCACAGTGGTGCGCAGTGGTGCAGGGCTGCGCAGGGCTGCGCAGGGTTGCAAGTTGGTTGCCATGTTGCAGGGGGGCGCCCACTCCTTCCCTCCCTCCTGCCAGCCCTACATAATTACTTGTTGTAATCCGTATTCTGCTTCCTCTTCCCTTTGCTTGCCCATCCATCTACTCCGTGTACCAATCTCACCCTGTCGTGAGCCAGTTTCGAAAGAAAGAGTCGCCGTAAACTCAAACCAGCCCCGCGCCAACGGCTTCTCACTTACACAAACTCGTTCTCAATTCGCATCTTGACGGGACCCGTCGGACCTCGGCCAAACCGGTTAGTCGCCGATTCTTGGATACACAAGTAGCTCTAGCTCTGTCTGGACTTGAGAGAGAGAGAATCAAGTCAATATACCGACCGAGCCATTGCACCTGCCCCCCCCCAAAAAAAAAGAAAAAAAAACCTACGGGAACTACCAATTTTCAGCCTGGGGACCAAGAAAACAGCCTGCCAAACCCTGGGGGCACAAACTCGTCGCAAGCCGTTGAAATCCCCCCCGTCCCGTTGGATTCGGAAGAGCAAGTAAAAAAAAAAAAAAGAAAAAAAGTCGACGCCACCGCAAGAATGAAGCTCCTGCTACCGCTCCTCTCCCTGTCCGCCATCGCCTCCTCACTGCCGACATGGCACCAAGGACCCATCATATCCGACGACGATACCCTCATGGAGCGCCGGGTCGTGTACAAGGTGGAGATGGTGCGAGCCCACTCGTCGTCGCGCTTCGCCGACACAATCGTCACCAAAGTGACAAAGTACGCCTCCGAGGCACAAGGCTATCTTGCCGAATATTTCAAAGGCGCCGTCGCCGTCGCCGTCGTCGACAGCAACGGCCAAGTCTTGTCCTCCTCGTTCGGCAACAAGAAGGGCCCCTTCACCATGGGCCTTGCGTCGAGGGAGGGACACGGCCACCATCATCACAGACATCGTGTCTCGTTGCTGGGATTTAGAAATCGCCTGGCCATCTCTATTCTGACATTTGCCGTGGTTTTGGCCTTTGCGTGCTCACGTTTGAGAAGGTGAGTCTTTTTTTTTTTTTTTTTTTTCTTTCTTTCTTTCTTTTCTCTTTCAACTTCTTCTGCTTGTCCAAGAACCTGGATTTTTCGACGCTGAATCACTAACCGTCTATAGAATCCACGTGGCCTCTTTACGCCAGGAATCAGAGCAATCTATTCTCGAGTCAGCTCTTTCAGAGAAGGGCCCATCAAGGTCTGGTATACCAGAAAAGAATGAGACGACAGAGCCATGATGCATCTGAAACAATTTCAGGAAAAAAAAAACCCCCAGTAATCAGACCACCTCGCGCTAAAGAGGTTTCTCTTTTTTGAATATCCAATCATTTAGGCCCGGGTCTCTCTCCGTTGGAGAACACCCTGGTTACAGTTTCCCTTGACTACTACTACCTAAGCATGGCGTTTTTGGAGGCCATGAGATATGCAAAGAGCCATGTTAGACTTGTATCCACCACGCATTATATGCCTTCATTTGATACTCTCATCACTTGATAAATATACATATCCACATTCGGGTACATGCTAGTACCCGTTACATATCTATCTACGACTTGGATGGAACGTTGATGCTCATCGCGTTTGTAGCACGGCTACTTTTGATGCAAGTGATTGTCGGCTGATGTGAACCCATGACCTCGGCTTCTGTTGACTTCTGTTGACTTCTGGTGAAGGAGATCAGATTCATTAACGAAAACCATCCTGTACCACGTACCACTTCTGACCATTGACGAGTCTGAAACCGAGGCGCAACATCCCTTCGCATCTTATGCACGCTTTGAACAAACGTCCCTGGTCACAATGGCTACGTATGAGACCGCAGAGGATCGTTGCGTCAATGCTGGCGGCACACGTTTTGCGTACCGGCGGCTTGGTCGGCTGTACGGCACTCCCTTGGTTCTCCTCATGCTTCGATGGGCGGATGCGTCGCACAAATGGTCGCCCTCGACGCTCCCAAGTTGGGCCAGCACTGGAAAAAAGGCGTCACGCGAGCGCCGCTGGGCCCATTGCACCTTCTTATGCTCGTCAGAGACCAGTCAAGCTGCCGGCACGGCTGCTTGGCATCGCATCACCAACAGTCGGCCCAACAGATCGGAGCATGTTGGTGCCAAGGACGCTCATGCTCAGGCCACATTATTCGTCAACTTTGTGGACCCCAGGCAAGCCGGAGAAGCATCATATGATCGTTTCCGCGAGCTTCAATTGCCTATCTTGATAGCCAGCGGCAAGTCAGAGCCAGATTGTCTCTGCAGCCTCTGCAGTACGCTGCGAGTTGTGCAGCGTTTGACAATTATTACACTGCATCCTACAGCAACGTGGCAGCCCGAATTGCCAGTGTCAATGGCGCGTGTAAGGAGCTTTTGCCTCTTTTGCCTCTTTTGCCTCTCAACAACAAACACCTCGCTAATGCAGTGCAGCGTTCCCGTTGGGCGGTGACAACCCGGCGCCATGCAAAAAAAATTCGCCAGTAAGCTTGCAGCAGGCTGATGAATCAGATGAGACTTTGGCGTCCTTGTTGGCGTACGTACGTGCTGATATGGGACTGTAGATGAGTCTAAAGAAATACTCTGTAGATGCAGATGCCATGGCATTGGCATGTCGCCAGTGCCGATGGCTCATCCATCACAAATTGCATAAGGAGCTGAGGTTCGTCCAATGTTACCGCCGATCGGGCTGCTGGCCAACAAATGATCAACGCCAGCTTTATGCACGTAGCCGCCGGGAACAGACCGTCGGTGAAGCCAACCTTGCTGTCGGTGGCGGTGGCGGTGGTGGTGGCACAGTGGGTTTTCTGGACTTGTCAGGGATGATGACGATGGCTTCATGAGAGTCAACTTGCCTTGCGCATGGTAATAGTAATGCATCAGTCTTTTATTCTTATTTTTAATAAAATTTATCCCTTGATGCTTCTCGCGTCTGTCTCTCACTCCCTCTCTCGAATCCCCTCTCGTGGATTGATGGACTGATATGATAGGCAACCGAAGCAGCGGAGCCAAGCCAGACCGCACCTGACTCGGATCCGCCAAAGAAGCACGATGGCGTTGAGGTTTTGCCCGAGGATGAGTCGCGGCCGGCCTCTCCGACTCCATCGCGTGCGCAAGCGCCCCTCCGTTCAGCTTATATGGCTGGCGCCAGTGTACCAGCAGCAGTCTGGTACAGGCTGATACCAACCTTCCAAACTTCGTTTATATTTCTTGGGAAGCCTTTTCGGTAAATGTGGTTTGCCCTATTTAGAAACCTCTCCTTATGATACGTCACATATCATGAGATGGCAGCTGCAAAGAGCTGTGGTGGCTCTTGGAGTCAGGACTCCTTTTGGCGGCACCGGCACCGGCACCGGCATCAACATGAGACAACATTTGCCGAGTTGCCCGCTGAGCTTCGGCTCAAGATATGGTCTTGCGCCGTGGAACCTCGCGTCATCATCTTGGATGACTTGGTTCAGCAGGAGAAATCTTATCCATTACCGCCGGTCACGCAACTAACTGCAGAAGCGCGTGCAGAAACTCGACAGGGCTATGAAGCAGTCGGGCGCGGATCGTGCTTTCATTTCGCTCGAGACATATTGGTTTGTGACCCCAATATCTCGGACCAGAGATCCAACATACCCTTGGAAGAATTGGCGTTGCGCGTACAACGACTGGCCTTCTGGGACTGCTTCCCCGACGATGGCCGCATAGACGGTTTGTACCGTTACTCAATGTACCTGGCAGCGTGCTACCCGGGTGGCCAGTACGGCAAAATTGAGTTTGATAAATTCTGGTTCCCGAACCTGAGGGATCTCTGGATCATAAAAGTCGGTGAAGTAGATCGATCTTGGATGGTTGGTGTGGACAAAGATATGCCATACGAGGTTCGGCTGCAGAAGACGGCGCGACAATTCCGATATTGGGTTGATGAAGACATCATAGAGATTGCTCCACTTGATCTCAACGAGCCCGAGACAAAAATGATTTTGCGAGAGGGCCGATGCGGCAAGGCAGATTGCCAGCAGCTTAACCTTGGCCGGCAGAGAATGGTGTCCAAAGTTGCCTTGAAAGACGGCAAGTACGGCAGGGAACACAGAGACGGGGAAGAACACATTGAATGGAAACGCATCCGCCCTTGGTCTACTGCCACCGAGCAAGGCAGTACGGAAACCGACACGTCTGCAAACCGCATGAGATGGATCATGGTTGAGCGCATCCTGACTTTTTCATTGAGGTGGGACGACACGGGGGAGGCTGACGAGGAAGTGTCAGATCATCGACGTGCACGCCGTGGGCTGGAGGCAGAATGACAGTCATCGCCGGGCGATGATGATGATGAATGCCAAAAGATACCAGACCCACGCTGGCGACATTTGGAACCTCGAAACGAGTTTGGTGGGTTCCCAACAGAATACCCGATGGCCAACTTGCATGTGAATCGAAGTTGGATGGCGCAAGCTGAGATGTGATGGGAAAAAGGAAGGCACGTTCGTTGCACAAGGTACGTGTGGGTTCCTCGGCGCATCTGCCTTTCCTCGAATTGTCGTTGTCATTGTCTTTCTCTCTTTTCATTTGATTCTTGCTTGTTCCAATCTATCGCCGTGTTTCTCAGCAACTTGTACAATATTCTCTGTCGCCATCTTGTCTTGATTTTAGTAACCGTCACGACCGGTACTTGACCGGGAGGCCTGGGCTTCGTTTCGCATGTACAGAAATGGCTAGACTTCGTCTTTTTCTTGAAAATCATTCTTCTTCATTCCATCTCTTTCATATTCAATACATTGGATGCTGGCTAGTTATGGGAAATATGTGCACATGCACGATCAACTTGGATACAGTCATTGCACCTCTTTCCGCCGTGTGTGCCCGACCACTTGACTAGTTTTTTTGCTATAATGACTGTTAAACAAATCGGTGTTATTATTCTGCTTCTGCCTTAATGGTGGGATACTGTGGTAAAATCTCGGGAGCTCTCAACTTCAATTGCAAGCCGCTGAAATACTCCATCTGTACAACGTCTACCGCGTTATAAAATTAAACCCCTAAACGCCGGGCCAACTCACTAATACAGCCAAATACGTCTTCTGGTAGTACATGGAATGCTCTCGAAATGGTAATCATCATCAAGTCACTGGAGGTTTATCCAATTCTCTTACTACTCCGGCGCAGACTAGATGTCCGTGACCAAGTCCCCGCCTGCTTCAGTCGCCCAAAGCTCAAAGCTGCTGGCGATTGCGGCACCGTTAGCCCACCTTGCTCTCGACTGGGAACATCAGTGTCGACACGCTCCCAGTCACTTCTTCCTCTGGCGAATTTGTCGTCATCGCTTCCATCCATTATTGCGGGAGGAAGAAGGGGCATTTTGCTCGGCTTGCTTTGCCCTTTCATCATGGCTCCTCGTAGTGCGGCCCATGACTCAACTTGTCCGTTGGCGGCCTCCTCGACGCAATTGCACTCATCACCCGCAGGACAGAGCGTCTCACCGGCAGCGTGCCACTCTGCTAGACATGCATCGTGACTGGCGCAGCCGCATGATAGGCATGGCGGGAATAATGCATCCACAGGCTCCAGGCAGTACACACACCTAAGCTGGGATTGCATTCCATGACATCTATCGCAACTTCCGACGGCTCCACCAATATTGTGATGCGAGGATGTGTAGCGGGCAGGTTCGAGCTGAGTTTCATGGATGCGACAGATACCGGTAACATCTAAGCCACGCCCGGAAGCCACCAGATTATGGAGCTGATCCTTTTTGCCCATGACAATAGGAGACGAGCCGGTCTTGTGATGCCCTTCCGCAGCACTCGCACCATCTCGCAATGCCATCGAATCGTGGAAGCTGCCATCAGTCACGGCTGTGGCTGAATCCTCTCGAAGATTGTTGAATTTCAACACCTCTAATCGTGATAAGGGCTGGTCCCACAGCTGCAGCATCTCTGCATAGGCATAACGATATTTGGCATATATGCCAGCTCGACTGGAATCGAGCAATGGCTTGCTCAGCCACCCGTCATCGTCGAATATTGATCGATCCGCCTGAATTATATTCACCGATACAGGAACAAGTGGCAAGATCTCATCTCGCCTGTGGTCTTCGTCAGATAATGACGTCCTTCCACCACCAGATTCGGCCGAGGCGTTTGTAAGCCCCTGAGTGGATGTTCCTGAGTTGCTTATGGCTGGAGTAAGACTGTTCATGATGTATTCGGCAGGGCTGGGCCGTTTCCGTGCTTGATTGGTAGGCGAGGATGATCCACCCCCGACGAATGATTTGGGCAGAGTTACTGTGAATGCTGATGCAAGCCCACTGTTTCCTCGCAGGATTCCACGATTGGTAGGCGACCTAGATACTGGCGGTGGCAGAGGCTCAGGATCGCCCAGTTGGGCCTTGCCTTTAAGCGGAGGTGTTTCGCCACACGAGTGTGAGTTGTTTCCCGGGTCGCCACTCCAAAGGAAGTCCTCTGAGGCATGGGAGCCAGCATAATGTATGGGAGTATGGAGAGTTCCGGGAGTGGTCGCTGCAGAGTTTGTGTGGCTTCGACTATGAGCACTCCATTTCCACGTCGAAGCATCTGTAGGGAAGTAATCCAAGGAAAATGAAGGAGCCTTCAGAGGCAATGGCGTCTCCTGTTTTGGCAGATGAGACTCTGCATAGGCAACGCCGTCATCTGTATGTGGTTCACTGAACACACATGAGAGCATTGCCAGCATTTGAATGTCGGCAAGCCTCTCAAAGTGATCGAAGAGATCGGAGATGAAATCCTTGGCCAGAGGATGTTGACCCCATTTGACCCTGCCTACGAGGCCGCCAGATCCGTCAGTAGCCAACGAACGGTCTGCTCGTGGGCCAGGACTTCTCGCATTCTTAGACACCGCATCTCGTGCAATGACTAGGACAGACGCTTGGTCATGTTCGCGACTCAAAACTTGAAGAGGTATTCCCTTGGTAAGTAAGAGTGCTAGATATCGCCATACATCCACCAAGTCGCTGTTACCGTATTTTTCAGCTACTAGAGCGTTGTGTTCGCAAACATCGGCCCCATCGCCGAAAATAGCATATTCCTCAGCGTATTGTCTCTTTGACGGCAACTCACATCGTATGTCATGGATCACTATCAGGTTTCGAGGTCGTCCAAATCGGCGTCGACTGGTACCCGTGCCAGTTCCAGTACCTGCACCAGTCCCGCCTCCACTGGATCGCACTGATCGGTCTTCGCTCCAGGTTTTTCGAAGTTTTCGGCTCGAACTATACCACAAACTCATCTTGTGAATTGAGGTTGACTCAGAACCACTAGAAGATGACGACGACATGTCACTTTCTGATTCGTCGGAAAGGTCATCCGTAGCAGATGCCTCGTCCGTGGCAAATTTTTGTTTAGACGGTAGATCATATGTTAGGCGACCGAAGCCCGCGAAGAACGGCTCTCCCTTGGAGCGCTCCTTGTTATAGAGCTCAGTGGAAGTAGAGAACAGCGCTCTAGACTTCTCCTCTTTAGATGGAAAAAAACACACAAGCTGGCCGTCTGGTGAAAAGCGAGCACCACAAGTCCTCGGCGGGGGGGGGACGTTTCGATGAGGCAACGGGGCTAGTGTGGTGTCTGCATCAGCGTGAGGAAGCTCCTGAGACATGGAAATAGACCCCCCCGCTGGAATATCCTCATCTTCTTCGCTAGAGCTTTCATCAGCAAGGCCATCGAGGTCATCATCCAGATCTCGAACATTCTTAAAAAACGTAGTGCTGGACTCCAAGTCGACTTCGCCGAGTAGGTATGTAAATGTTACTTCCAAGCAGTTTTGCTTGCGCTGCAGAAATTGGTCAGCAAGCATATGCACTTCTTTCATTATTTTCTTATGCGTATCTTCGGGCATGAAGGAGGTTTTCTCAATCATGAATTTTGGTGCCTTGAGCTTGGGATAGTCGGATGGAATATCAATCTTGACTTTGACGAAAATTGGTTCCCCGTCAACTCCCCATGGGCCGGTGAGCGACGCTTTTAGTGTCAAACTATCCATGTCAATATTTTCCCATTTTACCTTGGGAATTTGAGTACTGATTCGAAGCAGTTCTTCTTGAATGGTGTCAGGTTGGCCCCATTCATCATCAAGATAGTTGTGGCCCAAAAGACCGTGACCTCTGGAGGCATGACGGCTGTGATGATCGGTTGACGGCTTCCTTTTGGTCATGGTGATGCCCTTCATCCATCCAAGTTGAGCTTGACTTCTATCAATGTGCTTTCCAGAGTTCACTTTGGCTTTCATTGATGGACCTCGCCATGCAGGTCGGAGATGACGATTCATCTGGCTTCCAGAGCGCACGCCTAATATAATCGCGCTTTGTTTGTATTGGGCCAGTTCGGCACTTGCTCGGTGGTCGCTCATTGTACCCGTTTTGCGATCACGGCTGCTACTGTCGTCCACGGTTCGGAAAGTCTTGTAAGCAGCCCCTTGCCTGGTAAGACTTAGACCTTTTCTCGCAGGCCCATCCCTCACATGGCCAACGGCGGAATATATGTTCGCATCGAGGCAATGTAGTCTCAACTCGTTGTCGGTACCCCATGATACTAATTGGAATTCTCGATGGTCGATGTTGTCACTCGATATACCGCCTCGTGTTCTCCACAAGAACTCCTTGGCTTTGTGGTCTCCATGTCCGGGAAACACAGCAACAGGGTTTGGTGAGACCTCGACTGGTGAGTCTCTAGACCAGAGTCTGTCGTAAAGGTACAGATCCCCTGGCTCATGCTGAGGCATAGCTAGTAAACCCCATCCGAACGGGGTGTGGCGAGCTCTCCAAACAGGAAAGTCCGTGCGGATAATGTGTTCCAGCTGGTCGTCTCCGTCCTTGCCATAATCCCAGAACCGAATTGTTTTATCGAGTGAACAGGTAACGATGCCAGTGCTTCGAGTGCGATTCCAGTCAATTCCGTAGATTTTCGACGTGTGCGCGCTGATGGACCTCACAGGCTTGGAAGCTTTTCGGTCATCCCAGATATGTAAGAAGCGATCATGAGCAGAGGCTGTGATATGGGGGTCCTGACGATTGAACTTCACTTGAGTGGCTCCAGCAAACCAGTCACAAAATGTAAGGGCAGGTTGTCTAGGTCGTCGCAAATCCCACCAATGAACGTAACCATCTACAGAGCAGGTGGCAAGCGTGTCAGGATGATGAGCTGAGAAGTTGACATCCGTGATAGCGCGGCTATGGCCATGGAGCGAATGCTCGATTGCACCAGAATTCGAGTCCTCTCTTAGATTCAGATTCCATACCAAAGCGCGGTGGTTGGCTGTAGACACCACCCAGTAGTCTCGAGCCGCGAAGGGAGACCACTGCACGTCACATACCAACCAGGGAAGTCCATGACTTTTCAGTCGCCGGGGCGGATTGTATGGCGAGTCCAGATCAATGATAGCCAAACCATCCGGGCTGTTTGCGCTTTTTTAGTATTTCATGAACTTGAGGTATGCAGGTGTAAATTTTACTCACGACGCAAGCGCGATGTCGCGACCTGACGGAGAGATGGTGGCTGATCCCACGAGACCCTCGACGTGGATGGAACCGTCTGACTCGAAGCTCTCGCTATCGTATGCGGACTTGATGATCCTGCCCTTCTTTGGAGATTCGGATCGCTGGTCGAAGGATGGCATTGTAGCTATTGGCGACGTCCTGAAGACCTCGCCCTAGAAGTCATGTCGAGGCTCACTCAGGACGAGTTGCGGATGCAATCCCATCAAGTTGATTAGGTGGACAGAATTAGTTCTTCGACAGCATTATCGGTGCGAAGTCCGAGGCGGCAGCAGGTCGCCAACGGTGGTATTGCCGTGGAGTGAGAAGCCGTGGTCGTATGTACATACGTTGAAACACGTCAGAGCTATGAAGATGATGGACTGAAGTCATGCGTGATGGTACCTCCTGTGCAAAGTTGAGCTGGCGGGGTACATACGATCTGCGTCATCATTCGCCCTTAGCCCCAGCATGGCCAGCCGCCCTCAAACCAGTGCAAGGGCTGTGTCGCATGCCGAATGTCGCATTGCCCCGCCTCACGTCCTGACAATCCTCGACTTGTTTCTCAACCTCTACGGGTCAGCCATTTCCCCATAGAGTAGCCTGGGAGCACGAGAGCATTGCGCCATACAGAGATAATTAGAACATTTGAATCACCGGATCCTCGAAAATTTTCCACACAGCACCTTATCGAACCGTAACCCACAGCTCTCAATATGTCGCTTCCCAAACGCATCATCAAAGAGACGGAACGTCTCATGGCAGAGCCGTATGCTATGATATTTCCTCCCTCCGGATCTACGAGTCCCGTCGTCCGATAGAATTGAAAAGCACAACAATCGACTAATAAGATCCCTTTTCTACAGTGTTCCCGGAATCAGCGCCGTTCCCCACGAAGATAACCTGCGTTATTTTGACGTCGAAATCCACGGCCCAACCCAGTCCCCATATGAAGGTGCGCCTATGCATGTCACTATCCACCTGCATCTTCACTTTCGCCTCGCTAAATCGTCGTCAAACAGATGGAATTTTCAAGCTCGAGCTTTTTCTCCCCGATGACTATCCCATGACTCCACCCAAAATTCGTTTCCTCACCAAGATTTTCCATCCAAATGTCGATAAGCTTGGTCGTATCTGCTTAGATGTTCTGAAGAGTATGCGCCTGAACATGACTTGCAGAGTTGAAAAGCCGCTAGTATGAGACGAGAAACTTGCCAAGTGCTAACCTCGTTGTCAGACAACTGGTCTCCCGCCCTCCAGATCCGAACAATCCTCCTCTCCATCCAGGCCTTGCTAGGCGCTCCGAATCCGGATGACCCTCTTGCCGCAGACGTAGCTAAGAGCTGGAAGGAGGATGATCAAGCAGCGATTGCTACAGCGAAAGAATGGACCAAGAAGTACGCGCAGCCTCAGTAGACATGATGTCATTGGTCCTTTTCTCCAAAGAGACCGGTGATGCGGGGGACAGGCTTGGAGAGCTATTCGAATTCAGCAGCATTGAAGGACAAAATGAGATATGAGCATTCTTGGTGGAGTTTGATGGTTCTTTATTTTCTTTGTCTATTCGTTTTCTTTTTCGTTTTTGCTGAGGTCTTACTATTCCATATTCACTACGATGTTCCGCGTTTAGAAATCAATTGGACTTGGGTTAGGCTGGTTCTGGGACGTGCGCTTTTCTCATGGCATGTCAAAGACAAATTTATCAAAGGGTTCTGATGAATCCAATTACTTCCATCGACTATCATGTTGCAGAGAGTGAGCAATACGATAGCAATTCGGCTCCGACCCCTTCGTTTCTTTACCATGATGAGTGGTATAGATAAGTCGACTGGCTCGCGTAGCATATCCCTTTACGGCATATCGCTCGCGTCCACCACAAGGACTTTTTTTTTATCAAGGAAGATTTAGACGAAAAAAAAAAGAACAGTTGATAAGACCAATGCGTCAAAAGGGAGAGGGACTACACTCCCCAGGTATTTATCTTCCTCTCATATCCTATAGCCGACACCAATGGGTGCGTGCTTTCTGTTTGTCCGTCCTAGAAAATCGTTCAACTGGCAGCGTTGAAGAAAATAAAATGACATAACATGATACAGTGAGCACATCATATTTAAGTCAAATGGGTGTTAGCAAAGACGATGCTCCGCCTTCTCGAATTTTTTGTATCTACAATGCTAGAGTACACAAAGGGAATGATCCGGGCAGTAGCGTGAAACGCGAGATTATTACACCAAGGCGAGGTCGCCGAACTTCTCCTATACAAAGCATTAGCATCGGTCCGCATCCATCCGCGGAAGCCTCTGTCGGAACGCACCTTGTATCCGGGCACCATCCATCTGCCCTTGGAGATGAGCTGGGTAGTCTTCTCATCAATGGACTTCTCGGCAGCGGCAACTTCGTCCTATTCAAGAATTTCAGTCCCGGTTCCTCGCTCGGCTCGTTCATTACAACATGACATACGACGGTAAGGTCCGCGAAGGGACGGGCCTCCTCAATGTTCTTCAGAGTAGCAGCCAAATCCTTCAACTCAAGATCAACAGCCTGCTTGGTAGCCTCGGCGTTCTTCACGGCCTCGACCTCAAAGGCTTCGATGGCCTTGAGCTGGCGGGAAACATCGTAGGTGGAGGGCTTGAAGGCCTTGAAGCGCTTCTCGATCTCATCGACGATAGCCTGGTTCTTCAGCGAGGATCGGTAGGTGGCGAAGTCAACGGTGGTGGCTTGCTCCTGGAGCTGCTGGATCTTGCGACGAGCATCATCGTTGCGCTTCTTGAAAGCTTGAAGGGAGGCGACGGTCTGACCGCGGAGGCCCAGCGAGCTGGTAATTTTGGTCCAGTCGAGCTTGAGAGCTGCACTTCGCTATTTTTCGCCGAACGAATGAAAATTAGCCCATTGGCCGTGTTTTCACAAGGTGATGTTGTTTGTGGTTGCGACGCGCAGACGGCGCGGTTTCGAGCACATAGCGAACATCAAGTACCACAGAGCCTAATTAATCAATTGAACTTACCGTGGCCGCCATTTTGATTGTGTTTTGGAGGGTCTCGTGGAACGGAGAGCGAGTGTGAGGTTGCTTGATGCTTCGCCGTGCCGAACTTGCCCGACCAAGATTACTGGAGTTTGACATCACGTGATTCAGTCCATGGCGCCTCCCCATCTCGAAGGCGCGGCCATAATATCCAGGGGATAATATGGCATTCCTCAGGGCACGTAGTGAGTGACCTTTCGATGACCAGACTTTTTGTACTGTGAAACGATGGATGTGCTCGATCTTTAACTCAGATTCTGTTTTCAATAAAAATTTAAAAGGTCACGCAATAAATCTCGTTGGTAAGTAGCGTGCGCTCGATTTAAACATCACGGCAGAATAGCACACGTATGAACTCGCGAGCCATTTCAATTCACTTAAAAAATCGGGTAAAGACATAGCGACCAATCCAGTCATATCAGCTTCGAGTTCATTGTTGATACGAGGCATCCCTTTTTTAAATCATAGCGGCGGCTTTCAAAGACTTTTACGACGCCACTCCTGTGCACTCCTGTGCGCAATGTGATGAACGAACAAAGAGTTCATTTAAACCGTCTCGTTCCAAATATGTTGTTAGATACTCAAAGCCATGATCGAGTTGACAATATCATTGTCGTTCTCTTTCAGCGCCTTTATAGCCTTGTTGCGACTGACGGTGGCCTGGGTCATGACAAGCTCAATGTCCTTATCCTCGAGACCGTCTGCATCAACCTCCTCACCATCGTCGTCGTCGTCGTCGTCCTTCTTAGCACCGCCAGACTCGATTGTCTTGCTGGAATCGCCGTGGCTGTGGCCGGCGTGATCGGCTTCGGCGTTAGCGGCGGCCATCTGAGCGGCGGCAGCCTGCTGAGCGGTAGCGTTCACGTCCTCGATCTTGGCCTCACCGAAAACGCTGTGTACAACTAGTTAGACAGTCGTTCTTGGCAGGTCTCATTCTCTAGATCCAAAGTTTTCGTGCTTGTTTGACTAACATGTAGGTGTTGCTGTTGGGAGACTTGTAAACCTCGGGGTTGTTGATGACGAAGAGGATCTAGAGATGGCTCGAATCAGTTCCCGATGCTCCATATGGTATGTTCTTGGTTCTGCAAGCATGACGGGCAATGGAAGAGGTCGTTCTGGTTACTTTCAACATACATTCTTGGGTCGGCGGAGAGTGACACGGGTAATGCCAGGAACACGGGTGAGATGCAGCTTCTCGATGGCTTTGCGAGCCTTCTTCTCGTTTCGGTTGTGGATCACGGCAGTAGAGCCAGCGGGCAAGTTGCCATCCTCAGCATCGGACTCGTCGCTGCTGTCCTCCTGATCCTCGACGGTGGGCTTCTGAGTCTCCTCATCGGGGAGCTCCTCGATTCTGGGGTTGGCCATTTTGATTGACTGAAGGACACATGGCTATTAGTTCCTTTGGTCGCCTCGGGCTCGTGTAAAAAAAAATTTGAGACCATAATTTAATCTGTCGGTCGAATTCGAAGACAAAAATTTCTGCTATTTGCGACAGCAAGTGGTCACTTACTGATGTGCTGAGACGGAATTGTCTATATCTGGCTTGGATGTATTTCTCCTCAGCTGTTTGTGCTGGAGAATAGCTACACATTGAAATTCTAGGGTTTTGGTGGACAAGTGCCGCTAAACCGAATTAGGTAATCACCCATTTTTCTGGCAACCGCTCCTGCCTCCTGGTGACGTTGGCTCAGGCATTTCTCTCAGCAAGAAGCAAATCATCGTCAAGACACATGCGAAATGAAAGCATTCCGAGTACGCTAAGTCGTCTATGATCCGTTTCTAGTAAAGACCAAGGTCACATTGGAGAATTTTCCTGGATTTTTTTGTCATACATTTCACCGAATCATAGCTGTGCCACATGGCTTGAATTCATTTTAATTTATGAATTTCCATGTTGACGCCGTTCTCATCGATATAAGATGAAATGTGACATAGAGCCCTCCAGAACGGGAGTGAAATAAAGGAACGGCAACAGCTCTTCTGTCGCCCCAGTGTTGTCTTTTCCCTGTCCAGATCCATGCAGCTCGTTCTAATGCCAGCTTCCAATTGTTTCAAAGCACATCCCCGACTCCTACCAATCCATCCATCCACCCCCTTACGCGGAGGCCTTGACCTTGGCCAGAGCCTTGCGCTCTTCGAATCGTCGCTGCTTCTTGAGTCGCATAACCTTGAAGCGGTCAAAGTCGGTCAGGTTCTTCCTCCTCTGAATCTGCTCGCGCTTCTTGGCCCAGTTGCTCTCCTTCCACTTGGCGTCGATCTCGTTCTTCTCCCAAAGCTTCTTGACGGTGCCATTGCGGGAGCCACGGATGAGGCCCTCAACGACCAACTGGGAAAGAAGACACTTGGAAAGGGGAACGGCTTGTCTGGGGACGGCCAGGGTAGGGTCGGAGGAAGGACCGTCGACGAGAACCTGTAAAACCATACAATTAATCCTCCATTTATGTCCAGAACTTTATTTCTTTCTGTACTCGCTATGGCGGTGAACGTACTCGCTTGTGGTCGATGATCTCGACGATGGCAGCCAGTCTGCCAGCGAAGGGGTGGTCGCCGTTGATAGCAACAACGCGGCCGACCTCAACGAGGCGCCAGTTGGATCCCTCAATGACTGCTTCGCCCATTGTGACGTTGTTCTAATGTGTGATTGTCAGTCGCCAAAGTCGATTTGATTGTTTGCAGTCGTTTTCAGTATCGATGGCTAGGAGGCGCGGTGTTGTTCATACCAGTAGTCGAAGACGAGTTGCCGTTCGTGCGGTGGATAAGATCTGTACCTTCTCACACCGTGGAGTCGCCACTGACTTTTTGATTGCTCGGCTATTTGGGTGTGCGGGCAGAAATTCATCCTGTGCCCTAAGCAAAATTTACGGACTTTCACTTTCACCGCGCACCGTCGTCGGACTTGGGCCCACTAATGCGTGCACGAGCCACTTAGCTTCGACTTGCATCCAAAACTTTTCCCCTTCCAAGTTCCGCCAACCTTTTGTTCCTCAAGACAAATTACAGATGTCGATTTACAATAGCTGTACATCTGCCCTGCTTAGAGAAATCATGTCATCTCTAATTGAGCATCGCAATATCTGGAAAAAGTCCATAAGGTAAGCACGCATTGATCAATCCCCCCATGTACATCCCTTTTCCCGTCTTCACGTTGTCATGATGAGATAAATTTGCGATTGATTCCTCTTGGTGGCTCTCTTTCGCCGGAGTAGCTATACCGATTGGATAAGTGATATTCAATTTCTTACATATTCTGAACACACACCTTCACCATCATTTTCAATTTCAATAGCTCGTGCTTAATTGGTAACCTTACTAAGAGAACCGCATTGCACAGATATTCGATTGATATAGGAGCAGCACTTCATGTACCCGGATCTAGTATTACCAGCCATGACCTGACGCAATCGTCTTTCTTGCCCGACATCGTGCGTAGAGGTGTAGTCCGTCGCAACGTCTGCGTCCACCGTGCAATAGATGTCTTTGTAGCAACCCATTGATCGTCGTAAATGTCGAATTTTGCTAAATTAAGCCTTGCCCTTTCGCTTCAACTCTTCTTCCTCCTCTGCGGCGATTTGTGCGTCAATCTTAGCTCCTTGGCTGGGTTCGTTACCATGCATTTTGGCCTGCGCGAAGAGTTAGCCGTCTTGGAGTTTCAATTCATTTGTGTACAAAACGTACAGGAAGCGTTGGATCCTTCTTCAAGGCAGCAGTCTCGGGGTCGTCCTCGGGTTCTCCTTGTCTCTGTAATGCTGTCAATTGATGTATTCGATTTTGGCTCGGAAGAAGCTTGGGCATACCTCTTCCGCAGCCACGCGGTTAGAAATGGATCTCTCATCCTCTGTCATCATGTTAATATGCCACTTTCAGAAAATGTAAACTAAGATAGAACCTACTGGCATCGGTCAACTGATGGGATCCAGACTTTCCTTCTTCGTAAGGAACGCCAGAATTGTCAGCTTTTGAGTTTCCAGGCATGATGAGCTTTGGATAAGGGAGAAATCAGGAACAGTGAGCAGACTAGAGTTCTTAGAATACGGTGATTACGAGTATACTGAAATAAGGAATGAAGAGCAAGCTCGATTGGTAGTGTTCAATATTTATCGTTTCTTGCAGGTGCGCCTTGGCGGCGGTGATGTCGTTGGCGGAGCCCAGGCTCCAGGGGTGCGACATCTACGACGTCATCACACCGTCACATCGAGATTGAAAGAATTGGAAGCTTGAACGATCCAGTCTGGGCAGGCGCGTGCTTTAGTCGAGCCACAGTTGCCTCTGATTGACTCACGCTCTGACGGAGCAATGTCTACATGCTGACGGGTTGCTCTCGCTGGGTAAATAAACAACCGACATTGAGATTGATCACATACTCAGCATCAAGAAACTAGCTCGGACACGACACTTATACACTACTAGACAAGCTGTACTCGCAGCTCAGGATTGATCTTGTCGACCGGATGAGAAACAGCCACCACCATGTGATTTAATGTCTTTATGCGCCGCTATTATACATGAGCATGGATGGCACTAGCAGCACACTGAGCCAAAAGCGGGTAGAACCAACATTAGAGACAGCCACCTGCCGCTGCCAGACAGCTTGGGGACTGCAAGCTGGTAGGACTCAATGGCAAAGACTGCTACGGAGTAGACATGTATTAATCAGTTGACTGCTAATAATGGGACTCACCAGGGCCGTTATGGAGCATATGCGAGAAAGACGGCTCAGCATCGTAGCTTCCAGCGAATCCAGTAGGCGAGATAACCTCATCTTCGCCATACCTAGTGGGGTAGTTGCGAATCTGAGGATTCTACGGAGTAAGCCTACTTGGGTTTCACTGCACCTCCCTGGCCAAAGGCAAAAAAACCGTTTCTTTGCAAATACTTCTCTCCTTTCTTGTAAACTGTCGAGCTTTTGATTCTTCATCACTCATTGTTTTCTTTTGTGTATGCTGGCTTTGCACAAGACAAGGTAACTAAATAAATGTGAGGATTGTCGTTCGTTCTGCAGCAATAGCTAGCTAGCTTGCCAAGATGGACAAGCAAATTATTTTTGACAAAGCTCTGACCAAAGCCGACCACGCCGTGCTTGAGAGCCTGGCCAAGGACATCAAGACACATGCTGCACTATGGGCCAAGACGGATCCAACAATGGAAGAATCCGATGTAGATTCTGGCTTGGGGTCAGAGCTATCAAGCGGCGACGAAGCTGCAAGCTCTGGTCGACAAACCGACGACAGACGCATCGCGGCTTTACGAGCAGCTCGAAACCCGGACAGTGCCAAATTTGAACCAACAGTGCTCATGTCTGTCGATGACTGCCCAGCTTACCTTCACACATTGATCAACAAGTACTTCTTACAACCTTATATTCGACAGGCTCGAAAGATTGTTCGCCATCAGACAGATGTGACCATGATCACCCATCTCCTTATCTACTTCACCACGTCTGTACCCAGCGCACTGCTACTCTTTCGACGTTTCACTTATGCGCACGCCATCCTTCACTTCATCATGCAGCTTTACTATGTTGGTACTTATACTTTGATGCAACATCAACACATCCATCAGGGGGGCATTTTAGCCAAGCAGTTCGGCGTTTTCGACAACCTGTTCCCCTTTCTTCTTGACCCTCTCATGGGCCATACCTGGAACTCGTACTACTACCACCACGTCAAACATCATCATGTGGAGGCGAATGGACCCGATGACCTGTCATCGACAATCAGGTACCAACGGGACAGCATCCCCGACTTTCTCCACTACATCGGGCGTTTCTTCTTCCTAGTTTGGTTCGACCTTCCTATTTACTTTCTTCGCAAAAGCCGACCAGGTATGGCGTTCAAGACGGCTGCCTCCGAATTCGGAACGTACGCGTTTTACTACCTCGTCTCTCGTGTGGTGGGAACCAAGGCTACATTCTTCGTGTACATTCTCCCTTTTGTGATGTTGCGGATGGGGTTGATGGTTGGCAATTGGGGTCAACATGCCTTTGTGGACCAGGACGAACCAGATTCTGATTTCCGATCCAGCATCACGGTAGTGGATGTTGCTGTAAGTTGACACAATGACGCCAATCGCCTATGAGCTCAGGGATTGATGCAATTCACTAATATGTGATAGAGCAATCGATTTTGCTTCAATGATGGCTATCACACCTCGCACCACCTCAATCCCCTCCGTCACTGGCGCGACCACCCCATCTCATTCCTGGAACAGAAGCACACATATACTGACGAAGGTGCTCTTGTGTTCCACAACATTGACTTTTTCATGATTACGTTTCGCTTGATGGCGAAGGATTACGAGCATCTTGCGAAATGCCTGGTGCCCATGGGCGAGCAGATCAAACTCACCATGGAGGAAAGAGTGCAGCTGTTGAAGAAATTGACGAGGAAGTTTTCGGAGGAAGAAATTGCCCAAAAGTTTAAGAACATCGATGATATGGTGAAGGCGCAGGCGTAAACATTACCTATTGCGGGCGGTAACATCGGGATGGGCTTGCGACATATTATATATTGGGAGTGATGCAAGAACAAGTTATGCCTCTGTAAAACGAAAAACGAAAAACGAAAAACGAAAAACGAAAAACGATAGGTTGTTACCTTGTCTGCACTACTGGCTAATAGCGGCTGTCACATGTTGAAGCTCCCAGTCACAAAAGCGACGTCAAGGTCAAGCTCCACAGTGCCTCGAGACGAGTCGCATTGAATGAACTTGATGTTGCTATGTAGCAATTGACCAATAATGTATTAGGCCTAGTCAAAGGCCAAAGACCCACACTACGGCTCTAATAAGCTGGGTAGCTGTTGCACCCACAAGGGCATAATTGATCCCGGTCGCACGATAGTCTCGCTACTTAACTAGCTAAGACAGGAGTCCACCCCTAGCTAGTTATTTTCTAAGACCTCTATAACTTTATAGTATATTTTAGCACTATATAAGTACCCTACTAATAGTAAAGGTACTTAGGTATTTAGACTATAGTCTATACCCTCTTATAGGGTTAGATAACTTAATAGAGGCGATTATATTAAACCCTAGCTTTATAGTCTAATATAGTAGTAATTATATAGTGTTTATAATAATTATACCTTCTTCTAAATTAGTACTCTTCTTTTTAAATTAACTAATTATTTAATCTTTAAATAATTAGTATAAACATAGCAAAAGAAAGGCCTAATTTATTAACATTATAATTAGGCAACCCTAGCACGCTAGGATTAATAAACACTACTATCTATTAGTTTAATAATAATAACACTATAGGTATCCTTATAATATCTAAGGAGTCTTCTAAGAGTAATAAGCTAGCTATTAAGCTATAGGAGCCCTACTACTAAGACCTATAGTATAAGATAGTTAAGGTAAGAGCTATTAAAGATAGAATCTAGGTCTTTATTAATCCTAATTTAATTATATAGCTAGATTGCCCTCCTAAGCCTCTAATCCTTATAGGAAATAGGACTTTAGTAAAGAGAAAGGCAGTAGAGGCTATATAGAATTAATTATCTATATTAGATACTATAGGAGTTTAAACACGCTTATAGAGTAGCAGAACTATAATTAGTAGTGTGTGGTAACCCTAGGAAAGCTCTTCTAAAGGTTATAATATAGCTAGAGAGAGTTATTTTTAGTACCCTTAATAACCTAATAATACTAAAGATAGCGCTTAGTTTACGGTCCTTAGTGGTTATTATTAGGTATTTAATAGCTAATTCTAGAGCCTTATAAAGGCCCTATAAGAGTATTATACTTAGTTTATAATAATACTTAGTCCTAAGTATAAGTAAATAACCTTAAGGTATATATCTCTTTATAATAAGATTAAAGAGCTTATAAGGAATATAATACCTGTTGGAATCACCAGGTGTGATAATGGCCAGTTATTAATTAGGCGCGCTCGTGATAGTATTAATTAAATAATCTATCGTAAGCTATATATTCTATTAAAGGAAGCTAGAAAAGAGAGGGCTCCCGTAAGAGGGAAAAAGGCAGCTGTAGCTGTGTGGGTCACGTGATGTAGGTGGGTCACGTGACCCGGGCCCTGCCCTATCGCAGGCCTGCCTATGGGCAGGAAGGGAGGCACACGCACACGCACGCACACACGCGTAGTAGCTAACCTTCTTCTAGTTAGGCTGACCTTTAGCTAAAGGGAATTATAGCTACTAAGCGTAATTAATATTATACTTATTCTAACACTAGGAACTCTCTTTTTAATATAATTATTAATATATAATATTAATTACTAATAAAGTAATAGATAATAATAGGAAGAGTTATAATCCCCTAATAAAGGGAACTAATAAAGGAAAGGAAAGGGAAGCAATATATACCTATAGTAAGTAATAATAAAGGAAAGTAATAATCTATTTTTAACCTCCTACTAAGAGAGTAAGTAGGCCTCTTCCTAAATCCCTTTCCCTTCCTAATATTATTAATAATATCTATATAGTAACTCCCTTATCCTATTATCTCTTTTCCTCCCCTTTACCTCTCTTCTTAACCCTATTATCTCCTATATCTACCCTTCTATCCCTACTAAAGTAAAGTATAGGTATCTTATAAATCTAAAGAAGAACCTCCCTTATAGCTCTATACTCTATATAGATTATATAGAGTTATAGAATTACTAAAGGCCCTCCCTAGAGGTTAGAGAAGGAGCTATATAGCTTTTCTTCTCCCTCCTTCTCCTACTTTCTCTAGAGTATTACTTCTTCTCTAATTTCCTTTACTATCCCTAAGAGGGTAGGATCTATATTCTCCTATAGTATAGGGATTAATAATCCCCTAATACTAGGGAAGATTACTTCTCCCTATAGTATAGGGGTTAATAGTCCCCTAATACTACTACCTATAGGGCTATTCTCCTTATAGATTACCCTTCTACTACTATTTATAGGGGCTATTCTCTATATAGGTTACCTACCCTTCTATCTAGATTATTATCTAGTTACTAGAGATAAACTACTCTAGGGCCTTATTTAATAATATCTTTATAAAGGCATTAGCTAGGTTATCTACTCTATTAATCTAATAGATCTTATAGAGCTTATAGCGTTTATATAATTATTATAGGGCTATAATATTAATTATTAGGCGCTTCTCCTTTATTATACTAAGCTTAATAAGGCACTTATAAAGAGAGTATAAATCTATATATACTATAACTAGTATAGTAGGGAGATTTAATTAGTCTATAAGTATATAAAAGGTAGTGGCTATTATGTGTGCTATATTAATGCTAGTGACTATACTATAGACCTTAAAGGTAAGTATACTTTATATAACTCTCTTACTCTTTATTAAGCTAAAGTGTATAATATTACCTTTAATTATAAACTTACTATCCTTATAGTCTTTATTAGCAAGGATTAGTATATAACTAAGCTATAAGGTAAGGTCCTAATTATTTACAAATAACCTATCTATAAATATATATAGCTTTACTTTAGTAAGGTTAATTAGAATAAATATTAGGCCTTAATTAGGGTAATCTATCTACTATTAGATCCGGTAATTAAGGGCTTTAACATTCTTAATTATTAGTTCTTAGTATTAAGTAGCGATAGATAGATTATAGTAGGCTTCTAGTTAGTAGATTAAGGTAATGTAGGCACCTTAAGCCCTTTATTTAATATACTTCTACTTTAAATCTATAAGTAGGATTAAATTAAGCTTATTACTTTAGCCTTTTTATTAAAGTAAAATAGCCACACTAGCCACTAATTTAATAATTCCCCTATTAAAGGTTAGGGAATTGTTCTTAAGAAGGAATTACTTTAGCTTTACTATAAAAGCCACTATAGTTAATTCTCTCTTTTCTTTCTTAGAGAACTCCTTATCTAATAGCCTAAGAGTATTATTAGTCTGTATACCTATATATATAAATTCTAGGCTATCTTCTATAGTTACTAATAGGCATAGATTATACGTAGAAGTCTCTATCTAGAGCTTCTCTCTATAGTGCCTATAGTATATAACCCACTAATGTGTTCTGGCCTCTACAATGCTATAGAGCGGTTTAATTACCCTTATAATTATTCCTTTAGGGTATTAGTTATAGATTTAGGTTAGAAGCTATGCGAGGATTACCCTATTTAATTACGTAGTTAATTAGATATATACCTAGGTAATATTATGAATCCATAGGATAAAGCCTTTTATTAAGAGGGAAGGTGCTATTACGAGAATAAGGCGTTAACTAGCTTATTAGATTATTAGAGCCTATGTTAAGATTACTTACTTTACCTTATCTCTAAAGCCTTATACTATAAGCCTTAATTTCTTATATAGCTAGCCTATCTTACCTTTTACCTTATTAATAATTTATAAATTAAAGATTCGCACACTACTATACTCTCTTTTATTATAGGTAATAAATTTAAACACACCCTAATTAATTAGTATATTAATCTTAGTCTTTATAGAGAGCTTAAATAGTGCGCTAGGGGTTATAATAATACCTTCCTTATATAATTAAATTATAAGGTTAAGGTTAGCTTCCTCCTTAGCTAAGATAAACATATTAGTCTTATTAATAATTACTAGAGGGTTCTTTTAGGGTCTACCTAGGTATCTCTTTAGTGGGATCTCTAGGGTCTTACTAGGTAGCCTAGTTTAGGCCTCTCCCTCTTCTCTACCTTTCTAAGGTAGGAGGGCTTCTATATTAGGGTCCTTATAATAAGGCCTAATAGAAGTTAAGTAGAAGGCCTTTAGGCCTTATAGGAGGTTAAGGGTGTAGGTCTCTTTATTAATAAAGAGGAGGTTATATAGGCCTTACTACCCTTTACCTTCACGCTAAACTTAGACTAGTAATCTAAGTAGGAGGTTAAGGGTCTTACTTATATCTAGACTATTCCTTACTATAAGGGCTTTACTAACTTTCTAGATTATATAAAGGCACTTAACTTCCTTTATTACCTTTTATATAGTAATAATATATTATAAGATCTCTAGTAATAGAGGAGAGTTACTTAATATATAGGGGTAGGTGCTAAAGATAAGGAGGGTTAGAATAAGGCTATTTAGACCTATAGTATTATTAAGGGCTTTTATAGCTATCTATAGGGCAATAGGTTCTAGGGTTATTAGGCATTCTCTTTAGATAATATTATAGGCCCTTTAGAGCAGCCTATAATATCTCTTAACTTTTCTAATGCTATAATATGCCTTAATTAGGACCTCTTTAATAGAGATTAATATTAATACCGCAAATTAGCGAAATTCTTTACTACAAAAGTTTATACTAGTATTAGTAATAATCTAATTAGGAGGTCCTTAGTGTATATTAATCTAGCATATTCTAAGGGCTTCCTAAGTTATTTTAGCTAAGATATTAGGAAGGAATCTTACTACGTAGAATGCCATGGCTATATCTACTACATAGAGCGTTAGGTAGTTGCTATTAAGGTATATAATATTAACTATTACTTTAAAGTTAAAGGTATACTTATCCTTAAGGGTAAATTTAAAGTAATAAGGGCTATTAGTATTTATCTAGCACTAGTGGCACACCTTTAATATTACCTTAATGGCTTTAAAGGTAATCTTATGCCCTATATTACTTAGGAGATCGTAGAGTTAGTATACTAAAGGATAACTAAAGCAGTAATATAACCGCTGTAATTTAATCTTAGTTAAATAATTCCACGCTACTACCTTCTTATCTTACATTAGCAGCATCTATATATAGCCTTATTTATATACTAGGGGTACCTTAATATTCCCTTACTAGAGGACGTTCTTAGTAGTAATAAAGTTAATACTTAATTAGCCTATATTATTAAGGTAAAGCAGGAAGGGAGTATTTATTAGTATTATATAAAAAGTAATATTACTAAAGGGTATAGGCATATTAATTATTCTAAGTAATGTAATTAGCTAGCCTCTACTAAATATAATAACTACTTTACCTGCCCTTATAGTATTAAGATAAATCTTTAGTATTATCTTCTATAGTGCCGTGACCTAAGATTAGCCTACTATAGAGAATTATACCGCTCTGGTATCTAGTATAATATCTTAGAAGGCCTTAGATAAGTAATAGTCTTTAAGTAGGAATAAGTAAGGAGGCCTAGCGGTATTCCTATTATTAAATAGGTTCTTCTTACTTAGTCTATATATTATAGCTTAATTTATAAGGACTTTAACTATCTTCTAACTATTAAGGGTTACACTATAGGTAAAGAAGCTTATAGGCACCCTTTCTTCCTCCTCTCCCTCTAGCTTAGTGTTAAATCTAAGGCTTATTATATACTAGGTAACCTTATTAACTTTAGAGGGATAAGGAGTGGGATCTTCTACTAGGGTACCTTTATACTAGGTAAGAAAGGTATTATATAAAGCTAGTGAGGATAATAAGGTATCTACTAGGTAATGGTTCTTATATTACTAGTATACCTTCTTACGCTCTTCCTTAGGATGCTTTATTAACTAGTATCCCTCTTTACTATATATATAATATTTCTTTATATAGGGAGGGCCTCTTCTACCTTTCTACCTTTATAGAGGGTATTATAATTCTTTGCCCTTACTATTATACCTTCTATTAGTCTAGAAGGCATTAGGAGTCTAGGTATTAGTAAGGAATTAATATTAACCACTAGATTCTTCTGCAATAAGCTAGATTATTATATATACACACTTATAGAATTATTAGAGGCTATCTAGAGGGTTAGTAAGGCACCCTCTACACTTAGGAATCCTATTATAAGTGGTTATAATCTAGTTCCTAAGGGCCCTTTCTAATTAACCTATATTAGGAATAGCTTGCTATAAGGTTAATAGCCTCTTAATAAGCTTATTAAAGTATTTTATCTTTAATTTATTAGGGTTTTTATTAATAGTCTTCTAGAGTAAAGTATTATACTATTTAAGGAGATACTTCTACCTTATATCTTTAGTCTTAAACCTCTCCTTTATTCTCCTTATAAGGGTAATAAGGTCCTAAGGGTTACTAGGTTTAGAGAGGTAGTCTAAGTAGTACTAATAAGCTTTTCCTTTTAATATTACTTTAAATATATACCTAGCTTATTCTAGTTTAATATCTAGAAGCTTATATTTTTACCTAAAGATTTAGAGCTTTAGTTTAAGTATATTATAGTTATTAGCGCTGTATTACTACTTAGATATATATATCTTAATAAGGTCTAAGATCTGCTTTACTATTAGTTATAGAGGCTTAAAGGGAGGATTATTAGTAGGTTTATATATTATTCTTTAGTAAATAAGAAGGGCTTATTATTAGGGAGTAGGGGTTCTTTACTAGGTAAATATAGGTTCTTAGGGATAATAAGGAAGGGCTTATAGGGCTTAAGGTATTTAAGGAAGGGGCTAAGGGTTCTATTCTTAGGGAAGAGTTACTAATATTACTTCTTATAGAGGTTATAAAGGTTAGTAGGAGGAATAAGTAGTCCTTATACTCTATTAGTCCTAAAGGTTATTATTCTTATAGAGGTTATTAAGGAAGTTACTATTCTTAATTATATTCTTTTAGAAGTTATTATACTTCTTCTAGGTATTCTTTACTTCTTCTTATAACTAGAAGCAGAATTCCTATTAGTTAAGGACTTCTTAGAGGTTTATTACTATATTTATATTCTAGTTAATTATTATATAGATTCTAGAGTTAATAAGGTAGTCCTATAAGTGCCTTAGGACTATAACTAGGGTTTTAAGAAAGTTACTATAGGTTTATAGGTTAAAATCTTAAGTAAATTCTATAAAGAGTAATCTTTTATATGCCTTTTATATTATATAGTCCTTAACCTAAGAGAGGATATAGGCTACTTATATCTTAGGTATATTATTATCCTTAATATTAAATTTATCTACCCTAGTAAGTGCTTCTTTTATAATATACTAGTATAGTTACTATAGGATATAAAGGAAGGGGATAGTAAATTCTAGGGCTTCTAAGGGATCCACTTAAGAGCTATTATAACTTATTAGGTTTTATAGTTATTCCTTCTTATTAACTATTATAACTTATAGTATTAGAGGAGATAGAATAAGGGAAGTAATAATAAAGGGATTAGGGAAAAAGAGATATAAAGGATTATAAGCTCTAGTAATTAGCTTTGTGCGTAATAGAACGCACTAAGTTAAAGAATAATAGGATAGCTTAGCTACTAGAGTTAAACTCTTCTTCTTAGTTTAGGCTTTAGCTTCTTCTAGCTACTCTTATTACCTTAATAGGCTAGCTAGAGTTAGCTTCTTCCTTAGTATAATTAGGGATCTTAAATAATAAAGCTACTCTTATTGCCTTAATAGGCTAGCTAAATCACGCTACTTCTATGAAGGTCTTTTCTAGATAGAACCTAGCTAATCTATAGTGTCTTTAAAAGATAATAGGTATTTATAAATAAAAGTGGTTGTAAAGTTAACCACTAATTAGTGTTAGAATCACTAGGTGTAATAATAGCTAGTTATTAATTAGGCGCGCTTGTGATAGTATTAATTAAATAATCTATTATAAGCTATATGTTCTATTAAAGGAAGCTAGAAAAGAGAGGGCTCCTATAAGAGGGAAAAAGGCAGCTACAGCTATGTGGGTCACGTGATATAGGTGGGTCACGTAACCCGGGCCCTGCCCTATCGCAGGCCTGCCCGTGGGCAGGAAGGGAGGCACGCGCACACGCACGCACACACGCGCAGCAGCCGACCTTCTTCCGGTCGGGCCGACCTTCAGCCGAAGGGAATTGCGGCTGCCAAGCGCGATTGATATCATGCTTGTTCCAACAATACCTTTAAATAGGACTATTAAGTATTATACTAAAGTTAATTTTAATAAGACTATTAAATAAAACCTTATAAAGGTTAATATTAATAAGTAGCTTATAGATACTTTAATTAGCTATAAGAGATGCTTTTAAGTAGACTACCCTATTACTAAAGGTAACTTACCTATAAAAATAATTAATAATACTATTAGGGTATAATTCCCTACTATCTTAGCTTAAATTAGCTTATCAATTTATTTAGTAAAGAGTAAGGGAAAGGTCCTAGATTTCTATAGTATTATAAGTAGGATTAGGTACCTAATTAAAGCCTAAGGAAGATCTTAGGTAAAGGCTAATAATGCCTTTAGAGCTAAGCTAACTCTTAATAGTAAAATAAAGGATAAAGCAGAGAAGTTAATAAAGAAAGACTATATTTACTATAAGAAGTATAAGGTAAAGAAGTTAAAAGATTTATAGAAGGTCTATAGGGCACTCTACCTAATAAAGGACTAGAAAGTTAATAAAGTGTTATTAAAGAAAGTAAAGGAAGTAATAAATTATTAACCTAATAATATAAAGAAGGTATATAATATATAGTTAAAGGATAATAGTATAAAGGAACCTAAAGAAGATAATACTATATTTTTAGCTATAGAAGAGTCTTTAGAGGCTTTCCTTACCTAGGGTAAATTATAGGTTATACTTAATAGTAGCACTTTAATCTATATTTTTAATAATAAACGCTAGTTTATAGACCTTAATTATAGTTAATAACCTAGAATTTAAGCTAGTTATAGTATTACTAAGGCTTATAGCGTTAGTATAGCCTGGATTATCTTAACAAATAGCTAGACCCTTACCTTATTAAAGGCCTAGTACTAACTAATATTCTTTATAAACCTTATATCTCTTTAGCTACTTATATAGAAGGGAATAAGGTAGGATAACCTTACTAGAAGGGTTATAGACCTAGTAAGAGGTAATTAGGAGATATTTTAAACTTAGATTATTAGTATATAGCTATATATAGAGGGCTTAAGCCTATTAGAGGTCTTTGCTATTAAGGGAGATTTATAAGACCTAAAGGCCGTAATAGTAATACCTATAAACCTGTGGTATTCTAGATTAGTATATCTAGGTAAGGATGTAATAAATTAAGTGCTTAAAAAGCTTTAAATCCCTTTAAAGGAAAGGAGCGTAGGTAAATATAAGGTCTATTAGATAGCTAAGGCACAGAGGTAGATATCGTAAGTGTTACAAGCAGGGTTGTTACCTTTAGGACTGCTTTAGGTGGTTTCTTTTAACCTCTTTACTTAATTATTAGGATATAATAAGGACTAATATATTGCTCTTTTTACCTGTAGGGCTATAGGATTACGCTATATCTTTATAATCCTATTAAAAACAGATATTACACTCTACTTTAATCAGTTAGAAGCTATATATACAAGAGTATACAGCATCTATATCGCGGTTATGATAACTAATAGTAAGACTGCCTTCTAGACTAAGAAGCAAGAAGAAGAGGTTGTAAATAGAGGTATTATTATTAGAAAGTCCAGCCCGGCTTACCTACATTAAAACGGGCACGCTAAATGGTCTAGGGGGGTGATAATAAGGGTTATAATAACTCTTATAATATAATTAGGCTTCCTAGAAGATCTCTAGCCTATAGCTACTAAAGCAGCTATTTATATCTTAAACCATATGCCTTGAAAGCTACTTAACTAGCAATCGCCTTAATAAGCATTAAATAGGTGGTTAAGAGAAAATAAGCTTTAATAGAGTCACTTACCGGAGAATCTAGAAGCCTCTATAACTTATCTATAAGCCTTTAGTTATAAAGCATTTATAATAACGCGAAGTAGGCTTTGTAAGGTAGGTGTTATGGACTGGCCCCTAGGCGACTGCGATAGGGCGTCGATATAGTATTAAGAAACTTAGGGAAAGAGAAGAGGAAGGTAGGAAACCTATCCTTACTAGGGCTCTTATAACCCCCTAACTACCTTACACTTATCCTCTTCCCTATGCCTTTATATATATAGTATATATATATTCTAGACTTAGGGCCCTTAGGATTTGCCCCTATATATATGCGACATATATACACTTTAGTAAATACTTAGGACTATCTATCCCTATATATATATAATATATATACACTCTAGAGAATACTTAGGTAAAGCCTAAGCCCTTATATATACCCTTACTCCTCCTCTTTAATATATTATATAAGCCTATTATTTTAATCCTAGGACTAGACTAGGCGTGTAACGTGGTTACTAAGCCCTATATTATTATTATATTAACCCTAGCCCTATCTTAAACCTTCTATCCTATTATTTTATTTTAGTCCTAGGTATAGGCTAGGCGTATAATGCGGTTATTAAGCCCTGTATTATTATTATATTAACCCTAGCCCTGCCCTTACTTTCTATCTACTATTTATTCTATTATAACTTTTACTTTCCCTTATATAGAAAATTCTCTAAGATATTATAAACCCTATTATACCTTCCTATTATACCCCTCTAAATAATACTTTATTTACCTATTATCCTTATATTATACCCTTATTAAATATAGCTAACTATAGTAGTAACTATTATAGTAACTCTAGTTATTATCCTCCTTATATCCTAGCTATTCCCTCTATATCTATAAATTAGTCTATTAGTAAGTTCCTTATAGAAGGAAACTTAGATAATAAGGAGTATACTACTCTATAAGTAGTATAGTAGCCTTATAGGCTATATATTAAGAAATCCCTTACTATAGGTATCCTAAACTATAGTCCTCCCCCTAGTAGTATCTCCTATCTCCTATATTAGTAAAAATATATAACCTATATTTAGATAATATAGTATTTATCTATAGACTCTTAACTTTAATATTACTTAAAGGATCTTAAGGCTATAATTAAGGTAGGTAACTATATTATCTAGCTTAGTATCCTAAAGATAGTAAAAACTAAGAGATAGATACTAGTGCTATCCTAGGGCTTCTATGCCCTTATAAGTTAATAGAAAGCCCTTCTAGACTAGGCCTAGTTTAACCTAGCTTTTATTTATTCTACCCTTAGGGTACCCCCTTTTTCTACCTCCCCTACTATAGCCCTAAATAAACTTAAGATTATTCCTTTTAGCTATAGTAGCCCTATAAGTAGCTATAATATAGTAGGGTCTATATAGTAAGTTATAGGTATTTTACTCTAGTAAAACTAGTAGATTATAGGTAGTTTAAATACTATATATTAGGAATACTATAATTAATCTACTCTTCTCCTTAAAGCTCTCTTTTCTTATTACTATAGTAGTTAATAATATATTAAGTATAAAGATAACTTACCTTCTTATTATTACTATAACCACTCCTAACTTAGCCCTAACCTAGGGCCTATTAACTATTATACCTAATATACCCTAACTAGTAGGTACCTCCTAGTGCTAAACCCTATTCTTTACTTATCCCTTACTAGAGGCTAACCTAGAGATAGGTTAACCTTTATACTTATTAATTATTATTCTACCTATACTATCTAGAACTATAGAAATATCTATCCCCCCTATTATAATACCCCCTATACCCCTATTATACCTATAGTAATACTAGCTACTATCCCCCTTAACTATAATAATAATTTAGTTAGGGGCTTAAGTAATATATTTATTATAATAGGTAGAGAGTACTAAGTTTACCCTAGTAGTTACTATAAGTTAATAGAATATAAACTAGGTATACCTTATATATTATTAGAAGTCTCTATAGAAGTATAAGTAGTTTATAATTAATTTAGTTTATTATTATATTATATATCTCCTTACCTTACCTTAAACTTATTAAGGGCTTATATCTATACTATACTTTCTAATAGCTCCTATATTAGCTAAATATAACCTACCTATTTTACTAGTATATTATATCTCCTCCCCTAACCTAAGGTATTCTATACTACTAGAATCTATTCTACCTAGTACTTCTTAATAAGTTTATTATTATTCTCTATTAAAACCTATTCTAGCCCTAGGTAAGAGTCCTAAAGCCTCTAGCTAGGAAAAGGGTTCTCTATAGCTTATTTAATAAGGTCTATATAGAAGACTAGATAGATACCCCTAGGGATATCTAACTATACTATTAGTAATATTAGCACTTCTAAGACTATATATTTTACTATAACCTAATTAAGTTTCTATAAAAGGTAGTTTATCTTAATATTCTTTAGTAAAAGCTACACTTTATTCCCTACCTAAAACTATTCTACTAGCTATTAGGAAGCTAATATAGTATCCTACTATCTTTATTAAGTATAGGCTATTATAGCCTATACTAGTTAGGTACTCTCTTATAGGTACTTAAGGAACTATATAGCTTATCCCTTAGGTATTATTATAGATACTAACTAGTCTAGTTATATCTAAATAGGTTCTAAATTATAGCTATAAAGTAACCTATTTAGACTAACTCCTATTATAAAAAAGAGCCTATTATTAATTATAAGCTAATAAGTAGCTAAATACTCTAGCTAATTAAACTATAAAAAGGAAACTATAATATATAATATTACCTAAACTTCTTAGTTTACCTACTCTATATTACTATTAGTCTATAGGTAGTAAGATATAAAGAGTAACTAGTCTATCCCTATAAGGGAGTATAATATTATCTAAAATTTTCCTAACTAATCTAACCCTTAATCTATAATAATAAACTAGGGAAAACCCTAAAACCTTCACTAGACTATTTTAAACCGCTCTATATACTCCTTAGCCCTAATAGAGGTTATAGCTTCTAACTATATAAACTTTAAGAGTCTATCTATAATAACTATAAGATACTATAGCCTCTCTAGGGACACTACTAGTAAGTTTATTATAAAGTTAATAAAGATCTAAGACTAGAACTAATTAGGGATAGGTAAAGGCTTTAGTAAACCCTAGTGTTATTACTAGCTCTTATAACTACTAAAATAATAATAGTTATAAATAAACTAAGTAATATCCTATAATATCCTATCCTAATAGAATTATTATTATAATAATTAAAATATAGTATTATAACCTAGGTGCCCTACTACTAGCAAATTATAGTATTATTATATAAGGGTTATTATAAGTAGCTCCTAAGCTAGAATCTATATATAGTCCCTAAACTAAAGCGCTCTATATATACTTATAGAATAATCTATAACCTATTCCCTTATTAGTGCCTCTAGGGGAAACCTTTAGCCCCCTTCCTAGATAGTCCTTAATTAGATACTATATATTAGGTCTAATATAATAGCCTAATTCTATAGGGACTAAAGATACTTAGTAGTAAAAAGAACCTCCCCTACTAGTAGTAGTAATACTTATATATAGTATAGCGCTAGGTTAGTATTATCCCTCTACTCCTTAGGTAATAGTAAGAGTTATATAATTATAATAGGCTATAGAATATACCCTATTCTTAGAGATAATCTAGTCTAGTTCTACTCCCTCTAGAAAAGGGTATCTAGGTATTAGGCTTATATACTAGGTCTATATTATAGGTAAAAGTTAAATAGTATAAGTATATCTACCTACTAAGCCTATCTCTCTAATATTAACTAAGGAGTAGTAAAGTACTCTAGGTTCTTATAATCTATATAGATAGTAAATAAATAAGATATACCTTAAAGTTCTACTAATTATACCTTAAGGTAAGAGATAATAGTAAGTAACTCCTTATTATAAATTATATAATTCTTCTATAAGGATATAAAGCTAGTAGAAAAGTAAGTAACTAGGTATAGAATACTATTAGGACCTTATTATAAGAGGCACCTACTAATAGCTTTACCTAAATAATTAGCTTCTACTACTATTAGCTAGTCTAGGTCCTATTATACTAGTACTAGATATATAATAAAGGTATCTTTTAATCTCTTAAAGGCCTTCTCTTCCTTAGGTCCCTATTAGAAAGGGATATTCCTCTTAGTAAGTTATATTAGTAGAGCCACTATCTCTAAGAAGTTACTAATAAAATCGTAATAAAAATTCGCAAATCCTAGGAAGCTATAAACCCTATATAGTTTTATAGGTACTACCTATTCCCTTATAGCTATAACCTTTATAGGATCTAGGTAGATTAAGTAGCCTACTATAATAATATATCCTAGATACTAAACCTCTTTTATAGTAAATATAGACTTATTAAGGTTAAGGTATAAACCTATAGCCCTTAAGTAACTAAGGACTAACTAGACCTTCTTTATATAGTTCTTCCTTAATCCCCCTAAATAAACCAGGATATTATTAAGGTAAGCTATAATAAAGTCTTCTAGTATATCCCCTAAGGATTTATTAATATAATACTAGAAGGTTATAGGTACACTAGCTAAGCTAAAGGGGTAGACTAGCTATTTAAATAAACTAAACCTTATATAGAATACTATAAGGTGCTCTTAGCCCTTAGCTATCTATAGTTTATAAAATACTATATAGATATCTACCTTTATAAACTAATATGCTTAGGATAGGGAATATAGTATCTCTTTAATTAGTAGGAGAGGGTAATAGTCTTATACTATTATCTTATTAAGAGTGTGGTAGTCTACATAGAAATGCTAACTACTATTTGCCTTTTTAATAAGAAGGATAGGGGCTATAGCTACTAAGGAGCTAGCACGGATCTATCCCTTATCTATTAGATCTATAATCTAGTATTAAACCTCTAAAAGCTAATCCTATAGTATATTATATAAGGGTCCCTATAGGAGTGCTAGTTTAGACCTATCTAGGTTCTTATATATATATATATAGTAGTTAAGAGACCCTCTATAAGGGGGTAAGCTATTAGCCTTAGACTTATTAAAGAGGTTTATAAAGTCCGCTAACTCCTTAGGTAGCGCTAATATATTAGGAGTAGCTAGCTCTATCTTAGGCACTGTGATCTATAGTACTATTATTATCTCCTTTAAGCTTATAGTAATAAACCTTATAGTAGTGTCCTTATTCTAGTATACCCTATAAGCCTTAGTGGTATATAGGGATCTAATAATTCCCTATATTAGGACCTCTATTACCTAAGTAGAGGACTTAGAAATATAAAGGCCCTCTATAGCTCTAATAACTAGTTATTATTATACTATATAAATTACTACTCTACGCTACTCTAACTAAGGTATTCTAAATATTATATCCTAGGTTAGGCTAGGGATAATATATAGGTATATAAATAACTCCTAGCTATCTATATTAATTCTAGTGTATACTATATAGGTTATAGAAGAGATATCTTCCTTAACCTACTTTCCTTTCTATTCTATTTCCACTATAGTATAAACGCGCCTCTATTTTAGTAATTATATAAGCTCTAGGCTAAGCTATCTTACCGCTAATTTGCTTATTACACTATAGTAATTATAACTATAATTAATTTAGATATTAATAAAATAATATATATTAAAAAGTATAGAAATAAGGAATAGTAGTTAGTTTATATATTTTACTATATTCTATTCTATTTCTATATAATAGTTAAAATTATCCTATAATATAGAAGTTAACTAGCCTATTAGCCCCTATATAAGACTCTACTTAGGGGCTACTTATTTTCTATAGGAGGGATGTTTACTTCCTTATCTATACTTTCCTTATTTACCCTAGATATATTAACGCTAACCTACTAGCGCTAAGGTAGGAGAAGGGTATATTCTTAAATAAAGTAGTCCTTAGACCTATATTAGAGGTAGTATCTTTCTTAGTAATATCTAGCTAGTACTACCTCTAATACCTATTTTACCTATTCTATATTTAGGGTAGCCTTTACTTCCTTACCCTTCTTCTTAGCCTATTTCCCTAGCTAGGTCCTTACTATATAAACTCCTATTATTAGAGTGTTACCCTTATAGTTAATTAGGTTTAAGGGTTTAGGGTATAGGACCCTATATTAGGTCTAATACTTATTCTCTAAGGTAAGGGCCTTAATATTAACCGCTATCTTATAATACTATATAACTACTATATACTAATTATAATAGCTTATGCCCTACCCCACGCTAATCTCTTAAAGACACTTATTAAGCGTATATTAGAGCTTTACTAGCTTTATATTATCTACCTAAAGATCCCCCCTAGCTAATAAGAGCTTATCTATAAAGCAAATAAAGAATACAGAGAACGCCTCCCTAGGTCCTTATTCTATCTAGTTAAGCTCTATAAGGGCTATCTCCTATCTATATAGGTTAGTAAATATAGTCTTAAGATACTCTAGGAACTTAAAGGGATTAAAGTTAATATTTTTACCTAACTTAAAGAAGTTAGCTACCTAGGACTATACCTTAGAGAAGAGGTTCTAGTAAATAAACATCTACCTATCCTTATTAGTGCTAATAAAGTCCTTATCTACTAGTAGCTTATGCTCTATTAGGAGCCTCTATATAGCAAATACAGCCTTATTACTATTATATAGGTTGCCTATAGGGATTGGTTTTTGCTTTAATTTAGCTACTATAGCTACCTATAGGGCAGTGAATATAGTGGGGGTTAGAGCTTAGCGCCAGACCCTAGGGTTTAGTTAAGTTAGTTAGGCTAAGGGTCCTACATGATTTGTATTAACTTGCTCCCGGAGTTATACTATTTCTACTGTCTGCTTATTTAGCATATAGCAAAGCGTTTCAAATTGTGCTTGCTAAGCTGCCGGGGGCGCTGTGTGTAAGGATAAAGGTAGCTAGGCAAAAGGATATAGGGTGCACTTATATATTAACTAAAGCTTGCTAGGTCTAAGTGTAATATATATATAAGTCACTGGTTTATAGCTAGTGGCTTGCTAATATTACATAGACCTAGCCCTTCCTTCTAGTATTAGGCGCCGCGGTGCTCTAGCGCTACGGTGCACGCATACGCGTAGGTTATATTATAAGGGGCCTTATAATTATCCCCCCCTTTATTACTAGGCTTCTAAATAGCTTTTACCCTATATTTTATAACTATTTACTAACTAGTAGTTATATTAAAATAATAATAAATAATAATCTATAATAATAAATAATAGTTAGCGCTTTAGTATAAATTTACCTCTAACTCTCTACTATATTATTCTATTTTTGTTTCTATATTATTAGCTAAATTATTACTTTTCTATAACACTATTATCTATTTATTATTAATTACTAATAAATTACTATAAGTACGCTAATAATTCTACTTTATAACTACTTATATATACACTATTTATATACTAGATATACTAAATATAAAAAGAGCCCCCTATCTACCCCTAAACTCCCCTAGATTAATTATTAATTTATTACTAACCTATATATAGGTTAGTTAAAGATAAAGTAGTTAAAGCGCTATATTTAGTATTATATATATAGGGATAGTTATAAGGCTATAAGTATCTTACTTTTCCTTTACTCTTTAGTTTCTATTTACTAATAATTATATAGTCTATAGCTACTATATATAATAATTTCCTTAACTTATTAAAGGTACTAAATTAGGTAGATATCCTAATAGAGGCACTTAGTAATAAGAATAAGGATAATCCTAAAGACCTTATATTCTTAGAGGTAACTTAGTAGTGTTTTACTACCTATTATCTTTAGCTTATATAGGGCTTTAACTATACTAATATAATATATTATATTATATTTAGGTTAATAGGGGCTACTAAGGTCTACTAGGTCTATATATTTCTTCCCTTTTTACTAGTTCTTTACTAATATATCTAGGTAGGATACTTTAATTATATACTAGTAGTATATAGTCTCCTATTAAACCCTTATAGTTACTATAAACCTAGCTTTAGTCCTAGGGATAGTAGGTTATATCTTAGCCCTATTTTACTATCTATTTACTAATATTTTAGTAAGCTAACTATCTATAACTCCTTACTATATAGAATATAATAATAGTTTTATAGCTAAGGCTAAGTAATCTAGGATTTATTACCTAGGGAATAGTATTATATTATTTTTATTATAGAATAAGGGAGGTAGTTATAGTAGATAAGAATAACACTAAGTATATAGTCTATAGGGGCTAAGTTTTTAGCTATAAGAGGGTAAATATAAAGGGATTCCTATTAACTCTTCTAAAGCTATAGATAGTTTTCTTTATTTTATTTCTTTATATTTTTTCTTTTATTTTTTATATATAGTTTAGTTATTTTCTTTTATTAGGTATATTATAGTAACTAGTAAGGCTATACCTTTCTTATAGGAACTTTATACTCTTTTACCTATAACTTACTTATATATTACTATTCTTTTCCCTTAACTTATTCTAGTAGAATACCTAAATTATATACTAAGCTCCTTCTATATCTTTAATAGGAACCTACTAGTTATATTTACTTAGCTAATCCTTTTACTTTACTAGGTATTTATTATCTCTATAGGTCTTTCTATATTCCTTAATCTCCTTAACTTTATATTTATTATCTTTATTCTTAAGATTAGGTATTAGTATTTTTTCTTTATCTATATTCTTATAATAGGTTTATAGCTCTAGTAGGCTAATATAGAATATATTATATAACCTACTATATTTTTCTAGTAATATAAGCTAATATACTTACTTACTAATAGTATTAAGTACCTAAAATAGTCTAATAAACCTAGGGATTAGCTTCTATTTTACTTCCTTAAGCTATATATTCTTTACTAATAATAATACTAGGTTACCTCTTTTAAAAGTAAGTAATTAGTAATATTTATTATAGTACTTTACCTAGGATTTAGTAGCTTTTACCTAGTTTTACTTTAGCTACTCCTTAGCTTTATATAACTTTATAATATAAGTATAAGCCTCTAGTACCTTCCCTTTTATAACCTTATCCCTAAGGGCTAGCTAAAACTCTAGTAAGTACCCTATAAGTATATAGTTTAGTAAATAGCCTATAGTTCTATTTACTATATTATTATAGGTAAATTATCTAACTAGAAATAGCTTAGGCTATATTTACTAGTTTTTAGAAGTAAAGTATTATAGGTAGTACTCTAGTACCTAGTTAGTCCTCTTAGTCTACCTATTAGTTTAGGGGTAAAATACTATAGAAAGCCTATATTTTATATATAATAGGTAATATAGGTCTAACTAGAATTAGCTTATAAAAATAGATCCTCTATTAGATATAATACCCTTTAGTAGCCTAAATTATAGCTTAATTTCCTTATAGAAAAGTTCCACTAACTTAGCTATATTAATTATAGTTATTATAGGTAGGAAGATAGAGTACTTAGTATATTAGTCTATAATTACTAGGATTATATTAGTTTCTTATTTACCTACTTATATAATAGGTAATCCTATAATAAAGTCTATTAAGATTTCTACCTATAGTTACTCTAGTATTAGTAATAATTTAAGACTCCTATATAGGTAATACCTTCTTATAACTATTTACTAATATATCCTATAGCTTATAATATAGTCTAATATAGACTTATTTATAGCTAGCTACTAAAAGTAATACTTTAATAGCTTAAGTATTTACTTAGTCCTAAAGTAACCTACTAGTAGATTATTATAGTATAGCTATAGAAGCTCCTATTATAAGATAGGCTCTTAGGGAATAACTACCTAGTCTTTATATATTAGGAAACCCCTTATACTATATAACTATAGACTAGCTTTCCCTCTCTCTAAGGAATTAATCTCTTTACTCTACCTTTATAGGTCTAGAACTTAGCTTTAGGCTTTCTATAGTAGCTATACTAATAGTTTATTTAGGCTAGATTAGTAGGGATTTAGTAATATAATAGCCCCCTAGATCTCTTATACTATACTAGTATCCTAGATATACACTACCTTCTCCTAGAAATTACCTTTATTTAGCTAACCTTTTACTAGATCTATAGTAGCTAACTAGCCTCTTAATATAGCTACTCTAGCCTTTACTATAGGGGCTAGGGTATTTTCCTTCCCTAAAGGTATCTTACTATATCTCTCTATAAAGACTAGGGTATTTTCCTCCTCTAAAGGTATCTTACTATATCTTCTTTAATATATTAGTATCTTTTCTTCTATTACTTCTTTAGTAACTACTAACTTTTTCTTAAGTTCTAGTAGAAGTACCCTATTTATTAGGGGTTTGCTCTTATAATTAGACCTTCTTAATAGTATATCTATAGGGTTACTTTTCCCTAGTCTATACTTAATTATAAAATTTAGTAGGTATAGGAATATATACTATCTAGCCTATCTTCTATTTAGCTTCTATTACTTTATAAAGGTCTATAGGTTATAGTAGTCTAATAGGACTTCCACTAGGGTCTCTATGCCTTTAATATAATATTACTAGTGTTTAAATAACTTAACTATAGCAAGTAGCTCTTAGTTAGGCATACTATAGTTTTATTTAGTATGTTATAGACTCGAGCTATGAGCTCGGGTCATGAGCGGAGCAGGGAAGCCTCCGGAGAGTCTCCGGAAAGAGGGCGGGTTATACGTAGCTAAGCGCTAGCTAGTGCGCAGGTCACGCACTAACTAAGCATAGCCCCTTATTAAGGGGGATACTATAAGACCCTAAGCTTAGTCTTCTTCTTCTTCTATAAGAATATTAATTACACTTTAAACGCTTATATATAGTAGCTATAAGGCTAGTTCTTAATATTTAATATTCTTTACTATAGGACTAAAAGACCTAGAGTAGACACTATTACCTTTAGAAATAGAAATAGATAAAGCAGTAGGACTATAGGAAGTAATTATAAAGTAAACTAGGTAATTAGAATTCTTATAAGAATAGTTAAATATAGCCACTAACCTAACTTAACTAAAATAAAAACCCTTGCCTATAGGTACCCTATTTAATAGGAATAAAGGACTATTTATATTATAAAAAGGCCTAATAGCTTATAAGTTAGTAGCTAACTATAACTTTATTAGAAATAAGCAGGACTAGTGGTTCTTTATCTACTAGAACCTATCTCCTAAGGTCTAGGCCTATATTACCCCCTTCTTTAAATAGGGCTATATAATATATTATTAACCTAAGTAGTTCCTTTAATACCTTAGGGAGATATTTAATAATCCTTATTAATAGGAAATAGTAATTATAGAACTTAACTAGCTTATATAATAATAGAATAAGCGTTTTAGTAACTTCTATATTTAATTTAAATAAAAATTAGCGCTTACTAGGGGGCTAGGATAGGATAATGCTATAAAGCTAGCTAAATTATATATAGCACTTAATAAGTAAATAAGGGATTATAGTATAGGGTAGGATATACCCTATACTAACTACCTATTAGCTATAGCTTACTACTATAATATTACTTTAGATATTAAGTTATACTAATTAGAGAAGAAATATTAGTTATAAAGGAATACCCTACTAATAGCTAGGTAATAGTAGGATAAGGATATACTAATAATAGATATCTAATCTATAGGTATATCTTATACCTAAAAGAGCTCTAGGAAGCTATAGGGCTAGTTAAAGTTAGCTAGTAGGAGTAGCGTAAAATAGGCTAAGTAGGTCTCTTAGGAAGTAATTAATATATAAAGAGATAAGGGTAAGTGCCTATAGTGTAGCTTTACTAAGTATTTTATCTTAGGATATATACTATATACTACTATCCCTCCTTAGGGGAGGTTATTAATTAATACTTATAACTTAGCAGAGGTTAAGCCTAATAATTTAGGTAGTAAGGCTAATAAATAGTTAGGAAAAGAATAACCCCTTTATTAAGTTATTTAAATAGGGTTAAGAGTAGGGAGCCTAGGGAGGCGTTATAGTATATAGTTATTACTAATAAGGATTTTAAATAGATCTAGAATAATATAGATTTAATACCCTTTTTATTTCTAGTATTAATTAATAAAACTACCTTTATAGATACCTAGGTTAATATAGGTTATAACTACTACACTACTATAAGTAAATGCCTTATCTAGAAGCTTTAATTAGAATATATCCCCTTACTAGCTAAAAGGCTAGTTTATATAGCGGTTAGTATAAAATAAGGGGGGACTAAGAGTTATAAAAAATGTTTATATATAACATATATTATTCGTTTTTAGGTTAATATAGATAGATAGGAAACGCTAATTATAGCATATATAATCCCAGGTTTAACCAGAGAGTTAATCCTTAGGACACTATAGATAGGATATTATAATATAAAGCTAGAAATAAAGTATTACTAGTTAACTATAGGGTTAGTAAATAACTTAAAAGTGTAGGCTATACTATATAGAAAGGTTAACTAACCTATAGTAATAATCCTAGGATTAATCTTTATAGGGATAGTATATAGGGTAAAAAGGTAGAAGTAGTATATCTAGCTTCTAGCTATAAGTCTATAGGAAATTATATCTATCTTATAGATTAATGCTACACTAGAAGTATTAGAAGAAGAGCTATTAAAATCCTTACTAGAGGCACTATAGGATTTTAAGGATCTCTTCTAGGAGAGTAAGGTAAATGCCCTACCTCTATATTAAGGGAAGTTAGATTATTATATTTACCTTAAGAAAGATATAGAAGGGAATATGCTAGACCTACTATAGGCGCTATTATATAGTATACCTTATTAATATTTACTTAAGATTAGGAAGTAAGTTATAGATCTTATAGATAAAGGTTAGATTTAGGCTAGCTTATTAGTGGCTATAGCACTAGTGCTATTAGTAAAGAAGCTAGGAGGAGAATAGAGGTTTTATATAGACTATTATATATTAAATAAGATTATAGAATAGGACTAGTACCCCTTACCTTTAGTTAAAGAAATACTATAGTCCTTATTAGAAGTAAAGTGGTTTATAAAGCTAGATATATAAGTAGCGTTTTATTAGTTATAAATTACTAAAGGTAAGGAATATTAGACTATATTCTAAATGTAATTTAGGTTATTTAAATAGTTAGTTTACCTATTTAGGTTAGTAGGCGCTCCTATAACCTTCTAGAGATATATTAATAGTATACTTAGTGGTATTCTTAGGGACTATATTACTATATACCTTAATAATATCCTTATCTATTTAGGGGGATTATAAAAGGACTATATAGAGAAGGTTTAGGGGGTGCTAGCTAGGCTATAATAGGCTAGCTTACACTTAGATATTAAGAAGTGTGTATTTATAATAAAGGAGGTTAAATATCTAGGGTTTATTATCTATATAAGGAAAGAGATTTACCTAGACCTAGAGAAAATTATAGTAATTAGGGATTAGGAGGCGCCTACTAGGATCTAGGGAGTTTATAGGTTCCTAGGTTTTACTAACTTCTATTATAACTTTATACTATAGTTTTTAGAAGTTATAGGACCTCTACTAGATTTAATAAAGAAGGGTATCCTATTCTATTAGATAAAGGAGTGTAATAAGGTATTTAAAGTGTTAAAGCTTGCTTTTATTTTATATCCTATTTTAATATAATAGGATCCTAATAAGGACATAGTAGTGGAGGTAGACTGCTTAGGAATAGCATTAGGAGGTTATCTCTCCTAGGCTAATAATATGTCAGGGTCATGAAGGCAATAGAGCGACAGAGGCTATAAAGGCGATGGCATTATGTACAGTAGGGCCTAGTCGTGGCTCGCAGCGCCCTAGCTATAAGGTCGCCGTAAGCTAGTCACGTGCACGTAGAGGGGGTATTTAGGCAAAGGTCGCACACATAGAATATAGGAGGCTAGAGATTAAAACCTTTAAGCATATATACCTACCTTCTAGTTATATAGCTACTATCTTAATTATACTATTACCCTATTTATTATATTTAGCCTAGAAGCCTTAATAAGTTAATCTCTCTTTCCTATTAGGGTAATAGGCTATTAGTAGGTTAAGGATATTAGCACTATATAGAATAAACACCTATTTAATAGGTACTAATAACTCTAGAGTAAACACGCTATATAAAGATATATTTATAGATTAACACCCGCTCCTAGAGTATAAGTCTTCTTATCTAACTACCCTAGAGAATTCCTATATATTAGAGCTAGCTATTAATAATAAAGAAGCTATATTAAACTATAGCCTTATATAAGCAGAGGCATAGCTATAAATTACCTAAAAAAGATATAAACTTAAGTAGCTATAGAAAAATTTATAGGAAGTAAATACCCCTCCCTAATTAGATAACACTAACTAAGGCTCTACTTCTACCCTATAAACCCCTCCTACTTAAGCCCCTATTCCTATTCCCTAGTTAGCACTAACCACACTAGGGCTATATAGATATAGTATAGTAAAGACATAGCTTAAGACTCCTATATATAAGGGGGATACCTATAAGAATCTATAGATATTCCTAGTAGATTTAAATATAGTTTTTACTATAGATTAGAATATATTTATAAATAATATAATAAAGGTTATATACACTAGTAGCTACCTAGTAGATAAGGCAAAGTAATAGTAGATATATTTTACTACTATAGATAGTTATATAGACTACTAGAGCTACACTTAGATAGAGTTTATCTAATAGTTAAAAACTAGAGGAATAGATAAAGATAGTCACCGCCTAGAAGCTATAGGAACGCTGCTAACCCTCTAGTAAGGTAAGGACTAGTTATTCTAAGTATTTATTAAGGTTTAGGGCAAGGTAGAAGTAGAATTACCTAAGCCTATGCCTAAGCCTATAAGAATCGCCTAGTTTATATAGTGCCTAAATAGCACTATAAAGAAGTAGGTATTTAGCTAAGAATACCCTATAAGTTAGAACTATCTTATAGGCTAAGGAAAGAAGGTAGAAGTAGTAATAAAAAAGGAAAAAGGGCCTTACTATAAAGGTAACTAAGGAGGTAACTAATAGAAGAGGAGGAATTCCTTAGCTTTACTAGAAGGTAGGTTATAGGAAGGACGTTGCATAGAAATAGGGGGCTTGCCTATTACCTATTTTAAGTGTAAAAAACCAGGCTACCTCTTAACTAAGTGCCCTAAGCTAGACTATAGTATCTACTATAGAGCTAGCTACACTACTAACTAGCACTAAGGCAGTGGTAACTAAGCTAAGAGCTAGTTAAACCTAAATAAGGCCCTAATTAGCTTAGTATAACCCTAGGAAAACGCTCTTAATATAACATAACTTAATAAGAATAGGCAATTAGACCTATAAATTCGTATAGAAGTTAAGTTATAGTAAGATCACTACTAGGTAGTAGTACTAATGCTATTTAACCCTAGCGCTATATATTCTTTAATTTATCTAGATATATTAATAGACCTAGACTAGGTAAATATATAACTAAGTAATAGTATACTTAAGAGTGCGTTAGGTAATATTATACTATATTAAGGAATTTTAAAAAAGGTAATATTAGTAAGGGATAGTATAGGATATATAAAGATATACTAAGTTAGCTACTATATTACTAATAGTAGCGAAAAGCTAGTGCTAGGCATTAACTAGGTAAGATAATATAAACCTATTATAATATTATAGAGGAAAAGACTTTAGAGATACCCTATAATAAAGGAATATATCTTATTAGTAATAGGGTTATAGGATAGATAGCGCGCGGAGAAATGCTTATTAGTTATAGTAATGCTTCCCCCCTGGTTAATAGGTCTAATTAAGCGCGTAGCCTCTATTAGGGATATGCTAAAAGAGTAGAAACTAAGCAGTGTCTATATAATAATAGATCTATCTAATACTATTTATAAGGTAGCCCTCCTAGAAGTCTACATAGAGTTTAAGGACGTGTTCTTAAGCTATAAGGCTAGCACCCTCCCTAGATTAGGTAGGCAGATATATATAATTAAATTAGAAGAAGGGAAAACACTACCCTAGGGACCTATATATAACCTAGCTAAGAAAGAGCTATAGGTGCTCCGCAAGTACCTAGTAAGTGCATAGGAATAAGGTTAGATCTAAAGATCCGTTAGTCTAGTAGGTGCCCTAATCCTATTTGTGCTAAAGAAAGGGGGAAAATTACGACTATATGTGGATTATAGGGGCCTAAATAAGATTATAGTTAAGGATAAGGCCCCTTTGCCCCTAATTCTAGAAATCTTAGATTAGCTAAGAGGTATAAAGATCTTTATAAAGTTAGACCTTAAAGATACATACTATTAGCTATATATCCACAAGGGAGATAAGTAGAAGATAGCCTTTTAGTGTAAATACAGTCACTTTAAGTATCTTATAATGCTATTTAGGCTTGTTAATACGCCTACTACCTTCTAAGAATATATTAATATAGCTTTAGAAGGTCTTATAGATATTATCTATATTATCTACCTTAATAATATCCTAATATATAGTAGCGATGTCTTAGAGCATAAGAATTATATTAAGCAGGTTCTTAAGAGGCTTTAAAGCGCTAATCTTTTTATTAACCTAGATAAGTGCTAATTCTCCGTTAAGGAAGTTAAATTCCTTAGTTATATAATCTCCCTAGAAGGAATCTTAATAGACCCTAGTAGAGTTAAAGCAATTATAACGTGGCTAATACCTATCTATGTGTTTAATATCTAATCTTTCCTAGGATTTACTAGCTTCTATAGGCGCTTTATTAAGAATTATAGTAAAATTATTATCCTATTAACTAACTATCTATAAGGGAAATAACTAGTAAAGTTTAAGCTAAAGCCCTATAAGCTAGTAGTATTTAGAGAACTACAAAAGCAATTCTAGGAGGCACTAATTTTAGTGTATTTTAATCTAGTATTACTATTATAAGTTAAGACTAATGCCTCTAGACATGCAATTAGAGCTATCCTTATAATATTAGTGCTAGGTTACTAGCACCCTATAGCGTTTATATTAAGGAAGTTAAAGGACGCTAAATTACGCTATATAACGCTAGACGTAGAGTTACTAGCGATTTAGGAGGCCTTTTAAACTTAGAGGCATTACCTTGCTTACTTAGCTTACCTAGTAAAAGTAATAATAGATTACTTAAACCACAAATACCTTGTTTTAAAGCCTAAGCTAATAAGCCAGCAGGTCACTATATTAGATAAGCTATACCTATTTAACTTTATTATTAAACACTAGGTAGGTAAGCTAAATCCTGCTAATACTCTATTATAGAGATTAGATTATATTAGTAAGGAAAGGAAAGCTAAGGTGTTTATATCTTAGTTACTAACCTTCCTTACTAAGTTCACTACTATTAGGCCATAGGGGCGCTATAATAAGCATAGTACCACCACTAGTCTAGTAAAGCTATAGCGTGTTAGGTTTATAATTAATAAGTAGCGTAAGAGTAGTAGTAACTCTATTAATACCCTATATCTAAGATTACCACCTATTAATAGTATAGCAAGAAGTCTAATAGTAGGTAGGAGAACCTCTATAAAGTTAATCTCCACTAGGTTAATTAGATAGTCTATAGGCACTGCTAAAGAGCTATAGGCTTATAGTAGTGTTATAGTAAGAATCTTAGCGGTTTAGAGAACCTCTATAATATTAAACTCCGCTATTAGGAGTAAGGTATAGGAATTAGAAGCCCTAATTCTAGTCTTATTATTAGAAGTATAATAAGGGGACACCTTTATAGCGTAGCGGAAGTTATTGCTAATAAGTAGCGACTCCGGTGCGTTAGGACTATGGTTAATTAGTCCCTCTAAGCTAGAGGCTAAAGGGTTATAGATATAGACTAGGGTGCCCTCTAAGTTACTAATGTATAATAATTAAGTTTTTATTCCATAAGGTATACAAAAAGAAGTCTTACTATTAACCTATAATAATCCTATAGCGGGTTATTAGGGGGTTAGCAGAACCCTCTATTAAATTATAGGCTAATATTACTAGCTATTAATAAAGAAGGATATTAAGTTATATATATAGACTTGCGTTAATTATTAAGTTTTAAAGCTAAGGTTATATAAACCTTACGGCGAGTTAGCTACGCTGCCAGTGCCTAATTGCCCTTTCTAAGAATTATTAATAGACTTTATCACAGGCTTGCCGCTAGTAAAGGATTAGAAGCATTAGATACACGACGTAATACTGGTTATTATAGACTGATTTTTAAAGTATAGTATTTATATACTAGTATCTACATGCCTATCTAGTAATAGGCTAGCTATAGTGTTCCTAGAAAACGTTTTTAAGGACTATAGCGCCCTAGAAGGTATTATTATAGACTAAGGGTTAATATTTACTAGTGGTTTCTAGAGGATATTCTACTACCTAATTACAACAAAGCGGCGACTAAGCACCGCGTTCTACCTCTAAATAAATAGATAGATAGAGTAATTAAACTAGGTTCTTAAGCACTATCTAAGAGCCTATATATACGCTAAATAGGATAACTAGGTAGAATATCTACTAATAGTATAGTTTGCCTATAATATAAGTAAGTATAGTAGTTATAGCCTAACACTAGCGGAGGCGCTATGTAGGTATAACCTAAGGGAACTATACTAGGCTATCTTAATGCCTAATTTAGTAAATAACTAGGTAGAAAATAAAGTCTTAGAACTAAGATAGAGATACTTAGAGATTAAGTAGCTACTAAGTAATATATAAGTATAGCAAAAGAAGTACTATAATTATAAGAGAATACTAATAGAGTTTAAGGTTAGAGATTATATATTACTATTAATAAAAAACATTAACCTAAGATACCTAAGCTAAAAGCTTACTATAAAGTACCTAGGACCCTATAAGATTAAAAAGGTAGTTAGTAATTACAGCTTAGCCTATTAATTATAATTACTAGCTAGCTTAAGACTTTATAATATGTTTAATATTATAAGCCTTAAACCCTTTAAAGGGGACCCTACTAGCTATATAGACACGTCCTTACTGCGAGATAATATTAAAGATAATAAAGAGGAGTTTAAAGTTAAGAGAATTATTTTGCATTACTATAATAGAAAATAATATAAATACCTAGTAAAGTAGAAAGGCTATAATAGTTTAGAAAATTCATAGGTATTAAAAAGGGATTTTATTATAAAGGATATTATAAATAATTATAAGTAGTAATTAAGTAGCTAGTTTATAGAGATATAATTACTTTAGTAATTTAGCATATAAATATCCTATAATATAAGTTATATTCTTCTTAAAGTAAAAAACTACCTTATAGCTATCTAGTATCTACTATTCTATTATTATATTAGCGGCTATATTTTTATCTATAGTAGCTATAGGAGCCTTATTATTAGAAAACTCCTCCTTATCCCTATAAATAAATATATAGAGCTCTTTAGGGAGCTTAGAGGGGCTAATATCGGTAGGGATATTAGAAGTAAACTCAGCGAACTAGTAGTGAGTTAGTAAATTAAAAGCTATACCTAAAATAATAAGATATTACTATTAGAGTATACTAGGTAATAAAGCGTAGGCTATTTACAATATTAATCTATACCTTAAGGTTTATAGCGTTAAATAGCTACAATATTATAGCGTGCTTATTAGCATTAGCCTTACGCGCAGCCTTAGCGGTTAATCAAGCCCGGCGAACATATCCATATTAATTAGTATTTTTTATAGCTAGGAGGGCGTTATATAACTTGCGTTTAGCCCACATAAGACCCTAGTAATAAGTTAGCTATATCTAAGTTATTAGAGTTAATATTCTTACTAGATACTTATAATATTAAATACCTTCTAGGACATTTCTTATTATCTTAAATAACTTATAATATAATTTCATAATTTAGGCAGGACACTAGTAGTGTATTAGTTATCTAGAAGTAGTTTCTATTAGGAAGGTACTTATACTAATATATAATTTATTATTTTTTATATAATAAGTACACTTAGAGGAATTTCCTAGCTAAAGTTAGTAATAAGAAAGCAGTAAGTAAGTAGCTTAGTTATACTAGGAGAATAATAATACTTATTAGGAATAGGTTTCCTATTAATAATATATTATAGCTCACTACTATTATCTTTAGGTATAATCTACTAGATAGCGGCCTACTAACTATAGCGTAGATATAGGATCTTAATACTACTATTTAGCAAGTTAGCTACTATAATACTATAAGCAAGAGGTAAAACTTATATAGTAGTTTTAGAAGCTTAGGATACCTATTTATAAGGAGATTTTTCTAGGGTAGGAGCTAAAGGACTAGGAGTTACTAGGTAGATAGTAGATATAGTAAACTAGCTATAAGTTAGTAGTAAGTAAGTAAGGAAGTAGGGTAGTAAGAGACTAATAATAAAGAAGCTTAGAAGTAAGAGCTAGGAATAATATAATCCTAGGTAAGGTTAGTAACTACTAAGTAATAGTAGCGGGAGCGCTACTATAAGGCTAGTAGGGCTAACTTATAATTTATATGGATTAATTAAGAAGGATAAGGAAGAAAGGAAGAGATAAAGGGGGGAAATCTAGGCTCTTTTATATTAACTATAGCCCCTTAAGTAATCTACGCGGGCAGCAAAAGTGAGCTATAGGTTAAAGAGTCAGCGTTATGGCTACTAACGGTAAAAATCACAGCTAGTTGCGCATACCTAGCGAGTTCGCAGTAACTTCGCTAGAACTTATAGTTAAACTTACTTAGATATATAGTGTCTAATACCCTATCTATTCAGCCTAATTAGAAAATTTAATATAGGGTGTCTACTTCTATAGAAACCGCAATAAAGATAACATAAGTATTTATAAAGCAACTCTATAGCTATAATTATATAGCGATTAAGAGCTTATAAGTAAGGTAGGGAATAATTCGTGACCTATATTAATAGGGCTATTATATCTCCCTATACATCGCATTATAACGCAAAAAGTTATTTAGATTTACATAGAAAATTAAGATAGTAAGTTTACACTAACTAGGTAGCTAGTTATAATTAAGGGCAATTATAAAGGAGAGAGGGAACTATATTAGGGTTATAAAGGTAATAGAGTAATAGAGGCTATAAAGGTAATAGTATTATATATAGTAGGGCCTAGTTATGGCTCGCAGCGCCCTAGCTATAAGGTCGCCGTGAGCTAGTCATGTGCACGCAGAGGGGGTATTTAGGCAAAGGTCGCACACATAGAATATAGGAGGCTAGAGATTAAAACCTTTAAGCACACACACCTACCTTCTAGTTATATAGCTACTACCTTGATCATACCATCACCCTGTTCATCATATTCGGCCTAGAAGCCTTGACATAATAGGGGCATTCTATATCTAGTAGCTTATTATTTAGCTTACCTATAGCTAGTAGAAAGGAACTATATAATTTATAATAAGGAGTTACTTATAATTATTACTTACCTTAAGGTATAGTTAGTAGAGCTATAGGGTATTAGCAAACTATTTATAATACTAATAGATTATAAGAACCTAGAATACTTTATAGCACTAAGGGAGATATTAGAGTAGTAGGTAAGATAGGCTAAAACTCTAGTACTTTTTAATTTCTATTTATAATATAGACTAGGTATATAGGTAGGATAGCTAGATATATTATTAAGATATTATTAGGAAGACCTATAAGTAGGGAGACTAAAGACACCTATAGTATACTTAGCATTAACCCTAATATACTATATTTTTACTAAGGGGAAGTTATATATAAATATATAGCCTATAGTAGTAATAGAAAGCGCGGAGACTAGGGATAGTTTAGGGTCTAATATATATATTCTAAAGGGTATAGTAATATTTATAGATAATTACCTTTAATTATTATAGGATTAGGCTATTACCTATAATAAGACCTATAGATTATGGTTATAGGTAGTAAAGGTAGGAGCTTAGAAGTTTCTAGATATAGCTAGTATAAGAGAATAGATAGTGGATTACTAGCTTAGTATAGGCAGAGCGCTTTAGTTTTAGGGCTAGATATAGGTTCTAAAGTAGGAGCCTTTAACTATAACTTTAATCTAGTGTGTATATAATTCCCCCTTATTAGGATATCTAGGGTAGAATACTACCTTTAAGGCGCTCTAGAGAGACTTCTATTAGGATAGTATATTGCAGGACGTAGCTTGCGTTATATATAACTACTATTATTATAGAGGGCAGAAGAGTTAATAGTTAAGGTAAGGCTTATTAAAGCTAATACCACTACCTAATAGATACTAGTTATAAATTTTGATTAACTTTATAACTAACCTTCTAGCTAAAATATAGGACGCTCTACATTTCCTAATAGTTATTATAGATAGGCTTTCTAAATATATATAGCTTAAGGCTATAATATTAATAGGGGCTAAAGCGTGCGCGGAATGATTTAAACACTATTAGTGGCGTTTTTATAGCTTTCTAGCCTAAATTATTACTAATTAAGGCTTAGATTAGCTAAGTAACTTTTAGATAGAGCTTTATAAGAAGGTTAGCATATAATAACTTCTATTAATATTATATTACCTATAGACTAACGGTGGTATGGAATATGCTAATTAGGAGGTACTTGCGGTCTTATAGGTATTATTATCCTTCTCCTAGTTTAACTAGCTAGACTATTTACTAGCTTACTAATTAGCCTTAAATAATAGGGACTTATCTATAATAGGGGTAAGTATAAATATAGCGCTATATAGATTTAATATACCTATAATTTAAGAAGTACCCTCTATATAGACTTTAATAATATTAGTAAAGGGAAGGGCTTAGGTATTCTTAAAGTATTTAAAAGATAGTATAGACTTAATATAAGCTATAATAGCTTTTATCTAGTAATAATAATAGGAGAATATAAATAGTGGCTATAGACTAGTAGAATGTTTCTAAGTAGGTAACTATATTTAGCTAAATCTTTAAAATATTAAGATAAATTAGCTATATAAGAAGCTAGACTAGGTAATAGTAAAATATAAAGTACTAGAAGTCCTAATACTATTAATAGTTAGGTTAGATATACTAAGGGGCCTACACCCTATGTTCTATATTAATTTAGTATAAAGAGTAGTGGATAATCTATTACTAAGCTAGATATTAGCTAATAAATAGCTACCTCTAGAGTTAGTTATAACTAATACTAATACTAATCTTACTAAGTACTATATTAAGGAGATTCTTATAGCTAAAAACATATAAGGTTAAGGATTAAATTATAATATATTAGTAAAATAGAAAGAATATATATAGCTAATATAGGAGCTATTAGAAAGCGTGCTTAAAATAGAAGTATTAGATAGGTTTAAATTATAATAGGGGGATATATAGATAAATAATAGCCCTAAAAGGGTGTAATTTAATTTAGCTATAGAAAACTAATACTATAACTATCCTCTAGTATATAAGTAGTATAGTGTGATTTTTCTACTATATTAAATAGTAATTAGTTAGGGGGGGGGGCTAATTATAGTAATAGTCCTCTATAATAGCGTAGGCTAGCTTAGTAATAGATATAGCTAGGCTATAGGTATTAGCTATAGCCTATTATATAGTAGCGGTGGTTTGCTCCTAGGCTTAGATAGACTATATAAGGTTCTTGCCTATATTAGTTATCCCTTAGAGGAATTTAGTAGTAAGGGGGTTATAGCTATAGTAGCTAGGTATTATTTAAGTAAGGATAAGGGCTTAGGTATTAGTTATGCCCTAGGTATAGGCTATACCTATAGAGGAGGAGGCTAGAGGCTTAGCCTTAGTAGGATTAATATAGGTAGCTATAAGTATACTATTAAACCACTTATAGTAGTAAATAAAGGTTTTAGTAAGAATAGTATAATACCCTTTCTTAGTCTTAGTATTCTTTAAGGTAGGAGTCTAGATAGCTTAATTTATATCTAAGAGGGTAATAAGGTACTTTAGGCTATATTAAAGTTTTAGGTCTATATAGTATAGGTATATCTCCTAAATATATATATAGTAGGTATTATAATAGGGACTATAGGTAGTATTTAGGCCTAGTATATAGGCTTATATACCCTTAGTATAAAGATTATTAATATATAGTAAGTATAGAAGACTATATTCTTTACTATTAGAGAGTTTATTATTATTAGAGTTACCCTTAAGGATATACTTACCTAAATATATTCCCTTACCTAGCTAGCTAGGGGGTAGGGGTAGAGGTAGAGATAGGGTAGAGGTAGAATTAATAAGGATAAGATTAAAGTAGGACTTAGTATTAGATATAATAATAATAAGATAGGATAAAATAGGATAAATAAAGACTTAGGAATAATATAATATAGAGAATATAAGGGGATAGGATAAGGTTATAAAGGAGTAGGAATAGAAATTAGGGAAAAAGAAAGGGAGTATTTATATTCCTTAGAGCTTAAGTTTAGAAGTTAAATCTAGCTCTAACTAAAGCTAGGCTAAGCGCGTAGCTAGAGGAGGGCTAGGTCTAGATAGGGGTATAATATTATAAGAATAGGGATAAGGTAGTTAGAATTATAGGATAACTAGAGTAAAGTTAGGATTTAGTAGGTAATAAGCAAAAGGTAAAAGGTAAGTAGTAATATAAGGCATAGAAAATAGCTAGTAGTAGGATAGAAAAGAAGTAGGCTAGTGTTTTTTAGGAGTAGAGTTAGAATATATAGGGATATAGTGTAATAAAGATAGTTAGGGGTAGGGTAGACCTATAATAAAATTTTTTTATATACTATATATAGGTAGTGTAGGTAGGGACTATGCTTACTTTTAACTTAGGAAGGTAAGGAGGGGATAAGTAAGGGGGTATATTATAGACTTAAGCTATAAGCTTAGGTTATAAGCAGAGCAGGGAAGCCTCTAGAGAGTCTCTAGAAAGAGGGCGGGTTATATATAGCTAAGCGCTGGCTAGTGCGTAGGTCACGCACTAACTAAGCATAGCCCCTTATTAAGGGGGATACTATAAGACCCTAAGCTTAGTCTTCTTCTTCTTCTGTAAGAATATTGATTACACTTTGAACGCGTATGTGCAGCAGCCATAAGGCCAGTTCTTAACAAGTATTAGTAAACTTCCTTAACTAAAAGGCTATAGGGTACTAGCGGCCCTTATTATCTTATTATAATAAGATTCCTACTATTACAAAGATTAAGGCATCTATCTTAATACGCACTAGTTAACTTAGGTTATAATAATAGAGAAGAGAAGCCTACTAAAAGGTATCTTTTAGCTAGCGAAACGCTACCTATTCTCTTACCCTAAATATAAACCTCCTAGTCTAGATACTATTCTAACTACCCTTTATTAATATATATAGTAGTGCTATAATCCTAGAGTATCTATAGATAAACTATTAGTAAAAGTTATAGAACCCTAGGAAGGATTATATATCCTTAAAGCTTATAGGTTCCTTCTAATCCTAAATAGTAATAACTTAGTAGGTATTTATTAAGATCCTATTAATAAAGAGGATAAACCCTAGGAACTCTACTAACTCCTAGTAGAACTTATATTTAGAGGGTTTTATATATAATTCTACCTCTCTTATATACCCTAGGACTTCTTTAATATATATAGTATACTTCTCTTATATTTTTAAAAAGATAAGGATATTATCTAGATATACTATATAAATAGTGTTAACTAGCCTATAAAGCGCTTTATAGATATAGTTCTAGAACATAGCTAGGGTATTTATTAACCTAAAAGGTATTATAAGATATTTATAGTGCCTATAATATATATAGAACGTAGTCTTCTATTTATTACCCCCTTTAATCTAGATTCTATAATAAGCATTCTTAATATTAATTTTTAAGAAGAAGTAAGCTCCTTAGCACTAGTCTAGGATCTCTAAAATTAGGGGGAGAGTATAGTAATTCTTTTATATTACCCTATTAAGACCCTAGTAATCTATATATAATTAGAGTATACTATCTTTCTTTAGTATAAATAGAATAGGTATACCTATAGGGCTCTTTAATAGTCTTATCTAGCCCTTCTATAGGTTCTTATTAATATATTTATAAAGTTTCTTTAATTTACCTTAGGAAAGGGGGTAAATTAGTTTATACAGGGGTGTGGCCCCTAGTATTAGATTAATTATATAATTAGTAGTCTTTCTTAAAGGTAAGCTTCCTACCTTATCTAATATAAATATATCTTTAAACTTATATAGTTCCTAGGGGATATCTTTAATAGTTCTATATACCTTTACCTCTTCTTTATCTCTAAGGGTAATAAACTTATCTTCTATAACCCTATTAATAGTATATATAATAGTCTTATTATATATAACCTTTATAAATTTATAGGGAGTTATAAGTAAAAAGGCCTTTCTTCTTTTCTTAAACTACTACTCTTATAAGTATAAGTAAAGGTAGATATATTCCTTAGTAAGTATATATATCCTAATTAATATAGGGCTTCCCTTAGTTCTTAGGTCCCTATTAATAGCTATATATAGTAGCTTAAGGTCTTTTTCTTCTCCTCTTAAGTCTTTAATTATAATAGGGACCTTATAGATACTATATTAGGGAACTATAAGGGCCCCTACTACCTTAATAATAGGTACTATAGCCTTAGCTTAGTTAAGTTTATAGGCTTATATAAATTTAGCGCTAATAATATTAATCTTAGTATAACTATTAAGATCCACTACTATTTTAATATCTATATACCTATAAATAGTAACTAGTATATAGAATTAACACCCTATTAGTACCTTAGTGTTTAAGGTAGAGGTAAGGGTATCTACTTCTACCTTAGGGAGTTTTCTAGGTCTTATTACTCCTTCTTTAGCTTATTATATCTATTTATAAGATACTCTATGCTATTATAGTTAAAACACTGCCTTTTATACCTAGGTTTATAGTTATTTAGATAGGTAGTAGGAGACTTCTTCTAGTTCTTATCCTTCTAGTCTTTATTAGACCTTCTACCTTATAGAAAGTTATATCTATAATATTAGGGAGCCTTATTTAGGCCCTTATTTTCTAAATACTTAGACTTTTACTTACTCTTTAGCATAGCCTTCTAGAGTTACTAAGTAAGTTATATAACCTTCTCTTATGCTTTTCTTATAATAAAGGTATATAGATTAATCTAGTCTTATAGATTAAGGAGTAGTTTTATAAAGAATATAAAAGCTTATAACTTTTTAGTAGCTCTTTCTAGGTATTTCTCTAGTAAATCTAAGTAAATACTAAATTTAATAGGACTCTAGCCTTTATATTACTTTATATTCTCTAGCTATATAGCTATTTAGGTATTATAGTTAGTAGTATCTTAGAGTAGTATAAGAGTCTAGGTCTTAAATATATTCTAGTTATCTTTAAGGTTACTCTAGTTATTAGCTATCTATTTATTAAGGTATTAGTCCTATCTTACCTTATAATTACTATATATATAGTTAAGTATAAAGAGGATTTTTTAGTAATTATACTAATACTTCTACTTTACCTTATTAAAGGTATAGTTTAGGTTATTTATTTATATTTTATACTTCTATAGGTTTATAGGGTATTAAAGGTTAGTAATATTCCTAACTTTAACCTCTTAGTAGCTATTACTAGAGGAGGAACTAGATCTTTACTACTTTTTTATCTTCTCTTTCCCTTTACTTAGCTATAGAAGGTTAATAAGCTTTTACTTTTATTCCTATAGTTTTTTAAGTTTCTTAAGCTAAGTAATTTACTTATTTATTACTATAATATTAGCTCTAATATTAGAGAGTCTAGGTTTAGTCCTAGTTCCTATAGAATATAGTATATCTTTAGTAGTAATACTACCCTTATTTAATTAACTTTAGTTATTATCTAATATTACTTAGGTTAATTAGGTAGTTCTTAGCCTTATATTACTCTTAGGTAGCTAGTAGTAGAAGCTTTAGAATTATAAGGATAAAGGTAGCTAGGTAAAAGGATATAGGGTATACTTATATATTAACTAAAGCTTACTAGGTCTAAGTGTAATATATATATAAGTTACTAGTTTATAGCTAGTGGCTTACTAATATTATATAGACCTAGCCCTTCCTTCTAGTATTAGGCGCCGCGGTGCTCTGGCGCTGCGGTGCACGCATGCGCGTGGGTCATGTTGTGAGGGGCCTCACACTGTGGCATCGGATCCTAGGGTAATAGTCCCCTGGTTAGGATAATCCTAAGGTTGAAGTGTGTTTTGTGCACCTATTAGTGCGTCTATTAGTATATTAAAATCCATTTTATTGTCTTTTAGTAGCTATTATAGGACTAAAGGAAGTTTCTTAATTATTATAGACTAGCCCCTAGGTAACTATAATAGGGTATTAATATAGTATTAAGAAACTTAGGGAAAGAGAAGAGAAAGGTAGGAAACCTATCCTTACTAGGGCTCTTATAACCCCCTAACTACCTTACACTTATCCTCTTCCCTATACCTTTATATATATAGTATGTATGTATTCTAGACTTAGGGCCCTTAGGATTTGCCCCTATATATATACAATATATGTGCACTTTAGCAGATACTTAGGACTATCTATCCCTACGCATACGCGACATGTGTGCACTCTGGAGAATGCTTAGGCAAAGCCCAAGCCCTTACAGTAGGTCTAAAGCTCGCATAGAGAGCTCATATCGGATACCTAGCTGGATACGTTTCCTCCACGCAATACCTGATTTAGGTGCTAACGATAAAGAGAAGCTACTGGTTCTCATTAAGTTATATTACCTTTAATAAGTCTATCTTCTATGCTTAAGAAAGAGGCCTATTACTATATGCAAAAGAGGTTAAAAAACGCTTCCTAGAAGAGCTAGTTAATAATAACAAGGATAAAAGCTCTAATATAGGGCTTCCATAGATAGTATACCCTCTATTACCATAATAACCACTTAATCAGCTTTAATAGGTTAAAACTCCTAATAGTTATAATTAACTAGATCATAAGGAAAAAGAAAAAGAAAGTTAAGAAACAAATCTACTAACTCCTCCGAATTCACCTAGATAATTTCTAGGTTTAATAGATCACACGCTGTTAAGTATTAATGATTTGCTTAACCTACCTAATAGCAGTAATAATCACAAAATGTTAACAAATACACAAGATTATAATAATCTTAAGGCATTTACTATAGCCTTTAATCTAGGACCTAAAAGCAAAGAAAAGCCTTATATATTAAGGCTTCCCCCTCCTCTAGCTTATTATAATAACGTAGCTAGTTATCTAAAGGAAAAAGAATTCTATAAAGTATAAGATAAAGAGTATAATAAGATTATTAATAGAAAGGTAGCTATAAAGGTATCTAGAGATAAAGTTCCTCTATATGTAAAGCCTCTAGGCCTTACTTAGGTCTTTGCTTATAAATTAGATAAGTAAGGCTACCTTCTATAATATAAAGCTTATCTCTATATTCTTAGAAATCATTAGCTAAAGAGTTATCTATTAACTTAAGCAGCAACCCTAGCTACTAATAATACCTTTAGGCTATTTATAGCTATTATATGCTACTTTAATCTAGAAGCACACTAGTATAACTTTATTATAGTATTCTTAAATTTAGATCTTAATAAAGAGGTCTACTATAAGATACCTCTAGGCTATAAAGATAAATAAGCCTATCTAAAGCTTCTTAGAGCAGTCTACGGGCTATAGAGAGCGCCTCTTCTATGGATAAAAGAGCTAATTAGCTAGCTAATTAGTGAAGGCTTTATGTAGATCTTTAAAGACATTTATGTATTTATTAAGGATAGGTTAATTATCTTCTTCTATATAGATAACCTTATTACCTTATTTACTAAAGGGAAATTATATTTATATAATAAATTTAGAGTAAGACTCTTTGTAAAGTATAATGTTAAGGACCTTAGAGAGCTTTAATAGTTCCTAGGCGTTAAAATCATTAGAGATTATGCTAATAGGAAGGTATGGCTTAATTAGAAGTCCTATTAGGATAAAGCTGCCACTAAATTTAATATAAAGATCCCTTAATAAAGGCCTATAGCCCTAATAACCACTATACCTCTAGAACCTTTTAAGGGAGAGGTTAGCGCTTAAGATCTTAAGTAATATTAATCTTTAATTAGAACCCTGCTATACCTAATAATAGTTTTAAGACCTAATATTGCTTTCGTAGCTTTATAACTCTTATAATACCTACAAAACCTAGGGCTATAGCACATAGAAGTAGCAGAAAGAGCCCTTAAGTATGGGTATATATAGGCAGACCTAGCAATTAAATACAGCGGTAATAACCCCAAATTAGAGGTATATAGTAACGCTTCTTTCGCTAATAATCCTATAACACAAAAGAGCTTATAAGGCTATGTTATAAAGCTCTTTAGAGGACCTATACTCTTTAAGGCAGGAAGGCAAGCTACTGTGATGGTCTGGGGCTTTGGCCCCAGATCCTAGTAATATAGGTGTCAATTGCACAAGCCACAGAGACTTGTACAATGCGTATTCTTTTGTTCCCTCTATGGCGCAATTGGATCGGGCACATCACCCGCACGGTCGCGCAGGCACCCGCAATTAGCCCTTTGGGCTAGACCGTGACAATTGTACAAGTCACCTAAGGTCATAGGTTCGAACCGGCTGCATGCAAAGGGTCATAAGTTATAACAGGGTTCTTCCTAGGCTTATAGGGAGAGGGTCCCTGGGGGATGCGCGGTATTACTAGCTAGCGGTTATAATGTTAACAGACGTCAGGTTAGTTAGGAGGTCACATAGGGAAGGAGCCTATGTGATGGTCTGGGGCTTTAGCCCCAGATCCTAGTAATATAGGTGTTAATTGCACAAGCCACAGAGACTTGTATAATGCGTATTCTTTTGTTCCCTCTATGGCGCAATTGGATCGGGCACATCACCCGCACGGTCGCGCAAGCACCCGCGATTAGCCCTTTGGGCTAGACCGTGACAGCTACTATAATAATATTATTAACTAAAGCAGAGCTTCTAGCGCTTTCTGTCAAGGCTTCTGGGCCGAATATGATGAACAGGGTAATGGTATGATTAAGGTAGCAGCTATAGAGCTAGAAGGTAGGTGTATATACTTAAAGGTTTTAATCTCTAGCCTCCTATATTCTATGTGTGCAACCTTTGCCTAAATACCCCCTCTACATACATATAACTAGCTTATAGTGACCTTATAGCTAGGGCGCTATAAGCTATAACTAGGCCCTACTATATATAATACTGTGAGGCCCCTCACAACATGACCCACGCGCATGCGTGCACCGCAGCGCCAGAGCACCGCGGCGCCTAATACTAGAAGGAAGGGCTAGGTCCACGTGACATTAGCAAGCCGCTAGCTATAAACCAGCAACTCGCACATATATTACACTTAGACCTAGTAAGCTTTAGTTAATATATAAGTATACCCTATATCCTTTTACCTAGCTACCTTTATCCTTATAATTCTAAAGCTTCTACTACTAGCTACCTAAGAGTAATATAGGGCTAAGAACTACCTAATTAACCTAAGTAATATTAGATAATAACTAGAGTTAATTAAATAAGGGTAGTATTACTACTAAAGATACACTATATTCTATAGGAACTAGGACTAAACCTAGACCCTCTAATATTAGGGCTAATACTATAGTAATAAATAAGTAAATTACTTAGCTTAAGAAACTTAAAGAACTATAGGAATAAGAGTAAGAGCTTATTAATCTTCTATAGCTAGGTAGAGGGAAAGAGAAGATAAAAAGGTAGTAAAAATCTAGTTTCTCCTCTAGTAATAGCTACTAAGAGGTTAAAGTTAGGAATATTACTAACCTCTAATACCCTATAAACCTATAAAAGCATAAAATATAGATAAATAATCTAAACTATGCCTTTAATAGGGCAAAGTAAAAGTATTAGTGTAATTACTAAAAAATCCTCTTTACACTTAACTATATATATAGTAATTATAGGGTAAGATAGGACTAATACCTTAATAAATAAATAGCTAATAACTAAAGCAATCTTAAAGATAACTAGGATATATTTAAGACCTAGACTCTTATACTACTCTAAGATACTGCTAACTATAATACCTAAATAGCTATATAGCTAGAGAATATAAAGTAATATAAGGGCTAGAGTCCTATTAAATTTAGTATCTACCTAGATTTACTAGAGAAATACCTAGAAAGAGCTACTAAAAAGTTATAAGCTCTTATATTCTTTATAAAACTACTCCCTAACCTATAAGACTAGATTAACCTATATACCTCTATTATAGGAAAGGCATAAAAGGAGGTTATATAACTTACTTAGTAACTCTAGGAGGCTATGCTAAAAAGCAAGCAAAAGTCTAAGTATTTAGAAGATAAGGGCCTAAATAAGGCTCCCTAATATTATAGACATAACTTTCTATAAGGTAGAAGGTCTAATAAAGATTAGAAAGATAAGGACTAAGAGAAGTCTCCTACTACCTACCTAAATAACCGCAAACCTAGGTATAAAAGGCAGTGTTTTAACTATAATAGTATAGAGTACCTTATAAATAGATATAATAAGCTAAAAAAGGAGCAATAAGACCTAAAAAACTCCCTAAGGCAGAAGTAGATACCCTTACCTTTACCTTAAACACTAAGGTACTAATAGAGTGTTAATTTTACACACTAGTTACTATTTATAGGCATATAGATATTAAAATAGCAGCGGATCTTAATAGTTACACTAAGATTAATATTATTAGCGCTAAATTTACATAAGCCTATAAACTTAACTAAGCTAAGGCTATAGCACCTATTATTAAGGTAGTAGGGGCCCTTATAGTTCCCTAATATAGTGTCTATAAGGTCCCTATTATAATTAAAGACTTAAGAGAAGAAGAAAAAGACCTTAAGCTACTATATATAGCTATTAATAGGGACCTAAGAACTAAGGGAAGCCCTATATTAATTAGGATATATATACTTACTAAGGAATATATCTACCTTTACCTATACTTATAAGAGTAGTGGTTTAAGAAAAGAAGAAAGGCCTTTTTACTTATAACTCCCTATAAATTTGCGAAGGTTATATATAATAAGACTATTATATACGCTATTAATAGGGTTATAGAAGATAAGTTTATTGCCCTTAGAGATAAAGAAGAGGTAAAGGTATATAGAACTATTAAAGATATCCCCTAGGAACTATATAAGTTTAAAGATATATTTATATTAGATAAGGCAGGAAGCTTACCTTTAAGAAAGACCACTAATCACGTGATTAATCTAATACTAGGGGCCATATCCCTATATAGACTAATTTACCCCCTTTTATAAGGTAAATTAAAGAAACTTTATAAATATATTAATAAGAACCTATAGAAAGGCTAGATAAGACTATTAAAGAGCCCTATAGGCATACCTATCCTATTTATACTAAAGAAAGATAGTACACTCTAATTATACATAGATTACCAGGGTCTTAATAGGGTAATATAGAAGAATTACTATACTCTCCCCCTAATTTTAGAGATCCTAGACTAGTGCTAAGGAGCTTGCTTTTTCTTAAAAATTAATATTAAGGATACTTATTATAGAATCTAGATTAAAGGGGGTAATAAGTGGAAGACTATATTCCACACGTATTATAGGCACTATAAATATCTTATAATGCCTTTTAGGTTAATAAATGCCCTAGCTATATTCTAGAACTATATCTATAAAGCGCTTTATAGGCTAGTTAATACTATTTATATAGTATATCTAGATAATATCCTTATTTTTTTAAAAATATAAGAGGAGTATACTATATATATTAAAGAAGTCCTAGGGTATATAAGAGAGGCGGAATTATATATAAAACCCTCTAAATATAAGTTTTACTAGGAGTTAGTGGAGTTCCTAGGGTTTATTCTCTTTATTAATAGGATCTTAATAGATACCCGCTAAGTTATTACTATCTAGGATTAGAAAGAACCTATAAGCTTTAAGGATATATAATCCTTCCTAGGGTTCTATAACTTTTACTAATAGTTTATCTATAGATACTCTAGGATTATAGCACCGCTATATATATTAATAAAGGGTAGTTAGAATAGCATCTAAACTAGGAGGTTTATATTTAGGGTAAGAGAATAGGTAGCGTTTTACTAGCTAAAAGATGCCTTTTAGTAGGCTCCTCTTCTCTATTATTATAACCTAAGTTAACTAGTGTATATTAAGATAGATATCTTAATCTTTATAATAGTAGGAATCTTATTATAATAAGATAATAAGGGCTACTAGTACCCTATAGCCTTTTAGTTAAGGAAGTTTACTAACACTAAATATAACTATAGCATGCCTAACTAAGAGTTACTTACTATAGTTAAGTTATTTAAACACTAGTAATATTATATTAAAGGCATAAAGACCCTAGTAGAAGTCCTATTAGACTACTATAACCTATAGACCTTTATAAAGTAATAGAAGCTAAATAGAAGATAGGCTAGATAGTGTATATTCCTATGCCTACTAAACTTTATAATTAAGTATAGACTAGGGAAAAGTAACCCTATAGATATACTATTAAGAAGGTCTAATTATAAGAGCAAACCCCTAATAAATAAGGCACTTCTACTAGAACTTAAGAAAAAGTTAGTAGTTACTAAAGAAGTAGTAAAAGAAGAGATACTAATATATTAAAGAAGATATAGTAAGATATCTTTAGGGGAGGAAAATATCCTAGTCTTTATAGAGAGGCATAGTAAGATACCTTTAGGGGAGGAAAATACCCTAGCCCCTATAGTAAAGGCTAGAGTAGCTATATTAAGAGGCTAGTTAGCCACTATAGATCTAGTAAAAGGTTAGCTAAATAAAGGTGATTTCTAGGAGAAGGTAGTATATATCTAGGACACCAGTATAGTATAAGAGATCTAGGGGGCTATTATATTACTAAATCCCTACTAATCTAGCCTAAATAAACTATTAATATAGCTACTATAGAAGGCCTAAAGCTAAGATCTAGACCTATAGAGGTAGAGTAAAGAGATTAATTCCCTAAAGAGAGGGAAAGCTAGTCTATAGTTATATAGCGTAAGAGATCTCCTAATATATAAAGACTAGGTAGTTATTCCCTAAGAGCCTACCTTATAATAGGAGCTTCTATAGCTATACTATAATAATCTACTAGTAGGTTACTTTAGGACTAAGTAAATACTTAAGCTATTAAAGTACTACTTTTAGTAGCTAGCTATAAATAAGTCTATATTAGACTATATTATAAGCTATAGAATATATTAGCAAATAGTTACTAGAAGGCATTGCCTATATAGGAGTCTTAAATTACTACTAATACTAGAGTAACTATAGGTAGAAATCTTAATAGACTTTATTATAGGATTACCTATTATATAAGTAGGTAAATAAGAAACTAATATAATCCTAGTAATTATAGACTAATACACTAAGTACTCTATCTTCCTACCTATAATAACTATAATTAATATAGCTAAGTTAGTAGAACTTTTCTATAAGGAGATTAAGCTATAATTTAGGCTACTAAAGGGTATTATATCTAATAGAGGATCTGTTTTTATAAGCTAATTCTAGTTAGACCTATGTTACCTATTATACATAAAATATAGGCTTTCTATAGTGTTTTACCCCTAAACTAATAGGCAGACTAAGAGGACTAACTAGGTACTAGAGCACTACCTATAATACTTTACTTCTAAAAACTAGTAGATATAGCCTAAGCTACTCCTAGTTATATAATTTGCCTATAATAATATAGTAAATAGAACTATAGGCTACTTACCTAACTATATACTTATAGGGTACTTACTAGAGTTTTAGCTAGCCCTTAGGGATAAGGTTATAGAAAGGGAGGTGCTAGAGGCTTATACTTATATTATAAAGTTATATAAAGTTAGGGAGTGGCTAAAGTAAAACTAGGTAAAAGCCACTAAATCCTAGGTAAAGTACTATAATAAACATTACTAATTACTTACTCTTAAAAAAGGTAACCTAGTATTACTATTAGTAAAGAATATATAGCTTAAGGAAGTAAAATAGAAGCTAACCCCTAGGTTTATTAGACTATTTTAGGTACTTAATACTATTAGTAAGTAAGCATATTAGCTTATACTACTAGAAAAATATAGCAGGTTATATAACGTATTCTATATTAGCCTACTAGAGCCTTAGACCTATTATGTAAGGATAAAGGTAGCTAGGCAAAAGGATATGGGGTGCACTTGTATATTAACTAAAGCTTGCTAGGTCTAAGTGGAATGTGTGTGCGAGTCGCTGGTTTATAGCTAGCGGCTCGCTAATATCACGTAGACCTAGCCCTTCCTTCTAGTATTAGGCACCGCGGTGCTCTAGCGCTATAGTGTATATATGCGCGTGGGTTATGTTATAAGGGGCCTTATAATTATCCCCCCCCTTATTGCTAGGCTCCTGAACGGCTTTTGCCCTATATTTTGTAACTATTTGCTAACTAGTAGTTGCATTAAAATAATAATAAATAATAATCTATAATAATAAATAATAGTTAGTGCTTTAGTATAAATTCACCTCTAACTCTCTACTATATTGTTCTATTTTTATTTCTATATTATTAGCTAAATTATCACTTCTTTTATAACACTATTATCTATCTATTATTAATCGCTAATATATTACTATAAGCGTGCCTATAATTCTACTCTATAATTACTTATATATACATTGTTTGCGTACTAGATACGCTAAATATAAAAAGAGCCCCCTATCTACCCCTAAACTTCCCTAGATTAATTATTAATTTATTACTAACCTATATATAGGTTAGTTAAAGATAAAGCAGTTAAAGCGCTGTATTTAGTGTTATACGCGTGGGGATAGTTATAAGGCTATAAGTATCTTGCTTTTCCTTTACTCTTTGGTTTCTATTCCCTAATAATTATATAGTCTATAGCTACTATATATAGTAACTTCCTTAACTTATTAAAGGTACTAGATTAGGTAGATATCCTAATAGAGGTACTTAGTAATAAGAATAAGAATAATCCTAAAGACCTTATATTCTTAGAGGCAACTTAGTGGCGTTTCGCTACCTATTATCTTTAGCTTATATAGGGCTTTAACTATGCTAACATAACACATTACATTGTATTTAGGTTAATAGGGGCTACTAAGGTCCGCTAGGTCTATATATTTCTTCCCTTTTTGCTAGTTCTTTACTAATATATCTAGGTAGGATGCTTTAATTATATACTAGTAGTATATAGTCTCCTATTAAACCCTTATAGTTACTATAAACCTAGCTCTAGTCCTAGGGATAGTAGGTTATATCTTAGCCCTATTTTGCTATCTATTTACTAATATTTTAGTAGGCTAACTATCTATAACTCCTCGCTATATAGAATATAGTAATGGTTTTATAGCTATAGCTAAGCAATCTAGGATTTATTGCCTAGGGAATAGTATTATATTGTTTTTATTATAGAATAAGGGAGGCGGTCACAGCGGATAAGAATAACACTAAGTATATAGTCTATAGGGGCTAAGTCTTTAGCTATAAGGGGGTAATTATAGAGGGATTTCTATTAACTCTCCTAAAGCTATAGATAGTTTCCTTTATTTTATTCCTTTATATTTTTTTCTTTTATTTTTATATATAGTTTAGTTATTTTCTTTTATTAGGTATATTATAGTAGCTAGTAAGGCTATGCCTTTCTTATAGGAACTTTATACTCTTTTGCCTATAACTTACTTATATATTACTATCCTTTTCCCTTAACTTATTCTAGTGGAATACCTAAATTACACACTAAGCTCCTTCTATATCTTTAATAGGAACCTACTAGTTATATTTGCTTAGCTAACCCTTCTACTTTACTAGGTATTTATTACCTTTATAGGTCTTTCTATATTCCTTAACCTCCTTAACTTTATATTTATTATCTTTATCCTTAAGGTTAGGTATTAGTATTTTTTCTTTATCTATATTCTTATAATAGGTCTAAGGCTCTAGCAGGCTAATATAGAATATATTATATAACCTACTGTATTTTTCTAGTAGTGTAAGCTAATATACTTGCTTACTAATAGTGTTAAGTACCTAAAATAGTCTAATAAACCTAGGGGTTAGCTTCTATTTCGCTTCCTTAAGCTATATATTCTTTACTAATAGTAATACTAGGTCGCCTCTTTTAAGAGTAAGTAATTAGTAATGTTTATTATAGTACTTTACCTAGGATTTAGTAGCTTTTACCTAGTTTTACTTTAGCTACTCCCTAGCTTTATATAACTTTATAATATAAGTATAAGCCTCTAGCACCTCCCCTTCTATAACCTTATCCCTAAGGGCTAGCTAAAACTCTAGTAAGTACCCTATAAGTGTGTAGTTTAGTAAATAGCCTATAGTTCTATTTACTACGTTATTATAGGTAAATTATATAACTAGGAGTAGCTTAGGCTATATTTACTAGTTTTTAGAAGTAAAGCATTATAGGTAGTGCTCTAGTACCTAGTTAGTCCTCTTAGTCTACCTATTAGTTTAGGGGTAAAACGCTGTAGAAAGCCTGCGTTTTACGTATAATAGGTAATATAGGTCTAACTAGAATTAGCTTATAAAAATAGATTCCCTATTAGATATAATGCCCTTTAGTGGCCTAAATTATAGCTTAATTTCCTTATAGAAAAGTTCCACTAACTTAGCTATATTAATTATAGTTATTATAGGTAGGAAGATAGAGTACTTAGTGTATTAGTCTATAATTACTAGGATTATATTAGTTTCTTATTTACCTACTTATATAATAGGTAATCCTATAATAAAGTCTATTAAGATTTCTACCTATAGTTACTCTAGTATTAGTAGTAATTTAAGGCTCCTATATAGGTAATGCCTTCTTATAACTATTTACTAATATATCCTATAGCTTATAATATAGTCTAATATAGACTTATTTATAGCTAGCTACTAAAAGTAATACTTTAATAGCTTAAGTATTTACTTAGTCCTAAAGTAACCTACTAGTGGATTATTATAGTATAGCTATAGAAGCTCCTATTATAAGGTAGGCTCTTAGGGAATAACTACCTAGTCTTTATATATTAGGAAACCCCTTATACTATATAACTATAGACTAGCTTTCCCTCTCTCTAGGGAATTAATCTCTTTACTCTACCTTTATAAGTCTAGATCTTAGCTTTAGGCCTTCTATAGTAGCTACACTAATAGTTTATTTAGGCTAGATTAGTAGGGATCTAGTAATATAATAGCCCCCTAGATCTCTTATACTATACTAGCGTCCTAGACATACACTACCTTCTCCTAGAAATTACCTTTATTTAGCTAACCTTTTACTAGATCTATAGTAGCTAACTAGCCTCTTAATATAGCTACTTTAGCCTTTACTATAGGGGCTAGGGTATTTTCCTCCTCTAAAGGTATCTTACTATACCTCTCTATAAAGACTAGGGTATTTTCCTCCTCTAAAGGTATCTTACTATATCTTCTTTAATATATTAGTATCTCTTCTTTTACTACTTCTTTAGTAACTACTAACTTTTTCTTAAGTTCTAGTAGAAGTGCCCTATTTATTAGGGGTTTGCTCTTATAATTAGACCTTCTTAATAGTATATCTATAGGGTTACTTTTCCCTAGTCTATACTTAATTATAAAATTCAGTAGGCATAGGAATATATACTATCTAGCCTATCTTCTATTTAGCTTCTATTACTTTATAAAGGTTTATAGGTTATAGTAGTCTAATAGGACTTCCACTAGGGTCTCTATACCTTTAATATAATATTACTAGTGTTTAAATAACTTAACTATAGCAAGTAGCTCTTAGTTAGGCGTGCTATAGTTTTATTTAGTGTTAGTAAACTTCCTTAACTAAAAGGCTATAGGGTGCTAGTAGCCCTTATTATCTTATTATAATAAGATTCTTACTATTATAAAGATTAAGGTATCTATCTTAATGCGCACTAGTTAACTTAGGTTATAATAATAGAGTAGAGGAGCCTGCTAAAAGGTATCTTTTAGCTAGTAAAACGCTACCTATTCTCTTGCCCTAAATATAAACCTCCTAGTCTAGATACTATTCTAACTACCCTTTATTAATATATATAGTAGTGCTATAATCCTTAAGTATCTATAGATAAACTATTAGTAAAAGTTATAAAACCCTAGGAAGGATTATATATCCTTAAAGCTTATAGGTTCCTTCTAATCCTAGATAGTAGTAACTTAGTAGGTATCTATTAAGATCCTATTAATAGAGAGGATAAACCCTAGGAACTCTACTAACTCCTAGTAGAATTTATATTTAGAGGGTTTTATATATAATTCTACCTCTCTTATATACCCTAGGACTTCTTTAATATATATAGTATACTTCTTTTATGTTTTTAAAAAGATTAGGATATTATCTAGATATACTATATAAATAGTATTAACTAGCCTATAAAGCGCTTTATAGATATAGTTCTAGAATATAGCTAGGGTATTTATTAACCTAAAAGGTATTATAAGATATTTATAGTGCCTATAACGTGTGTAGAACGTGGTTTTCTATTTATTACCCCCTTTAATCTAGATTCTATAATAAGTATCCTTAATATTAATTTTTAAGAAGAAGTAAGCTCCTTAGTACTAGTTTAGGATCTCTAAAATTAGGGGGAGAGTATAGTGATTCTTCTATATTACCCTATTAAGACCCTAGTAATCTATATATAATTAGAGTGTACTATCTTTCTTTAGTATAAATAGGATAGGTATACCTATAGGGCTCTTTAATAGTCTTATCTAGTCCTTCTATAGGTTCTTATTAATATACTTATAAAGTTCCTTTAATTTACCTTAGGAAAGGGGGTAAATTAGTCTATATAGGGGTGTGGCCCCTAGTATTAGATTAATTACGTAATTAGTGGTCTTTCTTAAAGGTAAGCTTCCTACCTTATTTAATATAAATATATCTTTAAACTTATATAGTTCCTAGGGGATATCTTTAATAGTTCTATATACCTTTACCTCTTCTTTATCTCTAAGGGCAATAAACTTATCTTCTATAACCCTATTAATAGTGTATATAATAGTCTTATTATATATAACCTTCGCGAATTTATAGGGAGTTATAAGTAAAAAGGCCTTTTTTCTTTTCTTAAACCACTACTCTTATAAGTATAAGTAAAGGTAGACGCATTCCTTAGTAAGTATATATATCCTAATTAATATAGGGCTTCTCTTAGTTCTTAGGTCCCTATTAATAGCTATATATAGTAGCTTAAGGTCCTTTTCTTCTTCTCTTAAGTTTTTAATTATAATAGGGACCTTATAGACACTATATTAGGGAACTATAAGGGCCCCCACTGCCTTAATAATAGGTGCTATAGCCTTAGCTTAGTTAAGTTTATAGGCTTATATAAATTTAGCGCTAATAATATTAATCTTAGTGTAACTATTAAGATCCGCCGCTATTTTAATATCTATATGCCTATAAATAGTAACTAGTGTGTAAAATTAATACCCTATTAGTACCTTAGTATTTAAGGCAAAGGTAAGGGCATTTACTTCTACCTTAGGGAGTTTTCTAGGTCTTATTACTCCTTCTTTAGCTTATTATATCTATTTATAAGGTACTCTATACTATTATAGTTAAAACACTGCCTTTTATACCTAGGTTTACGGTTATTTAGGTAGGTAGTAGGAGACTTCTCTTAGTCCTTATCCTTCTAATCTTTATTAGACCTTCTACCTTATAGGAAGTTATATCTATAATATTAGGGAGCCTTATTTAGGCCCTTATCTTCTAAATACTTAGACTTTTACTTACTCTTTAGTATAGCCTCCTAGAGTTACTAAGTAAGTTATATAACCTTCTCTTATGCCTTTCCTATAATAAAGGTATATAGGTTAATCTAGTCTTATAGGTTAGGGAGTAGTTTTATAAAGAATATAAGAGCTTATAACTTTTTAGTAGCTCTTTCTAGGTGTTTCTCTAGTAAATCTAGGTAGATACTAAATTTAATAGGACTCTAGCCCTTATATTACTTTATATTCTCTAGCTATATAGCTATTTAGGCATTATAGTTAGTAGTATCTTAGAGTAGTGTAAGAGTCTAGGTCTTAAATATATCCTAGTTATCTTTAAGATTACTTTAGTTATTAGCTATTTATTTATTAAGGTATTAGTCCTATCTTACCCTATAATTACTATATATATAGTTAAGTATAAAGAGGATTTTTTAGTAATTACACTAATACTTTTACTTTACCCTATTAAAGGTATAGTTTAGATTATTTATCTATATTTTATACTTCTATAGGTTTATAGGGTATTAAAGGTTAGTAATATTCCTAACTTTAACCTCCTAGTAGCTATTACTAGAGGAGGAACTAGATCTTTACTACCTTTTTATCTTCTCTTTCCCTCTACCTAGCTATAGAAGATTAATAAGCTCTTACTCTTATTCCTATAGTTCTTTAAGTTTCTTAAGCTAAGTAATTTACTTATTTATTACTATAGTATTAGCCCTAATATTAGAGGGTCTAGGTTTAGTCCTAGTTCCTATAGAATATAGTATATCTTTAGTAGTAATACTACCCTTATTTAATTAACTTTAGTTATTATCTAATATTACTTAGGTTAATTAGGTAGTTCTTAGCCCTATATTACTCTTAGGTAGCTAGTAATAGAAGCTTTAGAATTATAAGGATAAAGGTAGCTAGGTAAAAGGATATAGGGTGTACTTATATATTAACTAAAGCTTACTAGGTCTAAGTGGAATATATATATAAGTCACTGGTTTATAGCTAGTAGCTTACTAATATTACATAGACCTAGCCCTTCCTTCTAGTGTTAGGCGCCGCGGTGCTCTGGCGCTGCGGTGCACGCATGCGCGTGGGTCATGTTGTGAGGGGCCTCACATATTATAAGAACGCGGATAAAGAAAAAATACTAATGCCTAACCTTAAGGATAAAGATAATAAATACAAAGTTAAGGAGGTTAAGGAATATAAAAAGACCTATAAAGGTAATAAATACCTAGTGAAGTAGAAGGGTTAGCTAAGTAAATATAACCAGTAGGTTCCTATTAAAGATATAAAAGGAGCTTAGCATATAATTTAGGTATTCTACTAGAATAAATTAAGGGAAAAGGATAGTAATATATAAGTAAGTTATAGGCAAAAGAGTATAGAGTTCCTATAAGAAAGGCATAGCCTTACTAGCTACTATAATACGCCTAATAAAAGAAAATAACTAAACTATATATAAAAATAAAAGAAAAAAATATAAAGGAATAAAACAAAGGAAACTATCTATAGCTTTAGGAGAGTTAATAAAAATCCCTCTATAGTTACCCCCTTATAGCTAAAGACTTAGCCCCTATAGACTATATACTTAGCATTATTCTTATCCGCTATAACTGCCTCCCTTATTCTATAATAAAAATAATATAATACTATTCCCTAGGTAATAAATCCTAGATTACTTAGCTATAGCTATAAAACTATTGCCACATTCTATATAGTAAGGAGTTATAGATAGTTAGCCTACTAAAATATTAGTAAATAGATAGCAAAATAGGGCTAAGATATAACCTACTGTCCCTAGGACTAGAGCTAGGTTTATAGTAACTATAAGGGTTTAATAGGAGACTATATACTACTAGTATATAATTAAAGTATCCTACCTAGATATATTAGTAAAGAACTAGTAAAAAGGGAAGAAATATATAAACCTAGCGAACCTTAGTGGCCCCTATTAACCTAAACATAACATAATATATTATATTAGTATAGTTAAAGCCCTATATAAGCTAAAGATAATAGGTAGTAAAATACCACTAAGTTACCTCTAAGAATATAAGGTCTTTAGGATTATCCTTATCCTTATTACTAAGTGCCTCTATTAGGATATCTACCTAATCTAGTACCTTTAATAAGTTAAGGAAGTTACTATATATAGTAGCTATAGACTATATAATTATTAGTAAATAGAAACTAAAGAGTAAAGGAAAAGTAAGCTACTTATAGCCTTATAACTATCCCCATGTGTATAACACTAAATATAGCGCTTTAACTGCTTTATCTTTAACTAACCTATATATAGGTTAGTAATAAATTAATAATTAATCTAGGGGAGTTTAGGGGCGGATAGGGGGCTCTTTTTATGTTTAGTGTATCTAGTATATAAGCAGTGTATATATAAATAATTATAAAGAAGAATTATAGGAGCACTTATAGTAATATATTAGCGATTAATAATAGATAGATAATAGTGTTATAGAAAAAGTAATAATTTAGCTAATAATATAGAAATAAAAATAGAATAATATAGTAGAGAGTTAGAGGTGAATTTATACTAAAGCGCTGACTATTATTTGTTATTATAGATTGTTATTTGTTATTATTTTAATGTAACTACTAGTTAGTAAATAGTTATAAAATATAGGGCAAAAGCTATTTAGGAGCCTAGTGATAAGGGGGGGGATAATTATAAGGCCCCTCACAACATAACCCACGCGCATGCGTGCACTGTAGCGCTAGAGCACCGTAGCGCCTAACACTAGAAGGAAGGGCTAGGTCTACGTGATATTAGCAAGCCGCTAGCTATAAACCAGCGACTCGCACACACATTACACTTAGACCTAGCAAGCTTTAGTTAATATACAAGTGCACCCCATATCCTTTTGCCTAGCTACCTTTATCCTTACAAATACTATTACCTTTATAGTCTCTATTACTCTATTACCTCTATAACCCTAATATAGTTTCCCCTCTTCTTTATAATTACCCTTAATTATAACTAGCTACCTAGTTAGTATAAACTTACTATCTTAATTTCCTATATAAATCTAAATAACTTTTTATATTATAATATAATATATAGGGAGATATAATAGCCCTATTAATATAGGTTATAGATTATTCCCTACCTTACTTATAAGCTCTTAATTACTATATAATTATAGCTATAGAGTTACTTTATAAATACTTATATTATCTTTATTATAGTTTCTATAGAAGTAGATACCCTATATTAAATTTTCTAATTAGGTTAAATAGATAAGGTATTAGATACTATATATCTAAGTAAGTTTAACTATAAGTTCTAGTGAAGTTACTATAAACTTACTAGGTATATATAACTAGCTATAATTTTTACTATTAGTAGCTATAATACTAACTCTTTAACCTATAGCTTACTTTTACTACCTATATAGATTACTTAAGGGGCTATAGTTAATATAAAAAAGCCTAGATTTCCCCCCCTTTATCTCTTCTTTTCTTCTTTATTCTTCTTAATTAATCTATATAAATTATAAGTTAGCCCTACTAGCCTTATAGTAGCGCTCCTACTACTATTACTTAGTAGTTACTAACCTTACCTAGGATTATATTATTCCTAGCTTTTACTTCTAAGCTTCTTTATTATTAGTTTTTTACTACCTTACTTCCTTACTTACTTACTACTAACTTATAGCTAGTTTACTATATCTACTATCTACCTAGTAACTCCTAGTCCCTTAGCTCCTACCCTAGAAAAATCTTCTTATAAATAGATATCCTAAGCTTCTAAGACTACTATATAAGTTTTACCTCTTACTTATAGTATTATAGTAGCTAACTTACTAAATAGTAATATTAAGATTTTATATTTACACTATAGTTAGTAAGCTATTATCTAGTAGATTATACCTAAATGTTAAAATTATGCTATTTATAGCACTATTTTATAGGCCCACTAGTTGCCTAGTTGCGTTGTTGCAACGTTGGTTACAAGGCGTTGCTTGCAGCGTTGCCTGCAGCTTTGGCTGTGATCTACGTTCCCGCACACAACCAACCCACAGGCTTGTATGACTAAGCCGACTAGGCTACCCTATAGGGAAGCTAAAATCGACTGTAACTAGGGAACTAGTAGTCGTATAAAAGGCTGACTTATACTGTTCGAATCCTTAATTTTTTCCGGATTTAATAATGTATTTTATTTATAGGGTTGCTTATTAGATTACTTAGTTAGTGCACGTGGGTGGCTAGATTATATAGTCGTGAGTCGATTTTTTACTTTTCCTATACAAATAAATTTTACAGAAAATAAAAAGTAGCTCCTAAGACCCGGCTAGCGACCCCCTTCCATTAATATGGTCAGTAGGTCTATAAGGGGACTCAGAAAATCCTCTCATTACTCGTTAGATCGTTCGTCTAGCTGAAATCTACTATATTTAACTATCAAAGCTCTATATCTTAAAGAATCGTCGTATTATAGTGAATCTAGAAGCCGCCGCGTTGAATCTACTAGGGAGGTCTTCCTATCCCTCTAGCTAGATTCCCCTTCCATTTTCAATAGGTTATAAGCCCAGAAGGCCTAAAGATTACTACATTACTGCGTTATTCTACTGCGATTAGTGCTTGATTTTGGGTACTAGTTACTCTCTACTAGACCTGTGGGCTCTTAGATTACGAAGGAAACCGCTAGAATTTAAAGCTTTTCATCCACTAGCTCTACGCATCGCAACGCCAGACCCTTGGTGTTAAAATTCATTTACAGCCGCACCTGTAACCACCACATTGCAACCGTAACTATCTAGTTACAACCACAACCTCTTTTTTAGTGATCTAATTCACTGCCGCGACCGTTATATATTAATATTATCTACTCTATAGATACGCTGCATTCCTTAAATCATTGAACATCTAGTATATTAATACTAGGCTTTTTGACCTATTGCACTACGTTGCACGCACTATACATCACGTTACGTTGCGTTGTGGCTGCTGCAATAGCTATTATTCCTATCTGTTATTTTTAGTGTTGAGAAAATTTTCGCAGAGAATCTTCTCTAGTCCGTTTCTGCCCGCGCATACCGCAGACCCACTTTTAGACCTTAAGGGGCACCCTTTCAAACAGCCCCACCGCACAATTTGCGTGCGCAGCCCGGTTACACCACAACCTAGCTTCTAGCGCGTGTTATTTGTAACAGGAAGAAATTTAGAGATCTTACACAGGATATCTTTTGAGATCCTAGGAAATGGCACCACCGAGTTATAAGGGTAAGGGACCTGCTGCAGGCCCTTCTTCTAGCCCTCCTAGGGACCCTAATAGGATGGAAATAGAAGGTCCGGCTGTTTAAGCCAGTGCTTTTCAACAACAGATGCAAAGCCAAATTAAACAACAAGGCAAGACCTTAACTGATTTTATCAAGCATACTGAGTCAAATTGTCTAAAAAACGAGGCTAGTATTAAAGATCTATTAGATAAATTAACGCAAACCATAACTACTATGCAAGGTCTTTAGGATTCTACTAAGCTAAGGGAAGAAAATACCAAAGCCTTAGTAGAAGACCTACTAGCTACAACTACTTCTACGAGTTTACCTTCTAGTAACTTACAAGCTACCTTTAACATAGGGGCTATTAAGGAACTAAATAAGAAGGTTCACTCTATTCCTAAGGGAGCTAAGCTAAAAGGCCCTGAAAATTATAATCAGTGGAAATAAGCCCTGAGCATCCAATTTAGAGCCCTAGGATTACCTGAATTTATAGATAATCCTAGCTTAGCAGGCCATCTAGCTAACTGTAATTAAGCTATTCTTTTGATAATATTAAGAGATAGCTGTTAACCAGGACCGCAGGCAGCTATATATTAGCAAAAATCCCCCGAAGAAGCCTATAAAGTCCTTATTAGGCAATATTCGCAGAGTGCTGAAATCCAGCGAGGTACGCTATACGTTAGCTACCACTCCCTAAATTTTTCAAATTATAAGGGATCTTTAGAGGCTTTTAATGCTAATTTTAATAACCTACTAGCTAGACTATAACTTTGTAGTGTAGAGATCGCTCCTATTGATTAAGTAAACCATTATATCAACGCATTAAAGCAGACCTTTCCTAGTTAGGCTGAGAGACAAAGATTTACTATCAGAGCTGCTAGGGCACAATGTGAGGCCCCTCACAACATGACCCACGCGCATGCGTGCACCGCAGCGCCAGAGCACCGCGGCGCCTAACACTAGAAGGAAGGGCTAGGTCTATATAATATTAGTAAGCCACTAGCTATAAACTAGTAACTTATATATATATTATACTTAGACCTAGTAAGCTTTAGTTAATATATAAGTATACCTTATATCCTTTTACCTAGCTACCTTTATCCTTATAATTCTAAAGCTTCTACTACTAGCTACCTAAGAGTAATATAGGGCTAAGAACTACCTAATTAACCTAAGTAATATTAGATAATAACTAAAGTTAATTAAATAAGGGTAGTATTACTACTAAAGATATACTATATTCTATAGGAACTAGGACTAAACCTAGACCCTCTAATATTAGGGCTAATACTATAGTAATAAATAAGTAAATTACTTAGCTTAAGAAACTTAAAGAACTATAGGAATAAGAGTAAAAGCTTATTAATCTTCTATAGCTAGGTAGAGGGAAAGAGAAGATAAAAAGGTAGTAAAGATCTAGTTCCTCCTCTAGTAATAGCTACTAAGAGGTTAAAGTTAGGAATATTACTAACCTCTAATACCCTATAAACCTATAGAAGTATAAAATATAGATAAATAATCTAAACTATACCTTTAATAGGGTAAAGTAAAAGTATTAGTATAATTACTAAAAAATCCTCTTTATACTTAATTATATATATAGTAATTATAGGGTAAGATAAGACTAATACCTTAATAAATAGATAGCTAATAACTAAAGTAATCTTAAAGATAACTAGGATATATTTAAGACCTAGACTCTTATACTACTCTAAGATACTACTAACTATAATACCTAAATAGCTATATAGCTAGAGAATATAAAGTAATATAAGGGCTAGAGTCTTATTAAATTTAGTATCTACCTAGATTTACTAGAGAAATACCTAGAAAAAGCTACTAAAAAGTTATAAGCTCTTATATTCTTTATAAAACTACTCCCTAACCTATAAGACTAGATTAACCTATATGCCTTTATTATAGAAAAGGCATAAGAGGAGGTTATATAACTTACTTAGTAACTCTAGGAGGCTATACTAAAGAGTAAGTAAAAGTCTAAGTATTTAGAAAATAAGGGCCTAAATAAGGCTCCCTAATATTATAGATATAACTTTCTATAAGGTAGAAGGTCTAATAAAGATTAAAAAGATAAGGACTAAAAGAAGTCTCCTACTACCTACCTAAATAACTATAAACCTAGGTATAAAAGGTAGTGTTTTAACTATAATAGTATAGAGTACCTTATAAATAAATATAATAAGCTAAAAAAGGAGTAATAAGACCTAGAAAACTCCCTAAGGTAGAAGTAAATACCCTTACCTCTACCTTAAATACTAAGGTACTAATAGGGTGTTAATTTTATATACTAGTTATTATTTATAGGCATATAGATATTAAAATAGTAGCGGATCTTAATAGTTACGCTAAGATTAATATTATTAGCGCTAAATTTATATAAGCCTATAAACTTAACTAAGCTAAGGCTATAGTACCTATTATTAAGGTAGTAGGGGCCCTTATAGTTCCCTAATATAGTGTCTATAAGGTCCTTATTATAATTAAAGACTTAAGAGAAGAAGAAAAGGACCTTAAGCTACTATATATAGCTATTAATAAGAACCTAAGAACTAAGGGAAGCCCTATATTAATTAGGATATATATACTTACTAAGGAATATATCTACCTTTACTTATACTTATAAGAGTAGTGGTTTAAGAAAAGGAGAAAGGCCTTTTTACTTATAACTCCTTATAAATTTATAAAGGTTATATATAATAAGACTATTATATATACTATTAATAGGGTTATAGAAGATAAGTTTATTACTCTTAGAGATAAAGAAGAGGTAAAGGTATATAAAACTATTAAAGATATCCCCTAGGAACTATATAAGTTTAAAGATATATTTATATTAAATAAGGCAGGAAGCTTACCTTTAAGAAAGACTACTAATTATGTAATTAATCTAATACTAGGGGCTATACCCCTATATAGACTAATTTACCCCCTTTCCTAAGGTAAATTAAAGGAACTTTATAAATATATTAATAAGAACCTATAGAAAGGCTAGATAAGACTATTAAAGAGCCCTATAGGTATGCTTATCCTATTTGTACTAAAGAAAGATAATATACTCTAATTATATGTAGATTACTAGGGTCTTAATAGGGTAATATAGAAGAATTACTATACCCTCCCCCTAATTTTAGAGATCCTAGACTAGTGCTAAGGAGCTTGCTTTTTCTTAAAAATTAATATTAAGGATGCTTATTATAGAATCTAGATTAAAAGGGGCAATAAATAGAAGACTATGTTCTATATATATTATAGGTACTATAAATATCTTATAATGCCTTTTAGGTTAATAAATGCCCTAGCTATATTCTAGAACTATATCTATAAAGCGCTTTATAGGCTAGTTAATACTATTTATATAGTATATCTAGATAATATCCTTATCTTTTTAAAAATATAAGAGGAGCACACTATATATATTAAAGAAGTCCTAGGGCGTATAAGAGAGGCGGAATTATATATAAAACCCTCTAAATATAAATTTTACTAGGAGTTAGTAGAGTTACTAGGGTTTATTCTCTCTATTAATAGGATCTTAATAGATACCTACTAAGTTATTACTATCTAGGATTAGAAGGAACCTATAAGCTTTAAGGATATATAATCCTTCCTAGGGTTCTATAACTTTTACTAATAGTTTATCTATAGATACTCTAGGATTATAGCACTACTATATATATTAATAAAGGGTAGTTAGAATAGTATCTAGACTAGGAGGTTTATATTTAGGGTAAGAGAATAGGTAGTGTTTTACTAGCTAAAAGATACCTTTTAGCGGGCTCCTCTACTCTATTATTATAACCTAAGTTAACCAGTGCGTATTAAGATAGATACCTTAATCTTTATAATAGTAGGAATCTTATTATAATAAGATAATAAGGGCCGCTAGCACCCTATAGCCTTTTAGTTAAGGAAGTTTACTAATGCTAAATAAAACTATAGCACGCCTAACTAAGAGCTACTTGCTATAGTTAAGTTATTTAAATACTAGCGATATTATATTAAAGGCATAGAGACCCTAGTGGAAGTCCTATTAGACTACTATAACCTATAGACCTTTATAAAGTAATAGAAGCTAAATAGAAGATAGGCTAGATAGTGTATATTCCTATGCCTACTAAATTTTGTGATTAAGCATAGACTAGGGAAAAGTAACCCTATAGATACGCTATTAAGAAAGTCTAATTATAAGAGCAAACCCCTAATAAATAAGGCATTTCTACTAGAACTTAAGAAAAAGTTAGTAGCTACTAAAGAAGTAGTAGAAGAAGAGATACTAATATATTAAAGAAGATATAGTAAGATACCTTTAGGGGAGGAAAATACCCTAGTCTTTATAGAGAGGCATAGTAAGATACCTTTAGGGGAGGAAAATACCCTAGCCCCTATAGTAAAGGCTAGAGTGGCTATATTAAGAGGCTAGTTAGCCACTATAGATCTAGTAAAAGGTTAGCTAAATAAAGGTAATTTCTAGGAGAAGGTAGCGTATGTCTAGGATACTAGTATAGTATAAGAGATCTAGAGGGCTATTATATTACTAGATCCCTACTAATCTAGCCTAAATAAACTATTAGCATAGCTACTATAGAAGGCCTAAAGCTAAGATCTAGACCTATAAAGGTAGAGTAAAGAGATTAATTCCCTAGAGAGAGGGAAAGCTAGTCTATAGTTATATAGTATAAGGGGTCTCCTAATATATAAAGACTAGGTAGTTATTCCCTAAGAGCCTACCTTATAATAGGAGCTTCTATAGCTATACTATAATAATCCGCTAGTGGGTTACTTTAGGACTAAGCAAATGCTTAAGCTATTAAAGTACTACTTTTAGTAGCTAGTGTGTGGCTAGAATTAAGACCCCTCGAGACCGATCTCGAGACCTCTCCAGTCTCTCGGCTCAACAGATCAATCTGGCCACATCGGATCCCTAGTCACAGACCCCCTCGAGACCTCTTTTTCGTTGGATTGAAATCAGCCACATTTTCAGCTCTTGTTAGATTGAAATTGGCTGTATTAGATCCCTAGTCAAAGATCCCTCGAGACCTTGCTAGTCTATCGGCTTTGTCGGATCGAAATTGGCCACATTAGATCCCTTGGATAGACCCTTCAGTCTATCGGGTCAATGGATCAATCTGGCTGCATTGGATCCCTAGGATAAATATCCTAGATTTCCTCCCTTAGATAGAAGAAAATTAACTCTCCCTTTGTGGCCTTTGGCTAGGATTGTTTAATCGACCTTTTTAAGCTTATTTGAGATTTTAAGATTATTAAGATGATTTAAGGTTTTTAAGGTTATCCCTCTATTTATTGCTTCGATCCTCGCGATGGATCGCAAACCTCGCGGGCCCCGATATCAGTATTAGGCCATCGCTGACATCGTCAAATCCGTCAGCATTGTTATCGTTATCGTTAGATTCGTTGTTTTAGGGTGTTGGTTTTGCCCTAATAAAAATAGTGGAGAAACGGGAATAGTCCTGTTAGACCTTCCGCAGTTGAATTTAATAATAACCCTCTTCCTAACATCGCCGCTCTTATCCCCTTTAGTTACCCCTTTATATGATTACTATAATTATTAGTAGCTTTTTACCTCTTTCCCCTTTAATCTAGGTTAGCTTAATTAAAACCTTCATTCTAATCAATTAATCTAGGTTATCTGACTAGTCTGATATCGTTAAAATCGTTAGATAGCTAGAATTAATTAATCGCGACTGTCACGACCTTTCCCCCCCCCTTAACCTAGCTTTAACCTTCTAACCTTCTTTTCTTCGACCTTTTCTTCTGATTTTCAACCTTCTAACCTGCCCTAGCTTAAATTAATTAAATACCCTAGTTTTGCTTAGCTATCCGTCGGGGAGGTAAGTATCTAGACCCTTGAATTTGACTTTAATACATTAGGTCTTTATTAGGCCTTTAACCTAACCTTTATTAATAAGGTCTCTTATTACGGATTAATTAACTAGACTGTCTAATAAGGCCTCTAACCGTTAAAGCTCTCTCTAACCAATGATTTCCTTAATAATTAAAGGGGAATCTAACTGTTAGAGGGTCTTCTAAAGAGGTCTCTGCTGTTAATTTTAATTAATTAGACTATCTAACAAGGCCTCTGACCGTTAAAGATCTCTCTAACCGACGATTTCCCTAATAATTAAAGGGGAATCTAACTATTAGAGGGTCTTCTAAAGAGGTCTCTGCTATTAATAAGACCCTCTGTCATAGATTGATTAGTTGATTAATTAAACCCTTGGTTATTTCGCCCTCTAACCGTTGGATTAGATTAATCACTAATGATCCCTCTGACCGATTAATAAGACCTCTAACTGTTAAAGACCTCTCTAACTAATGATTTCCCTGACGATTAAAGGGGAATCTGACTAATAGAAGGTCTTCTAATGAGGTCTCTGTTGATTAAAAAGGTCTCTTATTACGGATTAATTAATTAGACTATCTAACAAGGCCTCTAACCGTTAAAGATCTCTCTAACCGATGATTTCCCTGACGATTAAAGGGGAATCTAACTATTAGAGGGTCTTCTAAAGAGGTCTCTGCCGTTGATTTAATTAATCAGACTGTCTAACAAGACCTCTAACCGTTAAAGATCTCCCTAACTAATGATTTCCCTAACGATTAAAGGGGAATCTAACTATTAGAGGATCTTCTAAAGAGGTCTCTATCCGTTGATTTAATTAATCAGACTATCTGATAAGGCCTCTGACCATTAAAGATCTCTCTAACTAACGATTTCCCTAACGATTAAAGGGGAATCTAACTATTAGAGGGTCTTCTAAAGAGGTCTCTACTGTTAATAAGACCCTCTGTTATAGATTGATTAGTTAATTAATCAAACCCTTGGTTATAAGTCCCTCTAACTATTGGACTAGATTAATCACTAATGATCCCTCTGACCGATTAACAAGACCTCTGACCGTTAAAGACCTTTCTAACTGACGATTTCCTTGACAATTAAAGGGGAATCTAACTAATAGAAGGTCTTCTAATAAGGCCTTTACTGATTAAAAAGGTCCTCTTATCACGGATTAATTAGACTATCTAACGATACCTCTGACCAACCCCTTCGATAGATAACCTCTTTAATGGATAACCTCTTTAATAGATGGCCCCTTTAATGGATAACCCTTTGTTAAAATTATGCTATTTATAGCACTATTTTATAGGCCCACTAGTTGCCTAGTTGCGTTGTTGCAACGTTGGTTACAAGGCGTTGCCTGCAGCGTTGTTGGCTGTGGCTAGCTTTGGCTGTGACCTGCGCTCCTGCACACAACCAACCCACAGGCTTGTATGACTAAGCCGACTAGGCTACCCTATAGGGAAGCTAAAATCGACTATAACTAGGGAACTAGTAGTCGTATAAAAGGCTGACTTATACTATTCGAATCCTTGATTTTTTCTGGATTTAATGATGTATTTTATTTATAGGGTTACTTATTAGATTGCTTAGTTAGTGCACGTGGGTGGCTAGATTATATGGTCGTGAGTTGATTTTTTACTTTTCACATACAAATGAATTTTGCGGAAAATAAAAAATAGCTCCTAAGGCCCAGCTAGCGACCCCCTTCCGTCGATATGGTCGGTAGGTCTATAAGGGGACTTAGAAAATCCTCTCATTGCTTGTCAGATCGTTCGTCTAGCTGAAATCTACTATATTCAACTATCAAAGCTCTATATCTTGAAGAATCGTCGTATTATAGTGAATCTAGAAGCCGCCGCGTTGAATCTACTAGGGAGGTCTTCCTATCCCTCTAGTACAGATTCCCTTCCATTTTCAATAGGTTATGAGCCCGGAAGGCCTAAAGATTACTACATTACTGCGTTATTCTACTGCGATTAGTGCTTGATTTTAGGTACTAGTTACTCTCTACTAGACCTGTGGGCTCTTAGATTACAAAGGAAACCGCTAGTTGAAGCTTTCATCTACTAGCTCTACGCATCGCAACATCAGACCCTTGGTGTTGAATTCAACTACAGCCGCACCTGCAACCACCACATTGCAACCGTAACTATCTAGTTACAACCACAACCTCTTTTTAGTGATCTAATTCACTGCCGCGACCGTTATATATTGATATTATCTACTCTGTAGATACGCTGCATTCCTTAAATCATCGAACATCTAGTATATCTATACTAGGCTTTTTGACCTATTGCAATACGTTGCACGCACTATACACTACGTTACGTTGCGTTATAGCTGCTGCAATACCTATTACCTACGATCCTATTTTTGGTGTTGAGAAAATTTTCGCAGAGAATCTTCTCCGGTCCGTTTCTGCCCGCGCATACCGCAGACCCACTTTTAGACCTCGAGGGGCACCCTTTCAAACAGCCCCGCCACATAATTTGCGTGCGCAGCCCGGTTGCACCACAACCAGCTTCTAGCGCGCGTTATTTGCAACAGGAAGAAATTTAGAGATCTTACACAGGATATCTTTTGAGATCCTAGGGAATTTTGAGAGATGGCACCACCGAATTATAAGGGTAAGGGACCTGCTGCAGGCCCTTCTAGCCCTCCTAGGGACCCTGATAGGATGGAAATAGAAGGTCCGGCTGTTCAAGCCAGTGCTTTTTAACAACAGATGCAAAGCCAAATTGAACAATAAGGCAAGACCTTAACTGATTTTATTAAGCATACTGAGTTAAATCGTCTAAAAAACGAGGCTAGCATCAAAGATCTATTAGATAAATTGACGCAAACCATGACTATTATGCAAGGTCTTCAGGATTCTTCTACTAAGCTAAGGGAAGAAAATACTAAAGCTCCGGTAGAAGACCTGCCTGCCGCTAATTCTGCGAGTTTACCTTCTAGTAACTTACAAGCTGCCTTTAACACAGGGGCTATTAAGGAACTAAATAAGAAGGTTCACTCTATTCCTGAGGGAGCTAAGTTAAAAGGCCCTGAAAACTATGATTAGTGGAAGCAAGCCCTGAGCATCCAATTTAGAGCCCTAGGATTACCTGAGTTTATAGATAATCCTAGCTTAGCAGGCTATCTAGCTGACTGTGATCAAGCTATTCTTTTAATGATATTAAGAGATAGCTGTCAACCAGGACCGCAGGCAGCTATATGTTGGCAAAAATCCCCCGAAGAAGCCTATAAAGTCCTTATTAGGCAATATTCGCAGAGTGCTGAAATCCAGCGAGGTACGCTATACGCTAGCTACCACTCCCTAAATTTTTTAAATTATAAGGGATCTTTAGAGGCTTTTAATGCTGATTTTAATAACTTACTAGCTAGACTATAGCTTTGTAGTGTAGAGATCGCTCCTATAGATTAAGTAAACCATTATATTAACGCATTAAAGCAGACCTTTCCTAGCTGGGCTGAGAGACAAAGATTTACTATTAGAGCTGCTAGGGCATAAGGGCTGCCTGTAAATACCTTAAATTTACAGTTCCTAATGGCTGATTTATTAGAAGAGCAGAGGGATAAAACCTCCCCTATAGCTAAAGCTCTTAGCTATAAGGCTTCTAATAATAAGGGAAATTCTAAGGATAAGGAAAAGAAGTCACCTTCTAATCCTAATACTAAGAAGGACTCTACTAACGCCACTAAAGAGTAGGATAAGAAGGATTTAAACCCTTCTAAAGCCTCTAGGAAGAAAAAGCAGAAGAAGAAGAGTGGCAACGGGGATAATAAAGGAAAAGAAGCTGCTTTTGCGTTAGGCTATAGCCTAGCCACGGGATACGTTGAAGAACTAGATTCTAGCGAGTCTAGCAGCGAGGATAGTAGTGATTCTGAATCTGATTTAGATACTTCTAGTGCTACTAGTGACACTACTACCAAGCCTACTTTTAGCTACTCTAACGATGTGGTTAAAAACTCCCTTCTATACGATACAGGTTCTTCTTGTTATATTTGTAATAATAGGGCTTTCTTTAGGGACTTTAAGCCTCTTAAGAAAGGTCAAACCGGCCCTATAATTACAGCAGGAGGACCTATCTATCCTAAAGGAAGAGGCACCGCTGTTTTTAACGTTCTGGTCAAGAAAAATCCACCAGAATATAGGCCTCTAGCTCTGTTAGATGCCCTATATTTCCCCGGTATAGATACCAACCTAGTTAGCGGTTTATCCCACTATCTTAAGGGAGGTTATCTAGCTAAAGATCAGCTTTTCCTAGCCGATAAAAGCCCCTGTGGGTTACTAGAACCTGCTAAACACGGCTTCTTTTTGTAGATTAAGGGGCAAGCTACTCCTAGGATCTGCAAGCATTCAACCCACCTCTCCTTTATGGGCTCTCAATTTTGCAACCAACAAAGCTAACAAAGAGCCTATAAGACCGAATTAGGGTTTTCCTACCCTATAGAGGTTCAAATTCCGCAGCCAGCATTTAATCCCGAGGAATATCAACGAATCGAAGAATTAGACTCTGAAGAAGACGAAGATTCAGCCCTATGTCCCACCGAAGCTCCTCCTAGTCAGGCATCTTCTATAGGGGGTTTAGAAGGTCCATACCCTAATGACTTAGGTGACGATAGTGGCCGTCTATTGCCCCCAGAGGCCTGTGATTCTCAAGAGGCCTGGCAACAGAGGGAGCTAGGGGATAATAGCTCTGAAAAGCTAGATTCTAGCTATAAGAAATTGCTAGATTTAGCCCTTCTTTGGCACATTCGATTAGGCCACATCGGCCTCCCTTTACTTAAGAAATCTTCGAAATTAGCTAAAGGGATTCCTGATTTTTCCGCCATTAAAGACAAGGATTTCAACTACATAGCCTGTATGCAATCAAAGGCTATTAGAAGACCAACTAAAAGACCTATTCAGGACCCCCCTAGGGTTTTAGATATCCTAGAGGGAGATACGGTTAAAATCGAGCCTATACCGCATAATAAGAAGGCCCTAGTCCTTATACTTATTAATCGAAAATCCCGGTATAAATGGTGCTTTTCATTAGCTAATAAAGAAGGTCAAACCCTTTATACTGCTATTAAGGGCTTCTTTAAGGCCCTGAAAAACCGATATAACGCGTATCCTAGGCACCTCCACTTCGATGGAGGCACTGAAATTAATAACGAACTTCAGTCCTAGTTATCTTCTAAGGGAATTTGCTTTAGCACCTCTTGCCCCTATATTCACGAACAGAATGGGCTAGTTAAGAGGGCTATTAGGGTTATCCTAGACCGGCTTAGAGCTACACTTCAGTGGTCTAAGCTGCCTTTATATCTATGGTCTTATATCCTTCCAGCCATAGTGGACTTAGTTAACATCACCGCCAATACAACTAAGCCCCTAACCCCTAAGTAGCTATTTCTAGCTAACTTAGAGCCTAAGACTATCTATAAGCCTAATTTCTTGAAAATTAGGGCTATAGGGTCTTATTGCGAGGTTCTAATACCTCCGGAGCAGAGATCAAAGCTTTAGAAGCTAGCCCCTAGGACTATCCCTGGCCGGCTGCTTGCTACTCTAGGTTCCAGCGTCTATCTTGTTTATATACCCTCTAAAAGGTTAGTCGTTAAGACTAGCTTTGTTAAGATTATAGAGGATATAAGCTCTGTAGGGTCCCCTAAGCCTTTAGGGAGTTATCCTTCAGAGGGAGAAGCCGATATCTCACGAGATAATCTAGAGGTTCAGGATAGCTATCCAAAGCCTCTAGCGCCCCTAGCGCCCACAGCGCCTGCAGCGCCCGCCGCGCCTACAACAACGCCCGGGACGACCGCTGTAACGCCTCCAGCGCTACCCCTAGAGAGCCTAAGCTCTAGCGCCCCTAATAAGGGTGCTATCAAAAAACCGTTTTCAGATTCGGATTCTTTAATCGACCCTGATTCTATGGATATCGATGATTTCAACCTATCTTCTTTCGTTAAGGAGATATGCTTTAAGGCACAACAAAAGGCTAAATCGTCAGCTAACAACAATAACGATTCGGATACACCTAAGACATAGAAGCAAGCTTTAAAAAGCAAGGATAGTTAAAAATGGATTAATGTAACCTTTAGCGAATTTAAGCAGCTACTAGCTGCTAGAACTTTTAAATTTATAGGGATAGACTAAATTCCTAAGGGCCGAAAAGTTCTAAAGAATAGGCTTGTTTATAAGCTTAAAAAGGATAAAGAAAATAATCCTATAAAACACAAGGCCTGACTTGTTGCAAAAGGCTTTATGCAGATAGAAGGTTAGGATTATATTAAGACCTACGCTGCTACTAGCATCCCCCCTAGTTAGCGGATTTTACTAGCCCTAGCGGCTTGTAACGACTGGGAAGTTGAACAGGTCGATTTTATAGGGGCATTCTTAAACAGCTTATTAAAAGAAGCTATCTACATGCAGATCCCTGATGGATTCGTTGAATTTGCCGAAGCTACTACGCCTGAAATAGCTAAATTACTTAAGAAATATGGCTATAATCCCTCTTAAAAGCAGGTTATTTTCCTTTAAAAAGCTTTATATAGATTAAAACAGAGCTCTAGAGAGTAGCAGCAGGCCCTAAAGGAACTTCTTCGAAAATTAGGCTTCTATCCCCTTATATCTAACCCTGCTGTCTTCTTTAATCCAACTACATCTATATATATAGCGACTTATGTGGATGACTGTCTTCTTATAGGACCGGATCTAGCTTATATTAACAAGCTAAAGAAGCTATTACACAAAGCTTACCCTATAGAAGATCGTGGGCCAGCTGAATTTTTCCTAGGCGTTTAAATCACTAGAAATCGAAAGAAAGGGACCCTAACTATTCACCAGTCCTAGTACATTTCTGAAGCCCTAGAGAGATTCAATATAAAAGATGCTAGGCCTGCTAAAATTCCCCTACAACCCGGAATTATTAAACAGGCAGCCCACCTTACTAAACCTCTTTCCCCCTCCGATCACAAGCTTTATCAGAGTATTATAGGGACTATTATGTACTTAATGCTCCTTACAAGGCCTAATATTGCCTTTCCGGTTCAGTGGCTTTTAACAGCGTTAGCTAAGCCTTATATAGAGCACTTAAATGCTACTAAACATCTGCTTAGATACCTTCTAGGCTCTATGAGTTATTCTATAACCTATAGAAGGTCTAAGAACGCTAAAGCTTCTGCAACCCTTATTAGCTTCTGTGATAGCGACTTCGCGGGAGATAAGTCCTCTAAATCAACCTATACTTATCTCTATAAGCTAGCTAAAGGACCTATTAGCTAGAAATCAAAGAAAGCAACTACAATAGCTTTATCAACATTAGAGGCTGAATCAGATGCTCTATGTGAAGCTATTAGGGAGCTAGAGTGGCTCTATGGCCTTTTTAAGGAAATTAAGCTACCTATAGCACCTCCTGTTCCGATTTTTAGCGATAACCAAGGCGCTATAACAACCGCTAATAACCCTGCTCTTCATAGCAGAACTAAGTATACCCTGCTAAAATTCAACTATACTAGAGAAAAGGTACAGAAGGGTATAGCTAAGGTTATCTATATTAATACTAAAGAGATGCCTGCGGATAGCTTAACTAAGCCCCTGCCTAACGATAAATTTCAACAATTTATTCAACTATTAGGCCTTACGAATACAAAGGCCTAGCTTTAAAAACAACTAAAAAGTCGAAAAACCTTTAAATCAACAAAAACACTGGAATTCCGTTGAAAAGTTATTGATTTTAGTTGAAAAGTTATTGGATTTATTATTGAATTTATGGTTAACTTAGATATCTATTAAAGAGCTAAGTTTAGGTATCGAATTAGTTACCTCATACTTTTCTAGAGGGAGTGTTAAAATTATGCTATTTATAGCACTATTTTATAGGCCCACTAGTTGCCTAGTTGCGTTGTTGCAACGTTGGTTACAAGGCGTTGCCTGCAGCGTTGTTGGCTGTGGCTAGCTTTGGCTGTGACCTGCGCTCCTGCACACAACCAACCCACAGGCTTGTATGACTAAGCCGACTAGGCTACCCTATAGGGAAGCTAAAATCAACTGTAACTAGGGAACTAGTAGTCGTATAAAAGGCTGACTTATACTATTCGAATCCTTGATTTTTTCTGGATTTAATGATGTATTTTATTTATAGGGTTGCTTATTAGATTGCTTAGTTAGTGCACGTGGGTGGCTAGATTGTATGGTCGTGAGTTGATTTTTTACTTTTCACATACAAATGAATTTTGCGGAAAATAAAAAATAGCTCCTAAGGCCTGGCTAGCGACCCCCTTCCGTCGATACGGTCGGTAGGTCTATAAGGGGACTCAGAAAATCCTCTCATTGCTCGTTAGATCGTTCGTCTAGCTGAAATCTACTATATTCAACTATCAAAGCTCTATATCTTGAAGAATCGTCGTATTATAGTGAATCTAGAAGCCGCCGCGTTGAATCTACTAGGGAGGTCTTCCTATCCCTCTAGTACAGATTCCCTTCCATTTTCAATACCCTTTAATAGATTAGATGGATAGAAGGGAGGCTGAAAATCACGAAATTTTTTTTTTTATTATATATCTGTAGTCTTATTATTCCTTTCTTATTATTTTTTTTACTGTTTTCCCTTTCCTAGGGGCTAGGAAGGGAAAACAGTTAGGGAGGTGTTATGTAGCTAGAATTAAGACCCCTCGAGACCGATCTCGAGACCTCTCTAGTCTCTCGGCTTAACAGATTAATCTGGCCACATCGGATCCCTAGTCACAGACCCCCTCGAGACCTCTTTTTCGTTGGATCAAAATCAGCCATATTTTCAGCTCTTGTCAGATTAAAATTAGCTATATTAGATCCCTAGTCAAAGATCCCTCGAGACCTTGCTAGTCTATCGGCTTCGTCGGATCGAAATTAGCCACATTGGATCCCTTAGATAGACCCTTCAGTCTATCGGGTCAATGGATCAATCCGGCTGCATTGGATCCCTAGGATAAATATCCTAGATTTCCTCCCTTAGATAGAAGAAAATTAACTCTCCCTTTGTGGCCTTTAGCTAGGATTATTTAATTAACCTTTTTAAGCTTATTTAAGATTTTAAGATTATTAAGATGATTTAAGGTTTTTAAGGTTATCCCTCTATTTATCGCTTCAATCCTCGCGATGGATCGCAAACCTCGCGGGCCCCGATATTAGTATTAGGCTATCGCTAACATTATTAAATCCGTCAGCATTATTATCATTATTGTTAGATTTGTTATTTTAGGGTGTTAGTTTTGCCCTAATAAAAATAGTAGAGAAACGGGAATAGTCCTGTTAGACCTTCCGCAGTTGAATTTAATGATAACCCTCTTCCTAATATTGCCGCTCTTATCCCCTTTGGTTACCCCTTTATATAATTACTATAATTATTAGTAGCTTTTTACCTCTTTCCCCTTTAATCCGGGTTAGCTTAATTAAAACCTTCATTCTGATTAATTAATCTAGGTTATCTGACTAGTCTAATATCGTTAAAATCATTAGATAGCTAGAATTAATTAATCGTGACTGTCACGACCTTTCCCCCCCCCTTAACCTAGCTTTAACCTTTTAACCTTCTTTTCTTTGACCTTTTCTTCTGATTTTCGACCTTCTAACCTGCCCTAGCTTGAATTAATTAAATACCCTAGTTTTGCTTAGCTATCCGTTAGGGAGGCAAGCATCTAGACCCTCGAATTTAACTTTAATATATTAGGTCTTTATTAGGCCTTTAACCTAACCTTTATTAACAAGGTCTCTTATTACGGATTAATTAACCAGACTATCTAACAAGGCCTCTAACCATTAAAGCTCTCTCTAACTAATAATTTCCTTAATAATTAAAGGGGAATCTAACTGTTAGAGGGTCTTCTAAAGAGGTCTCTGCCGTTGATTTTAATTAATTAGACTGTCTGACAAGGCCTCTAACCGTTAAAGATCTCTCTAACCAACGATTTCCCTGATAATTAAAGGGGAATCTAACTATTAGAGGGTCTTCTAAAGAGGTCTCTGCTATTAATAAGACCCTCTGTTATGGATTGATTAGTTGATTAATCAAACCCTTGGTTATTTCGCCCTCTAACCGTTGGATTAGATTGATCACTAATAATCCCTCTGACCGATTGATAAGACCTCTAACTATTAAAGACCTCTCTAACTAACGATTTCCCTGACAATTAAAGGGGAATCTAACTAATAGAAGGTCTTCTAACGAGGTCTCTGTTGATTAAAAAGGTCTCTTATCACGGATTAATTAATTAGACTATCTAACAAGGCCTCTGACCGTTAAAGATCTCTCTAACCAATGATTTCCCTAATAATTAAAGGGGAATCTAACCATTAGAGGGTCTTCTAAAGAGGTCTCTGCCGTTAATTTAATTAATCAGACTGTCTGACAAGACCTCTAACCATTAAAGATCTCCCTAACTAACGATTTCCCTAATAATTAAAGGGGAATCTAACTATTAGAGGATCTTCTAAAGAGGTCTCTGTCTGTTAATTCAATTAATCAGACTATCTGATGAGGCCTCTGACTGTTAAAGATCTCTCTAACTAACGATTTCCCTAACGATTAAAGGGGAATCTGACTATTAGAGGGTCTTCTAAAGAGGTCTCTACTGTTAATAAGACCCTCTGTTATGGATTGATTAGTTGATTAATCAAACCCTCGGTTATAAGTCCCTCTAACTATTAGACTAGATTAATTACTAATGATCCCTCTGACCGATTAACAAGACCTCTGACCGTTAAAGACCTTTCTAACTGATGATTTCCTTAATAATTAAAGGGGAATCTAACCAATAGAAGGTCTTCTAATGAGGCCTTTGCCGATTAAAAAGGTCCTCTTATCACGGATTAATTAGACTATCTAACGATACCTCTGACTAACCCCTTCAATAGATAACCTCTTTAATGGATAACCTCTTTGATAGATGGCCCCTTTAATGGATAACCCTTTGATAGATTAGATGGATAGAAGGGAGGCTAAAAATCACGAAATTTTTTTTTTTTATTGTATATCTATAGTCTTATTATTCCTTTCTTATTGTTTTTTTTACTGTTTTCCCTTTCCTAGGGGCTAGGAAGGGAAAACAGTTAGGGAGGTGTTGTGTGGCTAGAATTAAGACCCCTCGAGACCGATCTCAAGACCTCTCCAGTCTCTCGGCTCAACAGATCAATCTGGCCACATCGGATCCCTAGTCATAGACCCCCTTGAGACCTCTTTTTCGTTGGATCGAAATCAGCCATATTTTCAGCTCTTATTAGATTAAAATTGGCTGTATTAGATCCCTAGTCAAAGATCCCTCGAGATCTTGCTAGTCTATCGGCTTCGTCGGATCGAAATTGGCCACATTGGATCCCTTGGATAGACCCTTCGGTCTATCGGGTCAATGGATCAATCCGGCTGCATTGGATCCCTAGGATAAATATCCTAGATTTCCTCCCTTAGATAGAAGAAAATTAACTCTCCCTTTGTGGCCTTTGGCTAGGATTGTTTAATCGACCTTTTTGAGCTTATTTGAGATTTTAAGATTATTAAGATGATTTAAGGTTTTTAAGGTTATCCCTCTATTTATCGCTTTAATCCTCGCGATGGATCGCAAACCTCGCGGGCCCCGATATCAGTATCAGGCCATCGCTGACATCGTTAAATCCGTCAGTATCGTTATCGTCATCGTCAGATTCGTCGTTTTGGGGTGTTGGTTTTGCCCCGACAAACTAGCTATAAATAAGTCTATATTAGACTATATTATAAGCTATAGGATATATTAGCAAATAGTTATAAGAAGGCATTGCCTATATAGGAGCCTTAAATTACTTAATACTAGAGTGACTATAGGTAGAAATCTTAATAGACTTTATTATAGGATTGCCTATTATATAAGTAGGCGAATAAGAAACTAATATAATCCTAGTAATTATAGACTAATATACTAAGTACTCTATCTTCCTACCTATAATAACTATAATTAATATAGCTAAGTTAGCGGAACTTTTCTATAAGGAAATTAAGCTATAATTTAGGCTACTAAAGGGCATTATATCTAATAAAGGATCTATTTTTATAAGCTAATTCTAGTTAGACCTATATTACCTATTATATATAAAATATAGGCTTTTTATAGTATTTTACCCCTAAACTAATAGGTAGACTAAGAGAACTAACTAGGTACTAGAGCACTACCTATAATACTTTACTTCTAAAAACTAGTAGATATAGCCTAAGCTACTCCTAGTTATATAATTTACCTATAATAATATAGTAAATAGAACTATAGGCTATTTACTAAACTATATACTTATAGGGTACTTACTAGAGTTTTAGCTAGCCCTTAGGGATAAGGTTATAAAAGGGAAGGTACTAGAGGCTTATACTTATATTATAAAGTTATATAAAGCTAGGGAGTAGCTAAAGTAAAACTAGGTAAAAGCCACTAAATCCTAGGTAAAGTACTATAATAAATATTACTAACTACTTACTCTTAAAAAAGATAACCTAGTATTACTATTAGTAAAGAATATATAGCTTAAGGAAGTAAAATAGAAGCTAACCCCTAGGTTTATTAGACTATTTTAGGTACTTAATACTATTAGTAAGTAAGTATATTAGCTTATACTACTAGAAAAATATAGTAGGTTATATAATATATTCTATATTAGCCTACTAGAGCCTTAGACCTATTATAAGAATATAGATAAAGAAAAAATACTAATACCTAACCTTAAGAATAAAGATAATAAATATAAAGTTAAGGAGGTTAAGGAATATAGAAAGACCTATAAAGGTAATAAATACCTAGTAAAGTAGAAGGGTTAGCTAAGTAAATATAACTAGTAGGTTCTTATTAAAGATATAGAAGGAGCTTAGTATATAATTTAGGTATTCTACTAGAATAAGTTAAGAGAAAAGAATAGTAATATATAAGTAAGTTATAGGTAAAAGAGTATAAAGTTCCTATAAGAAAGGCATAGCCTTACTAGCTACTATAATATACCTAATAAAAGAAAATAACTAAACTATATATAAAAAATAAAAGAAAAAATATAAAGGAATAAAATAAAGGAAACTATCTATAGCTTTAGGAGAGTTAATAGAAATCTCTCTATAGTTACCCCCTTATAGCTAAAGACTTAGCCCCTATAGACTATATACTTAGCGTTATTCTTATCCACTATAACTACCTTCCTTATTCTATAATAAAAATAATATAATACTATTCCCTAGGTAATAAATCCTAGATTACTTAGCCTTAGCTATAAAACTATTACTATATTCTATATAGTAAGGAGTTATAGATAGTTAGCTTACTAAAATATTAGTAAATAGATAGTAAAATAAGGCTAAGATATAACCTACTATCCCTAGGACTAGAGCTAGGTTTATAGTAACTATAAGGGTTTAATAGGAGACTATATACTACTAGTATATAATTAAAGTATCCTACCTAGATATATTAGCGAAAAACTAGTAAAAAGGGAAGAAATATATAGACCTAGCAGACCTTAGTGGCCCCTATTAACCTAAATATAATATAATATATTATATTAGTATAGTTAAAGCCTTATATAAGCTAAAGATAATAGGTAGTAAAACACTACTAAGTTACCTCTAAGAATATAAGGTCTTTAGGATTATCCTTATTCTTATTACTAAGTGCCTTTATTAGGATATCTACCTAATCTAGTACCTTTAATAAGTTAAGGAAGTTACTATATATAGTAGCTATAGACTATATAATTATTAGTAAATAGAAACTAAAGAGTAAAGGAAAAGCAAGCTACTTATAGCCTTATAACTATCCCTACGTATATAACACTAAATATAGCGCTTTAACTGCTTTATCTTTAACTAACCTATATATAGGTTAGTAATAAATTAATAATTAATCTAGGGGAGTTTAGGGGTAGATAGGGGGCTCTTTTTATATTTAGTATATCTAGTATATAAGTAGTGTATATATAAGTAATTATAAAGAAGAATTATAGGAGCACTTATAGTAATATATTAGTGATTAATAATAGATAGATAATAGTGTTATAAAAAAGTAATAATTTAGCTAATAATATAGAAATAAAAATAGAATAATATAGTAAAGAGTTAGAGGTAAATTTATGCTAAAGCGCTAACTATTATTTATTATTATGGATTATTATTTATTATTATTTTAATATAACTACTAGTGTGTGCCATAAGATGCGCGCCCAGAAAACACGCGATCATGATGACAAGCGCTAGGGATTATTAAGACGGATGACATAATAAGGGATGATGATATTAGTCATCTGAGCAAGGGGACTATTTAATCTATAAAGAGACTACCTATAGCTAGATTCTTTTCGCATTATTCACGCACCACGAGATTCTTAAATTAACCCTTAAGTTTTACTGAGTTTTATTAAGAAGATACCTAAGCTTATAATAAGATAAACTGAGATTATTTCCCCTTATTTAATTAAGATAGCACTTCCAATCTAATAGACTATTTAATCTAGAGTATCTCTATATAATGAGATTTCTCTAGCTATTATTGTGATTAATATTGTTAAGTTAATTAACCCCTCTTATTGCGTGTAGGCTACAGAGCTACTTATGACCGTGGGCTAGCATTATGTCTTTTAGGGTGTTATTTTCTGCTTAATAAAACTAGTGGAGAAACACGGTCTTAAACCCCTAGGACTTCTGTTTTCTATTTAATCTGCTATAGACTAAGATTAATTAGAAGCGCACTTTTCGCTAAAGGTCTTAGCTAATACTAAGCTAAATTACATAAAGATCCCTTTATTTTATTTTCCCTACACTATAATATAAATTAAAAACCTAAACCTAGACCCTAGAGAAGCTAAGGCACTAGTTAGAGACTGGCTAATCCGGAGGAACTAAGCTAGGATAAGGAAAGGAAATTAAGTCACAAGGAAACGTTAGATACAAGGCTAACTAGCTTAAGAAGATACCTTGCGAACACTAGCTAAGCTATTGCGCCCTTACTAAGACTCTCTGAATATAAGGATCTAAAATAAAAACCGCTGTTTAACATTACGAACCATTTGATCTCAGGACCTATAGCTAATTTTGCAATAATCTAGCTATGCGTTGGGATCTTATAGGTAATCATAAGGAGCTATGTGATCACGTTAGCAGTCCTTGCTTATAGGTTATTTATAACTATAGATACTGCCTTATGGAAAGCTCTTTTTTACGAAGTTCTCTCCGGAATTAAAGCTTTTAGTTAAATAGTTACTCTCTTATAAGATTAATTAAAAGCACTATTATCTAACTCTATGCCTAATTATTTTACCTTATCTTATTCCCGCTAGTTAAGTAAAGCAGGGTTTACTAAGTAGCTAAGCTGTCTAAAAGAGTTATAAGATTTGCCGTTGCTAAGCACCCTAATTATAAGCAAGGAACTATCTGATCCTAAGATGGTTTTAATACTAACTTATACCCACGCTAATGGGCTATTAGGGAAGGACCCTAATGTTAAAGGGAAAGCCTCTAGATTACTTAAAGGGCTTAACGCGGAGACCTTTGCGAAGATCCTTAGGGAAATAATAGCTTGCTAATTATCTCTTATTACTATGTAGAATAGGTATAATGTTTAGTAGTTTATAGGAGAAAATGTTGCTAATTTTATTAAAGACTTTAAGGCTAAGATAAAGGTAATATACATTCCTAAGAAGGATTAGTGTAAGATACTTAAGCGTGATATTAACCCCTAGATTTAATAAGTGGTTAAGATGTTAATAGCGTTGTGCACTTAGGCGGAATTAAAGGAAGAAATGCTCCTTTAGTTTAATGCTATAAGTTAGGACTAAATAGAAAGCACTAGGGGATAACTTAAGGACCTTAATCTTATATAACTAAAATCTATTAAAGAAACTCACTACTAGCTATAGAAGTATTAAGCTTTAATATCTAATGCGGACCTAATAGAATAGTAAATAATAATAACTTAGTTAAACTATATCTACAAGGCCCTCCCTAACTATTTAATCTTAAGCTTTATAGATTAAAAAGGGTATATATATAAGGAAGTTCTAGTTATGTAATATAAAACTCTTTAGATAGCACTTAACGCGCACGTTTGAACATAACTAGAGCTTAAAAACAGGGACCCTAAGATCTCTAACTTAAGAGGATATTACCTAGATAATACTAAACCTAATCTAAGAAGCTAGAGACCACTAGATTAAGCAGTGCTTAGTGTTCGCTAGGCTGACCAGAGGAACCACGTAGTGGTAGCTAAGCCTTCTAAGTAAAAAAGGGGATTAAATACTTTTTATAATAAAATAAAGAAGGATAGAACTCCTAGACTAGCGGAATACTAAGATTAAATAGACAATTTAATAAAATAATTAGCTAAGTTAAAAATCATGGTTATGGCTTAGGCGGGCAAGGAAATTAATATTATAAAGCAGCTTGAACGAAAGTATAACATTAACCCATAATAATATACTTACTAGCTAAATAGCATTGGATTATTTAATTAGGATAATAAGCGTATCTTTAACATTAATGCGATAGCTAGAAGGGGCTAATAGTTAAACTAATGTTATTATTGCAATACTAACTCTTATATAGCTATAAAGTGTGATACACTAGGATTTAATAAAATGTTAAAATTCGCTATCTATAACCTAGCTATCCGCATTTTAGTAATTAGAGATAATATAAAACGTTAGATAATACTGCCTATCTTGCTTTTAAAGTTTCTTACTATTAGCAGCTATATATAAAGGCTAGCTATATTTTAGGTTAAATACTTCCTAGATAGTAGAATTACCTATATAATACCTTAGATTAAGGAATATAGACCCTATAGAGGAAAGGATTAGGATATAACTCTAGAGAAGCAGGATATCTTTAATTAAATAGAAAACTAGTTTAATCCCGCTAAATACTATCTAGAGAGGGTAAACTAGGTAACCTTAATCTTAAAAAGTCCGTTAGGAGTGGTCTTAGCTATTAAGTTTAAGAAATTAAGTATAGAGGATAAAGAGGTAGATACCTATATTATAAAGGTTATAACCCTTAGGGAAAGGGTAATAAAATAAGCATGTGTTAAAGAAATTATAGAAGATAATAAATAGGATTACTAGGTTTAAGAGTAGCTTAATAAAGGCAAAGAGACCTTACTAAAGGGGAAGAAGGACCTATTAGGTAAGGTAGGCTAGAGAATTCTAGACTAACTATATAATAAGGTCTTTTAAAAGAAGCTTAGGGTGCCCTTTAGGGATATTTGCTATATTATACTAACACTAGCAGAGGTAGTTAGTAATAAATGCCTTTTGCGAGCAAAGGGTGTAGAGGATATCCGTTATTACAATAGGGACACACTAGGCCCTGTACCTCCTTTAAAGATATTTAGAGTAAAAACGAGCTTAAGACTAATTAATCCTAAGCACTAGATTAATTCTATTATCTAAATAATAAAGGAGGCCCTTTAAGAGGATAAGAAGAATAAGGAGGAGGCTAAGAAGAAGCTACTAAAGATAGCCTTAGCCTAGCCGCCTAAGATTAACGCTGCCTTATAGGAATAGATCCAGGAATAACTAGGGGCCTAAGGTTAACAGGAAAAGCTATAATAAGTTTAGAGCGAGCTTTCTAGAGCGAACTTTATGCTAAATGCGATCATGGAGCCACGGGCTATAGTTAATTAATTATAAGATCTGCCGTACTTACAGGTCTGCCTAGATAACCCTAAAGGGGAGCTCCTCCCTAGACTTATTAACATAGGTTCTTAAGGGAATGTAATTACTAAGAGTACTGCTAGGCGCTTAGGGCTTAGGATCTATCCTATAGATGCGATAAACACTATATTATTTTTGTTGCATAGGATTAAGATAATTAGGGAGGTCTAAACAAAGCTCTATCTAGGGAATATCTAGATACCCACTAACTTCTATATTAGTCCGGATTTAGTTAATGTAAGCTTAATTCTAGGGATACTGTTCTTTAGGCTATTATAGATATAATTTAACTATTCAAGGAGCGGCGAGCTCTTTACTTAGTATTACTTTAGGGATATAGTTATTATCTTAAGAGTCACAGGGAGCATTCAGTAGTAATACACTAGTAAGCAACTAGCCTAGTAACCTATAATTAATATTATTATATTTAGCTATCCTATAGTTAAAGAAGAGGAGGATTAAATAGTTTGTAAAGGACTAGAAGCGGAACTAGATAAAGATAAGTAACTAGTCCCTATTATAACTAGGGAGGGAATAGGTATTCTATAGGAAGTGGTTTAGGATATAATAATAAACCACTCCTAATAACTTAAAGCGGTTACAGAGGATTTCCGACCCCTATAGCAACCAAAACTACCTAATCTTATAATAAATATGATATATAAACGCAAAGCTAACAAGATTCACCTACGTAACGATATACCTTCTAATAGATTAACCCTAGAAGGAGACCTAAAATAGAAGACAAAGAAATAGGAAGAAGCAAAGTCGCGTTTAGATATATCTAGAAAGTACAGCAAGTTTATCACTAGGTGGTTCAGCGAAAACCCCTAGGGTTTCAGAATAACCTAGGAATAATTAGATTAGATAGTTAAAGGGGTATAAGAATATCTAACATAAGAAGAAGTTAATATTTTTAAAGAAATCCTTTGTAACTAAGAAGCAGCGCTAGCGTGGGACTTATCAGAATATAGGAAAGTTGACCCGCTAGTTACACCACCGCAGGTCATAAAGGTTATTAAGCACAAGGCATGGCAAGCTAGTTCTATCCTAATACCTCTTAGGTTACAAGGAAGACTAGTTAATCTACTAAAGAAGAAGCTAAAGTATAGACACCTAGAGGAAAGCTATAGCTCCTATAGGAATCCGTATTTCCTTGTTATAAAGAAGGATAGAGGGATTCGCCTAATCCTATTAGCCACTAAATATAACAAAGTAATAATACGTAACGCGCTGATTCCCTAAGGGGCGGAGGCATTTAGTAAGAGCTTTGTAATATATAAAATTTTATCTATTATTAATCTGCTATTAGGATATAACTAAGTAGAACTAGTGGAAAGGAGTAGAGATATAACTATAATCTCTACTGTAGTTAGGCTTTTATAGCTTTACCGCCTACTATAAGGAGCTACTAATTTGGTAGCTTAATTCATTAGAATCATTAGGCAAATCCTATTTAACCTAATCCCTAAAATTTACACGCTATTCCTAGATAATATTGCGGTTAAAGGCCTAACCATAATATATAATAAGGAGGAAATTATGCCTAGAGTACGTAGATATATGCTAGAACATTTGATTAATATTAACAAAGTTCTAGTTAACATTAAACTCTCTGGTTACATAGCCTTAGTATTAAAATCAAAGTTCTGCCAGAAGTTAGTAGAAATTATAGGGTTTATATGCAGGATAAATAGATAGAAACTGACTAAAGCGAAGATAATAAAGATCCTAGAATAGACGGTTTACCAGGACCTATCTAAGGTACATTCCTTTATTAGACTAATAGGAGTTTACCATATCTAGGTAGAGCACTATATATAGAAAGCGAAACCACTAGTGATTCTACTTAGGAAGACAATAGAATAGGTATAGGGACTAGAATAGTAAGAAGCTATAGATATCTTAAAAAAGGCAATAACTATAGCTCCAATTCTTGTTTCACTTAATCTAGGACTAGGTTTTAGGGAAATCATCCTTATAGTTAACGCAAGCCTACTTAGATAGGGGGCTGCACTACTGTAAATAGTTAAAGGAAAACGCTACCCTATTTAATACAAGAGCGGCACCTAGACTATAGCTAAAGCTAAGTATAATATAACTAAGCGAGAATGCCGGGTAGTTATCTACGCGTTATAAAGGCTACGAATTTATCTCTATAAAGTCCCTTTTATGCTAGAGATAGATTCGTAAGTCCTTATACACCAGCTTAATAGCGCTGTTAATAATGTGCCTAGAGCCCTTGTCACACGGTGGATTAGTTATATACTACTCTTTGATTTTTCCGTATAATATATTCCTAGTAAAAAGAACTAAATTATAGATACTTTGTCTAGAAAAGGTCCTAGACTATTGGATTAATTAGATTAAGAGGTTAAGGGGGATATTAAAGACTTTATTAATCTATACCTAAATAGCGTTAAGATTAAGGAAGACAGTAAGAAAGATTACTTAGCTAAGATGCGCTAAGTAATTAATTTCTTATTAACCCTCTAGAGACTAATTAATCTTAGTGTAGGAGACTATAGGAAGCTATAAAATAAGGCTAAAAAGTTCTTTCTAGAAAATAGATACCTTTAGAAAAGACCGATAGGGATTATAAAGGGACTAGCGTTAGTCGTTAACATACCCGAGTAATAATACGTAATAGTTAAGGTGATTTATAAGGAGCTTAGCTATAAAGGCATTAAGGTAGTGTTCTAAGTAACAAAGCACTAATACTAGTGAAAGGGACTCTAGAATACGACTTAAGAGATGTTAACTTGCTGCAAGATGTACTAGAAGTTCGCGCCCTAGTAACCTCGAGAACTATTAGTACTAGTTACGCTAGGAAACCTATTGAAAATGGAAGGGGAATCTAGCTAGAGGGATAGGAAGACCTCCCTAGTAGATTCCAACGCGGCGGCTTCTAGATTCACTATAATACGACGATTCTTCACAAGATATAGAGCTTTAATAGTTGAATATAGTAGATTTCAGCTAGACGAACGATCTGACGAGCAATGAGAGGATTTTCTGAGTTCCCCTCATAGACCTACCGACCGTATTGACGGAAGGGGGTTGCTAGCTGGGTCTTAGGAGCTATTTTTTATTTTCCGCAAAATTCATTTGTATAGGAAAAGTAAAAAATCGACTCACGGCTATACAATCTAGCCACCCACGTGCACTAACTAAGCAATCTAATAAGCAACCCTATAAATAAAATACATTATTAAATCCAGAAAAAATCAAGGATTTGAACAGTATAAGTCAGCCTTTTATACGACTACTAGTTCCCTAGTTACAGTTGATTTTAGCTTCCCTATAGGGTAGCCTAGTCGGCTTAGTCATACAAGCCTGTGGGTTGGTTGTGCGCGGAGCGCAGGTCACAGCCAAAACTGGCCACAGCCAACAACGCTGCAGGCAACGCCTTGTAACCAACGTTGCAACAACGCAACTAGGCAACTAGTGGGCCTATAAAATAGTGCTATAAATAGCATAATTTTAACACTCCCTCTAGAAAAGTATGAGTTAACTAATTCGATACCTAAACTTAGCTCTTTAATAGATATCTAAGTTAACAATAAATTCAATAATAAATCCAATAATAATCCAATAACTTTTCAACTAATATCAATAACTTTTCAACGGAATTCCAGTGTTTTTGTTGATTTTAGGTTTTTCGACTTTTTAGTTGTTTTTCTTTAAAACTAGGCCTTTGTGTTCGTAAGACCTAATAGTTGAATAAATTGTTGAAATTTATCGTTAGGCAGGGGCTTAGTTAAGCCATCTGCAGGCATCTCTTTAGTATTAATGTAGATAACCTTAGCTATACCCTTCTATACCTTTTCTCTAGTATAGTTGAATTTTAGCAGGGTATGCTTTGTTCTACTATGAAGAGCAGGGTTATTAGCGGTCGTTATAGCGCCTTGGTTATCACTAAAAATCGGAACAGGAGGTGCTATAGGTAGCTTAATTTCCTTAAAAAGGCTATAAAGCCACTCTAGCTCCCTAATAGCTTCATATAGAGTATCTGATTCGGCCTCTAATGTTAATAAAGCTATTGTAGTTGCTTTCTTTGATTTCCAGCTAATAGGTCCTTTAGCTAGCTTATAGAGATAAGCATAGGTTGATTTAGAGGACTTATCACCCGCGAAGTCGCTATCACAGAAGCTAATAAGGGTTGCAGAAGCCTTAATAGCGTTTTTAGACCTTCTATAAGTTATAGAATAACTCATAGAGCCTAGAAGGTATCTAAGCAGATGTTTAGCAGCATTTAAGTGCTCTATATAAGGCTTAGATAGCGCTGTTAAAAGCCACTGAACCGGAAAGGCAATATCAGGTCTTATAAGGAGCATTAAATACATAATAGTCCCTATAATACTCTAATACAGCTTGTGATCGGAGGGGGAAAGAGGTTTAGTTAGGTGGGCTGCCTGTTTAATAATTCCGGGTTGTAGGGGAATTTTAGCAGGCCTAGCATCTTTCATGTTGAATCTCTCTAGGGCCTTAGAAATATACTGGGACTGGTGGATAGTTAGGGTCCCTTTCTTTTGATTTCTAGTGATTTGAACACCTAGGAAGAATTCGGCTGGCCCACGATCTTCTATAGGATAAGCTTTGTGTAATAGCTTCTTTAGCTTATTGATGTAAGCTAGATCCGGTCCTATTAGAAGATAGTTATCCACATAAGTCGCTATATATGTAGATGTAGTTGGGTTGAAGAAGACAGCCGGGTCAGATATAAGGGGGTGGAAGCCTAATTTTCGAAGAAGTTCCTTTAGGGCCTGCTGCCACTCTCTAGAGCTCTGTTTTAATCTATATAAAGCTTTTTGAAGGAAAATAACCTGCTTTTAAGAGGGATTATAGCCGTATTTTTTAAGTAATTTAGCTATTTTAGGCGTAGTAGCTTCGGCAAATTCAACGAATCCATCAGGGATCTACATGTAGATAGCTTCTTTTAGTAAGCTATTTAGGAAGGCCCCTATAAAGTCAACCTGTTCAACTTCCCAGTCATTACAAGCCGCTAGGGCTAGTAATATCCGCTAACTAGGGGGAATGCTAGTAGCAGCGTAGGTCTCGATATAATCCTGACCTTCTATCTGCATAAAGCCTTTTGTAACGAGTCGGGCCTTGTGTTTTATAGGATTATTTTCTTTATCCTTTTTAAGCTTATAGACAAGCCTATTTTTTAGAACTTTTTGGCCCTTAGGAATCTAGTCTATCCCTATAAATTTAAAAGTTCTAGCAGCTAATAGCTGCTTAAATTCGCTAAAGGTTGCATTAACCCATTTTTGGCTATCCTTGCTTTTTAATGCCTGCTTCCAGGTCTTAGGCGTATCCGAATCGTTATTGTTGTTAGCTAACGATTTAGCCTTTTGTTGCGCCTTGAAGCATATCTCCTTAACGAAAGAAGATAGGTTGAAATCATCGATATCCATAGAATCAGGGTCGATTAAAGAATCCGAATCTGAAAACGGTTTTTCGATAGCACCCTTATTAGGGGCGCTAGAGCTTGGGCTCTCTAGGGGTAGCGCTGGAGGCGTTACAGGCGTTGCAGCGGTTGTCCCGGGCGGTGTTGTTATAGGCGCGGCGGGCGCTGCGGGCGCTGTGGGTGCTGTGGGCGCTAGAGGCTTTGGATAGCTATCCTAAACCTCTAGATTATCTCGTGAGATATCGGCTTCTCCCTCTGAAGGATAGCTCCCTAAAGGCTTAGGGGACCCTACAGAGCCTATATCCTCTATAATCTTAATAAAGCTAGTCTTAATGACTAACCTTTTAGAGGGTATATAAACAAGATAAACGCTGGAACCTAGAGTAGCAAGCAGCCGGCCAGGGATAGTCCTAGGGGCTAGCTTCTGAAGCTTTGATCTCTGCTCCGGAGGTATTAAAACCTCGCAATAAGACCCTATAGCCCTAATTTTCGAAAAATCAGGCTTATAGATAGTCTTAGGCTCTAAGTTAGCTAGAAATAGCTGCTTAGGGGTTAGGGGCTTAGTTATATTAGCAGTGATGTTAACTAAGTCCACTATAGCTAGAAGGATATAAGACCATAGATATAAAGGCAGCTTAGACCACTGAAGTGTAGCTCTAAGCCGGTCTAGGATAACCCTAATAGCCCTCTTAACTAGCCTATTCTGTTCGTGAATATAAGGGTAAGAGGTGCTAAAGCAAATTCCTTTAGAAGATAACCAAGACTGAAGTTTGTTGTTGATTTCAGTGCCTCCGTTGAAGTGAAGGTGCCTAGGATACGCGTTATATCGGTTTTTCAGGGCCTTAAAGAAGCCCTTAATAGCAGTATAAAGGGTCTGACCTTCTTTATTAGCTAATAAAAAACACCATTTATACCGGGATTTTCGATTAATAAGTATAAGGACTAGGGCCTTCTTATTGTGTGGTATAGGTTCGATTTTAACCGTATCTCCCTCTAGGATATCTAAAACCCTAGGGGGGTCCTAAATAGGTCTTTTGGTGGGTCTTCTAATAGCCTTTGATTGCATACAGGCTATGTAGTTGAAATCCTTGTCTTTGATGGCGGAAAAATCAGGGATCCCTTTAGCTAATTTCGAAGATTTCTTAAGTAAAGGGAGGCCGATATGGCCTAATCAAATGTGCCAAAGAAGGGCTAAATCTAGTAATTTCTTATAACTAGAATCTAGCTTTTCAGAGCTATTATCCCCTAGCTCCCTCTGTTGCCAGGCCTCTTAAGAATCACAGGCCTCTGGGGGCAATAGACGGCCACTATCGTCACCTAAGTCATTAGGGTATGGACCTTCTAAACCCCCTATAGAAGATACCTGACTAGGAGGAGCTTCGGTGGGACATAGGGCTGAATCTTCATCTTCTTCGTCAGAATCTAATTCTTCGATTCGTTGATATTCCTCGGGATTGAATGCTGGCTGCGGAATTTGAACCTCTATAGGGTAGGAAAACCCTAATTCGGTCTTATAGGCTCTTTGTTGGCTTTGTTGGTTGCAAAATTAAGAGCCCATAAAGGAGAGGTGGGTTGAATGCTTGCAGATCCTAGGAGTAGCTTGCCCCTTAATCTGCAAAAAGAAGCCGTGTTTAGCAGGTTCTAGTAACCCACAGGGGCTTTTATCGGCTAGGAAAAGCTGATCTTTAGCTAGATAACCTCCCTTAAGATAGTGGGATAAACCGCTAACTAGGTTGGTATCTATACCGGGGAAATATAGGGCATCTAACAGAGCTAGAGGCCTATATTCTGGTGGATTTTTCTTGACCAGAACGTTAAAAACAGCGGTGCCTCTTCCTTTAGGATAGATAGGTCCTCCTGCTGTAATTATAGGGCTGGTTTGACCTTTCTTAAGAGGCTTAAAGTCCCTAAAGAAAGCCCTATTATTACAAATATAACAAGAAGAACCTGTATTGTATAGAAGGGAGTTTTTAACCACATCGTTAGAGTAGCTAAAAGTAGGCTTAGTAGTAGTGTCACTAGTAGTACTAGAAGTATCTAAATTAGATTCAGAATCACTACTATCCTCGCTGCTAGACTCGCTAGAATCTAGTTCTTCAACGTATCCCGTGGCTAGGCTATAGCCTAACGCAAAAGCAGCTTCTTTTCCTTTATTATCCCCGTTGCCACTCTTCTTCTTCTGCTTTTTCTTCCTAGAGGCTTTAGAAGGGTTTAAATCCTTCTTATCCTACTCTTTAGTGGCGTTAGTAGAGTCCTTCTTAGTATTAGGATTAGAAGGTGACTTCTTTTCCTCATCCTTAGAATTTCCCTTATTATTAGAAGCCTTATAGCTAAGAGCTTTAGCTACAGGGGAGGTTTTATCCCTCTGCTCTTCTAATAAATCAGCCATTAGGAACTGTAAATTTAAGGTATTTACAGGCAGCCCTTGTGCCCTAGCAGCTCTAATAGTAAATCTTTGTCTCTTAGCCTAACTAGGAAAGGTCTGCTTTAATGCATTAATATAATGGTTTACTTAATCAATAGGAGCGATCTCTACACTACAAAGTTGTAGTCTAGCTAGTAGGTTATTAAAATCAGCATTAAAAGCCTCTAAAGATCCCTTATAATTTGAAAAATTTAGGGAGTGGTAGCTAGCGTATAGCGTACCTCGCTAGATTTTAGCACTCTGCGAATACTGCCTAATAAGGACTTTATAGGCTTCTTTGGGGGATTTTTGCTAACATATAGCTACCTGTGGCCCAGGTTGGCAACTATCTCTTAATATCATCAAAAGAATAGCTTAATTACAGTTAGCTAGATGGCCTGCTAGGCTTGGATTATCTATAAATTCAGGTAATCCTAGGGCTCTAAATTAAATGCTCAGGGCTTGCTTCCACTGATTATAGTTTTCAGGGCCTTTTAGCTTAGCTCCCTTAGGAATAGAGTGAACCTTCTTATTTAGTTCCTTAATAGCCCCTGTATTAAAGGCAGCTTGTAAGTTACTAGAAGGTAAACTCGCAGAAGTAGTTGTAGCAGGCAGGTCTTCTACTGGAGCTTTAGTATTTTCTTCCCTTAGCTTAGTAGAATCCTAAAGACCTTGCATAGCAGTCATGGTTTGCGTTAATTTATCTAATAGATCTTTAATGCTAGCCTTGTTTTTTAGATGATTTGACTTAGTATACTTGATAAAATCAGTTAAGGTCTTGCCTTGTTGTTTAATTTGGCTTTGTATCTGTTGTTGAAAAGCACTGGCTTGAACAGCCGGACCTTCTATATCTATCCTATCAGGGTCCCTAGGACGGCTAGAAGGGCCTGCAGCAGGTCCCTTACCCTTATAATTCGGTGGTGCTATCTCTCAAAAATTCCTGTGCAAGATCTCTAAATTTATTCCTGTTGCAAATAACGCGCGCTAGAAGCTGGTTGTGGTGCAACCTGGCTGCGTACGCAAATTGTGTGGCGGGGCTGTTTGAAAGGGTGCCCCTCGAGGTCTAAAAGTGGGTCTGCGGTATGCGCGGGCAGAAACGGACCGGAGAAGATTCTCTGCGAAAATTTTCTTAACACCAAAAAAGGCGGATAGGAATCGTAGGATATAGATATTACAGGAGCCACAACGCAACGTATCGTAATGTATAGTGCGTGCAACGTATTGTAATAGGTCAAAAAGCCTAGTATAAAGATACTAGATGTTCAATGATTTATAAAGAATGCAGCGTATCTACAGAGTAGATAATATCAAATATAACGGTCGCAGCAGTGAATAGGATCACTGAAAAAGAGGTTGTGGTTGTAACTAGATAGTTACGGTTGCAATATGGTGGTTGCAGGTGCGGCTGTAAATGAATTTCAACACCAAGGGTCTGGCGTTGCGATGCGTGATGCTAGCGGATAAAAAGCTTCAACTAGCGGTTTCCTTCGTAATCTAAGAGCCCACAGGTCTAGTAGAGAGTAACTAGTACCCAAAATCAAGCACTAATCGCAGTAGAATAACGCAGTAATATAGTAATCTTATAGGCCTTCCGGGCTCATAACCTATTGAAAATGGAAGGGGAATCTAGCTAGAGGGATAGGAAGACCTCCCTAGTAGATTCCAACGCGGCGGCTTCTAGATTCACTATAATACGACGATTCTTCACAAGATATAGAGCTTTGATAGTTGAATATAGTAGATTTTAGCTAGACGAACGATCTGACGAGCAATGAGAGGATTTTCTGAGTTCCCCTCATAGACCTACTGACTATATTGACGGAAGGGGGTCGCTAGCCGGGTCTTAGGAGCTATTTTTTATTTTCCGTAAAATTCATTTATATGGGAAAAGTAAAAAATTGACTCACGGCCATATAATCTAGCCACCCACGTGCACTAACTAAGCAATCAAATAAGCAACCCTATAAATAAAATACATTATTAAATCCAGAAAAAATCAAGGATTTGAACAGTATAAGTTAGCCTTTTATATGACTACTAGTTCCCTAGTTATAGTTAATTTTAGCTTCCCTATAGGGTAGCCTAGTCGGCTTAGTCATACAAGCCTGTGGGTTGGTTGTGCGCGGAGCGCAGGTCACAGCCAAAACTGGCCACAGCCAACAACGCTGCAGGCAACGCCTTGTAACCAACGTTGCAACAACGCAACTAGGCAACTAGTGGGCCTATAAAATAGTGCTATAAATAGCATAATTTTAACAAAACCTAATAAGTAAGATTCACATTAACACTTAGTATCTTCTAATTAATCACGGATACAAGTATCTCTTAGAAGTAAGATATAACCTAATAGGCTAGGTAGAGGCTACACTAGTTAGAAACGTAACTATAGCAGCGATTAGGAAGTTCCTCTTATCCCTAATTAGCAGGTTTGGCCTTTTCTAATTTATAGTCTATGACAGAGGACCTAAAATACAAGGAAATCTTAAGGAAGCACTAGCGGATATTAGAGTCATAGGTATCTAAACGTCCGGGTATAACCTAAAAGCAAACTCCCCTATTAAAGCCGGACACTAGTCTCTTGTGTCCGCTTTAGTGAAGTTAGGAGGATTAAATAGTTAATAGGTAAAGCACCTTAATAAAGCCCTTCTTATAGACCGCACTACTATTTGTAAATTGTATAGGAAGTCCGCCTTCTATTTAATCTATAGATAGGAGCTAATCTTACTACTAGAAGTTAAATTCCTAACTTAGAGACTAATTAACTAGGATGCGATTACTACTAGCTAGGACTTGTTTAAAGCGTAAGTATAGATGCTTAAAAGGAAGGCAGAGGATGTTAAGAAAGCGAAGAAAAAGGTATTTAAATTTAGGAAGTAACTTATAGAATAAACCAATAAGAATTAGGCTACCTCTCTAAGGAAGGATTAATTAAAACCAGGAGACCTTATGCTAGTATATAATATTAGAAGAAATGTTAACATGTCTATGACAAAGAAGCTTACGATAAGATAGAATAGGCCCTTCTGAATTTATAAGCGAGCGCTAATCTCTAGGGCCTACTATCTGCAGACGCTAGATAGGGTCTACCTTACGAAGATAATCTTAGGAGACTATATTAAGAAGTTTATCCTGGATTTAGAGGGTTAGTGGACTTTAACTATAGATAGATAGCTATATACTCTATAATAAAGCTAAACAAGGGAAAAGGGTAGTAATTATAACTAAGAAGTCTTAATAATTATGCTAGCAGTATCCTAACATAACATATCAGATTAAATGGTTAATAATGAAGAAGTCGAACTTCCGCCTTAGAGAAGTCCATACTAAGGGATTGAGATCTAACTACCCCTCCTTATAGCTAAGTAAAAACAAGAGTATAAGGTATACCCTTAAACGCACTAATATGCGCACAGATTAAAAGAATATTCCCTTTATTCTCTTGCTATTCTATTTTTTTTTTTTCCTTTCCGCATACTAAAGATTAAGTAATTAAGGTATAAATCTAATTTCACATTGCATACCTAGCTTATTTCCCCTTTCTGCCCCCCCTAGTATTTATAAATAGTTTAGAAAAGGAGGTAGTATATTGATTACTAAGCGAGGAGAGTTTTTAAGGTTAATAGTATTTAAGTTAAGTAGAAGAGCTTCTACTACCTTAGTAGACCACTCTTTTCCTAAGAAAGGGGCAAGAGCTTGCTCTTAGGAAGATCTAGTATAATACCCTAACGTAAAACGCTATTTATAGCTTGCCGTATAAGATCTATTCTAGATGCAGTTACTACATGCGCTATCGCTAACCCTAGAAAGCAAGATATATCTATAAAAAGGGAAGTATATGTGCTTATTAAAGAAGGTAATATACTATATATATAAGTTTAAGCAGTGGGTATAGAATATACTATTTAATCTGCTAAATATAGATACTAGCAAAGCTTAATAGCGCTTGGGATATTATAAGAGGGCGTGCAAAAAGTACCTATTAGGATAAGCTATCTTAGTAGGTATAAGAACTAAAGAATAATAATTATTTTTAATAGTAAGGGCTAAGGTACTATCTAATTTAATATAGCTTTGTATAAATTCCTTTAATAATTTAGTCCCTTTTATAGTCTTAATAAGATAAGGAGGCGCTCCCTCTAGGGGATTCTTAGATAAACAGAGAGAAATCTCTGTATATAATAGAACGCTACTATTACTAATATTAATCCTGCTTTAAACCTAGAAGGCAAAAAGGAACTTATACTATAAAATAGAAGCTATTAGTGTTAACTTAAAAACAAGATTAAATAATCTATATAAGACTAATATAGTCTCTTCTAAAGAAAGACAGGAAAAACTCAGCGTGGTTAGACTAGTCTATAGTCTTTATTACTAAAAGCTTGCCTTTAGGGATACTTGCCCTTATAATAGTAGTAACATTAGGGAGCTTTTAATAAGTTATATTAAGAAATTTAGCTATAATTAATTAATTAGGAGATAAAGTAAGAGATAGTAAGGCTAGGTATATAAAGAGGAGGAGTGAAAGAGGGTTAAAAAGTCTTAAGTTACAAGACAACACCTATAACAGGCGTTAATAACTAATAAGCAAGCAGCTACCTATAAGTAACTTATAATACTAAAAGTCTGAATTATAGGAGCTACTTAATCCCTATAGACGGCTACCTCGTGATAAATACTAGCTACTAATAGAAAGAAAAGTAAGGATAACTAGTGCCGCCTGCTAATAACCGCCCCTAGATCTAGGAAAAGGTATAAAAAGAGAGGTTAGGGCCATAGGAACTATTTAATCTAACCTGCCTCTTACACTAGCATACCTACTTCTTATACTAGCATATATCTTCCTAACTCCTAAAACCTTTAACCCTACTGCCCCTTACCTATCTTCTCTTATTTCTCCCTCTTCTCTAGCTATATTAAGCTAAAACTAATAAATATTATTTAATCTTACCTAGAAAATAGAGTAGTATAAGCAGTCTATTATAAATAAAGGAGATTACACTAAGGTTAATAGTAACACTATTACCTACTTCCCTTATAGTAGATATCTTACTATATACTATATTTATGTTTTAATATATAGGATAGAAAACTCCTTTTTTAGAGAGGGAGAGGGAGATACTATTAAGATTAATCTAGCTAATCTCTATAGATAGTAGCTACCTCTGTTCTACCCACGAAGAGACTAGCTATAGCCTTTATTAAGGTTTAAAGTCTATTAAAATAGTAATAATTTTAATCTAGTAATACTAATTAGACTAGGATAGACTACTGTATAATAGCGTAGTTATCTACTAGATATTTATAAATTCCTAAGAAAGGCTTATAAAACACTAAGTAAGGACTAGCTTAATTAGTTTAAGCTAATAGTAATAGGGAAGATTATAGAATAAGGTCTTAAAGTAATAGTGGTAGTGCTGCTATAAACATTTAAAATTAATAATATAGAAGACTTTAATATAGAAATATTATAAAGATTAATTAGTCTAAAGGCTAGAAGGATTTATACCGCCTATTAGCCTATTAATATTAAGTATAGTATTAAGTATAACCCTATTAACCTTTACTTAGATATAAGTAATTAGCGCCTTATTATAGGGTTTACTTTCTTTATAAATTACTAGACTACTTTTATATTTAATAGAAAGTAGGGATACCTATACTATTTTAATAGTATAGATAAAGGAAGAATAACTTATTTTATAGACTTTATAGGTAGGTAAGGATAGATTATATAACTTATAAACTATCCCTATGATTTTAAGGTAATTACAGTTCTAGCAATAGAGTAGAAAGGAAACTAGGAATATAGATATATATACCTAGGGTTTCTTCTCTAGATAATTCGCTACTAAGTTAGTCACTAAGCACTTAATCTAATCGCAGAGGACCAGAACACACTAAATAAGTATAATATTAAGCTTAAATAATTATATACTTTTAGTAGGGATTCTATTATTAGTTAATGGTTTAAGTTATATCTTAAGGATTAGATAATATCTAATAATATCCTAGACCTGAAATATAGCTATATTAAAGCACTTAAGAGAACTATTAGGGTGCTATAAGATATAGCTGCAAATAAGCTTGCAATAGGAGATTAGTTACTAAGGGAATTAGCATACTAGAAAGATTTTAACCTTTAATATCTAGTATAAAACATAATAAAGTGCTTAATGCCACGCTTTATGACCCAGATAGTTAGTGGAGGGTTACCTATTAGTATAGCGGTAATGCCCTAGAAACTTTAGATTACTAATAAGAATTGCCTAATTAAATAGTATACTAATATAGCACAAAATAACAATCTCTATGTTTAGGACTTTTAGCAGTCTATAGCCTGCGTTTTTACTAATAACCCTAAGGTCTTTAATATTAGTATATAAGAGGTGCTATAAGATTAAGAAAGATAAATATAATAGGAAGCTAAAGATAAACCGCCCTTAATTAATATAGAAGAATAGAGATTAAGTAGAAGGAAAAGTTATTAGATATTACTTATATCTTTATCTATATTATTATCTATTATTAGACATAAGGTAATACTGCTATCTTTAGCTATAAAGCTTAAAGCACTTTAACACGGTAGGGAGGATTAAACACCTACTACTATAGGGAAGGCTCTTTAAGCATAGTAGGTAGCGATAAATACACTTTTTTAGACGGACATTAGGGAATAGCTAAGATTACTAAGGATTTATAGAGTTATTAGACAGGAGTAAGCATATAACTATAAGACCTTACTTAGATAGGTAGAAGAAAGGATAATTTAATAGCCTCTTAGAGATATAGGTTAAGCTATAATAATTAATCTCCTCCTATTCCTTAGAGTATAGAGAGTAGCGTAAAGAGAAACTATTATATACCTACTAATATTATCTATATACATGTCTATAGTACTACCTAGTTTAGTGCCTTGTAGAACATAGGCTAAGATCATTAAAGCTTACTAGCGAGAAGAGAAGCGTGCTTAAGGATTAATTAATCAGCGTAAGAACTATAAAAAGAGAGTAACTTAATAAGAAGCTAAGCAACCTATAATCCGCACTCCCTCGCCTATGTCACCAACTACACGGCCTTAAACGCTAAAAACGCCAAAGCTCTCTTAGGAAATAAGGAATTTAGGTCTCTAGCTAGGGAGGTGTTATATAGATTTTTTTTTTCTTTCTTTCTCTCTCTTTCTTCCTCTTTCTTTTTTTTTACTCTTTTCCCTTTTCCCTTCCTTATTTACCTCTCCCTTTACTTAAATATACTAGATTAAATAATACCCTCCTTTAGCATTAGGTATTAGTCACTAACCGCACTTATAGGGCACTTTAGTTATTAGTGTGCACGCTTAGTTAGGGATAACCAGTGCACACCTAGGGAGGTATTATATGCTATAAGATACGCGCCTAGAAAACACGTGATTATAATAATAAGCGCTAGGGATTATTAAGATAGATAATATAATAAGGGATAATAATATTAGTTATCTAAGTAAGGGGACTATTTAATCTATAAAGAGACTGCCTATAGCTAGATTCTTTTTGCATTATTTACGCACTATAAGATTCTTAAATTAACCCTTAAGTTTTACTAAGTTTTATTAAGAAGATACCTAAGCTTATAATAAGATAAACCAAGATTATTTCCCCTTATTTAATTAAGACAGCACTTCTAATCTAATAGACTATTTGATCTAGAGTATCTCTATATAACGAGATTTCTCTAGCTGTTATTATGATTAATATTGTTAAGTTAATTAACCCCTCTTGTTGCGTGTAGGCTATAGAGCTACTTACGACCGTGGGCTAGCATCGTGTCTTTTGGGGTGTTGTTTTCCGCTTGACAAACTAGTTAGCGAATAGTTATAAAATATAGGGCGAAAGCTGTTTAGGAGCCTAGTGATAAGGGGGGGGATAATTATAAGGCCCCTTATAACATAACCCACGCGCATGCGTGCACTATAGCGCTAGAGCACCGCGGCGCCTAATACCAGAAGGAAGGGCTAGGTCTACGTAATATTAGCGAGCCGCTAGCTATAAACCAGTGACTCGCATATATATTACACTTAGACCTAGCAAGCTTTAGTTAATATACAAGTGCACCCTATATCCTTTTGCCTAGCTACCTTTATCCTTACACACAAGGACTGCCTGTAAATACCCTAAATTTACAGTTCCTTATGGCGGATTTATTAGAAGAACAGAGGGATAAAACCTCTCCTGTGGCTAAAGCTCTTAGCTATAAGGCTTCTAATAATAAGGGAAATTCTAAGGATAAGGAAAAGAAATCTTCTAATCCTAATACTAAGAAGGACTCTACTAACGCCACTAAAGAGCAGGATAAGAAGGATTCAAACCCTTCTAAAGCCTCTAGGAAGAAAAAGCAGAAGAAGAAGAGTGGTAACGGGGATAAAGATAAAGGAAAAGAAGCTGCTTTTGCGTTAGGCTATAGCCTAGCCACGGGATATATCGAAGAACTAGATTCTAGCGAGTCTAGCAGCGAGGATAGTAGTGATTCTAAATCTGATTTAGATACCTCTAATACCACTACTACTAGTGACACTACTAGCAAGCCTACTTTTAGCTACTCTAACAATATGGTTAAAAACTCCCTTCTATATAATACAGGTTCTTCTTGTTATATTTATAATAATAGGGCTTTCTTTAGGGACTTTAAGCCTCTTAAGAAAGGTTAAACCGGCCCTATAATTACAGCAGGAGGACCTATCTATCCTAAAGGAAGAGGCACCGCTGTTTTTAACGTTCTAGTCAAGAAAAATCCACCAGAATATAGGCCTTTAGCTCTGTTAGATACCTTATATTTCCCTGGTATAGATACTAACCTAGTTAGCGGTTTATCCCACTATCTTAAGGGAGGTTATCTAGCTAAAGATTAGCTTTTCCTAGCTAATAAAAGCCCCTATGGGTTACTAGAACCTGCTAAACACGGCTTCTTTTTGCAGATTAAGGGGCAAGCTACTCCTAAGATCTGCAAGTATTCAACCCACCTCTCCTTTATAGGCTCTCAATATTGCAACCAACAACAAAGAGCCTATAAGACCGAATTATTAGGGTTCTCCTACCCTATAGAGGTTCAAATTCCACAGCCAGCATTTAATCCCGAGGAATATCAACGAATCGAAGAATTAGACTCCAAAGACGAAGATTCAGCCCTATGTCCCACCGAAGCTCCTCCTAGTTAGGTATCTTCTATAGGGGGTTTAGAAGGTCCATACCCTAATAACTTGGGTGACGATAGTGGCCGTCTAGTGCCCCCAGAGGCCTGTGATTCTTAAGAGGCCTAGCAACAGAGGGAGCTAGGGGATAATAGCCCTGAAAAGCTAGATTCTAGCTATAAGAAATTGCTAGATTTAGCCCTTCTTTAGCACATTTGATTAGGCCACATCAGCCTCCCTTTACTTAAGAAATCTTCGAAATTAGCTAAAGGGATTCCTGATTTTTCCGCTATTAAAGACAAGGATTTCAACTGCATAGCCTGTATGCAATCAAAGGCTGTTAGAAGACCAACCAAAAGACCTATTCAGGACCCCCCTAGGGTTTTAGATATCCTAGAGGGAGATACGGTTAAAATCGAGCCTATACCGCATAATAAGAAGGCCCTAGTCCTTATACTTATTGATCGAAAATCCCAGTATAAGTAGTGCTTTTCATTAGCTAATAAAGAAGGTTAGACCCTTTATACTGCTATTAAGGGCTTCTTTAAGGCCCTAAAAAACCGATATAACGCGTATCCTAGGCACCTTCACTTCGACGGAGGTACTGAAATCAACGACGAACTTCAGTCTTAGTTATCTTCTAAGGGAATTTGCTTTAGCACCTCTTGCCCCTATATTTATGAACAGAATAGGCTAGTTAAGAGGGCTATTAGGGTTATCCTAGACTAGCTTAGAGCTACACTTCAGTGGTCTAAGCTGCCTTTATATCTATGGTCTTATATCCTATTGAAAATGGAAGGGAATCTGTACTAGAGGGATAGGAAGACCTCCCTAGTAGATTCAACGCGGCGGCTTCTAGATTCACTATAATACGACGATTCTTCAAGATATAGAGCTTTGATAGTTAAATATAGTAGATTTCAGCTAGACGAACGATCTAACGAGCAATGAGAGGATTTTCTGAGTCCCCTCATAGACCTACCGACTATATCGACGGAAGGGGGTCGCTAGCCAGGCCTTAGGAGCTATTTTTTATTTTCCGCAAAATTCATTTGTATGTGAAAAGTAAAAAATCGACTCACGACCATATAATCTAGCCACCCACGTGCACTAACTAAGCAATCTAATAAGCAACCCTATAAATAAAATATACCATAAAATCCGGAAAAAATCAAGGATTCGAACAGTATACATCAGCCTTTTATACGACTACTAGTTCCCTAGTTACAGTTGATTTTAGCTTCCCTATAGGGTAGCCTAGTCGGCTTAGTCATACAAGCCTGTGGGTTGGTTGTGTGCAGGAACGCAGGTCACAGCCAACAACGCTGCAGGCAACGCCTTGTAACCAACGTTGCAACAACGCAACTAGGCAACTAGTGGGCCTATAAAATAGTGCTATAAATAGCATAATTTTAACAACTAAAGATAATAGTAATAAGCTATAATATATTATTAATAAGAAACCTATTCCTAATAAGTATTATTATTCTCCTAGTATAACTAAGCTACTTACTTATTACTTTCTTATTACTAACTCTAGCTAGGAAATTCCTTTAAGTATACTTATTATATAAAAAATAATAAATTATATATTAGTATAAGTATTTTTCTACTAGAAACTACTTCTAAATAGCTAATATATTACTAGTGTTCTATCTAAATTATAAAATTATATTATAAGTTATTTAAGATAATAAGAAATATCCTAGAAGGTATTTAATATTATAAGTATCTAATAAGAATATTAACTCTAATAACTTAGTTATAGCTAACTTATTACTAGGGTCTTATATAGGCTAAATATAAGTTATATAATACCCTTCTAGCTATAAAAAATACTAATTAATATAGATATATTTACTAGGCTTAATTAACTACTAAGGCTATATATAAGGCTAATACTAATAAGCGTACTATAATATTATAGCTATTTAACACTATAAACCTTAAGGTATAGATTAATATTATAAATAGCCTACGCTTTATTACCTAGTATACTCTAATAGTAATATCTTATTATTTTAGGTATAGCTTTTAATTTACTAACTTACTACTAGTTTACTAAGTTTACTTCTAATATCCCTACCTATATTAGCCCCTCTAAGCTCCCTAAAGAGCTCTATATATTTATTTATAGGGATAAGAAGGAGTCTTCTAATAATAAAGCTCCTATAGCTACTATAGATAAAAATGCGGCCGCTAATATAATAATAGAATAGTAAATACTAGATAGCTATAAGGTAGTTTTTTACTTTAAGAAGAATATAACTTATATTATAGGATATTTATATACTAAATTACTAAAGTAATTATATCTCTATAAACTAGCTACTTAATTACTACTTATAATTATTTATAATATCTTTTATAATAAAATCCCTTTTTAATACCTATAAATTTTCTAAACTATTATAGCCTTTCTACTTTACTAGGTATTTATATTATTTTCTATTATAGTAATATAAAATAATTCTCTTAACTTTAAACTCCTCTTTATTATCTTTAATATTATCTTATAATAAGGATATATCTATATAGCTAGTAGGGTCTTCTTTAAAGGGTTTAAGGCTTATAATATTAAATATATTATAAAGTCTTAAGCTAGCTAGTAATTATAATTAATAGGCTAAGCTATAATTACTAACTACCTTTTTAATCTTATAGGGCCCTAGGTACTTTATAGTAAGCTTTTAGCTTAGGTATCTTAGGTTAATATTTTTTATTAATAGTAATATATAATCTCTAACCTTAAACTCTATTAGTATTCTTTTATAATTATAGTACTTCTTTTACTATACTTATATATTACTTAGTAGCTACTTAATCTCTAAGTATCTTTATCTTAGTTCTAAGACTTTATTTTTTACCTAGTTATTTACTAAATTAGGCATTAGAATAGCCTAGTATAGTCCCCTTAGGTTATACCTATATAGCGCCTCTACTAGTATTAGGCTATAACTACTATACTTACTTATATTATAGGTAAACTATACTATTAGTAAATATTCTACCTAGTTATCCTATTTAGTGTATATATAGGCTCTTAGATAGTGCTTAAGAACCTAGTTTAATTACTCTATCTATCTATTTATTTAGGGGTAAAATATAGTACTTAGTTACTACTTTATTATAATTAGGTAGTAGAATATCCTCTAGAATCCTGTGAGGCCCCTCACAACATGACCCACGCGCATGCGTGCACCGCAGCGCCAGAGCACCGCGGCGCCTAACACCAGAAGGAAGGGCTAGGTCCACGTAATATTAGTAAGCCGCTAGCTATAAACCAGTGACTTACATATATATTACACTTAGATCTAGTAAGCTTTAGTTAATATATAAGTATACCCTATATCCTTTTACCTAGCTACCTTTATCCTTATAATTCTAAAGCTTCTACTACTAGCTACCTAAGAGTAATATAGGGCTAAGAACTACCTAATTAACCTAAGTAATATTAGATAATAACTAAAGTTAATTAAATAAGGGTAGTATTACTACTAAAGACACACTATATTCTATAGGAACTAGGACTAAACCTAGACCCTCTAATATTAGGGCTAATACTATAGTAATAAATAAGCGAATTACTTAGCTTAAGAAACTTAAAGAACTATAGGAATAAGAGTAAGAGCTTATTAATCTTCTATAGCTAGGTAGAGGGAAAGAGAAGATAAAAAGGTAGCGAAGATCTAGTTCCTCCTCTAGTAATAGCTACTAAGAGGTTAAAGTTAGGAATATTACTAACCTCTAATACCCTATAAACCTATAGAAGTATAAAATATAGATAAATAATCTAAACTATACCTTTAATAGGGTAAAGTAAAAGTATTAGTGTAATTACTAAAAAATCCTCTTTATACTTAACTATATATATAGTAATTATAGGGTAAGATAGGACTAATACCTTAATAAATAGATAGCTAATAACTAAAGTAATCTTAAAGATAACTAGGATGTATTTAAGACCTAGACTCTTACACTACTCTAAGATACTACTAACTATAATACCTAAATAGCTATATAGCTAGAGAACATAAAGTAATATAAGGGCTAGAGTCTTATTAAATTTAGTATCTACCTAGATTTACTAGAGAAATACCTAGAAAGAGCCACTAAAAAGTTATAAGCTCTTATATTCTTTATAAAACTACTCCCTAACCTATAAGACTAGATTAACCTATATACCTTTATTATAGGAAAGGCATAAGAGGAGGTTATATAACTTACTTAGTAACTCTAGGAGGCTATGCTAAAGAGTAAGTAAAAGTCTAAGTATTTAGAAGATAAGGGCCTAAATAAGGCTCCCTAATATTATAGATATAACTTTCTATAAGGCAGAAGGTTAAATAAAGATTAGAAGGATAAGGACTAAGAGAAGTCTCCTACTACCTACCTAAATAACCACAAACCTAGGTATAAAAGGTAGTGTTTTAACTATAATAGTATAGAGTATCTTATAAATAGATATAATAAGCTAAAGAAGGAGTAATAAGACCTAGAAAACTCCCTAAGGTAGAAGTAAATGCCCTTACCTCTACCTTAAACACTAAGGTACTAATAGGGTATTAATTTCACACACTAGTTACTATTTATAGGCATATAGATATTAAAACAGTAGTGGATCTTAATAGTTATGCTAAGATTAATATTATTAGCGCTAAATTTATATAAGCCTATAAACTTAACTAAGCTAAGGCTATAGCACCTATTATTAAGGTAGTGGGGGCCCTTATAGTTCCCTAATATAGTATCTATAAGGTCCCTATTATAATTAAAGACTTAAGAGAAGAAGAAAAGGACCTTAAGCTACTATATATAGCTATTAATAGGGACCTAAGAACTAAGGGAAGCCTTATATTAATTAGGATATATATACTTACTAAGGAGCGTGTCTACCTTTACCTACACTTATAAGAGTAGTGGTTTAAGAAAAGAAGAAAGGCCTTTTTACTTATAACTCCCTATAAATTCGCAAAGGTTATATATAATAAGACTATTATATACGCTATTAATAGGGTTATAGAAGATAAGTTTATTGCCCTTAGAGATAAAGAAGAGGTAAAGGTATATAGAACTATTAAAGATATCCCCTAGGAACTATATAAGTTTAAAGACGTGTTTATATTAGATAAGGTAGGAAGCTTGCCTTTAAGAAAGACTACTAATCACGCGATTAATCTAATACTAGGGGCTACACCCCTATATAGACTAATTTACCCTCTTTCCTAAGGTAAATTAAAGGAACTTTATAAATATATTAATAAGAACCTATAGAAGGGCTAGATAAGACTATTAAAGAGCCCTATAGGCGCGCCTATCCTATTTATACTAAAGAAAGATAGTACGCTCTGATTATGCATAGATTACTAGGGTCTTAATAGGGTAATATAGAAGAATCGCTATGCTCTCCCCCTGATTTTAGAGATCCTAAACTAGTGCTAAGGAGCTTGCTTCTTCTTAAAAATTAATATTAAAGATACTTATTATAGAATCTAGATTAAAGGGGGTAATAAGTGGAAGACCGCGTTCTACACGTGTTATAGGCACTATAAATATCTTATAATACCTTTTAGGTTAATAAATGCCCTAGCTATATTCTAGAACTATATCTATAAAGCGCTTTATAGGCTAGTTAACACTATTTATATAGTATATCTAGATAATATCCTTATCTTTTTAAAAATATAAGAGGAGCATACTATATATATTAAAGAAGTCCTAGGGTATATAAGAGAGGTGGAATTATATATAAAACCCTCTAAATATAAGTTCTACTAGGAGTTAGTAGAGTTCCTAGGGTTTATCCTCTCTATTAATAGGATCTTAATAGACACCTACTAAGTTACTACTATCTAGGATTAGAAGGAACCTATAAGCTTTAAGGATATATAATCCTTCCTAGGGTTCTATAACTTTTACTAATAGTTTATCTATAGATACTCTAGGATTATAGCACTACTATATATATTAATAAAGGGCAGTTAGAATAGTATCTAGACTAGGAGGTTTATATTTAGGGTAAGAGAATAGGTAGTGTTTTACTAGCTAAAAGACGCCTTTTAGTAGGCTCCTCTTCTCTGTTATTATAACCTAAGTTAACTAGTGCGTATTAAGATAGATACCTTAATCTTTATAATAGTAGGAATCTTATTATAATAAGATAATAAGGGCCACTAGTACCCTATAGCCTTTTAGTTAAGGAAGTTTACTAATACTAAATATAACTATAGCATGCCTAACTAAGAGTTACTTACTATAGTTAAGTTATTTAAATACTAGTAATATTATATTAAAGGCGTAGAGACCCTAGTAGAAGTCCTATTAGATTACTATAACCTATAGACCTTTATAAAGTAATAGAAGCTAAATAGAAGATAGGCTAGATAGTATATGTTCCTATGCCCACTGAATTTTATAATTAAGCATAGACTAGGGAAAAGTAACCCTATAGATACGCTATTAAGAAGGTCTAATTATAAGAGTAAACCCCTAATAAATAGGGCACTTTTACTAGAACTTAAGAAAAAGTTAGTAGCTACTAAAGAAGTAGTAAAAGAAGAGATACTAATATATTAAAGAAGATATAGTAAGATACCTTTAGGGGAGGAAAATACCCTAGTCTTTATAGAGAGGTGTGGCAAGATGCCTTTAGGGGAGGAAAATACCCTAGCCCCTATAGTAAAGGCTAGAGTGGCTATGTTAAGAGGCTAGTTAGCTACTGTGGATCCAGTAAAAGATTAGCTAAACAAAGGTAATTTCTAGGAAAAGGTAGTATATATCTAGGACGCTAGTATAGTATAAGAGATCTAGGGGGCTATTATATTACTAGATCCCTACTAATCTAGCCTAAATAAACTATTAGTATAGCTACTATAGAAGGCCTAAAGCTAAGATCTAGACCTATAGAGGTAGAGTAAAGAGATTAATTCCCTAGAGAGAGGGAAAGCTAGTCTATAGTTATATAGTGTAAGGGGTTTCCTAATATATAAAGACTAGGTAGTTATTCCTTAAGAGCCTACCTTATAATAGGAGCTTCTATAGCTATACTATAATAATCTACTAGTAGGTTACTTTAGGACTAAGTAAATACTTAAGCTATTAAAGCGCTACTTTTAGTAGCTAGCTATAAATAAGTCTATATTAGACTATATTATAAGCTATAGGATATATTAGTAAATAGTTACTAGAAGGTATTGCCTATATAGGAGTCTTAAATTACTACTAATACTAGAGTAACTATAGGTAGAAATCTTAATAGACTTTATTATAGGATTACCTATTATATAAGTAGGCGAATAAGAAACTAACGTAATCCTAGTAATTATAGACTAATACACTAAGTACTCTATCTTCCTACCTATAATAACTATAATTAATATAGCTAAGTTAGTAGAACTTTTCTATAAGGAGATTAAGCTATAATTTAGGCTACTAAAGGGCATTATATCTAATAGAGAATCCGTTTTTATAAGCTAATTCTAGTTAGACCTATATTACCTATTATATATAAAACACAGGCTTTTTATAGTATTTTACCCCTAAACTAATAGGTAGACTAAGAGGACTAACTAGGTACTAGAGTATTACCTATAATACTTTACTTCTAAAAACTAGTAAATATAGCCTAAGCTACTCCTAGTTATATAATTTGCCTATAATAATATAGTAAATAGAACTATAGGCTACTTACCTAACTATATACTTATAGGGTACTTACTAGAGTTTTAGCTAGCCCTTAGGGATAAGGTTATAGAAAGGGAGGTACTAGAGGCTTATACTTATATTATAAAGTTATATAAAGTTAGGGAGTAGCTAAAGTAAAACTAGGTAAAAGCTACTAAATTCTAGGTAAAGTACTATAATAAATATTACTAACTACTTACTCTTAAAAAAGGTAACCTAGTATTACTATTAGTAAAGAATATATAGCTTAAGGAAGTAAAATAGAAGCTAATCCCTAGGTTTATTAGACTATTTTAGGTACTTAATACTATTAGTAAGTAAGTATATTAGCTTATATTACTAGAAAAATATAGTAGGTTATATAATATATTCTATATTAGCCTACTAGAGCCTTAGACCTATTATAAGAATATAGATAAAGAAAAAATACTAATACCTAACCTTAAGGATAAAGATAATAAATATAAAGTTAAGGAGGTTAAGGAATATAGAAAGACCTATAAAGGTAATAAATACCTAGTAAAGTAGAAGGGTTAGCTAAGTAAATATAACTAGTAGGTTCCTATTAAAGATATAGAAGAAGCTTAGTATATAATTTAGGTATTCCACTAGAATAAGTTAAGGGAAAAGGATAGTAATATATAAGTAAGTTATAGGTAAAAGAGTATAAAGTTCCTATAAGAAAGGCATAGCCTTACTAGCTACTATAATATACCTAATAAAAGAAAATAACTAAACTATATATAAAAATAAAAGAAAAAATATAAAGGAATAAAATAAAGAAAACTATCTATAGCTTTAGGAGAGTTAATAGAAATCCCTCTATAGTTACCCCCTTATAGCTAAAGACTTAGCCCCTATAGACTATATACTTAGCGTTATTCTTATCCACTATAACTACCTCCCTTATTCTATAATAAAAATAATATAATACTATTCCCTAGGTAATAAATCCTAGATTACTTAGCCTTAGCTATAAAACCATTACTATATTCTATATAGTAAGGAGTTATAGATAGTTAGCTTACTAAAATATTAGCAAATAGATAGTAAAATAGGGCTAAGATATAACCTACTATCCCTAGGACTAGAGCTAGGTTTATAGTAACTATAAGGGTTTAATAGGAGACTATATACTACTAGTATATAATTAAAGCATCCTACCTAGATATATTAGTAAAGAACTAGTAAAAAGGGAAGAAATATATAGACCTAGTAGACCTTAGTGGCCCCTATTAACCTAAATATAATATAATATATTATATTAGTATAGTTAAAGCCCTATATAAGCTAAAGATAATAGGTAGCAAAACGCTACTAAGTTACCTCTAAGAATATAAGGTCTTTAGGATTATCCTTATCCTTATTACTAAGTGCCTCTATTAGGATATCTACCTAATCTAGCACCTTTAATAAGTTAAGGAAGTTACTATATATAGTAGCTATAGACTATATAATTATTAGTAAATAGAAACTAAAAAGTAAAGGAAAAGTAAGATACTTATAGCCTTATAACTATCCCTATATGTATAACACTAAATATAGCGCTTTAACTGCTTTATCTTTAACTAACCTATATATAGGTTAGTAATAAATTAATAATTAATCTAGGGGAGTTTAGGGGCAGATAGGGGGCTCTTTTTATGTTTAGTGTATCTAGTATATAAATAGTGTATACATAAGTAGTTATAAAGTAGAATTATTAGAGCACTTATAGTGATTTATTAGCGATTAGCGATTAATAATAAATAGATAATAGTGTTGTCGAAAAGTGATGATTTAGCTAATAATATGGAAATAAAAATAGAACAATATAGTAGAGAGTTAGAGGTGAATTTATGCTAAAGCGCTAACTATTATTTGTTATTATAGATTATTATTTATTATTATTTTAATATAACTACTAGTTAGCGAATAGTTATAAAATATAGGGCGAAAGCTATTTAGGAGCCCGGTAATAAGGGGGGGGATAATTATAAGGCCCCTTATAACATAACCTATGCGCATGCGTGCACCGCAGCGCCAGAGCACCGCAGCGCCTGATACTAGAAGGAAGGGCTAGGTCTATGTGATATTAGCAAGCCACTAGCTATAAACCAGCAACTCGCACACATATTACACTTAGACCTAGCAAGCTTCAGTTAATATATAAGTGCACCCTATATCCTTTTGCCTAGCTACCTTTATCCTTATAAATCCACTAGTAAATATTAACCCTTAGTCTATAATAATACCTTCTAGGGCACTATAGTTCTTAAAAATATTTTCTAGGAATACTATAGCTAGCCTATTACTAGATAGGCATATAGACACTAGTATATAAATACTATACTTTAAAAATTAGTCTATAATAACTAGTATTATATTATATATCTAATACTTCTAATCCTTTACTAGTAGTAAGCCTATAATAAAGTCTATTAATAATTCTTAGAAAGGGTAATCAGGCACTAGCAGCGTAGCTAACTTACTATAAGGTTTATATAACCTTAGCTTTAAAACTTAATAATTAATATAAGTCTATATATATAACTTAATATCCTTCTTTATTAATAGCTAGTAATATTAGCCTATAATTTAATAGAGGGTTCTACTAACCCCCTAATAACCTACTATAGGATTATTATAGGTTAATAGTAAGACTTCTTTTTATATACCTTATAGAATAAAAACTTAATTATTATATATTAGTAACTTAGAGGGCACCCTAGTCTATATCTATAACCCTTTAGCCTCTAGCTTAGAGGGACTAATTAACTATAGTCCTAACACACTAGAGTTACTACTTATTAGTAATAACTTCTACTATACTATAAAGGTATCCCCTTATTATACTTCTAATAATAAGACTAGAATTAGGGCTTCTAATTCCTATACCTTACTCCTAATAGTAGAGTTTAATATTATAGAGGTTCTCTAAACTACTAAGATTCTTACTATAATATTACTATAAGCCTATAGCTCTTTAGTAATGCCTATAAACTATCTAATTAGCCTAGTAGAGATTAAGTTTATAGAGATTCTTCTACCTATTATTAGACTTCTTACTATACTATTAATAGGTAGTAATCTTAGATATAGGGTATTAATAGAGTTACTACTACTTTTATATTACTTATTAATTATAAACCTAATATACTATAGCTTTACTAGACTAGTAGTAGTACTATACTTATTATAGTACCTCTATAGCCTAATAGTAGTAAACTTAGTAAGGAAGGTTAGTAACTAAGATATAAATACCTTAGCTTTCCTTTCCTTACTAATATAATCTAATCTCTATAATAGAGTATTAGTAGGATTTAGCTTACCTACCTAGTATTTAATAATAAAGTTAAATAGGTATAGCTTATCTAATATAGTAACCTACTAGCTTATTAGCTTAGGCTTTAAAATAAGGTATTTATAGTTTAAGTAATCTATTATTACTTTTACTAGGTAAGCTAAGTAAGTAAGATAATACCTCTAAGTTTAAAAGGCCTCCTAAATTACTAGTAACTCTATATCTAGTGTTATATAGTGTAATTTAGTATCCTTTAACTTCCTTAATATAAACGCTATAGGGTGCTAGTAACCTAGTACTAATATTATAAGGATAGCTCTAATTATATATCTAGAGGTATTAGTCTTAACTTATAATAGTAGCGCTAGATTAAAATACACTAAAATTAGTACCTCCTAGAATTACTTTTATAGTTCTCTAAATACTACTAGCTTATAGGGCTCTAGCTTAAACTTTACTAGTTCTTTCCCTTATAGATAGTTAGTTAATAGGATAATAATTTTACTATAATTCTTAATAAAGTGCCTATAGAAACTAGTAAATCCTAGGAAAGATTAGATATTAAATATATAGATAGGTATTAGCTATATTATAATTACTTTAACTCTACTAAGGTCTATTAAGATTCCTTCTAGGGAGATTATATAACTAAGGAATTTAACTTCCTTAATAGAGAATTAGTACTTATCTAGATTAATAAAAAGATTAGTGCTTTAAAGCCTCTTAAGAACCTACTTAATATAATTCTTATACTCTAAGATATTACTACTATATATTAGGATATTATTAAGGTAGATAATATAGATAATATCTATAAGACCTTCTAAAGCTATATTAATATATTCTTAGAAGGTAGTAGGCATATTAATAAGCCTAAATAGTATTATAAGATACTTAAAGTAACTATATCTACACTAAAAGGCTATCTTTTACTTATCTCCCTTATAGATATATAGCTAATAGTATATATCTTTAAGGTCTAACTTTATAAAGATCTTTATACCTCTTAGCTAATCTAAGATTTCTAGAATTAGGGGTAAAGGGGCCTTATCCTTAACTATAATCTTATTTAGGCCCCTATAATCTATATATAGTTATAATTTTCCCCCTTTCTTTAGTATAAATAGGATTAGGGCACCTACTAGACTAATAGATCTTTAGATCTAACCTTATTCCTATACACTTACTAGGTACTTATAGAGCACCTATAGCTCTTTCTTAGCTAGGTTATATATAGGTCCCTAGGGTAGTGTTTTTCCTTCTTCTAATTTAATTATATATATCCGCCTACCTAATCTAGGGAGGGTGCTAGCCTTATAGCTTAAGAACACGTCCTTAAACTCTATATAGACTTCTAGGAGGGCTACCTTGTGAATAGCGTCGGACAGATCTATTGTTATGTAGACGCTGCTTGGTTTCTGCTCTTTCGGCGCGTCCCTAATGGAGAAGCAGGGCAGCAAGAGACTGACGATGAAGAAGCTTGGAAGTGAGAGCCGGGAATGATATGATCCTGGGCAAGGTTAGTGACTACCAAGCAATAGCAGCGGGAGCGCTGCTATGAGGCTAGTAGGGCCAACTCACGATTTGCGCGGATTGATTGAGAAGGATGAAGAAGAAAGGAAGAGACGAAGGGGGGGAAATCCGGGCTCTTTTATATTGACTGCAGCCCCTCGAGTGATCTACGCGGGCAGCGAAAGTGGGCCGCATTTTCGTCCACAGCAGCCACAGGAGCCTCGTTGTTAGAAGACTCCTCCTTATCCCTATAAATAAATACATAGAGCTCTTTAGGGAGCTTAAAGGGGCTAATATAGGTAGGGATATTAGAAGTAAACTTAGTAAACTAGTAGTAAGTTAGTAAATTAAAAGCTATACCTAAAATAATAAGATATTACTATTAGAGTATACTAGGTAATAAAGCGTAGGCTATTTATAATATTAATCTATACCTTAAGGTTTATAGCATTAAATAGCTATAATATTATAGCGCGCTTATTAGTATTAGCCTTATATATAGCCTTAGTGATTAATTAAGCCTAGTAAATATATCTATATTAATTAGTATTTTTTATAGCTAGAAGGGTATTATATAACTTATATTTAGCCTATATAAAACCCTAGTAATAAGTTAGCTATAACTAAGTTATTAGAGTTAATATTCTTACTAGATACTTATAATATTAAATACCTTCTAGGATATTTCTTATTATCTTAAATAACTTATAATATAATTTTATAATTTAGATAGGATACTAGTAGTATATTAGCTATTTAGAAGTAGTTTCTAGTAGAAAAGTACTTATACTAATATATAATTTATTATTTTTTATATAATAAGTATACTTAAAGGAATTTCCTAGCTAGAGTTAGTAATAAGAAAGTAATAAGTAAGTAGCTTAGTTATACTAGGAGAATAATAGTACTTATTAGGAATAGGTTTCCTATTAATAATATATTATAGCTTACTATTATTATCTTTAGGTATAATCTACTAAATAATAGCTTACTAACTATAGTATAGATATAGGATCTTAATACTACTATTTAGTAAGTTAGCTACTATAATACTATAAGTAAGAGGTAAAACTTATATAGTAGTCTTAGAAGCTTAGAATACCTATTTATAAGGAGATTTTTCTAGGGTAGGAGCTAAGGAACTAGGAGTTACTAGGTAGATAGTAAATATAGTAAACTAGCTATAAGTTAGTAATAAGTAAGTAAGGAAGTAGGGTAGTAAGAGACTAATAATAAAGAAGCTTAGAAATAAAAGCTAGGAATAATATAATGTCAGGGTCATAGAGGCAATAGAGCGACAGAGGCCTAGAAGGCGATGGCATCATGTATAGTAGGGCCTAGTCGTGGCTTGTAGCGCCCTAGCTACGAGGTTACCGCGAGCTAGTCACGTGCACGCAGAGGGGGTATTTAGGCGAAGGTCGCACACATAGAATGTAGGAGGCTAGAGATTAAAACCTTTAAGCACACACACCTACCTTCTAGTTATATAGCTGCTACCTTAATCATACCATCACCCTGTTCATCATATTCGGCCCAGAAGCCTTGACATATAATCCTAGGTAAGGTTAGTAACTACTAAGTAATAGTAATAGGAGCGCTACTATAAGGCTAGTAAGGCTAACTTATAATTTATATAGATTAATTAAGAAGGATAAAGAAGAAAGGAAGAGATAAAGGGGGGGAAATCTAGGCTCTTTTATATTAACTATAGCCCCTTAAGTAATCTATATAGGTAGTAAAAGTAAGCTATAGGTTAAAGAGTTAGTATTATAGCTACTAATAGTAAAAATTATAGCTAGTTATATATACCTAGTAAGTTTATAGTAACTTCGCTAGAACTTATAGTTAAACTTACTTAGATATATAGTATCTAATACCCTATTTATTTAACCTAATTAGAAAATTTAATATAGGGTATTTACTTTTATAGAAACTATAATAAAGATAATATAAGTATTTATAAAGTAACTCTATAGCTATAATTATATAGTAATTAAGAGCTTATAAGTAAGGTAGGGAATAATCTATAACCTATATTAATAGGGCTATTATATCTCCCTATATATTATATTATAATATAAAAAGTTATTTAAATTTATATAGGAAATTAAGATAGTAAGTTTATACTAACTAGGTAGCTAGTTATAATTAAGGGTAATTATAAAGGAGAGGGGGAACTATATTAGGGTTATAAAGGTAATAGAGTAATAAAGGCTATAAAGGTAATAGTATTATATATAGTAGGGCCTAGTTATAGCTTACAGCGCCCTAGCTATAAGGTTACTATAAGCTAGTTATATATATATAAAGGGGGTATTTAGGCAAAGGTTATATATATAGAATATAGGAGGCTAGAGATTAAAACCTTTAAGCACATACACCTACCTTCTAGCTCTATAGCTACTACCTTGATTATACTATCACCCTGTTCATCATATTCGGCCTAGAAGCCTTGACACTTTCTTACTGTAGTAAAGAGCTTATAGCCTTTAGATAATTATATTAAGAGGTTAGGCTATGCCTAGGTAATAACACACTTAAAATTAAATATAATAATATATAGATAATTTGCCTCCTTAAGGAAGAGTTTATTAAGCTTATTATAAAGCTTTAGTATATAGATATTTATTACTACTAGCTTTATTAAGAGGTTATAAAAGGAACCTTTAATATTACCTAGATTACTACTAAAGAGATAATTACTAATAGCCTTATAAAGCCTCTTATAGGGAATGCTTTTATAAGCTTCTATAAGGTATTAAGGCTTATATAACTACCCTCTAGTATACTTAGTAAAGAACCTAAAGAGTAAGTATTATATAATAACCTTAATTTAGATAGGATTATAACTAATTAACTATATTTCTATACTATAGAATTAATTTAAATATTATAATATTAATTTAACTAATTTTATTAATTTAGATTTATTATAGGGAACCTTAAATAAAGTCCCCTAGGGGGGTGTATTATACCTATAAGGGTATAATTAATCCTAGTTATATAATAGTCTTACTACTTAACTAGCTAAGATAGGAGTCTACCCCTAGCTAGTTATTTTCTAAGACCTCTATAACTTTATAGTATATTTTAGCACTATATAAGTACCCTACTAATAGTAGAGGTACTTAGGTATTTAGACCGTAGTCCGCACCCTCTTATAGGGTTAGACAACTTAATAGAGGCGATCACATTGAACCCTAGCTTCGCGGTCCAACAGTAGCAGCTGCCTTGCTGGCCCAGGGCATTCTACGCCTTCCTCTCGGGGACACTGACTTGCCATGCCGAGCCCGAGCTCTCACACGATAACTCCGCCTTTAACCTTCAACCTCTGACACTGTCAATCCCGCGACATCCAGTCTCATCATATCCTCCTCCCTTTCTCGTTGATATCCTCAGACCATTTGTCGAGAATGTTCCGCTTCGTAAGGACAATCTCTTCTACAACGCACCCAAATCAAGCTAACGCTATCCTCTACCCAGCACAAAAGCCTCGACATTGTCACTGTCTTCCACAAGGCCTCATCCCCAGCGTCCACCCGCGTCGTCAACCTTGTTAAGCAAATCTCCGCCAACGCCCAGGCTGGCGCGACTCTTGACCAAGCGAGCGATCACTCGCCCCAGACAAAAGCGACGCGGGACCCTTTCGAGCTCAACATCACCGAGGACCCCCCCACTGTGGAACAGGTACAGACTATTCTGAATTATGTCGGCAAGGGAGGCATCTCCAAGGTGATTAAGGGGGCGAATGATGAGAAGGATGCGCTGAAGAAGTTCAGACAGAGCAAGGACAGCTTTTTGAGCCCAGTGGTATGTTCCTTCCCCCTTCCCTCCCCCTTCTCTCCAAGAGACGGAAGTGAATGGGAGGCAGTGTAAAATGAATGCTAATGTTTCGTGATATAGACAGTGGATTGGAATAATGGCAAGGCTATTGCGGGCGATGACGAGAGTGAGATTCTGAAGCTGCTGAAGGCGCAGAGCAAAGAGTAGAGCTCTGCGAAAAGGAGAGATTTTCTTTGTATTATATTCATGCGCTGCTCTGGTAGTAGATTACTGTACTGAAGCACTCATGTTGAGTTTGGCAAGTTTTGTCAAGTTTGGACAGACGTCAATCCTTTCGTACTTCCTTTTCTACTTTTTTTTTTTGCCGGATTGGATCACAATCACGGATACGTTGCCGCGTTCATGATCCGTGCTTGTATAGAGCAAACAGGTTCACATGGCATCACAGGCTCACTAGGTGGAACAACCACACGCGGGTTCATTCATCACGCTCTTCTTCCCTGTTCACCAACACTTGTGTTCTGGCTGGGCAGCTGATGCCACCCTCCCCACAGCTGCGCATTCACACAGCCAAACCCCTGTTGTTCATGGAAACGCTCAAGGATTCATTCAGTTGCGGCTCAGCTTTCACCTTTGCTACAGCGTCTTGCCTATTATAAGTACAGACAATCTCGCATCTTGATTTTTTTTTTCCATCTTTCTTTGAAAATTCCAAACACAGAGCGGATAGACAGTGCTTTTTATTCATCTTCCTCTCGCGGTCTACACCTCATCCGCCATCGCTGTGATATATTCTCACCGGTAGCTTTGAGGACTTGATAAAAGCGCCGTTGCAAACTCACTTTTCTGTCTGCACCATCACCACCCTAGTAACCTCAAGAGGCATTTTCTTTCACCTTGGCTTTCAAAGGGAAAACTGATACTCTGTGAATACTTCATCTAGGCACGCATCTTTCTCATCATGACTCCTGGCTTCACTAACCCCGAAACGCAACCTCATTCAACTCTCAATGCAGCAGCGTTCCCTCGCACTTTCGAAACTGACCTGCCCTCTTCCCAACGCGCTTCATTCTCGAGAAGGTATCCCCACGGCCTGCCCAGCGTTTACAAAATGATCGGTCCTCATGACGAGGGCGTCCCGCTGGCCTACCTGGAGGACAACCTTCCCATCGGCTTCTACACGAACCCTCCCCCCAACGCGCCTGCCGTCTTCTCAACCGCACAGGGTGAGCGAAAATTCCGCAAAATGTCACATATTCTGCCACGGAGACGAATCCACCTCTGGGACAAGGACCAGCTGCAAGCGGCCTGCAATTCAACTCGAAAAACATACTGGGCACTGATGAAGAACATGACCAAACCGTATTGCTGGGATGACCTGTGGACATACTACGATGCATTTGATCTGTATCACTATGGCGCGCTGAATCTATGGAATCTCATAAATCAGCTGTATGACGAGAATGTGCTTATCTACGATGGCATGGAGCGCGAGTGTGCCAACCATATTGGCCAATGGGCCGATGAATGGATCGGGCTGGAGAAGAATCAACGCAAGTTGAGAGAGTGGATGGGGGAGAAAGAGTCTTCCATCGTTTTCATTCTGTCTGACGAGGATCGAAAGAGCATGGGTGACATGCCGGACGACATGATTCCTCTTGTGGCGAGCGCCCTGAAAGCCCGAAGGCATCTGCTGCTCACGGGGGTCGACAACTTCCGCAAGAACAGAGAAGGGGCGAGCGATGTCATGGCGGCTTGTAAGAATCGCAATTTTCACAACTGGTTGGGTAAGCTTCTGCTGCTCTGTTCCTCCTCGAATGTCCTATATCCACCCTCACTTTGATTTATATGACCATGTATCGCCTTTTCTGACCTCGAATTAGCTGGCGAACAAGTCTTCGACAAGAATGCACTCCCGTCTCCACCCGCTGCGGAGGACCATCAATGCTCCCCTGCTTCCAAGAATGCACCAGCACCTTGCTTCCAAAAAGACGGACGTCATTACTACCTTCCTGAAGGCATGGGGCAACCAAACTACAGGAGCCTGAGCCAGTCGAGTGCGGTAGAAGCACTGCAGCAATCCGCCGCCGCCGCAATTACAAAGCGCCCATCAGAGGCTTCTGACTTGAAGAAGAATGGCTGTGTCATCATTGCCCATGGCACAAGCAAGCTGCCAAATTCCGACGTGAAGAATGCCCAGGAAAAAGAAGAAGTTGCTTCGGAACGACTACCCAGGTCGATGGCCGATGGCGGTGAAATGTCCACTGTTGGCGATGACCAACAGTCAGCTCTCGAGGAGAAGAAGCAGAGAACACCGAATCAGCCCGACGTTACTCAAATCAATGTCCACACCGACAAAAATGTTGGGCCCGTCTTGGTGACCAGACGCCAGACCTCGCCATCGCCCATGCCTCGACAAAGCCGCCTTGTGTCTAAGCCCGAACCCGACGAGAAGACAACTGTGGCACAGACACAGCCAGGTCGACAATTTGGCCCAACCCATGTTCAACATGTGAAAAGGGCTAGTCTTTCTGATCAAACCGGTACCGGCATTCCAAATCATAACCCATTGCCCCATCACCCTCGCCCGGCTACGGCTACGGCTACGGCTAGTGGACAGCCTGCTTAGAACTCAGGCGTCACTATGCCGATGCGCCACGCACAGATTGGGACAGAACATCATGGTGATCAACAGTCGACGATGAAGAATAAAGTTAACCGGTCCGTTCAGGCATCAGGAGCAGCTCCCAATAGTTTCTCAATTCGACCATCGCCTACTAACCTTGACCCACGGGCGTCGCATGCACTGAATGTGGATTGTCGAGCAGTCAGCACTGGCAGTGATCTGCCTGCTCGACCACCCTGCCTTGATGGCTCGGCTAGCTTGTTTGTCCATGGTCTACACAACAACGGCCAAAATATGTCACATGATGTTAGAGCTCACAAGGATGTCAACGTCGGAGCTCATGGCCGAGTCGCGGAGCCATCTCCGTGCGTACATGGGATTCGTCAAACGCAGCTTCCACAGAGACCTGTTCCAGTCGTTCAAAAAGGTGCTCCGCCTGCCTCTGACCCTCAGAATGACCAATCTGTTTCCAGCACTGACACAAGTCTTACCAATACCACGATGCTGGCATCTCCAAGAGGGATGACGAGCACGGGATATCGTGGCGGGTACAGAAATAAAGGACGACGAGATTACCAAGGTCAAAGAAACTTCAACAATGGCTTTCATCACCAGAACAAGCAGTTTTCATCGGGCGTTGACATTGCGGAGCCCGGTCAAACACGACAATGGCGTCGCGAGGGCACATCAAACTACAACAACCGCTATCAAAATAACCCACATTGCATCAACAGCCGGGCCGATCCATATGAATACAGCGATTGCAGCTGTGGAGGTTGTGCTGAAAGAAATAAAAGCATCTGGGTAAGGGTCAAGGACACCGACTCTGACACCAAAGATCTCCAGGCCCGCCTCAAGTTCGGACTAGGTGCTCGGTTTGGAGACGTCGACGAAGTATTCCCCGTCTATCACAGGCTGGGAAATGCGTTTGTTGTCAGGTAAGCTAGCAAGCAGGAAAAACAAAAAGACATTGGAAGACAGCTGACATGTGTACAAAATTCAGATTCAAAAACGAGGACTCCGTTCGCGAAGCGCTGGGTTTCGGAAACATTGCTTTACCTGAAAAGGACCTATCTCTGCTCATCGGACCGACACATCGCTCTAAATGGATTGGCAAGACCTATATTGGACTTGAGCAGAGCAGGCGACAGAGATCTGAGCAGAGACAGCAGTATCATCAATGTATGACACAGCCGCAGTTCAACCAAGGCATGTACCCTGGTGGGGGTTACGGACCTATGCCGTTTGTCCCTCACGATCATCAGCACATACGCTCATTTAGTCAACATGGGGTGCACCATCCACCGGGGAATTTTCAGTACATGCAAAGAGGAGCTCCGATGCCGTCTTACTTTAGAGGTGGTGGTGATATCACGTATATCCCAAACTGCGGCCCTCAATACATGGGCCAACAGCAACCACCATTCTGGCAGCCTGCCCAGGAACAGCACTCCTTTCATCATCAAGGATTCGTCCAAGCAGCATTTAGCCAAAGCGAGCAGAGACTTCCATCTAGAGTACAACCAGCCAAATCATCAGAGTGCAAAAGCCAGTCAAAGCCTCCGTCTGAAGAGGCATTGGAGAACACTGAGCCCACGGGACAGCCGCAGCAGAGAGCCGTCACTCCTCAAAGTCACCGTGGCCGAACCCCGAATCATAAAGCCAAGGTCTCGCTCCCACCAGTGACTCCTACGAAATCAGTTGATGCAGAATATCGAGAAGGAGAAGGCGGTCCAGGCTCCTCCAATGCAGCTACTCCTCCACCACCACGAGACGCCTCGCAGACGGGTAGTACAGACCGTGGAAAGTATGATGATGCTGATACCAACACCCTGACCTCTGCGAGCGAAGTGACCGAGAGAGCAGTAGCGGGCCGAAAGACATGTTGTATTGCGCAAAGCTCCGAAACATCAGCTCTCGTCGTCGAGTCCACTGCTGTGGGCACACACTCGCGAGCCCCGAGCATGTTCACTGACAAGGAAAGAAAGGAGAGAGAACAGGCGTGGGACAGCATTGCTATACCACTGAACCCAAACAAGGTCAACAAGGCTCCTGCGAAGAGCAAGCCCTCCAACATGGACAAGAGCACTGAATCAGTCGAGATTCGAGACCCTGCATCAAGCACTTATTCCGAGGCATGTACGCTGATCCGGCCCTCTCAAGCTGACGCCGACACGCTGAGCTTGGATTCTTCCGAGTCCTCCAAGACCATGTCGGTTTCGAGCACAACAGGAACCCCCTCGTCACATCGAAATTACACAAAAACACCGTTCAACAGCGCGACAAAAGACGATACACACGTGAGACACCGTCGCCGGGGCTCACAGTCTTCTCCAAGTCCAAGCAAATCAGTTACCAGAAGTGCAAGGAAGGAGAACACGAAAACTCAGCAAGAAAGTGCGACGAGCGAAGAGCCGCACGTTCTCAATGCTGCTGCCCGGGACTTCAACTTTCCCGGCCATGGCAGAGGAACGATTCGACTCGGGAAGCGCGGGGAAAAGGCAACTATCCTCAACGAAATGTCACTCCAAGGGAGAGGGAGGAACACAGCGAGGAAGAATGGGAAGAAGAGCAGGCAGCAGCCAGTGCCAGCCAATGATGCAACTTGCTCTCAACAGAAATATGCAGATGAAGCCGAGACCGGAGACCAAAAGATATCAGCTGCCTCTGGCCACGATACAAGCCAAGTGTCATCAAAATTTCCACAGCAAGGTCATTTCAGCGGAGAGAACAGCGCACTGAGAGATGTGAGCGTTCCTGCGACCGCGAGCAACGTACCCGTAGCGAGCTCGTTGAAAATGCACAAGAAGCGCAGAAACAACAGGAAATTGAGTGCTCTGCTCGCAAATGGCGGTCGAAATGAGAAGGAGGACCAGACCTACAAGAGCGGACGATCTTCTGCCGACAGCACTGTCGAAGGTGCAAACCCCGATGCCTCATCATCCTCATCTGCGTCAAAAGACTGCCCTTCTCCAGTGAGGAATGTGCAAGAGAGCGACAGCTCTCACACACGCAATGCCTCGCGCGAAAGCTTGCAAGGCGAGCATGGATCTCTAGGTGAGAAGATGAAGGGTGCCTCTGAAGGAGGTGACTCAACGCCATCTGTTGCAGACGGGTCGGCCGATACTTCTATCAAGGCCGCAGCCCAGAAAGGAGCCAGTGCCGAAGCGGAGGGTAAAATTAGCGCCACCACCAAGAGTGGGAAAACTCGAGACGAGGCAGAATCGACAGACGAACAGAAGAGCGAAACTCTGCGCAAGACCACGAGTGGCAGCGTGCTCGACGAGAGGGCTTGGCCATCGCTCCCGAGATCTGGACGATTGTCACCACAGAGCAAGACCAAGTAAAGTCGGGAAGGGAAGGAGTGGCATGGAATCGCTGCAGAAATTGGACATGAGAGGTCTATGAATGAAAAGAAAGAAACCGCTGGGATGAATTCGGAATGAAAAGAAGGCATGTAAAATTGCCAGAACTGGGAACTTTAACCCACCGGTCTGCAAACAGGTCGAGAAGTAAGTAGTATCAATAGTCAAAAGCTGGATAGTGTAGAAAATCAACCTGTTTGCATTTGCACCTGTCATCAAAGCAAGACCTTGCACCTTACCGTGATGGCACTCCTGAAACGTTGCTTGCTTGAACTTGGATCATTCACAGACTCACCGCAAGACCCATACCTAGGTGCTAGGTAGCTGCTACATCCCCCAAACCCAAACCGTCCGGCAAGTGTGATTTCCGTGGCGTGTAATCAGTGTTGGTACAGCCTCGATCCACGTGTATGTACAGTAGCGCCGATAACTTGCTTCGATCAGTCGCCGATTCTCAGCCTCCAAATGCCAGTTTTCCCATCGCATCCCATCCCAACAACCACAAGCACTCAACTTCTACGCCTCCCTCTTCACCAGCCCCGTAACCGTCTCCTCAATTTGCTTGTCCGACAGGCCCTCCAGCGACTGTGACTCTTCGTTGCCAAACTCTACAAAGCAAGATTGGGCTGGTCAGTCTTTCTGCCCTCCCCTCCATGGGTGCACCGATGAGCAAGAGCAAAAGGGGGAATGCGGGAATCGACGGACCATATCTAGCGTACACCTTGGGCAGCGTCCCTTGAGCCTCGCGGATCAGGATCGGAATCTGGGGGTTGTTCTTCTTCATGGTGGGATAGGCGCGGGTGATGAAGGATCTGGCAGGTTTGTTATGTTAGGAATCGTGTTGTCCCCGGGCTCGTTCCGGTTCTCGAAAAAAAAAAGGAAGAAGAAAGAAAATTGTGACCGAATGCCACGAGAGCGAGACAGCAGCTATTTTCAACATGTCTGGGTTTGGCAAGCGAGGAAGAAAAGACGGGGCGTACCGAACCGCAGCGCTCTGCTCCGAAGTCTGGCAGAACAGGAAGCGCACCTCCTTGAGGGCCTTGGCGAAAGCGTACTTGCCCGACATGGCGAGTTGGTGTGATGTGAGGAGGCGTGAAATCGTTGTCGTTGCCAAATTGGAGATAACCGGAAGGGTGTCGCTGTACGGACAATAACAAGCTGGGATCTCACTGTGCGGCTGATCTCCGGGCCGTTCGATGCGTCCGTCCCAGCAAAGCAAGCCCCCCGTGAAATGACGACGTTCCCCCGACTTCTCGACAAACCATCTATTTCGACGAGGGCGAGAAGAGAAGAGAAGTAACGCGGCCTGAAACCACGGCAGCTCAAGTACGAACATCCCATCCCATCCCAATCCCCCCTTTCCATACGCTCTACACTGCTTGATTTTCATTTTCATACGCCAATACCGAAAGAAGCAGCAGGGAGAAAAAAAAAAAAATTCTGTTGAGAGCAAAATATTACATTCATCGCAGCTACTTCAACACCAACACCAACAACCCTAACTCTTCCTCCTACCTATAGAATGGTCCCCACGAGCACCCTGCTGCGCGCCTCGCGCCCCCTCTTCCGTCAATCCGCCTTCTCCTCGCAAGCCAGCCAAGCCTTCCGCGCGCAGCAGCGCCTCGGCGGTCCACGATTCCGCTTCCGAGACAGCGGCAAGAGATGGCAGAGCACGGCCGAGGGCGCCCAGCAGCAGCACCAGAGCTGGTTCAAGCGCATGTGGGAGAGCGAAGTCGGCATCAAGACTGTGCACTTCTGGTACGTTCATGGCGCTACATCATACCCATACACGGTCCGGTCCTTGAGGGGCAAAAAATCCTAACGTCTTCTCACCTCCAGGGCGCCCGTCATGAAGGTTCGTTCGTTTCTACAATCGTCGCCCCCAACAGTCCCGGTCGCCGTGTGAACACCACATCAAAAATGCTGACTTGTCCGTAACGCAGTGGGCTCTCGTGCTAGCCGGCATCTCCGACTTTGCCCGTCCTGCAGAGAAGCTGTCATTCACACAGAACTTCGCCCTCACCTGCACGGGCCTGATCTGGACCCGATGGTGCTTGATCATCAAGCCCAAGAACTACCTGTATGTTTTGCGCCGCCGCCTGAGAATCGCCCTACTGTAGATTCGCAGCTGACGCCCTCGTCAACGTAAATAGCCTCGCCGCCGTCAACTTCTTCCTCGGCCTTGTCGGCATCGTCCAAGTCTCTCGAATCCTCATGAGTGATACGGCCAATAAAAAGGGAGTTGCTGATGTTGCAGAGGAGATCAAGGACGATGTCAAGGAAAAGGTCAAGGAGATCAAGGCTTGAATTCGGCGCCATTTCCGGTATGGGATGACGAATTGTTTTTTCCCTTTTCGCGTTTTTATAAATTCGTCCGGGAACTTGGGCGAAACCAGCCGTTTTTTTTATATACATACATAAAAGGAACCCCAACAACCCCTAGCTCGCAAGTGAAGAACCTTGATGATGGGTCGCGAGGCCACTAAATTGGCTGTCGCTTCGTGCACGGAAGGGGGGTATTGAGGCTAGGAGAACAGAATTTGGCATGTCTATGGTTTGTTGCTACATGGGCATTTTGTTGGTAAAGCCTTGCTGGCGTGGCCGGTGCTCTGTTCCGGGCGACCGTGTACAGTACCGGGCAGGTACAAATGACACGGAATGTAGAATTGATACACCGTCACATGAATCGTGGAGCTAATCATTCGTTCGCACATCATGTTCTCATTTGCCAAAGGCTCTCCTTCAGCTCGGTAAACCAAAGAGCTCGGGGCGGGTATATAACTGCCTACTTATATGTCAAGTAGATATAGAATGGCGGACCTCGAATTGCCCTCGAAGTAAAGATGTATGTATGACAAGACAAGAACAAAACCCAATCGGTTTCCACCTCCCATATTTCCAGAAATGTTCTTCATCTCCGAAAATGTAGCAGCCACCTGAACGCCATACATTAAAGAGAATGAACATCTCTCATGTTCGGCTGCTCATATAGAAAAAAAAAAATCAGTATCCAGGCATCGTTCCACGTCAAGCTTAACTGCACTGTAGACAGGGGCATTTAGCTCTCGGCGTGGCCGTCGTTCAACAACATTTCCAAAACGACTTGTCGCCCTGGCAGCTCTGGGTGGCACATGGCAATCTTCACAGAACCCTTGGACGTATCACCGGCCAGTTGGGATTGTCCACTGGATCCATATGTCTGTTGCGACTGGACTGCGTTGCCGCCCGTGGGACCTCGAATGCCGTAGTCGATCACGCGCACGTCTCGTCCAGCTATAACTTGTCGAAGCCGACCGTTCTCGGCGTTTCGCACCTCCACATAATCCTCGTTAAATAGCAGTAAATATTGCCCATACATGGTCGCTCCCCTGGCCTTCTTCTGCTTGCCGGTATATTCCATGATCAACGTGCGACTTACATCACCGTGCTTGTCAATGTAGACAGCACAATCCTCATACGTGAGGATAAACTCGTTTTCATTAAGCCGGAACATACCCAGTGGTTTCTGGTCTCGGATTCGGCCTGCAATGTTGGCAATTGCCGGAGCTTTCAAGTCGGGGATTGACATGGGTTGCTTCTTGTCCAACGTCAGCATCTCGACACCCTTTGATGTCGAGACAGCAACATATGTCTGGAAGATGCTGAGCGAATAGCACTCTGTGGGCAGGTAGAACTCATCAAAGTCCCGGAAAGTGTCGGTACTTCCGGCAGCCGACCTACGACTGCCGAATATGCGCGACTTCTTTTCTGTTGCCTTGTGCAAGATGGGTTCCAGGACCTTGAAGGACGTGTGTAGGCCCTCTTTGCGTTTGTAAAAGACTAGTAGCCGATCTTTCATTCGTGCCGTGGCAAAATATGTCACGTCCTTGGCAAGCCGCTGAGGAGCACGTCGAGGGCTGTCACTGACTGGCGGTGCAAATTCTGTTACAGGGGCTATGACATCCAGTGGATAGCAGATGAGCGACTTGTCGGCGATAATCAAACACACCGAGAACTCTTCCAGAACAGCAATCTGCGTGACGCGATTCACCTGAACGGACTGCAGCATGCTGGTTAGTACGTCAAATTCAATTCCTCATCATCAAGTCGGCACCACACTCCAACAATCAACTTACTCTCGTCCAACCCCTGGGATTCGAAGGATCGGAGATATAAACACCATAGTCTGTGCCAATAGCAATGACAGACTTGCCAAAGGCCGAGAATCCCGTAGCACAATTTACTTGCGCACGACAAACGGGCGAGATGCCTTGGGCGGGGCCTAACACTTTCTCTAGATCCTGGATAGCCCGATCCAGGGGTGTTCCCTTGGCCGGAACCCCTGAAACTCTCGCGTTGACTGAGTTGACATCGCAGTGGAAGGAAGCGTCTGCAAGAACGCGGAGCCTGAACGGTTCGGCGTTTTGGGCGAATAAAGCCTTGGCGTGCCTGGTCTTGGCCTCGATTATACTTGTACACCAGTTCAACCTGTCTTGAGCAGATGGTGCGTAGAGGGTGTACACCTCGTGGCCTAGATGCTTTACCTTGAAGGGATAAAGAACCTTGCCCTCCAAATCATTCGAGGCAGCGGGCCCCAGAGATGTCGAAGAGCCAGTTGGCGTATGTTCCAGACCAGGACGTCCGCCGTTGGTAGGCGCCTTGCTCAACTGCGAGCCAGACGGGGCCGCCGTTGTTCTGCCCAGGGGCGCCGTGAGGCCCTTTTGCTTCATTACCGGCTCGTCATTCATGCTTTCCAAGAACAACAGAGGCATCGGAATTGGCTAAGGCATGGAGTTAGCTGCTAGAAGAAACAAAAATGGAGAACTGGAGGAGGCGGTGAGATATATATAGAGATCTGCCAACTCACCTCTCTTGAAACATCATATTTTCTCTCCCCCTTCCCGTCCTTGGGAACCACGACTTTGGCAAGGATCAAGTAGTGATCAAACAGCAGCGCATGTGATTCGACCCATCTCATGCCCTTGGACCCCATTCTCTGAAGCTCACCCTGCATGATCAATACTCTGCCCAGGTGATCCAAGTTCAGGACGGACTGAAAGCCGGGTCTGAGGACCAGCATGCGACTGAGCTCCACCATTTCGACTTTCTTGTTTGTTTCTGCCACTTTGGCGTCGCACTCGTGTGTCACAGTCTGGATCTCCTGAATGGCCTTTTGCAGGTTCGTTTTTTCCTCACTGTCGCCAATCATCTTGTGCTCCACGCTTTGCAGCAGCAGAATATAGCGCTGGAGACGCTGCAACGGAGTAATCAGGAAATGAGTCCAATCTTGTTTGGAGGAAGACTTGTGTCTCTGTTTATCCTCGAGGAAGTTTTTGAATAGCAGGTTCCTGCTAATTTCCCTCCTGACCCACCAAGTAGCTTTTGGGTATCCAGAAGCATATTCAATGTAGTCTGATTTGGCCTTGCGAATCCATTCACGAAATAAATCACTGAAGCCAATGATCCACGGCCCTTGTTCCTGCTGACGATATTTGAGCTGCGCCAAAAGATGGTCCTTGTTGATGCGAAGAACCGTGTCGAGCTTTCCAAACACTGTAGTCAGGAATGTATCCAGGTTACCAGGCTGAATAATCGGCGGGTTTCTTGTGCGGAGGTCATCCCTATACAGAGTCCGGAAGATATCAAGCTGCTTGATGTAGTTTTCCTCGCCAGTCACAATCTCATGCATGATATTTTGACGGTCGACTTCCTTTCTCGGTTTCGATTCCCAGTCTTCCTTCTTCAGGTGGTAAAACACGTTCCATGCGTCGGCACCCTGGACTTCTTCGGAAAAGACCTCCAAATCAACCTTCTTCAAGGTGCGTGTACAATGATGGGCATAGCAACGACCACTGACCTGAACTTTGTGGACCTCGGGTGAATAGCAGCCAGAGCCAGTCAGCTGCCACAGTACACCGGAAATGTGTCCATCACCAAATTTGACCCACTCTTCATCTGGAAGAAGCACTTGGTAGTCTAGCATGCGAAGCACAATTTCGCTGCTTAGTGCCTCAGCGTCAGCAACATTCATTGTTGGGATCTTGAAGGCGAATAGGTTTGTCACTGCCTCCTCGATTGTCTTTTCCCTCAAATCCAGTTCGCCCTCTCCCATTGCACGAATCCATGATTCAATTCCACTGAGTGCCCACGGCTCCTTGCATCTGTTGAACTCCCCCGCGGTGAGCTTAGATGGCACGAACTTCCTTTTTCGTCCACTTGGGAGAGTGATACCATCGAAGGCACCAGTAGACGCTGCGGGAGTTGAATCATAGTCGGAGAAGGTTGGACCTTGCTGCGTGACCTGGTGTTGCCGATGCAGTTTCTTCCGTTCCTCGGCCGCATCCGTTCTGGATCTTGCTGGTGCCTGAACCGTCGGGGTATGACTATGGCCACCGAGGGATATCGATCTTTCTGGATAGAGCGACTGCTGGCCTCCAGATTGATAATATGTCTGCGGACCTTCTGCCTGATAATAACGAGCATCGGCGTTCAGCGAATGTGACTGTTGGTGCTGAGAGCGAACGCTGGCATGGGCCGACAGCATTGAGCTGCTGTCCGAGCCAGGTCCTGGCGGCAGCGACGGGAGTGGTCTACTGGAAAGACCAGGATGGTAAAAGAGATCCTTGTAGTCATCTTTGGAAGGCGATTCGGTGCCGCTTTGCTGTGAATGAACAGAAACTTGCTCCTCTCCCCCTTCATCAAAACTCAGCCGTTGTATTTCCGGGGCCTGCAACCCGCCTGTGCCACCGTAGTCCATTTCGGCATTATTAAAGGCAGCAGCTTTGTCATAGTTCTCCCTGAGTGAGTTGTAGTATCCGGGAGTCGGTAGTGGCCGCGGTCCGTCCTGCATCGAGGAAGACCTCGGTGGAGCACTGACATCTGCGCCGTATGCTAAGCTGTCAGCATAGCCTCCACTCAACATGCCCAAATCCACGCCGCCAAAGTCGCTACCGCTGTTCAGTTCGTGATCCTTGGCAGGGGGGGGCAGAGGCGCTGTCTGATGAGCAGTGGGGGTTGCACCGCTGAACATGAACGCATTGCCGCTGAAGCGTTGGTCATCTAACTCAGCTTGCTGCATAGCCAACACCCCAGCCGTGCCTTCAGGATCGTCATCGTCACCGTCACCGTCATCGTCATAGAGAGGTTGGCTCGAGACTCTTGCCGGATATGCCCTGGATGCGCCAGGTGAATGTGCTGAGGTAGAGCTGTATCCACGTAGTCTCTGGGTGTGCTCGTCCGACAGCTGGCTGTTGATCGATGGCGACCTGTGTTGCGAGTGATAGCCAGATCCCCCTAATTCAGCCTCGATATCCTGCATGAGGCGCTCGTGATCATCGTTATGCGGCAACGGCCGCCCGTGCTCGTCCCAGGGCGTTGTCTCCTCTGGGACATCCTCCATGGGTCGGTTTGGAAGCGGGGCATTGGTCGGATGTCGCTGCAGTCCAGGTGATGTTTGAGGTTGCATGTAGGGGGAAGTGCCAGGAGATGTCTGCGAGTCTGAACGCTGGCGACTGTAATAGGAATGTTGATCGTTAGACGCCGCATAGTTTGGACCGACGGGAATATGAGAAGTTGGGGGATAGGGCGCCTGGGCCTCGCCATGAGATGCCTCCGTTGGGTACGGAACAGTACCATTGATACTATATCCAGAATAATGACTACCAGCGCTATGATGAGACGGGTCGTATGTTGGTGTTGCGACTTGAGAGCTAGATCCTGCAAAAGAAGAAGGACTGCCCGGAAAAGACTGCTGATACCCAGATGAGAAGGACGGGGACCTCAGAGGTTGAGGAAAAGTGGACGAATACGTTCCAGCCGGGGATTGTCCATAGCCTGGCGAGATGGGAGCCGTGGCATACACATGGCCCTGATGGTCATGACCAGCGTATCCATGATACGTACCCTGCCGTTGAGGAACTGTGTTTGTAGTGGCATATGCGGCGGGATTGTACGCCTGAGGGGTGTAGCTGGTAGTGGGCGGCGACGTAGAATTGTACGAACTGACGCTGGAGGTAGAGAAGCGCGAGGACGGATGAGGGTGGTAGGGCAGCGCGGTGGATTGTGATCGCTGGAAACTCGTGGCCGGAGATGGAGCAAAGTTTTGAGGATTATAGGCCGATTGTGATGGCGTCGGGGGAGTCGGGTCTTGATACTGATGCTGATATCCGGACAAGGCGCTGCTGGTGGACGCGTAACGACCGATAGATGGGTTGCCGCCACCAACGGGACTTGGCAAGAACATTTCGTCTTCGCTGCCACGGGCCGCTGGACTGAATGATGACGGTTGAATATGGTTATGCATCTGATTGTGATAGGCCGAATCGTCGCCAGTGTTGAAGCTTGGCCGTCTACCAAGGCCGGCGGCTTGTTGGTCGGACTGCTGATGGCCAGCTACAGCATATTGGACGGGTGGAACTTGGCCGTAGCGGCGCTGGTCGTCGCCGCGAAAAGACATGTCGTGAACGGACCGGATGGCTGCAGCAAATGCTGCCGCCAAGGGAGAAGAAGAAAGCTATCGAGATTGAAGGTTATGAGTGGCGGCGCAAGAGATGCGGACTCAAAGATCTAGAAGGTCGAGTTCGACGTTGAAGTCGGATGTCGGTGCCGCAGCTGAACCCCGCGGGTCAACGTTGTCGCGCCGCGCCCCAATCAAGGGGCAACATGAAAGGTTGGTTGGTGGTAGTGATGACCGCCAAGAACACAAGAACCCCATCGAGGACTCCTTGTCTTGGGCTTGGGAGATGGGATGCGCCTACACGATGATGGGTCTGGGAATAATGATACGGGAGGGCAGACGTGTGTTGTGCGATGACGGGTTGGCTGCTTGTCAAACGGGGCCGTGTGTCGTCTTCGCATATCCCTCCTGGGGGTCGTCGAACCATCCGGTCATCTGGTGGTGGGCAGATACGCGAGGTAGGTTGACGAGGGGCAAACTGGGGTGTCCGAGTGGCGGTGACAAACCAGGCTGACCACACGCACACACCTTCAGCCTTCTCGTGGCGCGGGCCATGGGTTATCGATATGACTATTATGCTGAAACGGTCATCGGCATTCATTCGTTTACAAGAAGAAAGTAGGAAAAAAGGTCGAGTTTCATCCACGCAAAGGTCAGACGCCAAGCCAAGCTGTTGAAACACTGGCTCACACTAGCACTCCTGCATCATCCAAGTTGTCGCCATTTGCTGTCCGCGTACAATCTACGTGCTTTTCATTGCCCGAGTAATCGTTACCTTTCCTCTTCCCACGCCCTCGATCAAAAGGAGGTATTGCTGTTCTGGGCGATCCGTGACCGACTGAGTCCACACTGAAGTCACTCTTCGCAGCCCAGCCTCATCTTGATACCCAGCCCGTATCATCATATTATACCTCCCCCAAAAAGAAATTGTGGGCTTACAAATCAACACGGGGAAACCAATCTGGGAATATTGCTCGAGATATTTGCAGCATAAACATTCAGTGATGCATTGTCCAGTCCCTGGATTATCCGTGCCTGTCTTTGCTGTTAGCGTTTGTTCGCTTAATAAAAAGCGCATTTTCATATCCTTTTTTGAGCCATCGCTTACATTATTAGCAATAATGTCTCCCTTCTGCACCGTGTCGCGGAAGTCGCGGCCAACTCCTTTCCATTTTTGAATTGTATTGAATCGCACACTGTCCTGTGAGGTGTAAGATTTTTTTTACAAGAATCCTTGGCGCATCAAAAGGCATCATAAAGCATTCTCGGCGAATTTGATGGACTTGAGACGAGTGAGATTTAGTGGTGAATGTAAAAAATGAATGGTCAAAGAGTGATATGGATCTGGCGGTCTGATCGAAGGTCAAAGAATCTGATAGTCAGAGAATATCAACGGATCAACGGATCAACGGTCGCATCGAAGGTTGAAGGTCGAAGGATCAATAGTTGACAGTCATAACGAATGTGAACAGATATAACGGTCGGAACGAGGATCGAAGGTCCATGGGGTCGAATCGACTCGAAGGTTGAAGAGTCAAATGCCCGAGGTCTTTGAATAAACGGATTAACGGTCGGATCGAGGGGTTGAAGATCAACGAATCAACGGTTGAAGGATCTGATAGCGGTTTGTTGGCTTTTAGTAGCAGTAAAGGCGCTATTTAAGGTGGGCAACGATCGGAGAGCAATTGCCACCACTTATTACAATATAAAATAGGTAATATCTAGTTAGCTAGATGCTCAAACTGCTCTCGAATATAGGGGTTCTAGGTCACCTGCGGTGACCTGTCAGTTCTAGCACGTAACAGACTGAGGTCTGACGAGAGCCACAAAAGTGGGGCCTGGCCAGAGTATATCATCATTTCAAACCCCTTCTTCCGTTTTCGATTCAACCAGTCTTCCTGCCTGTCTCATCTGTGCCCGGTACTACAAAAAGACAAAAAGCCTCCAGTACCCAGTTAATCTTGCGAAACCGCTCTCTTTTCGACCCCGATTCTCCTTCTTACCACCTCCTAATAGTTACATCATAAACACCACAGCCACCATGTCTACCTCTCTCGATCAGCTCAAAGCCACCGGCACCGTAAGTGTTGAACCCCACCATTGCCCCTCATCACGACAGCAAAGCAACGCATTGCCAAACCATAGCTTTCAATGAGGCCGGAGCCACGAATCAGTATGGAACGTCTGGTTCACGGCCTTGGTCTTCCATTGGTCGAATAATCTGGAATTGTCCGATCAGATTGATCATTCCAGTTGTTTTGAACAAGGAACGATGAAGCTGACATTTGAGATTGTTCCGCGGTGGTATAGGTCGTCGTGTCTGATTCTGGTGAGTGCCCGCATCCCGCCATCTCTACTCTGCGCTATACTGGGTGCTAACCTGTTTAATAGGTGACTTTGCCTGTTAGTACATCCCTATCGTCGATCGACTGGCTTATTGCTGCTTTCTTTGACTGGCTACCTGTCAGAGAGCGCGAAACGACAAACGATCCGTCCAGGCGCCCGATGCTCTACAACCTCAATTAGTCCTCACGAAGCTAACATCGTTATCTAGCCATTGGCAAGTACAAGCCCCAAGATGCCACCACCAACCCTTCCCTCATCTTGGCCGCCTCCAAAAAGGAGGAGTATGCCAAATTGATGGACGTTGCCATTCAGTATGGCAAGAGCAAGGGCGGTGATGTCGAGTCTCAGGTCGACCACGCACTTGACCGCCTCCTGGTCGAATTCGGCAAGGAGATTCTTAAGATCATTCCCGGCAAGGTCTCCACTGAGGTCGATGCCCGTTTCTCTTTCGACACCAAGGAGTCTGTCAACAAGGCTCTGCATATTATTGATGTAAGTTGTTGCGCATACTTTTACGGTGGGGGCGAAGCACACACATGGTTGTTAACTCTTGCGCAGCTGTACAAGGAGCAGGGCATCTCCAAGGACCGTGTTCTAATCAAGATCGCCGCTACCTGGGAGGGTATCAAGGCTGCCGAGATCCTGCAGCGCGACCACGGCATCAACTGCAACCTGACTCTCATGTTCTCCTTGGTTCAGGCCATTGGTGCTGCCGAGGCCGACGCCTACCTCATCTCTCCCTTCGTCGGTCGTATCCTTGATTGGTTCAAGGCCGCCAACAAGAAGGAGTACGGCAAAGAGGAGGACCCCGGTGTTGTATCCGTCAAGAAAATTTTCGACTACTACAAGAAGTTTGGCTACAAGACCATTGTCATGGGCGCTTCGTTCCGCAACATTGGCGAGATTACTGAACTCGCTGGCTGTGACTATCTCACCATTTCTGTAAGTTTTCCAAATAGGAAACCTGCCCTTGCCTCAAGCCCGTGAAAGGATGCAAAAAGCTAAACCAACATTAGCCCAACCTGCTCGAGGAGCTCCACAACTCCTCCGAGGCTGTCCCCAAGAAGCTCGACGCCGCCAAGGCCGCTTCTGCCAACCTTGAGCGCAAGACGTACATCAAGGACGAGCCCGCCTTCCGATTCGACTTTAACGAGGACCAGATGGCTGTCGAGAAGCTCCGTGAGGGCATTAGCAAGTTTGCTGCCGATGCCGTCACCCTTAAGGATATCCTTAAGAAGAAGCTCTCTGCTTAGATGTGGACTGAAAATGACAGAATAATCGAGTTATTGATTTTTAATAGTTTTTTTTACGCTTATGAGTTATAGCAAATGTCGTATATTTATAAACTTATTAGCGTTACTCGTAAAACCTAACTAGTAGGATAATGAATATTTTAAAAAATCACTATAGTTGTTGTTACGGTGCAGCCCACAGGGCCATCGCGGATGTCAGCGCCCACACGTACGGGTGATGTGCCCGATCCAATTGCGCCATAACACAAGAGAATACGCATTAAATAAGTCATCCTTTGTCCAATTGACACCTACATTGCTAGGTCTAGCCAAAGCCTACGTGTGGGCGCTGACATCCGCGATGGCCCCGCAGGCTGCACCGCACCGTAACAATGGCTAATGCATCGGATTTGTTACGATTTGAAATAGGTTAAGAGAGTGTCCGTTAAGTTGTTGATTCTAGCTAACTAGATGCGAAAGCTGCTGTTCTCTAGTATAATTAGTAAGGGGTTCTATTAGGCCATGTGCTCTTTGTTGTGCACTGCCTCCATGTCTATGGTTGTTGGTGCCTTGAAACATCTTTTTGCGCATGGCAGTTGTCTAATCATGGATGATAAATCCTAGGTCCCTGTCAGACCAACGTGACGGTCAAGCCGAGAGTACGTGCTACCTAGTATCTATCATGCTGGTTGGCCGTCATAAAGAAATGAAGTCGCTATCAAAAAGAGAAGAAGACGTCCTAACCACAACCAAGGGGTATCAAAACGCTCACCCCGTCCTCTGTCGCTTCTACTGAAACAAGAAAAACTGAAAAAGCAACTGACGAGGCTATGTCCATCAAGCTTCCTCTCCGAGGCCTAATCGTCCTTTCGCAAGAAATGCTTACACGGGACTTGGATCCTGGTGTAACGAAAGCCACGTTTGGCGTCCGACCGGACAATAAGACCGGTAAGAGAGCCGCCCCTCACGCAGCCCGAGTCCAATCCAACCGTGTGTTTACCCTCTGTGAACCCTCTCCGAGCGTCATGTCCGTACATGACTGTCCGGCGGGCTGATTTCGCACGATGCTTCATGTATCGGTCCCAGGCTTTGGTCCACTTCTCGCCAGAGTGGCCGTCGATGGGAATAGCAACGACTTTACTGGCATCCACATCGTCATGACCTACATCATCTGCTTCATCTTCTTCCTCTTGGCCCGAACCCACATCTCGTTCGTTTTCGAGTAGCGAATCCGAATCCGAATTTGAGTCTGATGCGCTCTCTGCGTTCCGAGGAAGTTCCTCGCTTGGATACACAAGCGTGCGCATGTTCATTACAGCCCATGGATCTTGCTTTGCCAATCGCACACCAGGGACTAACCCTCCGTGGACAAAGTACAACTGCAACGACTTCGCCTTCAGTATGACTGGCAGGCCGGAAAGCCACTCCACTTGTTCGGGGCTCAACATTTTGGCGACTTTTAGAATCTTCTTGTTCCGCGGGCGCATCTCGATAACGCTGGGGGGGTCGTCGTTGTCCTGATTGGGCGCCGCACGACTATTGTACTCCTTAAGGGCCAGGAGAAGGTGATCCTCGTGATTGCCCCGGACGGCACTCGCATTCATGGCCATGAGTCTTGCCAGGACGCCCTTTGAGTCGGGACCCTTGTTGACCATGTCGCCTAGCGTGACGACGTGATCATGGGACGAGTCGTAACGCGCTTCGTCCAGGAGGTGTCCTAGCTCTGTGTTCATGCCGTGGATGTCGCCTATGACGATGAGTCGTCGCTCGTTATGGGTGGTGGGCAGGTATGTTTGCGGGATGCTGGCGGTGAGAGTGAGGTCGTCCATCTTGGGACGGCGGTTTCTTCCATACGACATGGGGGTTGTGTCGATGGACTGGCTCTGCGTTGCCGCTGCTCGTGAGGGCCATGGTGTCGCGGGCAGATATGGTAGACAGGTTAGGATGGTGATCAGAGTGACGGCAAAGAATACCGATGCTGCGAAGACGTGGCGGTGGGACATGCTGTCTTGTATCGGGCGGTTTTCGTGCAGACGGCGGGGTCCTGATGATCCAAGGTTTTGCAGGAGGGTGGGCTGTTGATCTGGATTAGGATAGGCACTCCTTCCTGTCCCAGCCACTTCCAAGATCAATCGCTCCAAGCTAATCAATTATCGATCCATGATCGTTATGCCTGTACGCCTCTGGTTACGTCACATTTGGACATGTCAATGAATGCCGTCTTCGAAAATACTCAACGCAATGCTGTGATCACTGCGACGTCTAACGGCGGCAATATATCCCTCGAGCATTAGACACCATGACGGCGACCGCGCAGTTGTCGGGCCATAAGCGGTACACAATCGGCTGGGTTACTGCACTTGCCAAGGAGTTAACAGTGGCTACCGCTTGTTGCGCGTATTGATCTTGGGCAGCCCTTGAAGACGATTATTGGTCAGGTTCACACAAATACAACGTCGAACATCTCGAGAATGAACACGTTTCTCTTGCAGAGATACAGCATGACCTTTCTGCAAACAAAATGTTCAACACAAATGTCACGGTGCGAGAGGCGCGTTCAGTTGATAATGAAGCTGGCGGAGATATCCAGTTAGTAGAGATCCTCGAGAAGGACCCTCACGAAGTAAGTTGATACTAGTCCCAAATATCACCCAGTTCTGAGCGCTGACAAAATGCCGTCAGTATGATGTCGTTCTCGCTGGTGTACTCGAAGGAAGCGACACAGAAGTCAGTCTTCAATATCGCAAAGATTTCGCTACAAGATCCTACGCTCAGACGATCCAGAACGTCTTGGAGGGCGCCATTCGCTTCGCCAGTTCTGCTGCGCTTGTCAATGAGAACGCTGCGTCAGCAAACCGCCCACTTTATGATGCCTTCTTCTACCACATGATGGGGGCAGATGAAGATTCTGCGCTACAAGATTGGCGAACATAGCTCCGGGATCTGGGGGCTGGGTGTCATTTCCCGTCCATTGCTCTGACATCATATCAACCTCGACCCAATTCAAGCGCAAGCTTTCATGCTCCGGAGATTGCGTGGACTGACAAATTTGACCGAGCGACACTATTATTAGGCTCCTGGGCACTTCTACAAACATCTTATCGGCGATCGTCAGATGTCGTGGTTGGATATCCCCAAGCAGAAAAACAAGGTTCTCCCTTCCCTCTTCGCATTCGTGTCGATCTCACCCAATCCGCCTGCGCATATCTTCACGGCGTCCAGGCAGCTGAGGAGAACTTCAAGAGTCTGCCACAAATTCCCATCACTCGACTGCAGAGCGAGGGTAGCGAGATGCCACTAGCTAGTGGGTTTCAGACCTTATTGAGCATTGAAGAGACTTCAAATCCTGATTTGAAGCTGGGAACGGCTGGAAATAGCTCGGGAAAAGCGCTGGCATTACAATTTCGTCTTTCCAAGGAAGACGTTGACATCGCTGCCCGATTTGACGAGGCAATCATCACCGCTGACCAAGTGCAACGAATCTTCTCTCAATTGACGCATGTGCTTCGACAACTTCAGTCATCACTCGAATCATCAGGTCACTCGAATCATCAGGTCTCTTGACGGAGATTGATACGATTAGCAATGCAGAGCTGAAGACGGTCTCAAAATGGAATGAGGCGCGCTATGAGCCCGTTCAGGATCTGGTGCATCATATTTTCTCCCAAAGAGCCCAGACAATATCTGAAGCTGTTGCTGTCTCTTCTTGTGATGGAGAGCTCACATTCGCTCGCCTTGAAGAGCTATCGACTCGACTTGCATATAAGCTCTCATCACTGAGCATCCAGCCTGAGGAAGTTGTGCCGATGTATTTCGAGAAGTCGTTTTGGGTCCCAGTCTCAGCCCTAGCTGTGATGAAAGCTGGCGGTGCAGGTGTTCTGATTGACACCACACAGCCTGTTGAAAAAGCTCGCTCGATCATCAGCCAAGTCAGCGCAAGGATCGTACTTGTATCTGCAGCTAATGCTGAGAGGGCATCGCAGTTCGGGGAAATGCAGCTGCTCGTCGTGAACGAAGATTCGATAAATACACTTCCAGAGTCAGGCACCTTGCCAGCTGACGTTCGACCTAATAACCTTCTCTACGTCTCGTTCACATCTGGTAGTACTGGAAAGCCAAAAGAAGCTATGATTACTCACTCCTGCTTTGCATCATCCATCAGGAACCAACAAGAAGCTCTTGGTTTCGTAGCTGGCCAACGAGTACACGACTTTGCTTCCTACGCATTTGATGCTGCGTGGTCCAACATGCTACATTCATTGACCTCGGGTGGCTGTTTATGTATCCCATCAGAACATCAAAGAAAAAAATCCCTGCTTGAGTCGATTAGAAACAGCAAAGCCACCTTGATCAACGCCATCCCTACGGTCCTGCGCCATCTGGATCCTGAGCAGCTTCCTGATCTGGAACAAGTTTTGCTGGGCGGTGAGGCCTGGGCTGAGGCTAATTTCGTCGGTTGGATCGAAACAAAAAGGTTCATAAATACTTACGGCCCGGGAGAGAGGACAATCAAGGCATGTCTTATTCGTGCTTTTCTGGGAATGGTGCCGAATCCCATTGGTAAGGGGAAAGGTGTGACCACTTGGATCGTGAGAACCGATGGCTCTGGACGTCTTGCACCAATTGGAGCAGTGGGTGAGATCTGGCTCAAAGGCCCACAAGTTGCACGTGGCTACATTGCTGACGAGGCAAGAACGGCCGCGTCTGTCGTGAAGCGACCAAGATGGACCGATGAAAGCGGTAGCCACAGCAACTTTTATCGCACGGGTGACCTGGCTCGTTATGCAACCAACGGAGATCTCGTCTTTGTCAGTCGCGCCGATTGGCAAGTCAAGATCCGTGGTCAACGCACTGAACTTGGCGAAGTGGAGCACAATGTTGAGAAGGCCTTGTCCAGCATAGGCCTCAGGGCCAAGGTTGTCGCCGATGTTTTTGCTCCGAAGGGAAATAAGAATTCCATTCTCGTCGCGTTTGTGGAGCTGGATGAGATGGGTGATTGGGGCAAGTTGGTGGGCATCGACGACCATCTAGCAAAATTGGTTCCTGATTATATGGTCCCGACGACCTATATCCCGTTGATGGAGTTCCCTTTGACTCCTACGGGTAAGATATTCCGTCGATCCCTGCGAGAAACGTGGGGGAAAAAGACACTGGAAGAACTCTTTGCAGAGGAGGCCATCAGAGTATCGGCTTACAGAGCACCTACCACTGCGTCGGAAATGCTTGTACGAGACCTATGGGCTGAAGTTGTCCACATGATCCAGCGACCATTTCGGTCAATGACAACTTCTTCCGAATCGGAGGCGACTCGCTCGGGGCCATGTTACTCGTGAGCGCTGCACGCAAGCGTGACGTGGTATTCAGCGTTGCAGACATTTTCACGCACCCAAAGCTAAGCTCTCTTGCGGAATTGTTGGGAAGCAATGATTGCACCGCCTTCCAGTCATTCTTCAAAAATGTCGAGGCTTCCTCGTTATTGGATGGCAAATTAACTGCAAATGAGATCAAAACCAAAGCCGCCATGTTATGCAGCATTGCAGAGGACGGTGCAGAGGACGTTTATCCTTGTACACCCTTGCAAGCTGGCTCACTCGCAGAGACGGTTCGGCGCCCTGGAGACAACGTCCTCACGGAAAAATGGAACTTTCGGAAGGACGTTGACAAGGAGCGTGTGCGTTCTGCGTGGGATGTGCCTGGGATGGGGACTTCACTTACAGCCAGGTTGATGCTCTGAGCACCAAAATCGCTCACGAGCTGCTACGCTATGAGCTCGGCCGTGACGGCCAGCGCATTGTTCCTCTCCTTTTCGAAAAGTCAAAATGGACTTCAGTCTGTCAGATCGCGGTTATGAAAGCAAATTGCACTTCAGTTGTCATCGACGCAAAGCTTCCTGACGGCCGTTTGGAGACGGTGATGGATCTGACCAAGCCGGGAATTTTTCTGACCTCGGTTTCAAAGATGGAACGGGCACAGAAGCTGTCGTCTGCGAGTTCTCGCATCATCGTTATCAGTGATGATAACGTAGCCGAACTGCAGTCGCTTAACGTTGCCACTCTACCAAAAGTCACTTCAGACACGTGGTTATACATTGTTTTCACCTCAGGGTAATCAGGTACTCCAAAAGGCGCGATACCTAGCCACTCAAATTTTGCAAGTGCTCTTAAGTATGGACAGGCAGCACTTCAGTTTCGTGCTTCTTCCAGGACCTATGACTGTGTGTCCTACGCGTTCGATGTTTCATGGCTCAATGTGCTCTACAGGCTTTGCGCAGGTGGATGCTTGTGTGTGCCATCCCAATCAGATATGCAGCTGGCACTGAAAGAGTCTGTGGCCAGTCTTCGGCCAAACACCGTCTTTTTCACTCCATCGACGAAAGATGGAGGGACCGAGCACATCTTTTGCATCAATAATAGATTCTTGCAGTCTGGTGGTCGATTTGCTTCATCAAAACACCTAAATCGGCATAGATGACTCTGATACATACTGATTCCTCAAGAGACCTAATCCTGTATTCCGACGTGTTTAAATTGTGTCTGATGGAAGACTCGAACCTGTTCTGTACCAATTTTAGTCGGGCTGCGTGGCAAGACACGACGGGAGGATTCCAGGAGCCGGCGACCTCTATTGGAGGTCCCCATGCTCATGCTTTTCATACATGATTGGTAACGAATGGGAGACCAGACTCCTAATGACGGTTATCCCAAGCGCCCAACAGAATCACTACCACTCCTGTTGCAATCAACGTCTTTAATTGCCCAGGTATCTAGGGTCCGTGCACATTTGACCTGCGTTTTATTTTATTCTTGTTTTGGGCAGACGGAGAACAACGACAAACACTTCACGCTAATACTCTTCTTATTCTTGGTATCGGGCATCAGATCCAATAGCTAGCCCGCAATGGCGTTTCGTATGCTTTCGATGGATTTCGATACATCTGGCAAGTCCAACAGCTACTTCCGGGTCTTTGCAAGCGGCCTCGTCAAGTACATCGTCATTGCTCCTGGAGCAATGGATGCGGAGTCTCTAGACGACATGCCTTTAAACTTTGTGAATATACTCCCGCCACTGCCATACGACGATGTCAGTCAGACAACTGCCTACATATCTCGAGATTCCAGCAGTGGCGAGCTGCACTCATCATTGTCGCGACTGCAGCTCAAGGGTGTTGAGGACCTTTGGCACCCCAACACCATTGACTTCCAGCAACTAGGACGCGTACAAAGTCGAGATCTCACCTTTGACTCAGGAGTGCGAATGGATTGCTCAGGAGCCACATTCCCGCGGCTCAAATGTTACAATGATTGCCAAGATGGCGCGATTTGACTGGGAAATTCCGCGTATCCAGTGCGAAACAAAAATCTATTCGCTGCTTGAGGGTACTGGGGTTGCGCCCCGGTTCCTCGGTTACATCCGTGAGCAGGGCCGAATCATGGGCATTTTGCTAGAGAAGGTGATGATGGGCCGACATGCAGGCATCGAAGACTTGCAGATATGTTGCTCTGCTCTCAGGCGCCTGCATGGGCTAGGTATATCTCATGGAGATTGTAATCGGTATAACTTTATCGTTGGCATCGATAACAAGGTCACACTGGTGGATTTTGAGAAAAGCACAGCTGGTGCAAACAAAGACGTGATGGAGTCTGAAATAGCCAAGCTCAACGAAGAGCTCACGGAAGAAAGTGGTCGAGGTGGTGGCTTCATGCCGCTGTCGGACGATGAGATACGAGCCGAAAATTCTTATCAGGGGAGCTCAATGGCTGTAATTGTTTGAATGGTGACAGTTTGGACAAGGGACTGTAACTTAAGCTCAAACATTAGATATAAATGTGTGAAGCTGCGGCTTACTCATGGCCCAAGGTTGCACATGGAGTAAATTGCTGGCCAAGCTCTGCCACAAGTACCACATTGGCTGTGTTGCCAGCAGAATAACAGCTAATTGAGTCGAAACCGCGCATATAATGTAGCACCAGTCAATTGTTTTCCACATGTCGGCTGTAATGTTGGCCACCTCATCATTCCCACTTGGGTATCTAGCGAAGGAACGAGCTCCCCAAAACGAAAGGAACAAACAGAGCGGAATCTCAAAAATGAGGGCAATGACTATGGACACAAAGGCCGGCCTTGCGACGCTCAGTAAGTCGGACACACTCACTTGCACGGGTTCCCTGGATCTCGAGAGCCTGTTCTTCCAAGCACCCCAGTTGTGTCCGACGAATGTCAGAGTCGAAGCCAGCGAGGGGTGGCGGTCGAGAGGAGGCTTCGCATGAGTGATGAAAATTGGGTTCGGGAATATGATGCAAGAGTCTATCTCAACATTGTCAAGAACGCAATGATGGAGGTCCCGCAGCCGGTAGTACGACAATGCGAGATGACAAGAGACCGCGTTCGGCGAGAACAGCCCCTCTTGTGTCAACGTATGATGATTGGCTACATCGGCTGGAAGGCTTTTTCGTTCATGAGGCCAAACGATCAGTAGGCTCATGCAGTATTCTTATTGATTAATTGACTGCAATGTGATCACTGACGATTGACAGCCAACATGATTGTCACAGGAAGGGCGTTTCTGTTCTTGTTAAAGACATTTACATGGTCCTTTGGGCAGGCATGCATAACGCTTTGGCCGTCAGGTGTATTCGTTGGCAGAAATACTAGTCCAGAGGACTGATGCGCGGCTTCGTGTATTCGAGAAAGTCTGTCCGCCTACCGGCCATCGATACTCTATCTGTGTATCAGTCAGCACTTGGAGACTTGGAGACAAAAGTCGGACTCGATTCCATAGCCTTACGCCACGTAGCGATGAATGGGAATTGGCGTTGAGAAAAGTCGATAATATGCCACGAGCACAAGCTAGCCCAGCAACTGTTCCGAGGCACGAAAAAGTGGGCGGGTTGTCGTTGGTGCCTCTGTTGATTCCGACCAGACCTTACGAAATAATGACGAGTCTCGGACTGCTACTTGCTGCTCGGATGCCCTGCTCGGCTCACCCTCCCGTTCAAACCTCCTCCCACCTTCTCTCCACTTCATGCCCTCCTCGACATCATCAAACCCGCAAAGCTCAATTCCAGTTCATTATTGTTCCCAACCAAAAAACAAAACACAGGCCGTCAAAATGGTCAAAGCAGGTGAGAGACTGTGAATCATCCACCCCAGTCACACGCATGTTTGTTTTTTCCTCTTCGGTTGCTCCCACGTCGCTCTACTTATACCTGTTCCTGAGGGAGGGGCGGTCGAGCTCATTTGAGCGAGTTTCTCGGCCACCTTGTTGGACAATAAAGCGAAGGAACCTTGATGGAACTCAGCCCTACCCGTCGGATGTCCCTTGATGAACTCTTCTCGCAGACCATGTCTCAGCGTATTGCCACCGATTAAGTTCCGGGCTGATGTTGACTACTTTCTTTTCGCAGTTGCTGTTCTTCGAGGTGACGCAAAGGTTGGCGGCACTGTCGTCTTCGAGCAGGAGTCCGAGTCTGCTCCCACCACCATCACCTGGGATATCACTGGCAACGATCCCAATGCTAAGCGTGGCTTCCATATCCACACCTTTGGTGACAACACCAACGGCTGCACCTCTGCCGGCCCTCACTGTACGTACCATCTGCAGCCGGTCGATCCATCCGGACCTTGCGGCAATTTCGCTTTCCGTCTAGTGTGCAAGCCATCACTGACCACATCTTTGTGCTGCATGAACAGTCAACCCCCATGGCAAGACTCACGGTGCTCCCTCCGATGAGGCCCGACACGTAGGTGACCTTGGAAACATCGAGACGGACGGCCAGGGCAACGCCAAGGGCTCCGTGAAGGACGAGCAGGTTAAGCTCATTGGACCCCACAGTGTCATCGGAGTACGTTGATCTAGCTTTCCATGAATACCGATATATTATCCGGCTGTGCTTACATTCCTACAGCGCACCGTCGTTGTCCATGCTGGCACCGATGATCTCGGTAAGGGCAATAACGAAGAGTCTCTCAAGACTGGTAACGCTGGTCCCCGACCTGCCTGCGGTATGTTCTTCCTATCTCTTCAACAAAACGAGCTATAGCTGATGTTGTTCAATAGGTGTCATTGGTATTACATCGTAAATGCGGACTGTTATGTAATCCGTTACTTGCCTAGCTAGTCAAATAAGGTAGTTGAAGACGCCTACAGCTAAAGCTATGGACAAAAAATTTAGCCATTGTGGAAATTAAGAAATATTGGCCATCAAATCTGAATTGCACGATGACCGTGGACAGAAGACCTCAAGTTGTAGTTTTATCAAACCGCAGCAGATTGGGACCCCGCAACTGTGACATCACTTCGGCTTTGGTGAGGGGTAGGTAGACTAGCACTACATCACATCACGTCTTTATGCCACGCCTCTGCCCTCGTTTCGCCACACAACAACCACAAGTTCAGGTCTATGCAGGAAATTTGCAGGAAAGCAAATTGCGAAATTTCTTCGAAACCGGTGAAATACCGACGATACGCAATTTTTGTAGGCTGTGATGAGATGCGCCTGCCGCGATGGGATCATAACCCAAAAATCCAACGGTAACCGCAGTAGCTTTCCAGCTTTCCAAGCTCAACAACCCCTCTTTCTCGGCAGACCGCCCCGCGCAAGCTGTCCTGTTCTCGCTTAACTAAATTAATGGTGCCACGGGTTGGTCCCCTGAAGATTGCCCACGACCCCCACGAAGCCTGGTAGCAAGTAGCGTGGGTACAGGGGGCAAACTTCGTGACACATCGCCTCAAAGAAACCAGACGACTGGAGCTGCAACCAGAGTCGCCGCCTCTATCCTCCTCAATCGACTTCTCCAAGCTTGTCACAGAGTTTGGTTTTATCTTCTCCATCTCTTCCCATCATCTTTTTTTCTCCGTTCTCCGGGTGAGTCTACAATTCGTGTTTTTATCTTGCGCTCGATTGTACTCTGTGTGAGCAAATTGTGGCGTCTTCGCAAGACGACAACTGCCACCAGGGACTCGCATCGTGGCATGGACATTCGCCGATGCTTTGCGGGCTTTGATTCGTCAAAATATCTAGGCTCCAATCTCGCCACTCATGTTCAATGAAGATATATGCAGCGTGAGCTAGCTAACATTGCCATCTGAGGTAGCTTCCTCCTTCGCCTCGACCCATCATGTCAAAGGTATTTGTTGGCAATGTCAAGAGTGTGTTGAGCGGTGACACGCTCATCTTGACGAGCCCCAACAATCCCTCCACGGAACGATCTTTCTCGCTCGCATACGTCACTGCACCGCACTTGAGGCGAGAGGGAGACGAACCTTTTGCCTTCCAATCTCGTGAATACCTCCGAAATCTTGTTGTCGGCAAGCCGGTCCAGTGTACTATCCAGTACACCATTCCTAATTCGGGTCGAGAATTCGGTACGGCCAAATTGAAGGATGGTAGTGACTTGCCCGATGAGCTGGTCAAAGCTGGTTGGGTGAAGGTTCGTGAGGATGCCGGTCGCAAGGAGGAGAATGAAGAGATCCTGAAACGCCTTGAAACGCTCCGTGAGCTCGAATCCCAGGCCAAAGCTGAGAGCAAAGGGTTGTGGGCTGGAACAGGCGGTGTCATCGAGGTCCAAAACGACCTTGGCGGTCCCGACTTTATGAAGGAGTGGAAGGGCAAGACCGTTGACGGTGTCGTTGAGCGGGTTCTCAGCGGTGACAGACTCTTGGTCCGACTGTTGCTCTCAGAGAAGAAACATGTGCAGCCCATGACTCTTGTCGCTGGTATCCGTACACCTTCCACCGAGCGACCAAACCCGTCCACTGGCACCACTCAACCAGCCGAGGAGTATGGCAATGAAGCTCGACAATTCGTCGAGACTCGATTGTTGCAAAGACAGGTCAAGGTCGAAATCGTTGGGGCCAGCCCTCAGGGCCAATTGGTTGCCAATGTCATTCATCCTCGCGGCAACGTCGCTGAATTCCTGCTGCAGGAGGGTCTTGCACGTTGCAATGACTTCCACTCAACCATGCTGGGCGAGAAGATGGCATCCCTCCGAAGTGCTGAAAAACAGGCCCAGGCCAAGAAGCTTCGGCTTCATAAGAATCACGTCGTCAAAGCAGATGGTGGCAACCAGGAGATGACTGTTAGCAAAATTCTCGGCGCCGATACTATTCTGGTCAAGAACAAAGCTGGAGCCGAGAAGCGAATCAGCTTCAGCAGCATTCGCGGACCTCGCGCTGGTGAGCCCAGCGAGAGCCCCTTCAGAGACGAGGCCAAGGAGTTCTTGCGTCAGAAGCTGATTGGAAAGCACGTCAAGATTAACATTGATGGAAAGAAGCCCGCTACTGAAGGGTTCGAGGCTAAGGAAGTGGCTACAATTACCGAGAAGGGTAAAAACATTGGGCTGTCGCTGGTCGAAGCCGGTTGGGCGTCAGTTATCCGCCACAGAAAGGACGATACTGACAGAGCCTCCAACTATGACGATCTCCTTGCTGCCCAGGAGAAAGCTAAAGAAGAACTCAAGGGCATGTGGTCTGGCAAGCCGGGGAAAGCGAAGCAGTATGTTGACCTGTCAGAAAACACTCAGAAGGCCAAGATTATGCTCGCCACTTTGCAAAGACAAAAGAAGGTGCCCGCCATCGTTGACTTCTGCAAGGCTGGTTCTCGCTTCACGGTCCTCATTCCAAGAGAGAATGTCAAGCTCACCATGGTCCTCGGCGGCATCCGTGCGCCCCGAGCGCCCCGAGCCGATGGTGAGGGTGGCGAGCCATTTGGCAAGGAGGCGCTGGATCTGGCCAACCGAAAATGTAACCAGAGAGACTGCGAGGTTGATATTCACGACATGGACAAGGTCGGAGGTTTCATCGGTGCTTTGTACATCCACCGCGAAAACTTTGCCAAGGTGCTCGTAGAGGAAGGGTTGGCCTCTGTGCATGCCTATTCTGCCGAGAAGTCTGGCAACTCTGCGGAACTTCTCGCCGCCGAGAAAAAGGCCAAAGATGCGCGAAAGGGTATATGGCACGATTACGATCCTTCTCAGGAGGAAGACGTCGAGGAGGAAGAACAGACTCAGCAGACACCTGCTGAGACGGAGCTGTCACTGGAAAAGAAGCCAACCGACTACCGCGATGTCATGATTACCAACATTGATGGAAACGGAAAGATCAAGATCCAGGATATTGGAAAAGGCACTGCCGCTCTGGAAACGATGATGACTGAGTTCAGAAAGTTCCACGTCGACTCCAAGAACAACAAACCCCTGAGCGATCCCCCCAAGATCGGAGACTTCGTCTCCGCCAAGTTCTCTTTTGATGGACAGTGGTATCGTGCTCGTGTTCGTGCCAACGACCGCACGGCCAAGGTCGCTGAAGTTCAATACGTTGACTACGGCAACACCGAGAAGATTCCGTGGTCGAACCTCCGCCCTCTCGACCAGGGCAAGTTTGGTGTTCAGAAGCTCAAGGCGCAGGCCACTGATGCCTCACTCTCGTTCGTCCAGCTCCCTACAGGTGCTGACTATTTCGAAGAGGCGATTAATGTCATCAATGATATTACTGATGGTAAGCGACTTGTCGGTAGCTTCGACTTTGTGGACACCAAGGAGAACATCAGTTACATCACCCTGTACGACGCTAAGAACAATGAGCTTCCTGGTTTGAATGACTCCATCAACAAGGAGGTTGTTGCCGGCGGCTACGGCATGGTGCCGAGGAAGCTCAAGGCCTGGGAGCGAAGCAAAGCCTTCGAACCCTATTTGAAGCACCTCCGAGAGGTGGAGAGCCAGGCCAAGCAGGACCGCTTGGGCATGTGGGAGTACGGCGACATTACTGAGGATTAAGCGATGGCTTTCACATGTCCGCGAAGAGCATGCGGAATCTTTGGGGCGGTGGATTTAGAACGGCCTTGTATGAGAGTTGAGGAGCGAAAAGGAAAAAAAGAAAAAGGAAGTTTTTTTCTAATGTCATTGCATATTGGAGTCTTTCAAGGTGATGACTTAGCGAGCTTTACACATATCGGAAAAGGGCATGCGGCACAATACTTTGTTTTGTCAGTTCTTTGTCTGAACGCTCCATCAACGACGTCGTTGTGGAAGGAGAGAAATTTTCGTTAAGAAGAGCTCTGTGAATACTTCGTAGAGAAACGAGAATCACACGTCAGTTTCTGGCAAATATGATCTACGCTCTACAATCAAACTAGAGAGGCCGATGCAGTCCACATTGTACTCGACCGTTCGTCCATCAATTAGCCAAGCTCCCAGGTCCAGTTTTCATGAGTGCAAGTCCTCGCTGAAATCTGCATCACTCGGGAGCTATGGCATGGTTACAGGATTGGGGGCGATGATCTGAATTCGCAAAATGCGCGAAATAGGTGTTTGTTATGTATGGTACGATCATACGAGGGTGTGCTGACAATGCTACGATACTGTACTGGTTGGTTGGGGAATGGGAGAATGAATTCATTTTGAAGTTTTTGAAGTGGAACGGTTCCGCCGTTTGGATCCGGGCAACGCCAAGTTTGGGGGGTAGGGTAGGAACAGAACCCCGAAACCGACGGCATATGGACTTTTTAGTCAAAACACTAATGAATGAATGTTCTACGGTTTAGCTAGGCCTAGGACTTGAGTAGCAAGTACAGGGGCTCTGGTCAAATCCTATTTTAATAGAAGTTCAATTCAATTGGTGACGTGCATAAATCCGTCTGCCCAAAAAGGGGGACAAAAATATCAATTCAGGAAAGCCGCTTGAAGCGATATCTTGCTCCCGGCAGGGCTTGAACCTGCGGCCTCCGCATCACTAACATTTATTAGTACGAAGCTCTAACCAACTGAGCTACGGAAGCTTTCCGAATTGAGATGTCAACGGTGACACTAGCTAACATTATAAAAATTTGTTCACAGATTGCAATTCTTGCCAAGATGGCGATATGCTCGTGCAGGTCCTGAATTGATGTTTGTGTACGTAGACGACGCGCATCTTCTTGGGTCGCGCACCAGAGTTTTGCTCTAGGTTCTGAGGCAGCATGTGGATTTGCGAATGCGAAGGCTTCCAGAGCAGGCAAAAAGAAAAGAGAAATTCGCAGTGACTGACGAGTTACAACGACCTGGGTGAAACATTCATCACGATGCATTGACGACCGCTGCCCTTCCGGCTAGGACAAGGAAAAAAAAATTTGGTAGAGATTTGAGGCCTGCCCGGATCGAACGGACGACCCTGTGGAAACTCCAATTCTGGAATCACATAATCTACCACTGATCTAAGGCCCCAATACCGAGCCGCTTCGCTAATGATGTTTATGTTGGGGCAGTGCCTGCGACTCGGAGAATTGCCAACCTGTTTCTTCGCAGATATCTTCAACGCCAGCTGAGTGATGCGCGATGCTCAGCCAGATTGGTCAGGCCTGCTGCATCGGCGCCGCTTATTTCCCGCCTCGAGCAGTTGAACTAATCGACAAGTCTTTTGTCTTCCGTGCAGGCGATGGTCCAAAATAACCCGGTCGTTAGTACATTTTCTGGGCTGATGAACGCTTAAGAATGGTGTTGAAACGCTTAGACTCCAATGTCCATGCAAAGAGGATGATAACCTGCAGCCTTCTCTTCTCTCAGTCCACGAGCGAGCTGTCACTTGCCCTGCTGCTGCTGCTGCTGCTGCTCCAGCCGATACTTTTCGTTTTCGATATCCCTCCAATCCTGGGGAATAGGCTCATTCCCGCTCGTCTCCTTGGCGCCTCCCGCAAAAGCCGGCTTGCCGGCATACAACTGGTATCCCTTGCCGGTCTCTGCACCCTCCACGGTTTTGTAGCTGACGGGCATGTTTCCGCGAAACCGCTTGCGCATATCAACCATGCCGCGTTTGCAGTCGCCGTAGCCCTTTTTCAGCTGCTGGCATTTGGTGGGCAGTGTGCTGGCGAGCGGTTCGCGGAGGCAGTCGGATGCCTTGTTTCGCTGGATCATGACACATTCGGATTCTTGGAGGCATTGTGCAAGCGCGTCGCCTGTAATGGGGCATGTTAGTGAAACGACACAGGGTTCAAAATGATTCTGGACATCCAAGACGCACGCAGCTCTTGACATGAACTCGGCATGACGGGGTTTGTTGGGACCGGGCTGCGAGTTGGGTGAAGCTACGGCGGGTGGCTGTCCAAAAGTTGCTTTGTCAATCAAGGTCAATCGATCAGGATCGGGTCCATTCGTTGATTGGCCATTGACAAACTTCCCCTTGTCCATATGTGTATGTAGGGTACGTGTGGATCGATCTGGCCTCCTGCTGACCACTCACCCACTCCTATTATGGATATGAATGAATGACATCACTACTGAAGGGCACGTCCACTCTCGAACACGAATTATCCTCAATTCCTGGTTTATACATACTCCGTAGACTGCTGCTGTTCCGCTCTTGCGACATGGTTGCACCGTCACTTCTTTTCTTATGGTTAAGATTGTAGAAATTGGAGGAAAATGCCTGTACCGTTTATCGGGAGACTGCACCCGTGAGTAAACAAAAACAAACACGGGCCCCTTAACAAATGGCAATTGGCAATTGCGTTGACCATTGACCACCTCCCCCGCAGGCACGAGTACCTCGCACTCGTCGCGACATTTGCATTTGTCGGCCTCGAGGCTGTAATTCGAGTGCTTACACTCGCTCTGCGTATGTTGCGACTTTTTGCGACCGAGGACACAAAAAAACATTATTGGCTGACACGCAGTCTCTACTATCTAGCCTCCTCGGCCGTCTCTTTCTTCTACCTCATTTCGCGACGCCTTTTCAACAGATTTACCACCCAAGAACACAAAAAGGCCGAGAACAGAAAGAAGTGTAAGTGACGGCAGAGCTCATTTCAAAAGATGGGGCTGACGCTGATTCATGGTTCCTCTTGTCGCAGTAATATCATCATCCGTCCGCGATGCGTCTGATTTCGTTGAGCTTTGCCGGCTCTGGGGCTACGAGGCGGAGGAGCACGTTGTGCAGACCAAAGATGGCTATCTTCTTGGAATACACCGATTACAGTGGCGTAAGGGAGAGGAGGGACAAAAGGTGAACTGCGGGCCTGGCAGCGTGAAAAAGAGAGTGGTTTATCTTCACCATGGGCTGCTGATGAACTCCGAGGTCTGGGTTTGCCTGACGGATGCGAAGCGATGCATTCCGTTCGAGCTTCTCGAACGTGGTTTTGATGTTTGGGTAAGTCGCCTCGATTCCAAAGTGACCTGGAGGAATTGTCTCTCACCGCGAAATGACAGTTGGGAAACAATCGCGGAAACAAGTATTCGAAAAAATCCATCCACTTGTCTCCGACAAGCGTCAAGTTTTGGGATTTCTCGATGGACGAGTTTGCATTTCACGACATTCCAGACACCATCTCGTACATTCTGGGGACAACCGAACAGAAAAGTCTTTCCTACATTGGGTTTTCACAAGGCACCGCTCAAGCGTTCGCGACATTGGCTATCCACCCGTTGCTCAACCACCAAGTCAATGTCTTCATTGCTTTGGCGCCAGCTATGGCTCCGGCAGGATTGTCCAGTGGGATAGTTGATTCGTTGGTCAAGGCGTCCCCATCAGTGCTTTACCTCATGTTTGGCAGACGCTCGATTCTTAGTTCTGCAACAATGTGGGAGACGCTGCTGTACCCGCCCCTGTTCTGCCACGTTATCGACCGAGCCCTGGGGTTCTTGTTCAACTGGAAGACGAGGAACATTTCGATTAATCAGAAATTGGCCGCCTACCCGCACTTGTACTCATTCACCAGCACCAAGACGGTGGTGCACTGGTTCCAAATCATCCGCAACAAGTGCTTCCAAATGTACGATGATGACGTGCACCAGCCGATGAATGTCGCCACTTGGAGGAAATACTCCAAAGTTGCCAAATATCCGACTCGAAACATTCGAACCCCCGTGGTATTGGTGTATGGCGGCAGCGACTCCCTTGTCGACATCAAGGTCATGCTGCGAGAGCTACCGCCACAGACGGTGGCAACCGAAATCCCACATTACGAGCATCTCGACTTCCTGTGGGCTCGGGACGTTGACACCCAGGTGTTTCAGCACGTGTTTGATGCGCTCGATAGCTTCACGGATGCAGAGCATACAGTAGAGGAATATGATCGGTACTACATGGTCCGGAACGAGAGCCTCATAGGGTCAGGATACTCTTTTGCGCGTCGAGGGAGCGAGAGCGAAGCTTCCACGGTTGCTGTTGGTAGTGAAGGGCCAAAGGGCGAGAGACATCATCAGCATATTGCTAGAGAGGACACGGAACTGGCGGAGACTACCTTGAACAACAGACGCATTAGCCAGACAGACAACGTGTCCGAAGGTGCCAAGGTTGTCCAACAGCAACAGCAGCCACCACCACAAAAGTCGGAGACACTCAAGGGAGTTGGTGTCCGCAGAGGTGGTGCGGCCAGCAATTCCAACGGCGCCAATGAGAAACAAGAGGTTGGCGAGGTGGACAGCAGCAGGCCTGAGTCAAATGGAATGAGATGATAAGCAAGAGAAGACGAACGTGGCTTATGCCGCAACACGGAAAGCATGGAAGACGAGCACATACATATCCGTGAGGCGTTCGGCGGTCCGTTGCTCGGTGCGCAGGTCGGTTCCGTCCCTGTGGCGCACCGCGCCGGCATGAAGATTCGGGATTCGGACTGACTCCCGAGCGCTTCGCCCGCGTATTTACACAATTTTTTTTCTTCTTTTTTTTTCATGTTAATGTGGCTTTAGAAACAGAAAACATTGACTCGTGCCAACTCCCAATAGCATTGACTCTCCAGCCCGTGAGTCGTGACATGACTAATAAACCAGCCGCATCCTCCGCATCCTCCGCCCCGAGACACCGAAACCCCGAGACATCCGGCTCGTCATCTATTACAAGAAATCGGCAACGTATAAATCGAGCCAAGTTGGGAGCGAACAGCACAGCCTCGCGAAACCTCGGTGCTCGGAACTCGGAATGAGGGAACGAGAATCAACTCTGTGTCCGAGACGCTCCTTCTCGGGCTCTTTCGGTTTGTAAGATGTGATCAAGATGGCGTCGGATTTTTTTTTTTTTCGGTTTTGCCGGAAAAAGGAATACAGCGGCTTAGTATAACCAGCTTGGATCCGGCCATTCATTTCATCATCACTTCCGTGGCTTGTGCGCAGTAGATAGAGCAAAGGATTGCCAACTGAATAATAACACCAGACAGGTCCCTTTTCATGACGACTTCGCGACAGCCACAGTCACACGGAAACATTCACATCAATCAGTCATCACCGCGATGAAAAGTTACCGCCCGAGCAGATAACTAGTGACGGGAAAAGAAAAACCCCTAAAATCAAAACCAAAAAAAAAAAAAATGGCAGAAAGAAACTCCACTCTAGACGCCCTCCAAACGTTCTGCTCCAACAACCCATCCTCGCCCACCTGCGACGACGTCCCCTCGACCTACTACGAGTACCGCGTCGACCTCGCCCCCAACGTCATCTTTCTGGCCCTCTACGGCGCATCCCTCGTCGCCCACGCCGCAACATGGGCACTCACCCGCCGGGCAGGCATCTTCAGCGCGACCCTCGTCCTGGGCCTCGTGTGCGAAGTCCTGGGCTACGTCGGCCGCATCATGAGCTGGGACAACCCGTGGGACCAGAACGGCTTCATGATGCAGATCTGCTGCCTGACGATTGGGCCGGCCTTCATGGCGGCAGGGTGTTATTTGTGCCTGAGGAGGATCGTGAGCGCCTTTGGGCCCGAGAACTCGAGGTTGACGCCGGCGTATTACACGAGCATCGTGAGTTTTCATCTCCCCCACCTAAACCCCCTTTTTTTCTGTCTTGTATATGACCCATGGCGCTGACAAGAGGGACCAGTTCATTCCCTGCGACGTCGTGTCCCTTGTTCTCCAGGCCGCCGGCGGCGCCCTGGCTTCCATTGCCGTGCAGGATCACGAATCCCCCGACCAGGGCTCCCACATCATGGTCGCCGGCCTGGCCTTCCAGGTCGCCACCATGGTCGGCTTCATCGCCGCCTCCCTCGACTTCGCCCTGCGCGTGTGCCGGCGCCGCAAGGCCCTCGGCGCGGCCGCCCTCTCCCAGGACCCCGCGCTGGTCCGCATGCGCGGCTCGCTCCGCTTCAAGCTCTTCCTGGCCGCCCTGTCGCTGGCCTCGTTTCTCATCCTGTGGCGGAGCTGTTTCCGTGTCGCCGAGCTGAGCGAGGGCTGGTCGGGCCCCATCATGGCCAACCAGGCCATGTTCATTGGCTTCGAGGGCGTCCTCGTCCTCGTCGCCGTGCTGGCCTTGAATTTCTTCCATCCTGCTGTTTGTGCCAGGGAGTTGTTTGGGCGCGAGAACGGGAACGAGGAGCCCAAGTGTGAGAAGAGCCTGGCTGAAGAGAGTAGGTAAGGCTGCCTGCCTGCCACCCGCGGCTGATGGTGCTGCGTGCGTGAGAAGCATGTCGTGACACGCAGAGGGGGAGAGAGAGGGCTTGCCTTGCATCTTTCCATTTGTTTCGGTCATCTAGAGGATTTGTGTGTTTTTAGCGAGGCACGGCGTTTTCGTGAACTGTTCTACAAATGACGTCACGTCACACAGACCGACGAGAAAGAGTGACGACGAATAGAAGCTGAGAGATTATTAGACTTGGATATTATTTTGGAATATCCCAAGTTCGCTTTTTAGAGTGGCGCTCCCCATGTCTGAACGTCAACATCATCATCAATTATACACCATGAAGCAACTTCCGACTTGTGTTCATGTCTACTGCTGACTGACCCTGACCCCGGAAATTAATCCACGGCAACACGAGGCTCATACGCCTCTTATTCGTCCTAATTACGAACCATGCCGCGTCTATGCTCAGGTTTTCCCCAAGCATTCAAAAGTCCACGCTCCCAAAGTAAAATGTCTTGCCTGACAATCGCCGAGGAGCCAGCCAGCCAGCCAGCCAACCAGCATGTGACCACTAAAAACTTACGTGAAATGTGCACAACTATCTGTGGCTTACCCACAATGCAACGAGAATTGGTAACTGAAATCATGGTTCTGACGGGGGTATCGTCAAGGCTTACGTCCCAGGATAACGCCGCACAACATGCACCTAGCGCGCAATTCGTATGGATTGAAAATGCAGACCCGCCATGAACGCCATATATAGCAAGAAGATGAATCGGGCCTCGCTTGGTCTTGCGCCCCCATGACCAGGTACTGCTTGAAATGGGAGATGAAAGGGCCGAATGAGCCATTCATTGGATGTGCTTACAGTGTGTAGATTTGGAAATGTGATATATGCATGTCTCGTGCAGATTTGGACCCGTCGCCATCAGAGCGAAACGTGACCCAGGGGAAGGATCTTGGTCTTGTCGCCAAGAAATCGCGCCCTATAGTCAACAATGCCTTGACTAATGGTATTGAAGTCTCTGACTTTTCGGGTGCGGTAATCGGTGAGAAGCTGCTTCAGACCGCTTATATAATTCTCTCGCTGCTCCTCGTCGTAGTGCTCAGCTGCTCCGAGTTGGAGCAGGATCTGATCATCTGTCCAGTGGAGGCTGTCAGTGCCCACCTCGAGCTGTGACGCTGCTTTGCACTTTGGATACATTTCATTAGTCACCTGGGAGTAGATTTACTTACCGGGAGCCTGCATAGTTTCAAAATGTTGGTAGTCGCATTCGCTGCCTCTAGAACAACGCTGTGCGCCCAGCTCGTCGGGACACAACTCCTTCTTCACATCAATCTTATTGCTGTATGTTAATGAGCGCAACCCACCGGCAACAGTTTGGTTGAAGAAAGGGTGAAATCGATACGCATGAAAATAATGGAGCGGGGTCTCATAAGCGAGGAAGCTCCTCGCAGGAGGCACTCTGGCAAACGCAGGTTCGCTATCGACTGAACTTCTAGGCGGATCTGGGTCGCTGGCTGACTTCAAGCTAATCCCCGATACGACTTGCTCAACTGCTGGAGGAGCATCATTTTCAGCTGGTGAGGGTTTGTCTTGCAGCGTGGGTTCATCGTTAGCAGCCAGTGATGATTGGGTGACTTCCGGAGGCTCATAGTCATCTTCGGAATCTTCTTCTACGTCTTCGTCCGCTGAGTAACCCGTGTCTTCCATGGCAACATCGTCGTTGACTTGCTTCGCAGGGGGTCCATCGTATTGTGATACGTCGGGTTTGCTTGATGTCAATCCGTCACTAGTTGCATTCTCACTGGAATTCGTCGTCGTTGATTTGCTGGTGCTAACGTTGGCCACGGCACCATCCCTTTCACAGTCTCCAATAATCTCGGTGTCGTTCGGAACGAGTGCATCAACAGGTGACGATTCGCCCCGTTTCTCAGTCTGCGGTTTATCCTGAGTCAGCGCCATCTCGAAACCCTCATCTGTCACTTCATGAGACGACTCTTCCACCATGTCCATCTTGTCGGAAATATAAGACGCTTGCGCAGCTTCAGCGGTCAGTGCTGCTTCTACCACCGGGAACAAGCCATCGCATTTGCCGGAGTCGGAAGTCGAGATTTCCCCCTTTAGCTGCTCCTCCTCCAATTGATCTTTCTCCAGCTCCATCTCGATCCTAGCGACTTCGGATTGGAGAGTCTTGAGCTTCTCGAGTTGCTCTCTGCGCCGAGCTTCCAACAATGGCAACCGTTCACTAGCGGCCCGAGAACGTGACCGTCGTTTCAAAATTGGGCTCAGACTAGGTTTTGGCCCTAATGCCAAGTCATCATAGAATGGCTTCACAGACGCAATTGGACGACTGGCCACGTCCGAATTATCATCAAGAGAACTATCGTGGCGCCGAGACAGAGTGGGAGAGCCTTGCCGTGAGTTTTTGGCCTTCTTACGGGCCTCCGCCTCGGCGATCTTTCGCTTCATCTCCTCGATTTGCTTGTTCATGCTTTGCAAATCACCTCCATTGTTCCTGCTGATGTTGCGTAACGGTATTGATATTGACGCAGGGCTTCGTATTTGGCGAGCCGTGGCGGGGTCGGATAAGGAAAAAGGATCGTGTAACGAAGCATCATGTTGTACCGGCGTTCTCAGCATGTTTGGGGGAGTCTCAGGACGGGCGGGTGAGTCGATTTCCATTTCTTCGTCTTCATTCCCTTCATCATCGCTGACGTTGATCAAGAAAGGACGAGACTCTGGATTCTGATCAAACGGTGCTGATGAATAGGCATGCTGTGAACTAGCAGTCTGGAGGTTTGCCGCAGGTTTTACAACTGCCCCATTGAGTTGCCAGGTTCTTTTGACCGGAGATAGGGACAGCCCCGGTGTTGATTCCGCAGGCCGAACCCCGTGGATTTCTTTGACTGCCTCAGATGTCGACTCATTTTGGCCGGAGTCACTGCTTTCGAGCTGCATAGGCTTTTGCTCTTGTGGCGTTTCACGCGCCTTCTTTAACGCAGCTATCTTCTGCTGAATCAGCTTCGACTTTTCTACCTGAGACATCGATGACTTGGCGCTCTTAGTCGCCTGCGTCTGCGTCTGATTCACCGCTGATAGCACGGGATTTCGGGGTGCCACAACTGTCGAGACGCTTTGTTTTGATCCTTTTGCAGCAAGAAGACGCGCAATACGGTCCTTTCGTTCCTCGGATCTATCTACTGCGGTGGATGTTGACTCCTTGGATTTCTTATCTTCGGCTTCTTTAGCTTGAATTTTGGTCTTTTCCGCCTCCGCCACAGAGCTCTTCGTATTGTCTACTTGAGTTGTCCGAGTAGTTTCGTCAATACTGAGACCCAAGTCCTGAAATAGCGATTTGAGGATGGCCTCGTCAAGGCCTTCGGCGAGATAATTGTGAAATCGAATATCCAACGGCCACAGACGAAGAATGGCATCCTTGGCCTTCTTTCTTGAATCTTGCAAATGAGAACGACTTGACTGGTCTCGGTCAGTCAGACTTATGGATGATTGTTGGAAGGCGCGATGCTCTTTATGTTGGGTCTGTTTAGGTGATTGCTGGTTCCTTGCATCGAGTGTCGAAATGTGTGTGCCCGTTTGAGAGACGGGCAAATCCTTCCCAGACGGCAAAATTTCCTGAGGCGACAAGTATGGAGAATACGATCCATCACGTTCGCTGTTCAGTTGCTGTGCTACCGCGGCCGCGTTTAGCAATTTTGCCGGATTTGGCTGTTGTCCTTGTCCCACAGATATAGCTTGCTGATGAGACTCGGCGGGTTCATACACAACCTCGACCTCTCCATCTTCGCTTACCTGACCATCTTCAGAGACAATATCGCGTGCCCCGTTCAGGCCAGGGATCTTGACGGAGGCATGGCGGGTTTGCAACACCGGCTCTGTTTGAGGAACGAAAGTCGAGTTTTGTGGCTGCGGTCGCCAGCTTGGAGCATTGTCGTTGAGACCGGAGCCATAGGTACTCGCTGGATTATTTGATGCCCCTAAACCCAAACCGGGTATCATACTGTGGCCATAGTTGGAAGCAACAGTTTTTTGCTCACCTAATGAGCCCTGGGAATAGCCGTTCGAATGGTAGATTGCAGTCTTGTTTAAGGACTGCGCAGTGTTGGCAAAATCTTGGCGTAGACCGTGGCCATCTGGCAACGCAAACCCGTGTCCTGGCTGGTTCATCTTTTGGTCGAGTTATGCCAGAGTATGGCATTTGGGCTTTGGAGCTCGAGTTTGAACAGTGATATTAGTCTTGAGGAACGAAAGTCGGCCCCTACTTGCGGATAATTTGGGATATCCCAGGCTCAACACAACTTGGTGACGTCTGGCAGGTGGAATGGCGGCTTTGATCGAAATGTACCAGATATTCTCGGCATAAGACTTTGGAAAAAAGGAAAGTCGACTCTCTAGAACGTCGATACAAGATCGCCAAAAAGAAGAAGAGAAAAGCACGTGCGGTCTGGCACCTTTTGAATGCAATGGCAGGTCGGTGGCGAATTCAGAAATCGTAACCTTTGCGCGACCGTGTTGAGCAATAAGCCAAAAAAATAATGGGATGGACGATTTCGGGCTCAGCTTTGAGCTTTTGCCTTTGGGTCGCAGCTGAGCAGAGACGACGCTAGTCCAAGCCTGGCCTAGAGGACAGAAGGGGGTGGGGAGTCTCCACTATAGTCACGTGGTAAGCCTCTGTTTACTCCAGAGGGGCCTCTCCCCAGCAACGGATTTCGGCCGCGATCAATACCACCTGATATTACGCGCTCTCACGTCAAACAATGGGCTTCTTGATGTCATTTCCATTCAGCAATCTATAGCTGCTCAAGAAGCGCTGGTGCTTCCGACTTCTCTTCTGTTCGCTCTCGATCAATGTGTTGCACGTTGTAACTTGTATACTATCCCTTCCCACGACTCTATCCGACTTTGTGTTTACACACATGACGACCTTGGGTCACGAATGTACGAACTGTCACTGTAACGCATCAACAAAGCCGCGCTTGATGCTCGCAACTCATCATGGCCCTGAATCCTAATGGCTCGGCACAGCGCCGTGGTAATCCCTTTGTTCGAGCAGAATCTTCCTCACCCTCGCCAGCTCCTTATAATTCTAGCATACCAAAGTCTTCTCTCTTCTCTTCACCCACACCCGCTGGTGCTTCGACACCAGCTTCACATGGCCGTACGCAATCCAACAGCTCATTTGGAGCCGTACTTAATGCGCCGGGGAGTGCCGTGCGACATCATAGAACCAATTCTAGGAATGGAACGCCAACCTCTAGCACGTTCGCACCCTCATTCATCAAGTCGGATGAGATGAGACGAGAGAACAATATTGTGAATAGCATTGAAGGAGAAAATGATTTTTCTGGCAAGAGATATGTGTGGCTTAAGGATCCACAACATGCCTTTGTCAGAGGTTGGGTCGTCGAAGAGCTGGAGAGCCATCGCATTTTGGTCCAGACGGACGATGGGACAGTTAGTTGCACAGACTCAGATTCCACAGTTTTTTTGGCTAACAAGATCAATAGCAACGAGAGCTTGATGCTCAAAGCGTTGACAAAGTGAACCCCGCAAAATTCGACAAAGCAAACGACATGGCCGAATTGACCCATTTGAACGAGGCTTCGGTTGTCCACAACCTTCAGACGAGATACCAGTCAGATCTGATATACACATACTCCGGGCTTTTCCTAGTCACGGTCAATCCTTATTGCCCTTTACCGATCTACACCCACGAGTACATAAACATGTATAAAGGACGGAGTCGGGAAGACACAAAACCTCACATCTTCGCTATGGCTGATGAAGCATTTCGGAATTTGGTTGAAGAAGGCAGAAATCAGAGTATCTTGGTTACTGGCGAATCCGGTGCCGGTAAAACGGAAAATACGAAGAAAGTCATCCAATACCTTGCAGCTGTTGCACCGTCGGAGGTAGCCACGAGAAACCGATCTCAACATACCAATCTCTCGCAGCAGATTCTTCGAGCAAATCCCATCCTAGAAGCTTTCGGAAATGCCCAGACAGTCCGAAATCATAATTCGTCCCGATTTGGAAAGTTCATTCGCATCGAGTTCAATCGAAATGGTGCCATTGCTGGTGCCTTCATCGACTGGTATCTCCTTGAAAAGTCACGAGTCGTACGCATCAACCCACACGAGCGCAATTACCATATTTTCTACCAGCTTTTGAAAGGGGGCAGTGCACAAATCAAAGAGGATTTGCTTTTGAATGGTCTGGACACTCAGCACTTCGCCTACACAAGAAACGGCCACGACAGTATTGTGGGTGTCTCCGACAAGGAAGAATGGGACTCATTGATGGAAGCTTTTGGCGTCATGGGGTTCTCTGACGGAGAGCAGCTCTCGATTCTTCGCACTATTGCAGCAGTACTCCATTTGGGCAACATGGAGGTTGTCAAGGAAAGTCGGGCCGCCGACCAGGCTCGCCTGACCCCTGAATCCAAGCAACAGGCAGCGACTGTATGCAAACTCCTCGGTGTACCCGTAGAGCCTTTCATTCAGAGCCTTCTTCATCCCAAGGTCAAAGCCGGAAGGGAATGGGTTGAAAAGGTCCAAACCCCAGAACAGGTTCGTCTTAGCCTCGATGCTCTGTCAAAGGGTATCTACGAACGCGGCTTTGGAGATCTTGTTTCACGAATCAACCGACAGCTTGATAGGACCGGTATGGGACTTGACTCGCATTTCATCGGGGTCCTGGATATTGCTGGATTCGAAATCTTCGAAGAGAATAGCTTTGAACAGCTTTGTATCAATTACACCAACGAGAAGCTTCAGCAGTTTTTCAATCATCATATGTTCGTTCTGGAGCAAGAAGAATACGCTCGAGAGCAGATAGAATGGCAATTCATAGATTTTGGCCGAGATTTGCAGCCGACTATCGATCTTATCGAATTGCCCAACCCGATTGGTATCTTCTCCTGTCTTGACGAAGATTGCGTTATGCCAAAAGCTACGGACAAGTCCTTCACCGAGAAGCTGCATTCACTATGGGATAAGAAGTCAGGCAAATATCGACCTTCTCGCCTGGGTCAAGGGTTTCTTCTGACACATTATGCCGCTGAAGTAGAATACTCTACAGAAGGCTGGCTTGAGAAGAACAAGGACCCTCTAAACGATAATATCACACGACTTCTTGCTTCCTCCTCTGATGGTCATGTCAGTGAGCTATTCGCTGACTGTGCTGACACAGACGAGGAATACGGAGGTGGTCGAAGTCGAGTGAAGAAGGGGCTTTTCCGTACAGTTGCTCAGAGACACAAGGAACAACTGCACAGTCTCATGAATCAGCTGCATTCGACGCACCCCCACTTTGTCCGATGCATTCTGCCAAACCACAAGAAACGACCGAAGCAATTCAACAACCTCCTTGTACTTGATCAGTTGCGTTGCAACGGTGTCTTGGAAGGTATACGAATCGCGCGGACAGGCTTCCCAAACAGGCTTCCTTTTACCGAGTTTCGCCAGCGGTATGAAGTGCTTTGCTCAAATATGCCTACCGGATATCTCGAGGGTCAAGCCGCTGCAACCATCATGTTGAACAAAATTGGCCTTGACAAAACACTGTATCGCGTTGGAATCACAAAGGTCTTCTTCCGCGCAGGCGTTCTGGCAGAGCTTGAGGAGCAACGGGACGCTTTGATCACAGAAATAATGGCACGATTCCAATCGGTAGCCAGAGGCTTCACCCAAAGACGAGCAGCGTACAAAAGGCTTTTCCGGACCGAAGCTACCAGGATCATTCAGAGAAATTTCAACGTTTACCTGGACCTTGCTGAAAACCCTTGGTGGCAACTTATTGTGAAGATGAAACCCCTGCTTGGAGCTACCCGCACTGCCACTGAAGTCAAGAAAAGAGACGTCATGATCAAGCAACTGAACGAAAGGATGCGACTTGATGCCGCACAGCGTGACAAGTTAGAAGACGATCGCCGCAATACTCATGCTGAGATGCTGCGCATTCAGCAGACTCTGGAGAGCGAGCGAGCCCTCGCGTTAGATAAAGAAGAAATATTCAAACGCCTTCAAAATCGCGAGTCTGAGCTTGAAGAGAAGCTTGCTGGTGCTATTGACGACCAGGAGAGGCTCGAAGATCAGCTCGATGACCTCATGGAGGCCAAACGCCGAGCCGAAGAGGATGTCGAGAAGTTCAGACTCCAGCTTGAACAGGCGGCGTCACTGATTGGCAAACTGGAGGAAGAAAAGAGCAAGCTATCCGAAAAATCATTAGGGCTTGAGGACGCCATGAAAGAGATTTTACAAAAGCAATCTGAGCGAAGTGAGCAAGAAGCTGTTCTTGCTGACCAAATCAAGGTGCTTCAGAGCCAGTTGAGTCTAAAAGATCGTAAGGCGCAGGATTTGGAGGACAAGCTGCTTCAAATCGACCAAGACACCCAGGTCAAACTCCACAACGCCCAAAAGGAAGTAGACGCGGCCAAGATGCTAGAGTCTCGTCTTAGCAAAGAGAACAGGGATGTCAAGCAGCAACTATCCCAGCTTTCCAAGACCTCGACCGACTACGAAGATCTGGTGAGAAGCAAAGAAAGTGAACTCGCCCTGCTTCGAAGTGACAAACGAAAATTCGAAACGGAGCGCCGCACTTTGGAAGACCGGAAGAAGACCTTGTCGGAAGAAAAAAACAAAGTCACAAGCAAGTTTCGTGACGTTCAGGCAGAGTTAGATGCCATGAGATCCAAGCAATCCCAACTCGAACGCGAAGCTGAAGAAGCCAAGTCGCTACTTGCTGCTCGACTTTCGGAAGACGCCCAAGCAGATGAGAACCGATCGCTTCTTGAGGCCCAAATTAAGGATCTGAAGGAGGAGCTGTACAATGCCCAAATGGATTTAAGTAGAGAACGTCAGTCTCGAGATGACGTTATGCTGCTGGGCGAACACAAGTACCAATCTCTCAAGGAAGAGTATGATACCTTGAATGAGTCCAAGATTGTCATTGAGAAAGAACTCTACGTCCAACAGGATACTCTGAGAAGGACGATGGAGGCTCGGACTGCTGTTGAGAAAGAGCGAGACGAGGCCCGGGATGAGATTCGACGACTCCGAGTGGAGAAGCAACAAGCTGAAGAAGCCCGCCTACAAGCTGAAATTTCCGGAGAGCGTCAAGCCTCAAAGATGGCCAGAGAAAGAGAGAACAGTCTACGAAAAGATTTGGATGCCGCTCACGATCGACTCCGATGGTTCGAAGACGAGTGCGCCAAACTCAACAATCAAATCGAAAACCTAAACAAATTGATTGCGTCATCTGGTGAATTTGGCTTGAAGAATGACCAAGTCAAAGAGAGGATGGAGCGAGAGCTCACCACGGTGAAAAGTCGATTAGCAGCTTCGGAGAATGACAACAAGTCACTTCTGAACAAGCTACAGCAAAAGGGACTCGAGATTGCGAGGTCGACTACTCGGGCCAATGAAGCCTCCCGTGGACAGCTTATCGGCTTACAAAAGGAAAAATCTAGATTGGAAGAGCAGAACGCCAACTTAAATAAGCAGCTTGGTGAGGCTCAGCTTGCCATCGCGTCTCTGGAGAAGAAGACGGAAAAGCTGCAACTCAACCTCGAGGATCTCAATCATGAAGTAGCCAGAGAGGTTCAATCGAGCAGAAACGCAGAAAAGTCGTCTTCAAATTTCACCGTCAAGCTTGCCGAAGCCAATAGGACGATTGAATCCGAGAAGCAGTTGCGCACCCAATCGCAAGCAACTGTCCGTACTTTGCAAGCTACTTTAGATGCCAGAGACCAGGAACTTCGGGACTTGCGGTCGCAGATGCTCAATGCCCTGAGAACTGTTAATCCGGAAATCCGTATACCTCCGCCATCGGAGGACAGCAATCAAAGGGCACTTCTTAAAAATTTCGATTTGGTGCGTAAGATGGAAGAGTTGCAGCAAAATCTTCGCGTCCAGTCAGCTGCCAGAGCCAACGCGGAAAGTCAGATTGCAGAACTTCGCGCTGGGCGACATGAGAGCCCCAGTCGCCCAAAACTAGAGGAGATCCATCTGAACGAAGCCCCTTTCAATGGCTCACCGACTCAGCGACGAGCTGTTAAGATCAACACGCGTCGCTTCTCTAACACATCGACACCAAAGAAGGGTAGTCACGAAATCATCGAATTGCATGACACTGGCAAGTCAGACAAAACGGTAGATACATTTGCCGTTAACAACCGTATGGACTTGAAGGCTGAAGTTGAAGAGCTTCAGAATCAACTTCAAATTTCTCAGATGCAGAACCGTCATCTCCAAAGTCAGCTTGACCGTGGCACTCCCGTGCCAGAAACATTTGGCGACCAGATTCCCTCTGCGAGTCGCATGCAAAAGCTGGAAAAGGCCAACAGCAGGCTACACGATATGCTCGACGACTCAAGTAAGAAGGTGTCTGCCCTGGAGAAGAATATCCGCACTGGGGAGCTTTCCTTACGGGATATTCAAGCAAGATCTCATGAGGAGATCTTGGACGTTTTCAATAGCCAAGAGGAGTCACGACGCGCTTTGTTGCATAGCCATAAGGATGCTGTCGCCGAGCTGACTGATGTCAAGTCTCATTTCGACAAAATGCGTCATGACAGAGCCAAGTTGGAAGTCGAGCTCCGCGATTCCAAGTCGGATCTTCAGGAAATGACGATGGCTCGAGAACAAGAGGCTCAAAGTCGTAGCCAGCTACTTCAAGAATACACCGAGCTTCAAATTCGACTCGATGCAGAGACGTCAAAACTCGTTGACGTAACGGCCAGTCTTGAGACTTATAAGAGCCGAGCGGACGAGTACTTCGGCAAGCTTGAGCAAGCTGAGATTGCCGTACTTAAGGCTAGCCGAGCCGAGCAGTTTGCCAAATCTCAGGCAAAGGAATCAGAAAGCACGTATAGCGAGGTCATGGCGGAGCGTCAAAAAACGGATGCTATGATAGAAGACTTGCAACGCCAGAATCAACGCCTGGAAGAGCGCATTGAAGATATTTCTACAGATCTTGAATCTGTTACACAAGTCAAGAAACGCCTGCAGCATGAGCTCGAGGATTACCGCAGCCAGCGTGCCATGGACATTGAGGACAAGGAAACAAGTATGGAGCAGACGCGAAAGAAGTATCAGGCAGAGTTCACGACCCTTACCAAAGAACTCGATCTGGCTCGAGAAGAGAAACTCTATAAGCAAGCTGAGATTGCGCGACTCCGTGAAGAGCTTGACGAACTCCGCTCCAAATGGGATGATGAAGTTTTGAATAGCTCGACTTGGTCCAAGGAAAAGTCGCGCCTAGAGTCCACTCTTGCTGACGTTGCTTCCTCGCGGGACGAAGCTGTGAATGCACACAATGAAGCGCAAGGCAAGGTTGTGTCGCTTTTGTCTCAAGTGCGAACATTGCGATCATCTGTTGACGAGATCACATCCGAGCGCGATCTACTTCTGAGAGAGAAGCGCAGTATTGAAGCGCGCCTCGAAGAGGCAAAGAATGGCTTGGAAGAGCTGGTCAAGGGCGAGAGTCCTTCTCTTCGAGATGCTGCGACCATTGACAAGGAAGTCTTGGACCTCAAGTCCAATCTCGCCCACCAGGAAGATGTCGCTGTCGCCGCAGTTGAAAAGATGAGACGGGCTGAAGCTTTGGTTGCCGAAATTCAAAAGGAAATCGCAGCGGAGCGTGAGGCGAGCACAGAGCTTCAAAAGAAGAAAGCTAATCTCGAGAAGAGTCTTAATGAATCCCAGCTCAAGCTGATAGATTTCGAGACCAAGGGCTTCTCTAGTGCAAGCCAGGACATCAAGTTCCTGCACAAACGTGTTCAAGATGTGAGTTCATTACCACGCCATGTCACTGGATGAAGAATACTGACCCCCCCACTCTAGCTTGAATCCCAGCTTGAAGATCACGAAACAGAGCGATCAAAATCACAAAGATCGAACAGGAACATAGATCGTGCCGTGAAAGATCTTCAGTCACAGATTGAACGCAAAGAGAAGCAAAATACGCAACTATCTGAGGATGTGAACCGGATGCGTGACAAGGTTGATAAGCTCTTAAAAACAATTGACGACCTTCAAGCTTCAGAATCCACCACTCAATTATCAGCGAGGCGTGCAGAACGAGAGCTCCGGGAAGAGAAGGAGAAGGCACTCCGTTTGGAGAAAGAGCTTGAGGGCTGGAAGGGACTTCGATCTGAGAAAAGCTCAGTAGTCGGCAGTCTACGCGAACGGCTCGAAAGCCCAGGTATTAACAGAACAAGCAGTATCAATAGGGCACCAAGCTTGACCAAGGGATTTATTTGAAGTTGAACGAAAGGAACTGGCATATTTTGTGTTGGCGTTTGTGAAGCTTGCTTCTGGTGTTTCATGGTGCTTGGTAAAGTTTTGGCAGTACAGGAACAGGGCCGGGGATTTGGTATAATGACCTGAATAAGGCGGGCTCTTCATGTTTACGTAGCATTGGGGCATATGAATGAAAGGAAAATGATTCAATGAGATTACATGTACAACTTAACGCCATTGTAGAAAAAGATTGGGCGTGGCCACGCCACAGATAAGTTGATCCTATCCATCCCCCTCTATTAATGCCTACCCAGGTGGGTAAAGTGGTTCAACATGTCACGTGAGCACGTGTCACTCACCTCCGGTGCATCGCGTCTCGCAGAGAAGGAACCGCATTTTGTGAGCCAAACTTCCCATACACCAGTGACAATAGCTTCAAATGCGCCCGGTACACAATGCTAATTAAGAAATGGCACAAAACTCCCGTGGGAACTCGGCTCCGCTAGCTCGACACGGTGGTGCGGGCACTGCGGGAGATGGACCGCCGCCATCGACTCTGGCTGCGCAGCTCGTTGAGAACATATCTACTTCTGCAAAATCCTCGCGATCAGACGAGAGCCATGAACTAAAAGGTCTCTTTGCGGCAATACAAAGAGTGAAGGATCATCCAGAGTTGCTCGTTTCCCAAGCTGATCGAGTTGAGCACAATCATATGCTGATATATGTGTATTGCCGCGTGGCTTTGGATGGCATTAAGTTGGACGATCCATTCGTGAACAGAGCGCATGTACACGCCGAAGCTGTGAAGGCGATCAATTTCCTAAGATTCACAATCAAAGAAACACCCTCTGTCCTCATTTACATGACTGGTTCCAAAGCACTGTTCTATAGAGGCGAGGAGCCACTTTGGGTATGGCTGCTTCCATACCTGCTCCGGTTTCTCGGACATGACCTATTTCGAGAACTCGAAGGCTCTCTAGAGGGATTTCTACAGTACCTTCTTCTAATTATATCACGGGTGGGCGAGCTCTGGTCGCTCGGCCCCTGTTTTGTTTTGTATCTGCGAACTTGCGTTGCCGGTAAGAATTCAGACTGCTGCACACCATGCGAGAAGGTGTTGATGCTAAATCGGTTTAGGCGCCATCGATGAACTACACAATCCAGCGCTCGACCCATCCGAACCGAAGTCCTTTGTGCCAATTCGTCTTCCGTCTCAATTTGCGCTCGGTCAGATTTTGGGTGGGCATGTCCAGAATGCCGCGCGACTATCATATGAGATTCCTTCTTCGTCCCAGGCAATCCAACAGATAGCAAGCCTGACGAAGGTGATTGCATATCCAATAATGTCTCACGATTCTACATTCTCCAGCATGGCCGTATTTTCACAGACGACGACTTGGTTGTTGGATGCGTGGCTAGATATGCGAAACACACAGAAACGCTGGCATTCAACCAACCCAAGCTCACCTATTCCTATAATCGAGATGATACTGGAAATTTCACGTGGTATTGAGAAAGATGACGATCTTTCATCAAAGTTCAAAAACAAGTCACATGCTCTTTTGATCCTGCTGTGCACTGAGATGGTCTTTTCCCCCGAGGATCTGGTGCAAAATAGCGACGCAAGTAAGGAGGCAAGACGAGTGTATTGTCAGGCACTGCTTGAAATATCTGGTGCTGCGTTAGGATCCTACTCTATCGCACGAATGTCAGCTTCGAAACTTTTACAGGAGATATCGCTGCTCTCATCACAACACCCAACAATCGCAGATGGAACAGATGTTTGGGTATGTAAAGTCGGACCTCTCTAGGTAATTAATGCCTGTGCTCACCTTCTCCAGCGATGTACAAATCTATTACGACAAACAGTCTACGCATCATCCGAAATCACGTTTGTCGAAGAGACCCGTCCGTCACGCTTTGAAGATGAAGAAGTTCGGAAGTCAGCTGAGCGTCTCCAATTGAGTTTTCACCAACAAAGTCCTTCTGGTGGCGTTCAAAAGAAACAAAGAGTAACGGGATCGAGTTCAGATTCACTGGTCCGTCTTGTCAGGGCTCTCTATGAAGCACTGGATATGAGCTGGAACGAGGACACTGATGCAGCGATCCCTGAAGAAATGGTTCTGTGAGCAACGCCTTCACACTTGTTCTTCCGCACTCTTCTAACTAGCCGCAGGGAGAAGTTCGCCAACTGCGCCAGCAGCAGTCAGTGTCTTGCGCTGGATTTACTGGCCAGAATATCTTGCATCAGTGACGGTTCGGGAGCGGTGTCAACAGGAACTTCGGGGGAAGGCTTGTGCTCTATCTGTGAGTTTGCTCGCGAACCCAGGCCTAACAACCCACAATACCAGTCGAACAAGGTAATTAGTCGGTCCATTTTTTCGAAGCTTGTCCAAGCGTCTTCTTTTGTCGAATCAAGACAAACGAGGGTTGCTGCCATGATAGCTCTAAAAAGGCTCATAGCTCATTGTGAAGATCCCATGTTTTTAAATTTGGAGACATCTGCTCCAGGACAATGGTGTCTGCAAGCGTTGAATAGTTCTGTCAGAGAATTGCGCATAGCTGCTGGACGAACGCTTGGCGAATTTGTACGGTCAAAACCATTCGACGCAGCAAATCATGAGCTGCATGAGCTAATTGCTCGAAATCGACAAAATACTATTGCTCTGCTTAAATCGTCATCTGGGCAAGACGCCGAAAATCCACACTTGGTAGAAACGAGAATCATGGCATGGGGCCAAATTGGTCGCGTGGCCTGTGAAGAAGAGCTCAACTTAGTGCTCATTCAACTTGTTGAATACTTGGGACACAGCAACAATGTTGTTTCGGCTTTTGCATTCAATGAAGTCCTCAATCTGGCGGAGGCTCGCAATACAACCCCAAGGCGGCTATTCGAACCATTCTGGAAAAGTCTTGCTTACATGACCACCAAGGACATGATTCAGCGACCTCAACGGAGCCGTGTAATTGCAGAAATACTACGAATATCGGTCAATGAGCTCCTGTTGCTGATACAGACGCATGCATTGCCCTGGCTTGTCCTCGACAGGCGTCAGGACGTCATTCAGAGGATCGCCGAAGCTCGTCAAGACAATGATCTATCCAAAGTTATCATGGATGCCCCAAACCTAGCATCAACACTGGCGTTACTATTAGTTCAAGACCCCGACAACATTGAAGAGTTCACGAAATCTCGGTTAGACCAAGTATCTCCCGGTTTCCTCACCGTCTCACTGTTAGAAATGTTTCGAATGGAGCCCGTTGTCATTGCGTTGGAGCTTCTCAAGGCGGCAGTGAATGCAGACGAAACAAAAAAATCATTGGTAAGTTTTTGACAACCCTGTTCCGCACCAACACCCAACACCGTCTTCCTGTTACTGAGAGGTCAAGGTTCGTCGTGCCCTCCACTTTATGGCAACCACAATTCTCAGCGCGAATAAAGAAATGAAGGGCAGAAAGGGAAACCCCATTGGTCGCTTCCTACAACCTCACATTTTGGGTCTCATGCCTCGACTTACAGATGTCATTAACGACTCAGTGTCTCTCCAAACCCCAGTCATGGAGCAACGAATCAGCATTGGTGCTCTGGAAGAGATGATTAAAGTGTGTACGCACCATGCCAGAATAGCAAGGCCACAGGTTCGTCTCGACGTAAACCTACAACCGTTTCTCGACTAAGAGGTCCAGCAGATTTCGGCGTGTTTGCTGGCTGCAATAGCTCAAGAACCACTACGCGACGCAAGCTTGTGCTGCTGGGCTGCCATGCTTGCCCATTTTGAAGAAGAGGATATTGAGGCGCTGCTCGAAACCACTTTTTTCATTATCAGCCGATATTGGCAGGGTTTCAGTCCCGCCAGCGCCGATGTTGCCAAAAAAATGCTTCTATCGCTGCTAAGCAAACATGGAGCTACGGTGGAGATACACATAAGCAAATTACCATCGCTTGCGGGCTGCAAAAACCTTCAAGAAGTAGAGAGGAAGCTTGCTGCAATGCGTCCACCTTTGGCCATGGAAGCGGCACTTGAGATTTTCGCAGAAAGAGTGGCTCATGACAACTCAGGCGTGGTTCATCAGGCTCTGACTGAGCTTGTGCCATATCTGAGGGATAACCAGAGCGCTTTGTACACCTCGGCCGTGAGCCAACGGCCTGACAGTGCTATAACTACGATGTTGCGGTCATTACTTGACTGTGCCTGCAGGTATAATGGGTTGCAAATGGACATTGCTCGCCTTTGTGTCCAAAGCATGGGACTGATTGGGTGCTTGGACTCGAATCAGATTGAATCAGTCAGGGAACAACGTTCTATCGTGGTTTTGAACAATTTCGAAGATGGTGAGGAGATGACAGATTTTGGTTTGTTCCTCTTGCAGGAAGTATTGGTGCCTTCGTTCTTGTCCGCGACAGATACAAAACTTCAAGGGTTTCTCTCTTACGCTATGCAAACACTTCTAGACAGGTGCGACATTGGAGCATCCTGTGCTATAAAGAACACCGGAATGCGTGGTGGAAGCGAAATTTACAGGAAGTGGATTGCAATCCCTGAAAATGTGCGCGGAGTACTACAACCATTTCTTAGTTCTCGTTACATGGTTGCCCCCATGCAGCCTGTCAATGTGGAATATCCCATATTCCGCCCAGGCAAGCCATACGGGAACTGGCTGCGGTCGTTCGTGCTGGATATGCTGGAGAATGGACAGAACCCCTTTGGCTCGATGCTCTTCGAGCCTTTAAAGCGTGTTATCCGAGTCAAAGACCTGTCAATGGCTGAATTTCTTCTTCCATATTTGGTGTTGCACATCTTGCTTGGTTCCAGCAGCAGCGAAAAAGACAAGGATAGAATGATTAACGAGCTGCTGCGAGTATTGGAATATAACCCTGACGGCGATACCTCGCCGGTGGAACGGGAGGAGATGAAGCGCTTCTGTCATGCCGTATTTGGCTGTGTCGACTACGCCATGAGATGGTTACAAGCGAAACGAGCTGCCGGGCGATTGTCTCCAGAAGGCAAAGAGAGTGTAGAACGAGTGCAAGGCCTGTTGGACCGCATACCGGCGGTGCTGATTTCGCAACGCGCAACCGACTGCAATGAGTATGCCCGAGCTCTGTTTCACTTGGAACATCATGCCCAGAAAATGGAGCAGCAAAAACGAGAGCCAGGTGAAAGAAATCGCCTACTGGAAAGACTGCAGAGTATTTACGCCAACATTGATGAACCGGATGGGTTGGAGGGTATAACGTCACAGCTGCAAGCCCTGGACATCAACCAACAGATTTTGAGTCATAAAAAGGCTGGAAGGTGGTCTGCCGCCCAGACTTGGTACGAAATGCAGCTGGCCGAGAACCCCGGGAGTACCGAGGTTCAGGTTGATCTGCTCAATTGTCTTAAACAAGCAGGGCAGCATGATATGCTTTTCAATCATGTCGGAGGCATGCAGTCTGACCCTTCTGCTGACAGCAAGGTGATGCCCTTTGCCGTTGAAGCCGCGTGGACCACAAGTCGATGGGACAGTCTTGCCAGATTCATCGCTCGGTACCCGGGGGATATACTTCAAGACTTCAACATGTCCGTTGCCACTTTGTTTGACTCTTTACATGAAAAGAAATCTGTCGATTCTTTCCAAAAAACGGTGCAAGGCATGCAAGACAAGATAGCCTCTTCCATGACGGCATCTGCCACAGCATCGTTCAATGCAGCGCACGATCTTTTATTGAAATGCCATGTCCTCACGGATCTGGAAGCTATCGTGGCCCCCGAGGGCGAGAATGATCGACAGAAAACTGTAGCCTTGTTAGACGGACGGCTAGAGATTATAGGTGGACGTTTCGGTGACAAACAGTACCTGCTCGGCGTCAGGCGTGCTGCCATGGAGCTGTCAAGGTAAGCAAGCATTTCCCCCAAACGCCTGAACGCTCGATGTCGTATCGCCAACTAACTTGAAACCGTCTGCAGACCTAAGTTTACCGATATGGATATCTCCAGGCTCTGGTTATCGAGTGCTAGACTGGCCCGCAAAACAAGCTCGCTTCATCAATCATTCAATGCAGTTTTGCACGCGTCGCGTCTAGGCGACGACTCGGCCACAATTGAGAACGCGAAACTGCTCTGGAGAGATAGTCATCATCGAAAGGCCATCCAGATGCTGCAAGGAGCCATCGAGCGGAACAAGTTTATGACCCAAACGGGGCCGTCAATGAGTACAGGGACGACCAAGCTGAACAATCAACAAAAGTTGCTGACAGCCAGAGCACAGCTTTTGCTCGCCAAATGGCTGGACGCCGCGGGACAATCTCATGCCGTCGCACTGCGAGAAAAATATCAGCAACCGCCCAAGACGTATTCAACCTGGGAGAAGGGGCATTATTTTCTTGGGCGTCATTACAAGAAGATTCTAGAGTCCGAGAAGCCCCTCAAGGCCGATGATCAAAGCGATAATTTTGTCACTGGAGAAATTGCCAGACTAGTCATTGAAAACTATATGCGATCCCTCAATTCTGGAACGAAGTACCTGTACCAGACTCTACCGAGAATCTTGACTCTGTGGCTAGACTTGGGTGCCCAAGTGGACAAGCCGCCCGAGGGCAAAGCATCGCTTTCTCGAGAGCTGCTGAAACGACGGGTTGAGCAACTAAACATGCTGCACGAATTCTTGAAAAAGTACATTGCCCGATTGCCTGCGTACATATTCTACACAGCACTCCCTCAAATCGTGGCTAGAATTGCGCATCCGAATGCGGCTGTTTTCGACTGCCTGATCAAGATAATTACCAAAGTAGTCGAGTACCACCCGCGACAAGCTTTGTGGAGTCTGATCGGAATTATGACGACGAAACAGGTGTCTGAGCGGAAAGCTCGAGGAACACAAATACTACAAGCTCTTCGAGTTATTCCAGGTAAAGTGGATGGCACATCGCATGATTTGAAATACCTCATCAGGGCTGGTGAGAAGCTGGCGGAGCAGCTTCTTCTGGCCTGCCAAAATGGCGACTTCCATGGCAACAAAACAGTACATGCCAGCCTCTCACGCGACCTCCGCTTCCAGCACAAGTGCGCACCATGTCCCCTGGTGGTCCCGGTAGAAAGCTCGCTGACTGCGACGTTGCCGGCCGTTTCAGAGCATGTGAGGAAGCACAGGGCGTTTTCTCGGGATGTAGTCACAATAGACTGCTTCCTGGATGATGTTCTCGTGCTGAGTTCGCTGGCGAAACCAAGGCGCCTCACTGCCCGAGGATCTGATGGCAAAAGCTACATGTTGCTTATCAAGCCAAAGGATGATCTTCGAACAGACCAGCGTCTCATGGAATTCAATGGCATCATCAATCGATCCCTGAAAAGAGATGCGGAATCAAGCAGACGGCAACTATACATACGAACATATGCGGTTGTTCCCCTGAACGAAGAGTGCGGCATCATTGAATGGATACCGGGCATCAAGACGATGAGAGACATACTGCTAAGTTTATATGCCTCGCAAAAGATCCTCCCTGACTACAATACATTGAGACAGTTGATGGATGATGCCTCTGCGTCTGAAAGCAAGATCCGCATCTTTACAGAGGATGTGCTCGGCCGATTCCCACCCTTGCTCCCGCTGTGGTTTATCCAGCAATTCCCCAACCCATCGGCGTGGTTTGCGGCCCGGCTAAAATACACGCGGTCTTGCGCCGTCATGTCCATGGTCGGAACAATTCTTGGTCTAGGCGACCGCCATGGCGAAAACGTCAACCTGGAAGAAGGCAACGGCGGCATCTTTCATGTCGACTTCAACTGCCTGTTTGACAAAGGCTTGACCTTTGCCAAGCCCGAACGCGTACCGTTCCGCCTCACGCACAACATGGTGGCGGCAATGGGAATCTATGGCTACGAGGGCCCATTCAGGAAATCTTCCGAGCTCACGCTGAGCATCCTGCGGCAGCAAGAGGAAACGCTCATGACTATCCTAGAGTCTTTTATTTACGACCCAACACTGGATCTGCAAAAAGAAAAGAGAACCTCGAGGCGAGGGGATGCAGGCGTGAGACTGCAGCCGCAGAGCGTGGTTGACAGTATTAAAAGAAAGGTCCGGGGCTTGTTGCCAAATGAGAGCATTCCTCTGAGCGTGGAGGGTCAGGTGGAGGAGTTGATCAAACAAGCCGTGGATCCGCGAAATTTGACGGCAATGTACATTGGATGGTGCCCGTTTTTGTAAGTTACTTACTTTGTTATAGTATTCTAGGTTCGTAGCTTACTCTTATATAAAGGAGTTAAGTAAAGTAAAGACTAGCTTAGCTTAGTTTTATTTTATACTATATACTTCTTAGAATTTATATGTGGATCTCATTTATATAGATGGATTTTTCGATTTTCTGAATTTCCGATGTGGCAGCGTTTTGCCGAGCCTCTCTAAGGTGCCACCGTATTATAGGCCCGGCCCGCCCGACCGGACAGACTTGACCGGACAGACTTGACCGGATTCAAGTTCTCCCATTCCAAGTTCCAAGTTCCAAGTTCCAACGTTGCGCTTTCGTCTTTGAATCTCCAACACGCGAGCTCGCTGATTTCTTTTTCAGCAGGTGGGCTCTACTATAGCTCTCGCTCGGACTTACATCACGTATCACGACTAGAGCTCCAACAATACATTTCCGGGAGCAACGCGTAGCCAAAATCGCCGCGCATGATTTAGTCTGCGCCTCCTTCAGCCCCATCAATCCCCAGCGACGACATCAGCTGAACCATTTGCACTATGCCTCAATACAGAGTCGGTGAGAACGATCCCTTTTGCAAGAACAACACGATCACCCATTCATCCGCACCCATTGCCATCATTGCTGACACCAGCATGCAGAAATTTCGCCCAACAACAGGGCGACTTGCAAAGACACCGTTTGCAAAAAGGAGCAGGTCAAAATCACCAAGGGCGAAATTAGATTTGGCTCTTGGATCGAGATTCAAGAACATGGAAGTTGGTCTTGGAAGCACTGGTAAGTTTTGTTTCCTTGCCATTAATCCTGGTTTTGAGACGCCCTTTAGTATTCTTTTGCTCCAGCTGACCTTCACAATGTCAGGGGCTGTGTTTCCGGATCCCAGCTGCAGAACCTGAGAGACGAATGCGACAAGGGCGACGGCGACTGGGATTTTGACACCATAGACGGATACGATGAACTGACGCAAGTCAACACTGACTTTCCAAAATCCAAACAAAGAGCGTTTCATTTAACATGGAGTTTTAGTGATGACGACGTTAAAGAGAAGATTCGTCGCTGTGTGCAGCAGGCCCACATTGATCCCGAGGATTTCAAAGGCGTATGTTTGCATGATATGTGCTTTCAAGAGGATCCAAAGACGACGTACTAAGATGAATGTAGGACCCTGAAAAGAACCGCCCTGGTGAAAAGGGTATCCACTTGACAGCAAAGCAGAAGGCCGCGAAGGCGGCCGCTGCTGAAACTGAGGAGGACGTATGTCTTGGTTCGCTAATTCTTTCGACACAGCTGCTGACATTTTGTGTAGGAACCAGAGGTTGCCAAGCCGCAGAAAGCTACAAAACGCGGCCGAAAGAAGGCTGGTGATGATGAGGAAGACGATGACAAGCCCAAGGCGAAGAAGTCCAAGACTGCTAAGCCATCTAAGCCATCCAAGGCCGACATGCCTGTGCCAGCCGCGAAGTCCCGTGGCAGGAAGACCGCCGTCAAGGAAGTGAGCGAGGAGGAGGACGGGGGGGGAGAGGAAGAAGAAGAAGAGGAGACGGAGGAGGAGAAGCCTGCACCCAAAAGGTCCAAGGCCAAGTCCAAGGCTGCCAATACCAAGGGGTCGGCCAAGGGCAACCGGCAGGCGGCCAAAAAGGCAGCAGTCGACGAGGATTCTGCGGATGAAAAGCCAGTGTTGAAGGCCAAAGGGCGCCGTAGCAGCCGCTCCACCAAGGCATGAAAAATCGTTTGCCCTGTCTTCGACTCGCGGTGGAACAGCCGTGGGTAGGCGTTTGAACTTGATGTTGAAAGAGCGGGGTGTTTTGTATGTGTTTTTTTGTTCAAATGACGGGGGACACAACAAAAAACGGTACACCGATGTGCGAATAGTCGGTCTACACAATCTGCATGAGTTTTCATGCGAGCTGGAATCATTCAGACGGACGGCATTGCAGTTGTTGTAACTTTTGGATTTGGCAGACGCCGACTGCTACGATTGAGGGAAGCGTTTGATCAGATGATACACCACTAGAGCGACAATACTTCAGGTAGAGAGGTTGGAAAATCATATTGTCACTTGTGCGGGGCCATTCCACTCCTTATCGACTGATCCATGGCTTTCTGATGATGAAGGTTCCCGGCTTGCCACGGACAGCGATATGCCCTCTACAACGCTCGTACCTCACGATCTCTTGGTTCTCCAGTTCATCTAGAAACACCAGACCGACGCATCTTCTTTCAACAATAGACATCAGGCAAAGACGATGCTGTTTCAAGCTCCCAGCTACCAAAGTCCCACAGATCGAGTGGATGGGAGGATGCAAGGTGGCTTCCCATCCAACCCGTCAGCTGCAAACAGAAGTCATCGCATTGCAGTTGAGGCCTGCGCAGCATGGAACGGCATTGCCACAGTATTTTCCGCGGGCATTGCATGGCGCACAACGCGAGCCTGGCCAGCTGCAATAGAGGCCGCCGCAACACGGGACTGCGTTGCCGCAATTCTGGCCCTGCCCGCCGCACGGCGTGCAAAGGGAGTTTGGCCAGCTACAGAAGAGCCCGGCACAGCATGGGCCGCCATTACCACAGTATTGAGACTGCCCCGTGCAACGTTTGTCGAGGTTCTGAGGCGCCGGGGTGTCTTTCGTTGGACTGGATAGTCCCAGCCCGAGGAGGGCGGCCATGGCAAGATGGCGAATATTCATCTTGGAGTTTTGTATGGGGAAAAGGGGGAGGATTGTATCGTGTGGTCATGGAGAATGAGAAGAACAGAGAGAAAAGCAAGCGAACTGCGGCGTACGGAGTACATGTACTGGAATGTACGGATGGAATGTACGGAGTATACTCTCGTACTCTGTATCTGGCGTTGAACACATGTCTTCTTTCGACTCTGGATGGAGCCTGCGGCTGAAAATGCAGCTGGCCCCTGAGCTTCAGCCGCACCCAATGTTTGCTGATTCTGGGCACGGGAACGAACTGCGTTCCGCGAGGATGTGGGCCAGCGCAGGACCGACAAGCTACCCAGGTGGTTGCTTGCCATGATCCGGTTGTGATGAGCTTCTTGTTGAAAGTGGCGTTCACGATATCACCCTGCTTCTAACAAATCATTCGACGCTTTGTGTACGGATTCTTGGCCATAGCTTACTATTACGACAAGATATGGAATCCATCAAGTGAGGGGGTTGTCGGACCTTTGAAGTTCTCGTATCTCGGTTCTGTCTTTCTCTTTTCGTGGCTGCGACGAGCCGCCCGGTCCCTCGTAGCCCGTGTTGCAACTCCAACGGCACTTGACCTCAAGACTTGGGTTTGTTTCTCCCCTCCCCCATAACTGGGTAGTTGAAGATGCCGAGAAGAACCGAGGATAAGCGAATTGAAGAACCGTTTCCTACGGCCGGCTGAGTTGAAAGCCCCCTGACCGTTTTACAAAAGGGGTGATCGACACCATCGGACGCCCTTATTGGAAGATGGTTTGCCGTCAGCACATATATACGATGCTATACAACAAGCCCGGGATATGACACGTCATCCGTCTTGTCTTGCCAACATCTAGAGCTCAGCTGGTCTACGTTAAGAAGCAGGGCTCAGTCTCACTCCAGCGTCGAGTAGCCAGGTTCTTTCAGCACATTATATAAAGCCTACGATATCCTGCCCAAGAAGGTGGTAAAGGCGAAGTTTTAGCTATCCACCTTCCTACCTGAACACAACCCCCTTTGTGTCATACAGCAAAGCCGCTAGAACATACTCTGTTTCTCCAATCCCCGTTCAGTCAATCCGAGAAAAAAAAATGAAGGCTTCTATCTTTCTGACATTGCTCCACTTAATGGTCACCGTGAGCGCTCGGTGCGATGGCAGCCCGGAGAATGGATGGAAACTGATCGGTAGCTGCAGCAGGCTTGGTGGCTCTGGGGGCTGCCACGTTGCCTGTCAGAAACAAGGCTTTGGATGCGGAGGATGTGGCAGTTTCGGCTACACTGAGTGTTGGTGCTGCAACAATGATTGCTAGACAGGAAGGATCAGGTACTTGTACTCGATGAGAGGAGTATGTTGGCGCCAAAGGCATGAATGGTGGTGGAGGATGCTTCCTTTCTTGTTATGCAGCGCTAACGAATAAGAATAGGCATTTCGGGCCATGTTCCGAAACATGAGTTGTGGAATGAAAAAATGGTGAAAAAAAGGAATGAGGGTCGAGTAGCTGCAAATCTCGCGAAAACGGTAGTTCATAGCCTATATTCAGCTTATTCGCTTGGAAGTTTGCGCAGGACTGCCTCGCGTATAAGTTATAGATGTGTCTGCTAGAGAATAACAAAGTCGTCAAAAATGTGGTGCCGTTCATTTATTGTTACGTCATATGGAGGGGAAACACAAGCACAAGCTCCGTCAAACAAAAACAGATTTTTGCATTTTTTTAACTTCCGACTTCTCCCCCCACCACCAACGGCTTCACGCATCAATGTCATGTCGGCCAACACGAATCCAGACCCGGACAATGGCGCCCCAGCCTTCATTCCCCTCGAGGCCAACCCCGAGTTGATGACCACGCTCATCCACAAGCTCGGCGTCTCTCCAGCTCTCGCCGTGCACGACGTCTACTCCTTGACCGACCCGGACATGCTCTCCTTCATCCCTCGCCCTGCCCTGGCCCTGCTGCTGGTGTTTCCCGTCAGCGCCGTCTACGAAAGCCACCGCATGGCAGAAGACAACACGGCGGACGAGTACAGGGGCGCAGGAGAGCAAGAGCCCGTCATTTGGTGGAAGCAGACGATCCGGAACGCATGCGGCATGATGGGTCTGCTGCACGCCGTGTCGAACGGGCCCGCGAGAAACTTGATCGGTATGCGTGGTTTCCATCAACTAGTCCCCCTCGTGCATGTACAGTCTCTGACTCTGTGTGCATCTGCAGAACAAGGAAGCACACTGGATAAGCTTCTCAAGGAGTCGACCCCCCTGCCTCCGCGCGAGCGATCCGCATTGCTTGAGAAAACGCCCGCCATCGCGACCGCACACAAGGAAGCTGCGTCAGCCGGCGACACGGCTGCGCCCGATGCCCAAGACGACGTCGACTTGCACTACGTGTGTTTTGTCAAGGGCAGCGACGGGGCGCTGTGGGAGCTCGATGGTCGACGAAAGGGTCCCATCAGGAGGGGCGAGCTGGAGGAGAATGAGGACATGTTGAGTCCCAAGGCGTTGAGTCTGGGGATCCTGAAATTCCTGGAGAGGGAGGGTGGTGATTTGCGATTCAGCGCCGTTGCTTTGGCAGGGTCGTTGGACTGAGATTGCAGGAGGTGTAGAAGGGGGGGGGGGCATTGAAAGCCAGGAAGATGATAGATACCCAGTACGGATTACACCACGATTGATTCATGCTGCTCGGGGCAACAAAAGTTCACCAGTCACGGTTTCCAATGGCCCTTGGTGAACCTTGATCGCGAAGCAAGCTAATATATTATATGCATGGCAAGAACTGACGTAGAGCTCACACCCATCAACACCAAGCTTTGCGATCACGCAGCCGATGCATCAATCATGCAAGTTTTCTATCTATCCGCTGACCCCTGATGGATTCATGCAGCCATCAACAACCTCGTGAAGGCCGAATTCCGCCCGCTCCTCTCTAGTTGCGGGGTCGCAGAGAACCCATCCAGCCATCCTCATCTGCGAATGGATCACGCGACGCGACGTCATGACTAGCCACACCAGCACGGCCGAAGCACGGCCCATCAACGACAGGAGAAATTGCTCCGCGTACCGATCCGCCAGGCGCCCACTCTTTCCGTCCCTCCAACACCAAAGTTCGACAAGTGAGGATGCAAGAAGGGCGATTGCCCCACGTCGAGCGACACGCCAACATGTTAGCATGTCATTGATGACGACGTTTACGGTAGGGATGTGGTCCACGATAGTTTCAGGGCATGCCTTATAAATAACAGGTTGTGAATGCAGGAGGATGCTTTTCTTTGGCACCTTTTTAAATCAAATTTTCCAATCTCACATTAGACGAAACGAACCATTTGCATTGTGGTGACCTATTTACGTAACTTTTCAAGACAACTAACTCAATTCACAACTTATTTCATCATGCCTCGTCCTGGAGATGGTTCAAGCCACAACGGCCCCTTTGAGGAGGCTGGCCACGACATCGCCCACGGTGTTGGTGCTGTCGACGTACGTGTTGCTGAAATTGACTCATTATTGTTGTGTGAGGCTAACGGGATGCAGACCGACAAGGTTGCTCGCGCGGACAAGACTGCCCCCATGCCCGAGGGCCTGCAGGAGAAGGGCGCGGGTCTGGAGGGCATGAACGCCAGTGGTGGACAGAGCCAGGGCATCAAGAAGGGTGACGGCGTTGGACAGGGTGGAGCGACGAATTAAGATGGTGTTGTTGGGATCGGTATTGCATCATGTAGTAGTACATGTAACGAATTGTATCATGGTTTGTAACCAATGACAGAATGAGCCCCGGTTTCTGAACCAGGTGAGACAGACGGGTCCGCCTTCTGTTGTTGAATTGGATAATCCTGCTGCACTGCTCGACCAGATTCAACAATCAAATCTTCACAAGCCCTGCTGCTCATACCGCACCGTGAGCGCATCGTGTGTCACGCCTTTAAAGGTTCGAGTAAAGAGTCTCAGTCTGGTTGAATCTCGTTGGGGGTCGGATCTGAAAGGGGAAAGAAAGCATGCGTTCAGTCTCGTAATTCCACAAACTCACCTCCCAACTTGACTTTGTACGTGATCATGGCTGAGCCGTAGCTCGCCTCAATGGCACCCGTCAAGCAGTGATACCTGTGGTTGCCGATACGCGTGATCCCCGCGGCCGACTTGGTCGACGCAGGTATGCGTTCCAGGTTGAGGGAAAGTCTCGCGATGCATCTCGTTCGCGGGGTGCAGTGCACGGGGGGCGCGGCGTCGTCGTTGCAGAAGATTTCAATCTCGGTTTGGGGAACCGGGCCTGATGCGACGGGTATGTCGCACTGGTAGTCGATGGCTGTGAAGATTCCCTCTGGGTAGGATTGGCCCTGATGAAGGACGGGAGGGGGTGAGTTGGAGGAAGAATAAAGGACCGAGGTGAGTTTGCCGAGGGAAGGTGCAAACAGAGATTTCAAGATTTCAACCAACCTTTTTTATGAACCAGCACATTTCTGCGACGACCATCTCCCCTTCTTTCGCGGACCATACACTATCATCTCGTCAAGTCAGAAAACCTAGCCTTCTCTCGGGCACTGCCAGTTTTGGACAAGGAATACGCACGCCTCCTTGGGGTCATGCCTCATCATGTCGTACGCAGCCAGCAGGCAGGTGCCGTATGAGCGCCTTGCTATTCTCGACGTGATCTTGACCTGCGTCAGACTGGGATGGTAATATCCCAGCCCGTGTATCGCGGCTCCCTTGACCACTGCGATCCAGCCATTGTCTGGGTGCAGCACTGGGATGCTCCGAGTCAGCGCCGCCTTGATCTCGGCCTTCAAGAATGGACTCTGCCCGAATCCACCCACGAGCACGACGGCAGCGACATTGTCGCCCACCATGGCTATCTGCTCTTGCACAAGACAGACGATGTCCTTCATGATGGGGCCGAATATTCTCGTCGTCATGTCCGCTTGCGAAATGGTGAACCGGTTGCGTTTCAGTCCCAGGCATTCGTCGACTGGAATCGTGAGGGCGTCGCCTTTTGTCGTGAAGTCTTTCTTGTACTGATGTTCCGAATCAGGATCGTCTCGTCCAAAGTCTCACGTAACCATGTTGACGTGTAACAATCACTCACAGCTTCAAAGTCGGCAATAGCCAAAACCAGACGCTCGTTTGTCCAATATTTCTCTCCGTGGGCTTGTTTCAGGAATCGTCTGAATCTCTTGTTCAGCATGGCTGAACCACATTTCCCACCCGTGCCCTCAGTGACTTCCTTGACCGCAAGGCTGTTCGTCTGAGAAACCTCGTATGAGATGAGATCCACGGTCCCGCCTCCCGCGTCGCAAATGACGAACTTTCTGCCAGGCTTCAGCACGGAAGACCCCAGATGCTTGATCGTGTACAGCGCTGCTGCTTCCTAGGCCTGTCAATGAAGAGGGACGTGCTTCTAGCGTCGTGCTCACGTACTGGCTCCGAGATCAAATGAATCCTGCGGTTCCCGCAGAAGCCTGCCATGGCGGCAGCCCGCTCAGTGGCCTGTTTGGCGGTGTTGGACCATATCGCCGGGACTGTGACAACAAAGTCCATTGGCATGGACTGCACGACACTCCGCGACAGGTTCTTCTCCAGTATGCTGATGAAGTGGTCGTGTAGACAAGAGAGGTAGATCCTGGTCAGCTGCAACGGTGTTTCCCCATCCCGGTTTGGCGTGTCAGGCTCGTCGAGCTTCCTGGAGAAGAGGTGATGGAGTCAGCAGGAATTTTCGCGGGAACGATGAAGCTCACTCCCCCCTTCATTCATCTTCTCCATATCTTCTGGGCCTATTAAAACGAACAGTTTGAAGAACCGATGTCGCTTCGCATTCTCGGGTATTTCAAAGCCCCATTGCCAGCCCTTGGCCAGTTTTCGCAGCTCCGTCGGCACCTTGAGACTCCTTTTCGCAGAATCAGCCGCTGGCCAAATCGAAACAACATGTTGGACATCGGGCTACAGAGAGATATCTCAGCTGCGAATTAAAGTTTTAACAAAGACGTGGCTCGTGTGTTACTCACGCGAGTTGTTTCCGCCCAGGATACACCGGAATATGTTGTGCCGAAATCAATTGAGACAATGATTCTTCGGCCGCCCATTTTGCATACAAGTTGCCATTCGAGGAAAGAGTCAATTCACTTGCAAAAAGGCGCGCTATTGTTTACTCACGGCTCACGAGGACCGAGTGAGTGAATGCGTGGCTCCCACGGCCCAGACGCCCTGTTTACGGGGCCAAGTATAATAGTCTGCAACTCTGTGGAACGAGACGTGAATAGCCGCGCGAACAGGAAGCACAAATACGAGGGGTGCATATTCCCAAACACCACCTGCCGCATTTCGTACCATCTGTATTATGCTCGAAGGGCTCCATGCGATCCGTCACATTGATCCCTGGGCATGGCAGTGGGCCGACGCTCAGCAAGCATTGCTGCCCAGCAGGCGGGCGGCCCAAGAGAAGCCCAGCCAACACCCATGAATTTCGGCATTCCATTGGACAAGTCGGCACCTGTGCTGGTTGACGAGAACAACACGGGGGCCTCCTTGGTCGAAAAGACAGGTACTCCGCAATTCGTACATATAGAAATGTCGCCTTGCCCAAGGGCACCCGGCCTTATTAATGCCCAGTTCAATGCCGCTTGTTGAGGCGAGCCTCGGACAGGTTTTGCCAACCCGCGCTGGCCATGTCCCTGCGGATGCGGAACCTTTGCCAACAAGTCGCTTGAGAAACTCCCGAGGTTGGTTTCTTTCATTTGACCTCAATCTGAACGCCGTCTATGAAGAAGAGGAAAGATTGCCAGTACCGAAAACGGCTTGGCAAACACTCAGCACATCACATACACATATTGACATTGGCATTGGCATTGGCACTGAACAACAACGACCCAACCAAGAAAGGCACAACAAACGTCGCTTCACCCCAAGCTAAATGACAGAAGACACTCCACCCCAAGAGACCAGGCCGCAAAAGTCCCTGGAAGAGCAACTCCAAGATGAACGAACCCTCCGCCGGTTCACAGAGCAAGTCCTGGATTGTCGCCAAATGGAGCTTGAAATAGCCGAAGCCGAGAACAAGAGGCTGCTGAAGAAGCTCGACCACCTCTCGCGGGAGACGCTGGAAATCAAGGCACAGCTGAGGACAAAGGACAAGAACCTACGAGATGCAGGCGACCAGATATTCCGACTGCAGCCGCACCGGCAAGACATCACCGAGTCGGAGGCCAGAGAGACGTACAAGTCCCTGTGCAACAAAGTCCACCGGTGGGTGGACAACAGACTGCCGGCTACTCTGGAAGCCGTCTCGGCCGGTCAATTGAAGAAGGCGCCGGCCCAGCAGGCTGCCAAGTTCTTGTCGCTGCTCCGGGAGCCGGGCAGGCGGTGCTTGGCCGTGCATCACGGAGACGAGTACCACGTTGTCGCGGGCATCATGTACTATCTGTGGCTGGCGCTCTTTTCCAAGCCCTTTTACTGTCCGCTGGATGACTCGGGCGATGACTCGACTCTTTCCTGGATTGCCGGTATCGAGACGGCCATGGCAAAAACACGAGGTACGTCAAAGGGTTCCCCTTTGTGCATGACATGTGTAAAGCGAAGAGAATCATGCGAGGTTCGTTTTCTAATCTATGGCTCGGTCCCTGATGCGCCTTGAAGACGAAGAACGATGCCGAAAATGGAGAAGCGAAACCCTCAAGGCGCTGAGCTCCCAGAAGCCCTTCAAGTCCAGAAGAGACTCGTATCTCTACCTGATCTGCAAAGATTTATCGTCGTATCTCACCATGATTTTCCCAAAGATGTCGACCCTGGAACTGCAGAGCTCACTTGGAAAGGGCATCGTCCAGCCGGCTGCTGATCTGGCGCACAGCCTGCACACGTCCACCAACATATTCTGGCTGAAATGGCCTCTCAAAACAGCGAGCTCGCGCCTCGAGGTCTACGAGTGCACCAACTTGGCGGACGGTGGCCGCACGATTGACTTGTCGGGGACGTCGCCGGACTCGTCGACCCGGCGCCACACAAAGTACTTGTTTGACATTGCGCCGGGCTTGTTTGTGGAGAGGGTCGAGGACGGCAAGAAGATGGCTCTCAAGTCGATTTGTCGTCCCAAGGTGCTGGTTCATGCTGGGGATGGCCCAATCCCGCACAATTCGACGTTGTTGACGTGGCTGTACAATGCGACGAGCTGTTGAGGACCCCCGTCCCAAAAGTAGATGTCGGAGAGAGAGAGAGAGAGTTGTATGCGGCTCATACAGCATCTGACCCTATCTGTGGTGATTTCGGAGGACGGGCGACCAAAAAAATAGGTGGAAAAAAAAAAAGATAGCCTGTGATAACCCTATATCTTTTTGCATTACTTTGATTGTGCACCGATTATTTCCCCCCCCCCTCCCCCTTCATTCTTCCACGTCGACTCCATGGGGGGAGTTGTTCCTCGTAGAGGCGGGTGTTTCGTGACTCAAAGCCCCTGAGTCCGGGATAAACGGCCGGATAGAATTGCGAATGTAATCTTCCTCCATGCCCAGCGAGACGGCGTCTCTCAAGCCGCGATTGATACGGTCGACGTACTCGTCCCTGGGCCCACTATCCGCGACATGAAGGAGGCTCATATAAACAAGAACATGGCTCGCCTGGCGCTCAAGAAGATGAAGATGGGACTTGTTCTTGCCATGGCGGTGCTTGGCCGTCTTGCGAGCGCCCGACGGTCCTCCGCGGGCAACAAGCCACGACACGGGGCGGCGATACAGCGAGCAGCCGGCCAGCTTGACCAGCACGGGCATGTGCTTCTTCTCGTAGGCACCCTTGGAGACCCCCTCGCTGACATCGAGCTTCCCCTCGTCGCCGTCGTCGATCTCGTACACCAGCCCGTCGACCCAATGCCCTTCTGCGGCAACCACGTTTGCGAAACCCCGTTGGTTGATTTGCCATCGGAAATTGGGCAGCCGCCCGAATCCGACGTACCTGCTATTGGGACATCGCCGCTGCATCTGTCTCATGTACAGGTTGCTGCCGTAGGCAAAGTAGTACTTGGCCTGTCGAGCCTCACCCGCCCATGCCTCGTCATCAGGTGTTGTCATGGTGGTGTCAATTGTTCCCGGTAGGGGCTCCTTGTCTCTCTGTCATTGGATGGGGAGGAATTGAGTGAATCAAGGGAAGTTGATCATACGAAAAGAAAGAGGGAAGGGGAAAGTCCCTCAATTTTCTGTCTCTTCGATCTGCAAAGAAGGAAAAAAAAAAAAAAGGAACCGTTTCATGTCGTCTCGTCGGAGGGAAGGGCTGTGGAGCTGACGTGCATGGCGTTGGTCGAGCGAAAATACTTTACAGTCTTGTTGGGCAGCAATCACCGTGCGTGACCAATGGAGCTGCACCACGTTCAGTCTCGACAACAGAGCGTTTGCGGTCTTTTTTCCTTTTTTACAAATTTTTTTTTTTCCCCGATTTTTCCACGCCTTTTCAGGTTGTATTTTTGAGACTGGGGATGAAAGAGGGGTGGTGCCTGTCGGGCGGCTACAAATGTCAAATCAGAAAGAAGCTCGCTCAACATTGGTCGGTCCATAATAAAGTTGGTTATTAATAAAGAGCATGCTTGATGGCAGAAGCACAGCAACATGATGATGATGATGATACCTGAAAACTCGATCCCATGACCCTTGCATCGGAGGCCTTGGTTTCAGACGGACAAAATGAATTATGCCTCTTTGCTGCTCATTTCGGCTCGCAGAACCATACATATATGCATGCATCGCATCACCGTGTATAAGAAAGGGGGGCAAGGGAAAGGGGGAAGCACGAGTTCTTTTCTCCCAATGTTTCCCGCCCCGTCCAGGTCTCGCGGCATGAGACACTACAACTTTGGCGTGGAGATCGAGACGATTGGGAAACCGTACGGCGGCGGGGAGTCCTTCACCAACGTCGACTGGTACAGGCAGCTGGCGCAGAAGCTGCAGAACAGAGGCATCGATGCCGTCCACGACGACTGCTCGAGGTACAGCAAGCATCCTGAGTACTACGGCGGCAAGTGGTTCGTTACACGAGATGGCTCGCTCAAACGCCCTCGGCCGTATGGTATGTGGATTTCTCACTGTGACTCTCATTGACTCTCACTCTTATTCTCATTATCACTCTCACTCTCATTGCCACTCTCACTCTTATTCTCACCCTCACCCTCACTCTCACCCTCACTCTCACTCTCACTCTCATTCTCATTCTCACTCTCACTCTCATTCTCACCCTCACCCTCACCCCTCACCCTCACTCTAAACAGTGTGCATGGAAGTCGTGTCCCCCCGCCTCGACACGACCCTCCACGTCTCCCGCATCCTGAGCGACTTCTGGGAAGCCATGCGCGTGCACTTCAGCCCCCAGCGAGACCCGTCCTGCGGCGGCCACGTCCACGTCACGCCCGTCTCGCGCCTCAACAGGAACAAGTTCAGCCTCGGCGCCCTCAAGAAGATCGCCTTCGCCGCCGTCGCCCACGAGGACTTTGTCTCCTCGATCCTCCCCTCCGCCCGCCGCTCCAACCAGTACTGCCGGCCCAACAGCCAGAGCGCCGGCTCCCACCTCCGCGACACGCTTCTGCTCCGCGGCAGCAGCAAGTCCACCGCGGGCCTGAAGCAGGTCGCCGCCGAGATCCGCCGCCTGCCCTCCGAGGCGGACATGTGCGCGTACATGCAGGGCGACCGGTACGTCCTCTGGAACTTCCAGAACATCTTCCCACACCCCAGGACGGGCAGGTGCACGGGGACGGTCGAGTTCCGGGGAGGAAACCAGTTCTTGAACACGAGGGGGACGCTGGCGTGGGTGGCGTTTGTGCTGGGCTTCATCACGCTGGCTTTGGACGAGGTAGGTCCGTTCCGTTCCGTTCCGTTCCGTTCCTTAAACCCTGCAAATTGGTTGGAAACTTTTTTCTCTTGCCGGGAAACCAAAAAAAAAACCGAATCGAACCCCCCCCCATATCTTGTCACAGCTGAACCTCGTTTTCCATGGCAGAACCTGCTCAAGCGATTCTCGGAATACACTCACCCCGCCGACCCCAAGTACACGGAACGCCTTGAGAAATGGTGGGCCAAGATTGGGAAAGCGGCAAAAAAGTCCAAAATGGCCAGCCATCTCCCCGATGACTATAGAAAGATGATATCTAGATAATATCTAGATTGATGGATATGCGTGGATATGCGTGCATCGACAGTTCATAAACGGCAGTAGTGCAGGCTAGGATGCCTGCCGGAAGTGATATTATTTTCTGTTTCCCCCCCCCCCTTTTTTTTTCTTGTCTTCTTGTCTTCTTGTCTTCTTGTCTTCTTGTCTTCTTATCTTCTTGTCTTCTTATCTTCTTGTCTTCTTATCTTCTTATCTTCTTATCTTCTTGTCTTCTTGTCTTCTTGTCTTCTTGTCTTCTTATCTTCTTGTCTTCTTGTCTTCTTGTCTTCTTGTCTTCTTGTCTTCTTGTCTTCTTGTCTTCTTGTCTTCTTGTCTTCTTGTAATTTTAGTTCTTGTCTCATCTCCCATGTGCTCCTTTACTTCTTCGTCAACTTCATCATAACAACCATCCTTCACAGCGACGGCGCATCTTTGTAACAACGCAGTGGTCACCCTAATATACGTCATCATTTACATGCTTCCCATGCTACCCATGCTTGCTACAAATACATTGTACCTGCCGTGAACCACAAAGCGCCGTCAAACGCCAATACGAACCTGCTATGCTTCCTCCTTCACCGGGTCCTCCTCGAACAGAACCAAAATCGTGCCTGCCTTGCAAATGTCCTGCCAATGCATGTCAGTTGTCATTCAACTTGAGGTATTCATCCTTCTCTTTACTAGAAAAGGAAAGTGAACAAGGACGGATAAGAATGAGCAAGACAGCTGTACTTACACCCTCCTTATGGGCCAGTTTCTTGACCACGCCGTCCTGCGGCGATCTAATCACCGTCTCCATCTTCATTGACTCGATACTAGAAGACGCGTGAGTTCAAATTGGTTGGTAGACAACAACAAAGGCAGCTAGCTGATGTCTTTCCACTTACACTACAAGAGGGGTTCCCTTCTTGACCTCCTGTCCCTCAACCACCTCATTCTTCATGATCTTGCAGGGCATCGGGGCGACTACCGAGGCAGCAATCTCCCTGAGACCCAATGCCTTCTCATACCATGTCGGGGGCAGAAGGGCAAGGTCCGTCTTGACACCGTGCTGAAAGACGGTAATCTTGGTGTCGTTTTCTTGCGTCTGCGGTACAACAGACGACAGTATCCTCTCGGATGGGAAATAGGTCTGCAGCTTCACAACGGCGCCTTCGGCCTGGGGCTCGGTGGCGACGTTCTTGAAGACGGTAGCATCATGTCCCTTGCGTGAAATGGAAACATTGTACAGGTTGTGTCCGGTCTGCGTGATGGCAGCATCAACAATCTCACCTTCCTTCTCGCTATATCCATCGAGTACCTTGAATGCCAGCTTGCGCTCGGCTGAAGCACTCGCTTCGCCGAACCCAAGCGTCAACCCATGTGGCTTGCTGTCCTTGCACTGCAGGTTGAGCACGCCGAGCGCCGCTTGAGCGAAAACTTCTTCGTTGATGTGTCTGGGCTTGAAGAGCTCGTTCCTCCACTTCTCGATGAAGCCAGTCTCCACGTCGCCTTCGATGAAAGCTGGCGAGTAGCATAGACGCTTGAGGAATTCGACATTGGTGCTGACACCAACGATTTCGAACGCTCGTAGCGCGGCTGCCAGTTTGGCAATAGCCTGCTCGCGGTTCTCTCCTCGCACAATCAGCTTGGCAATCATGCCATCATAGGCTTCTGACACGGTGCTGCCAGAGCCGAAACCCCAGTCCAATCTGACGTCTGGGTCGGCAAGGACTGAGTCGGCAAGTACGGCGTGAACGAGCTTGCCAGAGTCAGGCATGAAGCCTTTCTCGGGGTTCTCGGCATATACGCGAGCCTCAATGGCGGCGCCGAGCTTCCTCATCTGCTCCTCAACCTGTGGCTGTTTAAGAGGCAGCTCTTCTCCAGCGGCAATGCGGAATTGCCACTCAACCAGATCCAGACCAGTCACCATCTCAGTGACGGGATGCTCAACCTGAAGTCTAGTATTCATCTCCATAAAGTAGAAGTTGCCGCTGTCCTTGTCGAGGATGAACTCAACAGTGCCAGCACCGACATAGCCCACCGCCGACGCCGCCTTGCGGGCTTTATCCCACAGATCTTGTCTCGTAGCCTCATCCAAGTCAGGAGCGGGAGATTCCTCCAACACTTTTTGATGTCTTCTCTGAATACTGCAGTCGCGCTCGCCCAAGGCAACAGTGTTGCCTTGCTTATCAGCAAAGACCTGCACTTCGACGTGACGTGGCCGCACAATATACTTTTCCACCAGCATAACCTCGCCGCCTTCGCCAAATGAGGCTCGCGCCTCGGCTCGTGCGCTCTTCAGCTGGGTCATGAACTCGTCCTCAGTCATGACAATTCGCATACCCTTGCCACCACCGCCTCGTACGCTCTTCAGCAGCACAGGGAAAGTGATGTCCTTGGCATATTGGAGCAGCTCCTGCTCACCTTGCTCCGAGCCATGGTATCCAGGTACACAAGGCACGTTGGCGGCGGTCATGATTTCCTTGCTCCTCGCCTTGTTGCCCATGTCGGCCATGGCAGTCGCGGGGGGGCCGACGAACACAATGCCCTCCTTCTCACATTTTTCGGCGAACTGCGAGTTCTCGGAAAGAAATCCGTAGCCAGGATGCAAAGCCTGGATACCATGCTTCTTGGCCAGGTCAATAATCTTGTCTCCGTCGAGGTAGCCATTGGCAGGACCAAGCCCTAATGACTGAAATCCGGTCGAGGCATGCCACGAGCCAGCATCGACGTCTGTGTAGACAGTGGTGGCGCGGATTCCCATGCGCTCCGCAGTGCGATTGATGCGAATGGCAATCTCACCACGGTTGGCAATGAGCACCGAGCTGAGAGCAGTTGTCTTGGTTGTCTTGGGAGCCGACGACGACGACGTGGAGAGGTAGCGAGGGAGGGGCCTCAATGGAAGGCGGTTGGCGCCTCTGATGGAGCGCATGGTGACGATCTGATCTGATGAGGGAAATATATATCTCTAGAAATGGCACGAAGCAGAGTATCCCCAAGCGGAGGAGACGGCCATGGAAGAGATTATCAAAGGGAGAGGGATTCCGGGGGAAAACGAGGCCGTGAGGACTTGGTTACAAGGTACGGAGTTATGCATGGCAGGAACGCGCTGTGCCACTGCCGACCGCGGGGAGCCGAATGTAGCCGCCATGCCAAGCTGCACTAACAGCCGACGTCACGCAGCTGCAGCTGGCAGAAGATTGTAAATCTGTCAAGTCGGCGCCCAGATTGCCGGTTTTTGACATTGACACTGGGAGACGAACAGGCTATTGGGAGCATTGTGAATTTCCTCAAGGTTAGCGAGTAAAATGCCAACCATCATCAGTTCACGTAACCCATGAGAGAGACATGGGAACACAAGAACAATCAAGCGCAAGACCTGGATTATACCCATGAGATCTGCCTGCATGATTTGTCCAATCAGCGTAGAGAAACACTTTATAGAGTGGGGCACCTCCCAGATCCCCTGGTCCCCATCCGTCATGACAGGCAATCGAACCCGTCGGGTGACCTCCCCGCACACTTCGTCCATGTGCGAAGCCCAACCGCGCCAGCCGATGATCATTTTCATCCAACATACCGCCCGGCCATGGACAAGATTCCCCTCAACTACGAAGCCTCAGGAGGCGACACCCACAAACAAACCACCACCAGTCTGCCTCAAGAAGTCGTGCAATGTCTCGAAAATGCCCGATTCGTAAGTTCCGTATCTACCCCGCCATCAAACGCCAAGATGACTTTTTTTTTTTTTTTCGCAAAATATGCAGACGACAACTCTCGGCACGAAATAAAACTTTCCCCGAGCGAGGCTACAAGCTAACTGACCTGACCTTCTTCGACTTCCATAGCTCCATCTCGCGACATGCACAGACAACGTGCCCAATGTCTCGCTCATGAACTACACCTACCTGCCTTCATCGCCGTACTCCTCAGCCCCCGTGATTATCATGACGACGAATCCCAAATCACGCAAGACAACCAACATTGTTGGCAATCCCAACGTGTCTCTCCTCGTTCATGACTGTGCGTTTCAGGGCCGCTCGCTCCTCAGCTCTCCCCACCATCTTCGACAAAATTGGCTAACTCAAAACCCCCATCCCTAGGGGTTTCTCATCGACCGCCGACTCAAGGTCGTCGCATGTCCGGTGGCTCACCGGGGCCAGAACAACGTTCCAGCCTCGCCTCGCTATTGCTCAATCTCAATTCCACCGCCGTGTCCAGCATCAGCGCTACCATAGGAGGGGAGGCACACCTGGCACCGTCTGGATCTGAGGAGGAAAAGTACTTTACCGAGCAGCACTTGGCCAATAATACCTTTGAGGAGGGAGAGCCCATTTTCCGTCCCGACAGTAACTCGGGGGCCGGGGCCCGAGGTAGTCATTTCGTGGACGGAGAGGAAGTTCGAGTCATCATTGTCAATATCAAGGACGTTAGGATAAGTGACTGGAAAGGAACTGTGCGGGACTGGGCTGTCGTTCCGGCTTCCGGCTTGGTCAACGGTCAGTAAGCGAATTTCCGAGGCTGTCCGGTTGTTCAATTTGTTCTATACGCTCGTCCGCTGCGCCCGTGGGTTTTGATAAACCCATTTCCTCCACGTATTGCCTATTTTTGATTCGGGTTACTCATCTACTCGGACAATCTGGAAGGCACACGCCACACATCAAGGTCACTAGGCTTGTAACAGGAAAGTTGCTCGCAGGAATATCCTCTTTAGTTTCAATTTCCAGGTCCATTTGCTTCCCGCAGTGTTTCGCAAAATATCCATTCCGCCCTGTTATCCATACAAGTCCAATACGCCAGGCCCTCTCACCTCACCCCACCTCACCTCGCACACGCTCTGTGGAGAGGGTCGAGGTTACTGTTTTCCCCTTCCGCAATTTTGTGGTTTACATCACTCCCCTTGTCCCATTGTCCCAGAATTTGGTATTACCCCAACAATACTGAGCGCAGACTAGGAATTTCTTTTTTTTTTGCTCAAGTAATGCAAATGCTTAAAAATTGAAGGAAAAAAAAAATCTCGCGATGAAGTCGCGAAAACAATCACCTGGCCCACTCAACAACCTCGAGGGCCATCAAGACTAGTACAAGAGTAGATGGCAAGATCCTGTCTCATTGTTAGATTTCGATTTTGGAATGACCACACGTGATGAAGGAACTGACCAAATGACATAACTCTGGAACAGGACGCGGCCCATAGTCTTCTCAAAGACCATGTTGATCTGGCAGATTTGGGCCAGTTGGAGAGCGCTCGGGGCGCCTGTGAGCAGGAAGCAAACGATGATGAAGATCGGATCGTCCAGGATGCTGACATTGAGATACTTGGCAGTGAGGGCCAGGAGAGGCGCCATGATGGCTGTTGGGAGAACCATGCGACTCAGCAAGGAAGCAACGAGTAACTTGGTTCCAATCTGTTCCTCCTCGGCATCGTGATTGTCATCTCGAGCCATGGTGTTTCGGGCCAAATTGGCACCCAGAACAACAAGAATTAACGGCACGGCAACACCACCGCTCGATTTCACGGCATTCGTGACACTGTTGTTAACGAAAGAGCCTTCTTCAAAAAAAAGCTTCTGCAGCGCAGGGATCGAAGCAACCAGGACGGCGAAAAGCATGGCCCACAACGGCGGATTCATGAACTCCCACACAAAGGAAGTTGTCTTAACAATGCTGCGCTTGACCATAGACATGACTATTTGCAGAGGACGGGGCAAGACGTTGTATACTTTGAGCATGTGTCTATGACCATAAGCCCCGACACGTGCTCTGAAGGTCCGACGATCGGTTTGGTTGTCACGGACATGCGGAAATGTATTTGAACCGTTCTCCCCGCGCATAGCGCCTTGTTGATGGCTGGGAAAGGTCGAATAAGTCGCTTTGGCCTTTTTGGGAGAAAGCAGGTCCTCTTCATCACTATATTCGGCCATGGAGGACTGCGATGCGCCAGCGATAGGTGTTCGGCCAGCGGGGACATAGTCTCGGGAGTCCAGGCTACGATCCTCGTCCTCTTCCTCAGTGTCACCCTCTAGCCGGTCAATCAAAGCACGAGTGTCATCGTCTTGGGGTTCATCAAGGTATCGTTGTTGACCTTCTTCGGCAATTTCATCCTGGTATTCAGCGTACTTGTCCTTAGGAGCCAACAGCACATGGTAGCCCCAGCTCCAGCGCACTAATTGACCGAGTTGCTGGAAAATCAGAAGATACAGGATGCCTCTTGCGGCAACCTCGTCGTCATTGTCGCCGGGTATTCTGTCCCAGTGAAGGCCCTTGATCGTCTGAGAAAGCGACATTACAAGAGAGATGGGCAATGAATTCGAGTTTCCGAAGACACCCATGGCAGTGACAAAATTGGCGGCTCGCTTATTGAATCGAAAGGCTTTGGCGACTAATATGGAAACCACCCATGATACGGCAGTTTGGACGATGAAGATGGCGGGAATGATGGCGAGTTCGGACAATGTTTCGGCGTTGAGTTGTGAGGCGAGCTTGGTGAAAACTATTCCATGATAACATGCGATTAGATTGAGAACACGAGACGACAGGTGCGAGATTGGCGATTACTTACTGAGGCATGGCGTGAAGAGCATAACATTCAGGTTCGCAAGGAACTTTTGCTTCTCGGCATCGAAGTGACCGAGCCGGGCGATGATGTACCCAGGCAAACTAACACAGACGACTTCCAAAACGGCCTCGAATACGAGCAAACACAGATGAGGCAGCGAAGGGTGGTTATCAGGGCCACCCCCTTGCGTGAAAACTTTCAACGGCAAGTCGTAAGCATCTTGGGCCAACTGTGCCAGACGTAAGGACGTCGGCTTGGGAAGGCCTCCAGCAAAATCCATCAATAGCCAAATGCGATGATCTGGAAAATAGCGGAGAGATAAAGCAGGCGGATATATACTGCTGGTTGAGGTGCACAAGCAGCTCTCTCGGGGTTGCTTCGGAGATGGTTCGCTGAAAGAATGTCGGCTCTCGCGAGGGCTGTGGGATTCCTTTTATTGCTGTCAGAACGGAGTGGTGCAGCAGGTTGCGGGTTGCGGGTTGCGGGTTGCGGGTTGCGGGTTGCTGGTTGCGGGTTGGCGAGCTGGCGGCCGCGTCGAGTGTGGGTGGCAACGAAAAGCGCGAGGTCGAGAATGGTACAGCAGAATAAATAACCTTAAAGTGCAGTAGTTCGGATTGCAACACAGCGGCAGCCAGCACAGCAAATTCAAGGACGGGAGATGGGCTCTGCGATCAGACGTATATAATATGTCTCGGTCTCTGTCTCGGTGGGTGCACCGGTTGGCAGGTCGGGTCACACTTGACTCGACGGTCTAAAAATGCTGCATCATGCTAAAGTACTCCGTAGTGGGCGGACGCAGCGTGCGACTTAGTCATGGCCTTAATAATAAGCCGTCGTAACGGAAATTCTCCTTTGAAAATGATTTGATTGCGGAGAAGGCTGCCTGGTGATTGGCGTCTTGCAAGTTTCATTTCAATTGGAGGGAAGCGCGAGCCCGCAGAGCTCTACATGTATGCTGCTGGTGAGTGAGTCAAGTAGTGACTCTGGTGAGCTCTGGTGAGGAAGGCCAGCTGGAAGAAGTTGGAGGGAAACAGGGGCCAGCGCCAAGCCGTGACCCGCCCTCCTGTGCAACGCAAAGAGAGGAAGGAGTCTGTCTGGTCTTGGCGTCTGGTCTGGCGTGATCGGAAGAGAACCGAACAAACACCCGCATCGAACGCTCTGCGCATCGTAATCCGTACATGCGCACGTCGGAGGTGATGCTCCTTTCAACCCTTGGCTTGTTACTTCCAACATACCCAGGGTGATTTGTTCCGGACTGCACGGAGGAGTACATATCATCGCAGGATGCAACGATGCACCAGACCAGACTCTTTCCACGTTGTTCATGACTTCCAGGCCTCCCGAGAATAGTCAGTCCACTGGTAGGTATACTGCCCTTCTTCTCAACCTTTGACGTAATCGCCACGCAATGTCTTGGCAAGGGGATCAACTTACCCTGATAATATATGTACCAAGAACGTGTCATAGAACTTCTAGTGCTTGCAACTTGCTCGGTTGCCAGACTAGCACCAGCAGACAGACACTACGAGACACTACTAGACGGTCAGCTGCCGACCCGTTGTCTTCTCCAGCTTCACTGAGGTTGTTGTTGTTGTACGGAGTACTCCGTCTGTGGAACGGCTCATATGTGGCGCAACCTGCCAGCGATCGATCAAGCTTGCCTGCACTACAAGGCTTGGCCTGCAGACGGACGTGCGCGCGTGGGCCACGTCTAGCCAGATGGAGCGAGCAGTCGTCGTTGCGCCTGCAAGATGGCCAAGGAATCACATCTCATCCGCCATGCGGCACGGTATGAAAAGGGGTCCAAAACAAGTTGGGCTGTGAGAAAGCCAGCCAGTGGTGGCGGCCCGTTATCAGTCCCTTTGATGAAGAACAAGTTGCTGAGGGAAACATCCAAGGCTGAGCCCAAAGTCATGTCGTCAACTACATTGTGCCAAGCGGCGTACTGCTAATTGTTGGACCGCGAAGCTAGGGTTCAATGTGATCGCATCTATTAAGTTATCTAACCCTATAAGAGGGTATAGACTATAGTCTAAATACCTAAGTACCTCTACTATTAGTAGGGTACTTATATAGTGCTAAAATATACTATAAAGTTATAGAGGTTTTAGAAAATAACTAGCTAGGGGTAGACTCTTATCTTAGCTAGTTAAGTAGTAAGACTATTATATAGCTAGGATTAATTATACCCTTATAGGTATAATATATCTCCCTAGGGGACCTTATTTAAGGTTCCTTATAATAATTCTAAATTAATAAAAATAGTTAAAATAATACTCTAATATTTAAATTAATTCTATAGTATAAAAATATAGTTAATTAGTTATAATCTTATCTAAATTAAGGTTATTATATAATACTTACTCTTTAGGTTTTTTACTAAGTATACTAAAGGGTAGTTATATAAGCCCTAATACCTTATAAAAGCTTATAAAAGCATTCCCTATAAAAGGCTTTATAAGGCTATTAGTAATTATCTCTTTAGTAGTAATCTAGGTAATATTAAAGGTTTCTTTTATAACCTCTTAATAAAGCTAATAATAATAAATATCTATATACTAAAGCTTTATAATAAGCTTAATAAACTCTTCCTTAAGGAGGTAAATTATCTATATATTATTATATTTAATCTTAAGTATATTATTACCTAGGTATAGCCTAATCTCTTAATATAATTATCTAAAGGCTATAAGCTTTTTACTATAATTAGAAAGCACTAGAAGCTTTACTTTAGTTAATAATATTATTATAGTAGCTTACCTTCCTACCTTAAAGAGTATAGGCCCTTTAAAGAGCTTTATAATATAGCCTTATAAGCTTTTTTATATTATAGGATTATTAGTAAAGAAGGTATTACTATATACCTCTAATTTAGGGTTATTATTACTATATTTAATTACTAGGTTTACCTATATATACCTATACTTAAGGGCTTTTTTAGCTACTTTTATATACTATAGCCCTAGGTTTTATAGGTATTATAAGAGTTATAAAGCTATAAAAGTAATATTAGGTTTTAAGACTATTATTAAATATAGTAAGGTTCTAATTAAAGATTAGTATCTCTTAAGATCTTAAGCGCTAACCTCTCCCTTAAAGGGTTCTAGTAGTATAGTAGTTATTAGGGCTATAGGCCTTTATTAAGGAATCTTTATATTAAATTTAGTAGTAGCTTTATCCTAATAGGACTTCTAATTAAGCTATACCTTCTTATTAGTATAATCTCTAATAATTTTAATACCTAGGAACTATTAAAGCTCTTTAAGGTCCTTAATATTATACTTTATAAAGAGCCTTACTCTAAATTTATTATATAGATATAATTTTCCCTTAGTAAATAAGGTAATAAGGTTATCTATATAGAAGAAGATAATTAACCTATCCTTAATAAATATATAGATATCTTTAAAGATCTATATAAAGCCTTTACTAATTAGCTAGCTAATTAGCTTTTTTATCTATAGAAGAGGCACTCTCTATAGCCTATAGACTACTCTAAGAAGCTTTAGATAGGCTTATTTATCTTTATAGCCTAGAGGTATCTTATAGTAGACCTCTTTATTAAGGTCTAAATTTAGGAAAGCTATAATAAAGTTATACTAATATACTTCTAGGTTAAAGTAGTATATAATAGCTATAAATAGCCTAAATATATTAGTAGCTAGAGTTACTACTTAAGTTAATAAATAACTCTTTAGTTAATAATTCCTAAGAATATAGAGATAAGCTTTATATTATAGGAGGTAGCCTTACTTATCTAATTTATAAGTAAAGACCTAAGTAAGGCCTAGAGGCTTTACTTATAAAGAAACTTCTTCTTTAGATACCTTTATAGCTACCTTTCTATTAATAATCTTATTATATTCTTTATCTTATACTTTTTAGAATTCCTTTTTCTTTAAATAACTAGCTAAGTTATTATAATAAGCTAGAGAAGGGGGAAGCCTTAATATATAAGGCTTTTCTTTGCTTTTAGGTCCTAGATTAAAGGCTATAGTAAATACTTTAAGATTATTATAATCTTATAGATTTATTAATATATTATAACTATTACTACTATTAGGTACGTTAAGCAAATTATTAATACTTAATAGGGTATAATCTATTAAACCTAGAAATTATTTAGGTAAATTTAGAGAAGTTAGTAGATTTATTTCTTAACTTTCTTTCTTTTTTTCTTTATAGTCTAATTAATTATAACTATTAAGAGTTTTATCCTATTAAGGCTAATTAAGTAGTTATTATAGTAATAAAGGGTATACTATCTATAGAAGCCCTATATTAAAGCTTTTATCCTTATTATTATTAACTAGCTCTTTAAGAAAGCGTTTTTTAACCTCTTTTATACTTAGTAATAAGCCTCTTTCTTAAGTATAGAAGATTAACTTATTAAAGGTAATATAACTTAATAAGAACTAGTAGCTCCTCTTTATTATTAGTACCTAAATTAGGTATTATATAGAGAAGATATATCTAGTAAGGTATCTAATATAAGCTCTCTATATAAGCTTTAGACCTACCTTATAAAGCCTACTTTATATTATTATAAATACTTTATAACTAAAGGCTTATAGGTAAGTTATAGAGGCTTCTAGATTCTCTAGTAAGTAACTCTATTAAAGCTTATTCTCTCTTAACTACCTATTTAATACTTATTAAGGGGATTACTAGTTAAGTAGCTTTTAAGGCATATAGTTTAAGATATAAATAGCTACTTTAGTAGCTATAGGCTAGAGATCTTCTAGGAAGCCTAATTATATTATAAGAGTTATTATAACCCTTATTATTACCCCCCTAGACTATTTAGTGTGCCTATTTTAATATAGGTAAGCTAGGCTAGACTTTCTAATAATAATACCTCTATTTATAACCTCTTCTTCTTACTTTTTAGTCTAAAAGGTAGTCTTACTATTAGTTATTATAACTATAATATAGATACTATATACTCTTATATATATAGCTTCTAACTAATTAAAGTAAAGTATAATATCTATTTTTAATAGGATTATAAAGATATAGCATAATCCTATAGCTCTATAGGTAAAAAGAGTAATATATTAGTCTTTATTATACCCTAATAATTAAGTAAAGAGATTAAAAGAGACTACCTAAAGCAGCCCTAAAGGTAATAACCCTACCTATAATACTTATAATATCTACCTCTATGCCTTAGCTATCTAATAGACCTTATATTTCCCTACACTCCTTTTCTTTAAAGGGATTTAAAGCTTCTTAAGCACTTAATCTATTATATCCTTACCTAGATACGCTAATCTAGCATACTATAGGTCTATAGGCATTATTATTATAGCCTTTAGGTCTCTTAAATCTCCCTTTATAGCAAAAATATCTAATAGGCTTAAGCTCTCTATATATAGCTATATACTAATAATCTAGGTTTAAAATATCTCCTAATTACCTCTTACTAGGTCTATAACCCTTCTAGTGAGGTTATCCTACCTTATTCCCTTCTTTATAAGTAGCTAAAGAGATATAAGGTTTATAAAGAATAATAGTTAGTACTAGGCCTTTAATAAGGTAAGGGTCTAGCTATCTATTAAGATAATCTAAGCTATACTAATGCTATAAGCCTTAGTAACACTATAACTAGCTTAAATTCTAGGTTATTAACTATAATTAAGGTCTATAAACTAGTGTTTATTATTAAAGATATAGATTAAAGTGCTACTATTAAGTATAACTTATAATTTACCCTAGGTAAGGAAAGCCTCTAAAGACTCTAACTCTTTTATAGCTAAAAACGCTATATTAACTTCTTTAGGTTCCTTTATACTATTATCCTTAGGTTTCTTTACGCTATTATCCTTTAACTATATATTATATACCTTCTTTATATTATTAGGCTAATAATTTATTACTTCTTTTACTTTCTTTAATAGCTCTTTATTAACTTTCTAGTCCTTTATTAGGTAGAGTGCCCTATAGACCTTTTATAAGTCTCTTAACTTTTTTACCTTATACTTCTTATAGTAAATATAATCTTTCTTTACTAACTTCTCTGCTTTATTTTTTATTTCTTTATTAAGAGTTAGCTTAGCTCTAAAGGTATTATTAGCCTTTACCTAAGATCTCCCTTAGGCTTTAATTAGGTACCTAATTCTACTTATAATACTATAGAAATCTAGGACCTTTCCCTTACTCTCTACTATATAAATTAATAAGCTAATTTAAGCTAAGATAGTAGGGAATTATACCCTAATAGTATTATTAATTATTTCTATAGGTAAGTTACCTTTAGTAATAGGGTAGTCTACTTAGAAGTATCTCTTATAGCTAATTAAAGTATTTATAAGCTACTTATTAATATTTACCTTTATAAGGTTCTGCTTAATAGTCTTATTAAAATTAACTTTAGTATAATACTTAATAGTTCTACTTAAAGGTATTATATTCCTTATAAGCTTCTTAATCTTATTATAAAGGAATATATACCTTAAGGTTATCTACTTATACTTAGGCCTAAGTATTACTATAAACTAAGTATAATAATCTTATAGGGCCTTTATAAGGCTCTAGAATTAGCTATTAAATACCTAATAATAACCACTAAGGACCGTAAACTAAGCGCTATCTTTAGTATTATTAGGTTATTAAGGGTACTAAAAATAACTCTCTTTAGGCATATTATAACCTTTAGAAGAGCTTTCCTAGGGTTACTATATACTACTAACTACTATTCTACTGCTCTATAAGCGCGTTTAAACTCCTATAGTATCTATTATAGATAATTAACTCTATATAGCCTCTGCTACCTGTCAGGGTCACAGAGGCAATAGAGCGACAGAGGCTATAAAGGCGATGGCATTATGTATAGTAGGGCCTAGTTATAGCTCGCAGCGCCCTAGCTACAAGGTCGCCGCGAGCTAGTTATATATATATAGAGGGGGTATTTAGGTAAAGGTTATATATATAGAATATAGGAGGCTAGAGATTAAAACCTTTAAGTATATATACCTACCTTCTAGCTCTATAGCTACTACCTTAATTATACTATTACCCTATTTATTATATTTAGCCTAGAAGCCTTAATAAGTTAATCTCTCTTTTCTATTAGGGTAATAGGCTATTAGTAGGTTAAGAATATTAGTACTATATAGAATAAATACCTATTTAATAGGTACTAATAACTTTAGAGTAAATATACTATATAAAGATATATTTATAGATTAATACCTACTCCTAAAGTATAAGTCTTCTTATCTAACTACCCTAGAGAATTCCTATATATTAGAGCTAGCTATTAATAATAAAAAAGCTATATTAAACTATAGCCTTATATAAGTAGAGGTATAGCTATAAATTACCTAAAAAAAATATAAACTTAAGTAGCTATAGAAAAATTTATAGGAAGTAAATACCTCTCTCTAATTAGATAATACTAACTAAGGCTTTACTTCTACCCTATAAACCCCTCTTACTTAAGCCCCTATTCCTATTCCCTAGTTAGCACTAATTATACTAGGGCTATATAGATATAGTATAGTAAAGATATAGCTTAAGACTCCTATATATAAAGGGGATACCTATAAGAATCTATAGATATTCCTAGTAGATTTAAATATAGTTTTTACTATAGATTAGAATATATTTATAAATAATATAATAAAGGTTATATATACTAGTAGCTACCTAGTAAATAAGGTAAAGTAATAGTAAATATATTTTACTACTATAGATAGTTATATAGACTACTAGAGCTATACTTAGATAGAGTTTATATAATAGTTAAAAACTAAAGAAATAAATAAAGATAGTTACTACCTAGAAGCTATAGAAATACTACTAACCCTTTAGTAAGGTAAAGACTAGTTATTCTAAGTATTTATTAAGGTTTAGGGTAAGGTAGAAGTAGAATTACCTAAGCCTATACCTAAGCCTATAAGAATTACCTAGTTTATATAGTACCTAAATAGCACTATAAAGAAGTAGGTATTTAGCTAAGAATACCCTATAAGTTAGAACTATCTTATAGGCTAAGGAAAGAAGGTAAAAGTAGTAATAAAAAAGGAAAAAGGGCCTTACTATAAAGGTAACTAAGGAGGTAACTAATAGAAGAGAAGGAATTACTTAGCTTTACTAGAAGGTAGGTTATAGGAAAGATACTATATAGAAATAAGGGGCTTACCTATTACCTATTTTAAGTATAAAAAACTAGGCTACCTCTTAACTAAGTGCCCTAAGCTAGACTATAGTATTTACTATAGAGGTAGCTATATTACTAACTAGCACTAAGGTAGTAGTAACTAAGCTAAGGGCTAGTTAAACCTAAATAAGGCCCTAATTAGCTTAGTATAACCCTAGGAAAACACTCTTAATATAATATAACTTAATAAGAATAGGTAATTAGACCTATAAATTTATATAGAAGTTAAGTTATAGTAAGATTACTATTAGGTAGTAGTACTAATACTATTTAACCCTAGCGCTATATATTCTTTAATTTATCTAGATATATTAATAGACCTAGACTAGGTAAATATATAACTAAGTAATAGTATACTTAAGAGTATATCTAGTAATATTATACTATATTAAGGAATTTTAAAAAAAGTAATATTAGTAAGGAATAGTATAGGATATATAAAGATATACTAAGTTAGCTACTATATTACTAATAGTAGTAAAAAGCTAGTGCTAGGTATTAACTAGGTAAGATAATATAAACCTATTATAATATTATAGGGGAAAAGACTTTAGAGATACCCTATAATAAAGGAATATATCTTATTAGTAATAGGGTTATAGGATAGATAGTGTGTGGAGAAATGCTTATTAGTTATAGTAATACTTCCCCCCTAGTTAATAGGTCTAATTAAGTGTGTAGCCTTTATTAGGGATATACTAAAAGAGTAAAAACTAAGTAGTGTCTATATAATAATAGATCTATCTAATACTATTTATAAGGTAGTTCTCCTAGAAGTCTATATAGAGTTTAAGGATATATTCTTAAGCTATAAGGCTAGCACCCTCCCTAGATTAGGTAGGCGGATATATATAATTAAATTAGAAAAAGGAAAAACACTACCTTAGGGACCTATATATAACCTAGCTAAGAAAGAGCTATAGGTACTCCGTAAGTACCTAGTAAGTGCGTAGGAATAAGGTTAGATCTAAAGATCTATTAGCCTAGTAGGTGCCCTAATCCTATTTATACTAAAGAAAGGGGGAAAATTATAACTATATATAGATTATAGGGGCCTAAATAAGATTATAGTTAAGGATAAGGCCCCTTTACCCCTAATTCTAGAAATCTTAGATTAGCTAAGAGGTATAAAGATCTTTATAAAGTTAGACCTTAAAGATATATACTATTAGCTACATATCTATAAGGGAGATAAGTGGAAAATAGCCTTTTAGTGTAGATATAGTTACTTTAAGTATCTTATAATACTATTTAGGCTTATTAATACGCCTACTACCTTTTAAGAATATATTAATATAGCTTTAGAAGGTCTTATAGATATTATCTATATTATCTACCTTAATAATATCCTAATATATAGTAGCAATATCTTAGAGTATAAGAATTATATTAAGTAGGTTCTTAAGAGGCTTTAAAGCGCTAATCTTTTTATTAACCTAGATAAGTGCTAATTCTCTATTAAGGAAGTTAAATTCCTTAGTTATATAATCTCCCTAGAAGGAATCTTAATAGACCCTAGTAGAGTTAAAGTAATTATAATATAGCTAATATCTATTTATATATTTAATATCTAATCTTTCCTAGGATTTACTAGTTTCTATAGGCACTTTATTAAGAATTATAGCAAAATTATTATCCTATTAACTAACTATCTATAAGGGAAATAACTAGTAAAGTTTAAGCTAGAGCCCTATAAGCTAGTAGTGTTTAGAGAACTATAAAAGTAATTCTAGGAGGCACTAATTTTAGTGTATTTTAATCTAGCGCTACTATTATAAGTTAAGACTAATACCTCTAGATATATAATTAGAGCTATCCTTATGATATTAGTGCTAGGTTACTAGCACCCTATAGTATTTATATTAAGGAAGTTAAAGGATACTAAATTACGCTATATAACGCTAAATATAGAGTTACTAGTAATTTAGGAGGCCTTTTAAACTTAGAGGTATTACCTTACTTACTTAGCTTACCTAGTGAAAGTAATAATAGATTACTTAAACTATAAATACCTTATTTTAAAGCCTAAGCTAATAAGCTAGTAGGTTACTATATTAGATAAGCTATACCTATTTAACTTTATTATTAAACACTAGGTAGGCAAGCTAAATCCTGCTAATACTCTATTATAGAGATTAGATTATATTAGTAAGGAAAGGAAAGCTAAGGTATTTATATCTTAGTTACTAACCTTCCTTACTAAGTTCGCTACTATTAGGCTATAGGGGCGCTATAATAAGTATAGTTATTGAAAATGGAAGGGGAATCTAGCTAGAGGGATAGGAAGACCTCCCTAGTAGATTCCAACGCGGCGGCTTCTAGATTCACTATAATACGACGATTCTTCAAGATATAGAGCTTTGATAGTTAAATATAGTAGATTTTAGCTAGACAAACAATCTAACGAGCAATAAGAGGATTTTCTAAGTCCCCTTATAGACCTACCGACCATATCAACAGAAGGGGGTCGCTAGCCAGGCCTTAGGAGCTATTTTTTATTTTCCGCAAAATTTATTTATATATAAAAAGTAAAAAATCAACTCACGACCATACAATCTAGCCACCCACGTGCACTAACTAAGCAATCTAATAAGCAACCCTATAAATAAAATACATCATTAAATCCAGAAAAAATCAAGGATTCGAATAGTATAAGTCAGCCTTTTATACAACTACTAGTTCCCTAGTTACAGTTGATTTTAGCTTCCCTATAGGGTAGCCTAGTCGGCTTAGTCATATAAGCCTGTGGGTTGGTTGTGAACGCAGGTCATAGCCAAAGCTGGCCGCAGCCAACAACGCTGCAGGCAACGCCTTGTAACCAACGTTGTAACAACGCAACTAGGTAACTAGTGGGCCTATAAAATAGTGCTATAAATAGCATAATTTTAACACTCCCTCTAGAAAAGTATAAGGTAACTAATTCGATACCTGAACTTAGCTCTTTAATAGATATCTAAGTTAACTATAAATTTAATAATAAATCTAATAACTTTTTAATGAAAATTAATACTAATAACTTTTCAGCGGAATTCCAGTGTTTTTGTTGATTTTAAGGTTTTTTAACTTTTTAGTTGTTTTAAAGCTAGGCCTTTGTATTTGTAAGGCCTAATAGTTGAATAAATTGTTGAAATTTATCATTAGGCAGGGGCTTAGTTAAGCCATCTGCAGGCATCTCTTTAGTATTAATGTAGATAACCTTAGCTATACCCTTCTGTACCTTTTCTCTAGTATAGTTAAATTTTAGCAGGGTATACTTTATTCTACAGTGAAGAGCAGGGTTATTAGCGGTCGTAATAGCGCCTTAGTTATCACTAAAAATTAGAATAGGAGGTGCTATAGGTAGCTTTATCTCTCTAAAGAGACCGTAAAGCCACTCTAGCTCCCTAATAGCTTTATATAAGGCATCTAATTCAGCCTCTAATGTAGATAAAGCTATTGTAGTTGCTTTCTTTAATTTCCAGCTAATAGGTCCTTTAGCTAGCTTATAGAGATAAGCATAGGTTGATTTAGAGGACTTATCTCCCGCAAAGTTGCTATCACAGAAGCTAATAAGGGTTGCAGAAGCCTTAATAGCGTTTTTAGACCTTCTATAAGTTATAGAATAACTTATAGAGCCTAGAAGGTATCTAAGCAGATGTTTAGCAGCATTTAAGTGCTCTATATAAGGCTTAGATAGCGCTATTAAAAGCCACTGAACCGGAAAAGCAATATCAGGCCTTATAAGGAGCATTAAATACATAATAGTCCCTATAATACTCTAATATAGCTTATGATCGGAGGAGGAAAGAGGTTTAGTTAGGTGGTTAGCTGCCTGCTTTATAATTCTGGGTTAAAGAGGAATTTTAGCAGGCCTAGCATCTTTTATATTAAATCTCTCTAGGGCTTTAGAAATATACTAGGACTAGTGAATAGTTAGGGTCCCTTTCTTTCAATTTCTAGTGATTTAAACGCCTAGGAAAAATTCAGCTGGCCCACGATCTTCTATAGGGTAAGCTTTATGTAATAGCTTCTTTAGCTTGTTAATATAAGCTAGATCCGGTCCTATTAGAAGACAGTTATCTACATAAGTCGCTATATATATAGATGTAGTTGGGTTGAAGAAGACAGCAGGGTCAGATATAAGGGGGTGGAAGCCTAATTTTCGAAGAAGTTCCTTTAGGGCCTACTGCCACTCTCTAGAGCTCTGTTTTAATCTATATAAAGCTTTTTGAAGGAAAATAACCTGCTTTTAAGAGGGATTATAGCCATATTTCTTAAGTAATTTAGCTATTTTAGGCGTAGTAGCTTTGGCAAATTCAACGAATCCATTAGGGATCTGTATATAAATAGCTTCTTTTAGCAAGCTATTTAGGAAGGCCCCTATAAAGTTAACCTATTTAACTTCCCAGTTATTACAAGCCGCTAGGGCTAGTAAAATCCGCTAACTAGGGGGGATGCTAGTAGCAGCGTAGGTCTTAATATAATCCTAACCTTCTATCTGCATAAAGCCTTTTGCAACGAGTCAGGCCTTGTGTTTTATAGGATTATTTTCTTTATCCTTTTTAAGCTTATAAATAAGCCTATTCTTTAGAACTTTTCGGCCCTTAGGAATTTAGTCTATCCCTATAAATTTAAAAGTTCTAGCAGCTAGTAGCTACTTAAATTCGCTAAAAGTAGCATTAACCTATTTTTAGCTATCCTTGCTTTTTAAAGCTTGTTTCTAGGTCTTAGGGGTATCCGGATCGTTGTTGTTAGATGACGATTTAGCCTTTTGTTATGCCTTAAAGCATATCTCCTTAACGAAGGAAGATAAGTTAAAATCATCGATATCCATAGAATCAGGGTTAATTAAAGAATCCGAATCTGAAAACGGTTTTTCGATAGCACCCTTATTAGGGGCGCTAGAGCTTGGGCTCTCTAGGGGTAGCGCTGGAGGCGTTACAGGCGTTGCAGTGGTTGTCCCAGGCGGTGTTATTATAGGCACGGCGGGCGCTGCAGGCGCTGTGGGCGCTAGGGGCGCTAGAGGCTTTGGATAGCTATCCTAAACCTCTAGATCTCGTGAGATATTGGCTTCTCCCTCTAAAGGATAGCTCCCTAAAGGCTTAGGGGACCCTACAGAGCCTATATCCTCTATAATCTTAATAAAGCTAGTCTTAATGACTAACCTTTTAGAGGGTATATAAACAAGATAAACGCTGGAACCTAGAGTAGCAAGCAGCTGGCTAGGGATGGTCCTAGGGGCTAGCTTCTGAAGCTTTAATCTCTGCTCTAGAGGTATTAGAACCTTATAATAAGACCCTATAGCCCTAATTTTCGAGAAGTCAGGCTTATAGATAGTCTTAGGCTCTAAGTTAGCTAGAAATAGCTGCTTAGGGGTTAGGGGCTTAGTTATATTAGCGGTGATATTAACTAAGTCCACTATAGCTGGAAGGATATAAGACCATAGATATAAAGGCAGCTTAGACCACTGAAGTGTAGCTCTAAGCCAGTCTAGGATAACCCTAATAGCCCTCTTAACTAGCCTATTCTATTCGTGAATATAGGGGCAAGAGGTGCTAAAGTAAATTCCCTTAGAAGATAACTAAGACTGAAGTTCGTTATTGATTTCAGTACCTCTATCGAAGTAAAGGTGCCTAGGATACGCGTTATATCGGTTTTTTAGGGCCTTAAAGAAGCCCTTAATAGCAGTATAAAGGGTCTAACCTTCTTTATTAGCTAATGAAAAGCACCATTTATACCGGGATTTTCGATTAATAAGGATAAGGACTAGGGCCTTCTTATTATGTGGTATAGGTTCGATTTTAACCGTATCTCCCTCTAGGATATCTAAAACCCTAGGGGGGTCCTGAATAGGTCTTTTGGTAGGTCTTCTAATAGCCTTCGATTACATATAGGCTATGCAGTTGAAATCCTTATCTTTAATGGCGGAAAAATCAGGGATCTCTTTAGCTAATTTCGAAGATTTCTTTAGTAAAGGGAGGCTAATGTGGCCTAATCGAATGTGCTAAAGAAGGGCTAAATCTAGTAACTTCTTGTAACTAGAATCTAGCTTAGAAGATCTATTAGGGCTATTATCCCCTAGCTCCCTCTGTTGCCAGGCCTCTTAAGAATCACAGGCCTCTGGGGGCAATAGACGGCCACTATCATCACCTAAGTCATTAGGGTATAGACCTTCTAAACCCCCTATAGAAGATGCCTAACTAGGAGGAGCTTCGGTGGGATATAGGGCTGAATCTTCTTCTTCTTTGGAATCTAATTCTTCGATTTATTGATATTCCTTGGGATTAAATGCTGGCTGCGGAATTTGAACCTCTATAGGGTAGGAAAACCCTAATTTGGTCTTATAGGCTCGTTGTTGTTGGCCCATAAAGGAGAGGTGGGTTAAATACTTGCAGATCTTAGGAGTAGCTTGCCCCTTAATCTGCAAAAAGAAGCTATGTTTAGTAGGTTCTAATAACCCACAGGGGCTTTTATTGGCTAGGAAAAGCTGATCTTTAGCTAGATAACCTCCCTTAAGATAGTGGGATAAACCGCTAACTAGGTTGGTATCTATACCGGGGAAATATAGGGCATCTAGCAGAGCTAAAGGCCTATATTCTGGTGGATTTTTCTTGACTAGAACGTTAAAAATAGCGGTGCCTCTTCCTTTAGGATAGATAGGTCCTCCTGCTATAATTATAGGGCCGGTTTAACCTTTCTTAAGAGGCTTAAAGTCCCTAAAGAAAGCCCTATTATTACAAATATAACAAGAAGAACCTATATTGTATAGAAGGGAGTTTTTAACCATATTATTAGAGTAGCTAAAAGTAGGCTTGCTAGTAGTGTCACTAGTAGTAGTGGTACTAGAGGTATCTAAATTAGATTCGGAATCACTACTATCCTCGCTGCTAGACTCGCTAGAATCTAGTTCTTCAACGTATCCCGTGGCTAGGCTATAGCCTAATGCAAAAGCAGCTTCTTTTCCTTTATTATCCCCGTTACCACTCTTCTTCTTCTGCTTTTTCTTCCTAGAGGCTTTAGAAGGGTTTGAATCCTTCTTATCCTGCTCTTTAGTGGCGTTAGTAGAGTCCTTCTTAGTATTAGGATTAGATTTCTTCTCCTCTTCCTTAGAATTTCCCTTATTATTAGAAGCCTTGTAGCTAAGAGCTTTAGCTATAGGGGAGGTTTTATCCCTCTGTTCTTCTAATAAATCAGCTATTAGGAACTATAAATTTAAGGTATTTACAGGCAGCCCTTATGCCCTAGTAGCTCTAATAGTAAATCTTTGTCTCTTAGCCTAACTAGGAAAGGTCTGCTTTAATGCGTTAATATAATGGTTTACTTAATCTATAGGAGCGATCTCTACACTACAAAGCTATAGTCTAGCTAGTAAGTTATTAAAATCAGCATTAAAAGCCTCTAAAGATCCCTTATAATTTGAAAAATTTAGGGAGTGGTAGCTAGCGTATAGCGTACCTCGCTGGATTTCAGCACTCTGCGAATACTGCCTAATAAGGACTTTATAGGCTTCTTCGGGGGATTTTTGCCAACATATAGCTGCCTGCGGTCCTGGTTAACAGCTATCTCTTAATATCATTAAAAGAATAGCTTAATCACAGTTAGCTAGATGGCCTGCTAGGCTTGGATTATCTATAAATTTAGGTAATCCTAGGGCTCTAAATTGGATGCTTAGGGCTTGCTTCCACTGATTATAATTTTTAGGGCCTTTTAGCTTAGCTCCCTTAGGAATAGAGTAAACCTTCTTATTTAGTTCCTTAATAGCCCCTATGTTAAAGGCAGCTTATAAGTTACTAGAAGGTAAACTTATAGAATTAGCGGCAGGCAGGTCTTCTACTGGGGCTTTGGTATTTTCTTCCCTTAGCTTAGTAGAAGAATCCTAAAGACCTTGCATAGCAGTCATGGTTTGCGTTAATTTATCTAATAGATCTTTAATGCTAGCCTCGTTTTTTAGACGATTTGACTCAGTATGCTTAATAAAATCAGTTAAGGTCTTGCCTTGTTGTTCAATTTAGCTTTGCATCTGTTGTTAAAAAGCACTGGCTTGAACAGCCAGACCTTCTATATCCATCCTATCAGGGTCCCTAGGAGGGCTAGAAGGGCCTGCAGCAGGTCCCTTACCCTTATAATTCGGTGGTGCTATCTCTTAAAATTCCCTAGGATCTCAAAAGATATCCTGTGTAAGATCTCCAAATTTGTTCCTGTTGCAAATAACGCGCGCTAGAAGCTGGTTGTGGTGCAACCTGGCTGCGCACGCAAATTGTGTGGCGGGGCTGTTTAAAAGGGTGCCCCTCGAGGTCTAAAAGTGGGTCTGCGGTATGCGCGGGCAGAAACGGACCGGAGAAGATTCTCTGCGAAAATTTTCTCAACACCAAAAATGACGGATAGGAATCGTAGGATATAGGTATTGCAGCAGCCACAACGCAACGTAACGTAATGTATAGTGCGTGCAACGTATTGCAATAGGTCAAAAAGCCTAGTATAGATATACTAGATGTTCGATGATATATAAAAGGATGCAGCGTATCTACTATTGTAGATAATATCAAATATAACGGTCGCGGCAGTGAATAGAATCACTAAAAAAGAGGTTATGGTTATAACTAGATAGTTACAGTTGCAATGTGGTGGTTGCAGGTGCGGCTATAAATGAATTTCAACACCAAGGGTCTGGCGTTGCGATGCGTAGAGCTAGTAGATAAAAGCTTCAACTAGCGGTTTCCTTCGTAATCTAAGAGCCCACAGGTCTAGTAGAGAGTAACTAGTACCCAAAATCAAGCACTAATCGCAGTAGAATAACGCAGTAATATAGTAATCTTTAGGCCTTCCGGGCTCATAACCTATTGAAAATGGAAGGGGAATCTAGCTAGAGGGATAGGAAGACCTCCCTAGTAGATTCCAACGCAGCGGCTTCTAGATTCACTATAATACGACGATTCTTCAAGATATAGAGCTTTAATAGTTAAATATAGTAGATTTCAGCTAGACAAACAATCTAACAAGCAATAAGAGGATTTTCTAAGTCCCCTTATAGACCTACTAACCGTATTAACGGAAGGGGGTCGCTAGCCAGGCCTTAGGAGCTATTTTTTATTTTCCGCAAAATTCATTTGTATGTGAAAAGTAAAAAATCAACTCACGACCATACAATCTAGCCACCCACGTGCACTAACTAAGCAATCTAATAAGCAACCCTATAAATAAAATACATCATTAAATCCAGAAAAAATCAAGGATTCGAATAGTATAAGTCAGCCTTTTATACGACTACTAGTTCCCTAGTTACAGTTGATTTTAGCTTCCCTATAGGGTAGCCTAGTCGGCTTAGTCATACAAGCCTGTGGGTTGGTTGTGAACGCAGGTCACAGCCAAAGCTGGCCGCAGCCAACAACGCTGCAGGCAACGCCTTGTAACCAACGTTGCAACAACGCAACTAGGTAACTAGTGGGCCTATAAAATAGTGCTATAAATAGCATAATTTTAACAATAGTACTACTACTAGTCTAGTAAAGCTATAGTATATTAGGTTTATAATTAATAAGCAGTGTAAGAGCGGTAGTAACTCTATTAATACCCTACGTCTAAGATTACTACCTATTAATAGTATAGTAAGAAGTCTAATAGTAGGTAGGAGAACCTCTATAAAGTTAATCTCTACTAGGCTAATTAGATAGTTTATAGGCACTACTAAAGAGCTATAGGCTTATAGTAGTGTTATAGTAAGAATCTTAGTGGTTTAGAGAACCTCTATAATATTAAACTCTACTATTAGGAGTAAGGTATAGGAATTAGAAGCCCTAATTCTAGTCTTATTATTAGAAGTATAATAAGGGAATGCCTTTATAGTGTAGTGGAAGTTATTGCTAATAAGTGGTAACTCTAGTGCGTTAGGACTATAGTTAATTAGTCTCTCTAAGCTAGAGGCTAAAGGGTTATAGATATAGACTAGGGTGCCCTCTAAGTTACTAATATATAATAATTAAGTTTTTATTCTATAAGGTATATAAAAAGAAGTCTTACTATTAACCTATAATAATCCTATAGTGGGTTATTAGGGGGTTAGTAGAACCCTCTATTAAATTATAGGCTAATATTACTAGCTATTAATAAAGAAGGATATTAAGTTATATATATAGACTTATATTAATTATTAAGTTTTAAAGCTAAGGTTATATAAACCTTATATTTATTATTTATTTATTTATATACACTAGCCAGCCTGATTTGGCTGTCTCTAGTACTCCAGCGGTTTAGTCAAAGGGGAAAACCTTCTAGAGGATGAAAAACCCCCTTGCGACTCTATATGGTCCGGCGCCGGCTCTGCGGCAGGCTGGCGCCGCTGTCGTAGTTGCCTGTCGTAGTTGTTTGTTGCCAGCTTACGCTGGACTTATCCCTGTCAGCAGAGTTGCCTCTGCCTTATGTCTTGAGCCTGGCTCTTATATAAACCTTATAGTAAGTTAGCTACGCTACTAGTGCCTAATTACCCTTTCTAAGAATTATTAATAGACTTTATTATAGGCTTACTACTAGTAAAGGATTAGAAGCATTAGATATATAATGTAATACTGGTTATTATAGACTAATTTTTAAAGTATAGTATTTATATACTAGTGTCTATATACCTATCTAGTAATAGGCTAGCTATAGTATTCCTAGAAAATATTTTTAAGAACTATAGTACCCTAGAAGGTATTATTATAGACTAAGGGTTAATATTTACTAGTGGTTTCTAGAGGATATTCTACTACCTAATTATAATAAAGTAGTAACTAAGCACTATATTCTACCCCTAAATAAATAGATAAATAGAGTAATTAAACTAGGTTCTTAAGCACTATCTAAGAGCCTATATATATACTAAATAGGATAACTAGGTAGAATATCTACTAATAGTATAGTTTACCTATAATATAAGTAAGTATAGTAGTTATAGCCTAATACTAGTAGAGGCACTATATAGGTATAACCTAAGGGAACTACACTAGGCTATCCTAATACCTAATTTAGTAAATAACTAGGTAGAAAATAAAGTCTTAGAACTAAGATAGAGATACTTAGAGATTAAGTAGCTACTAAGTAATATATAAGTATAGTAAAAGAAGTACTATAATTATAAGAGAATATTAATAGAGTTTAAGGTTAGAGATTATATATTACTATTAATAAAAAATATTAACCTAAGATACCTAAGCTAAAAGCTTACTATAAAGTACCTAGGGCTCTATAAGATTAAAAAGGTAGTTAGTAATTATAGCTTAGCTTATTAATTATAATTACTAGCTAGCTTAAGACTTTATAATATATTTAATATTATAAGCCTTAAACCCTTTAAAGGGAACCCTACTAGCTATATAGATATATTCTTATTATAAGATAATATTAAAGATAATAAAGAAGAGTTTAAAGTTAAGAGAATTATTTTATATTACTATAATAGAAAATAATATAAATACCTAGTAAAGTAGAAGGGCTATAATAGTTTAGAAAATTTATAGGTATTAAAAAGGGATTTTATTATAAAGGATATTATAAATAATTATAAGTAATAATTAAGTAGCTAGTTTATAGAGATATAATTACTTTAGTAATTTAGTATATAAATATCCTATAATATAAGTTATATTCTTCTTAAAGTAAAAAACTACCTTATAGCTATCTAGTATTTACTATTCTATTATTATATTAGTGGCTATATTTTTATCTATAGTAGCTATAGGAGCCTTATTATTAGAAGACTCCTCCTTATCCCTATAAATAAATATATAAAGCTCTTTAGGGAGCTTAGAGGGGCTAATATAGGTAGGGATATTAGAAGTAAACTTAGTAAACTAGTAGTAAGTTAGTAAATTAAAAGCTATACCTAAAATAATAAGATATTACTATTAGAGTATACTAGGTAATAAAGTATAGGCTATTTATAATATTAATCTATACCTTAAGGTTTATAGTGTTAAATAGCTATAATATTATAGCGCGCTTATTAGCATTAGCCTTACGCATAGCCTTAGCGGTTAATTAAGCCTAGTAAATATATCTATATTAATTAGTATTTTTTATAGCTAGAAGGGTATTATATAACTTATATTTAGCCTATATAAAACCCTAGTAATAAGTTAACTATAACTAAGTTATTAGAGTTAATATTCTTACTAAATACTTATAATATTAAATACCTTTTAGAATATTTCTTATTATCTTAAATAACTTATAATATAATTTTATAATTTAGGTAGGACACTAGTAGTGTATTAGTTATCTAGAAGTAGTTTCTATTAAAAAGGTACTTATACTAATATATAATTTATTATTTTTTATATAATAAGTATACTTAGAGGAATTTCCTAGCTAAAGTTAGTAATAAAAAAGTAGTAAGTAAGTAGCTTAGTTATACTAGGAGAATAATAATACTTATTAGTAATAGGTTTCCTATTAATAATATATTATAGCTTACTACTATTATCTTTAGGTATAATCTACTAAATAATAGCTTACTAACTATAGTATAGATATAGGATCTTAATACTATTATTTAGTAAGTTAGCTACTATAATACTATAAGTAAGAGGTAAAACTTATATAGTAGTCTTAGAAGCTTAGGATACCTATTTATAAGGAGATTTTTCTAGGGTAGGAGCTAAGGAACTAGGAGTTATTAGGTAGATAGTAGATATAGTAAACTAGCTATAAGTTAGTAGTAAGTAAGTAAGGAAGTAGGGTAGTAAGAGACTAATAATAAAGAAGCTTAGAAGTAAAAGCTAGGAATAATATAATCCTAGGTAAGGTTAGTAATTACTAAGTAATAGTAATAGGAGCGTTACTATAGGGCTAGTAGGGCTAACTTATAATTTATATAAAGTAATTAAGAAGGATAAAGAAAAAAGGAAGAGATAAAGGGGGGGAAATCTAGGCTCTTTTATATTAACTATAGCTCCTTAAGTAATCTATATAGGTAGTAAAAGTAAGCTATAGGTTAAAGAGTTAGTGTTATAGCTACTAATAGTAAAAATTATAGCTAGTTATATATACCTAGTAAGTTTATAGTAACTTTACTAGAACTTATAGTTAAACTTACTTAGATATATAATATCTAATACCCTATTTATTTAACCTAATTAGAAAATTTAATATAGGGTATCTACTTCTATAGAAACTATAATAAAGATAATATAAGTATTTATAAAGTAACTCTATAGCTATAATTATATAGTAATTAAGAGCTTATAAGTAAGGTAAGGAATAATCTATAACCTATATTAATAGGGCTATTATATCTCCCTATATATTATATTATAATATAAAAAGTTATTTAGATTTATATAGGAAATTAAGATAGTAAGTTTATACTAACTAGGTAGCTAGTTATAATTAAGGGTAATTATAAAGGAGAGGGGGAACTATATTAGGGTTATAGAGGTAATAGAGTAATAGAGGCTATAAAGGTAATAGTATTATATATAGTAGGGCCTAGTTATAGCTTATAGTGCCCTAGCTATAAGGTTACTATAAGCTAGTTATATATATATAGAGGGGGTATTTAGGTAAAGGTTACACATATAGAATGTGGGAGGCTAGAGATTAAAACCTTTAAGCATATACACCTACCTTCTAGCTCTATAGCTGCTACCTTGATCATACCATCACCCTGTTCATCATATTCGGCCTAGAAGCCTTGACACTACCCTTCTCTTTACTAGAGTTCTATTTCCTATAAGGATTAGAGGCTTAGGAGGGTAATCTAGCTATATAATTAAGTTAGGATTAATAAAGACCTAAATTCTATCTTTAACTACTCTTACCTTAACTATCTTATACTATAGGTCCTAGTAATAGGGCTCCTATAGCTTAATAGCTAGCTTATTACTCTTAGAAAACTCCTTAGATATTATAAGGATACCTATGGTATTATTATTATTAAACTAATAGATAGTGGTATTAATCCTAGTATGCTAGGGTTACCTAATTATAATATTAATAAATTAGGCCTCTCTTTTACTATGTTTATACTAATTATTTAAAGATTAAATAATTAGTTAATTTAAAGAGAAGAGTACTAATTTAGAAGAAAGGTATAATTATTATAAATACTATATAATTACTACTATATTAAACTATAAAGCTAGGGTTTAATGTAATTATATCTATTAAGTTATCTAACCCTATAAGAGGGTATAGACTATAGTCTAAATACCTAAGTACCTCTACTATTAGTAGGGTACTTATATAGTGCTAAAATATACTATAAAGTTACAGAGGTTTTAGAAAATAACTAGCTAGGGGTGGACTCTTGTCTTAGCTAGTTGAGTAGCGAGACTATCGTGCGGCCGGGATCAATTATGCCCTTGTGGGTGCAACACTAATTGATGTGTGATGGGACCGCCGGAGCAGGACGCATGTACGGAGTAGATTGCGAAATTGCGCCAAGCATACGGAGTAATGTCCCTTATAATATTATTACTTCTGCGTACGGAGGAGAGGAGGGCCTCGAGCCGGTCCGCCTAGCACGGTACCATCCATGCCTTGCCTCCGTCCTCTCGGTTGTGCAACGGACATGACAACGTGATTCACCCTGGTCACTCACCACCATTCTCTGATCTGTGAGAACAATTCTACAGATTAGGCAGAATCCTTCCCGATGGCTCATTAGGCAGATGGATGATTTACTCCGTACGGAGTACGTCCGTCCGTAGAGGCTTGGTATTGGCTTGGTATTTCCTGTCCTCGGCGGATTTCAGTCCGCAAAATGCCATATCGCATTGCCAAGAATTTGGACAAATCACCAATGTCACATTACCGTATCAAGCAAGATCCTGCGCATTTGACCGGTCTTGGCAACACTCGTGCCAGGATTGCCGCCCTTTGACCATTTTTGTTTGCCTTTGCAGCGCCGTCCACCTTTTTTGCCTAGACTCATCACGTGAAAGAGCTCCATGGGAAACAAACGAGAACTTATTAGGGTGAAACAGATTCATTCATGCGGCTCAAGCTGTGTGACATGCACCCGGCGCGTTCTCGTCAAATTTCCAACTCAGCTGGTGGTGTCGGTCTGATGTACTCCAGTGTTGTATCACACGTAGTACGATATTGATGGCAATCATCTAGGCTGTTGCAGTCACTCTACTAAGAGACAGGTGTCATGCCGTGCAGACAGGCATATCTCGACATTGGTCAAACGCATCGGTTGGCGTAAGGCGGAGTCGACAAGCATCAACATCATCTTGGGTGCAGGGTAGCTGATATCAAGGTACTACGCACGCTCAATACAAACATGTGTTGTGTAGTAGTGCCAACGAAAATACGCTGAGAATCCGATTGTTGAAAAAATTTCATATCTGAAAGCAAAGCGACATAGCGACATAGTCCGTACATAGTTTAGTCCCTGGGATGCCCGAGTGGACCCAATAGCGTTCCTCCTGGTTTGATTACCCGCGAGGTACAGACCTCGTTGGACTTTCCACCTTCCAGTGCTTGCACCTGCCCTATAATACCGCTGCCACATGCCACATGCCGCATGCCTGGCGCCATTGCGTCGCATCAATGATTCGACTTGCCCCCCCCCCCTTCCACGACTTTTATTAGCAAGTCCTACAAACCTCCCCGCGACAAAGTAGCCTTCCCCGCTCACTTTTTTTTGGGGTTAATATCGCCGACGTAATCGACATCCAGAAGAACCTCAGGAGCACAAACAGCATCCCACGACAAGCCACGGCACGTCTAAATGCGAGCGTGCATGGTTTGAGAAAGACGAACTTTTGCGGAACCGGCTGTGCCATCCGCTTTGGACTATTGCTTTCTTGCTGTGTCCACCTACGTTCTCGGCATGAACGACTCCGAATCAATGCCGGCCACGCCGGACGAGATGGAGCGATCAGAGAGTGGCTCATCTGATATCAATACCACACAATCCCTGACTCCGTTACAAGTCCCCGAGGCGGATATACCAAAGCGAATGCCCTCACTTCGATCCATCTCTGACCCGCCAAACATGAACCCGAATTCCACAGCCATGGGGCTTCTCGGGAGAGCAAGGAAACCTTCCAACACACCGCCAACCTTTGCTGCCGGCGCCATGGAAAACGATGTCATGGCTAGAGCGCGGGCCCTGCATCAAGCGCGCATGAGCAAATCCCCCATGGGATCGTCACCGAACTCTCCATCGCCTTCCTTCTCTGGTGTCGTACCTGGACGAAACGGATTTCCTGGCTTAGCACTTCCTCCCAATGCGATGAATCGACCAAGCGCCGTGCCGCATCATAGATCGGACCCCGTGATCAAGCCATCTCTCAGCGAGAGAAGGGCCAACAAGTTTGGTATGTCGCTGTCAGACATGGGCAGTGCTAAATCAACACCTACGCCAGGTTTCAAACGAACTGGTGCACCCAAGCTATCAGACATCACTGGCAACCCGCCGCCTGGGGAACCACGGCCTAATGGATCTGGACTGGGCTCGAAATTGGACGACTTCAAAAAGTATATCGATGCTGACAAGGGTTGGATTACATTTGAAGGTGCAGCCACCATCACCAAGACCGGTGTCAATTTTGCCAGCGGCCAAACGTTCAGCATTTCTCTCGATGAGATCCAAGTACAAGAAGAACTTGGTAAAGGCAATTATGGCACTGTGTACAGGGTCAAACATGCCAAACCAAAAGGTCCGCGATTCGGCCAAGGTCTCTCTGGAGTCCGCCTGCCACATTCTGTATCAGACGTAGCAATCCCCGTCGACAGAAAGGATCACGCTAGCGACTCGGCAGGCGGCGAGGGCGATGGAACCACCGGCAAGATGATGGCGATGAAGGAAATTCGATTGGAACTAGACGACGCAAAATTCTCAACCATCTTGAAAGAGCTCGTCATTCTACACGAGTGTATCTCGCCGTACATCATTGATTTCTACGGTGCTTTCTACCAAGAAGGAGCGGTATACATGTGTATTGAGTACATGGACGGAGGTTCCATCGACAAGCTGTATGCTGGCGGCATCCCCGAGTGTGTCTTACGAAAGATTACGTACTCTACCGTGATGGGGCTCAAGTCATTAAAAGACGAACATAATATCATACACCGCGACGTGAAGCCGACCAACATCTTGGTCAACTCGAGCGGCCAGGTCAAGATTTGCGATTTCGGTGTCAGTGGTAATCTTGTGGCGAGTATAGCCAAGACCAATATTGGTTGCCAGAGCTATATGGCCCCAGAACGGATTTCTGGTGGGAGTATGACTGCACCAGGAACTTCAGATGGAACATATAGCGTGCAGAGCGACATCTGGAGCTTGGGGTTGACCATTATCGAATGCGCGATGGGCAGATATCCTTATCCTCCTGAGGTGTCATCTACCATCTTCAGTCAGCTGAACGTAAGTTCAGACACGTGATTCAACCCTTTCTGCTCTTGCATCCCGAAAAAAGCTATCCCTTCGAAGCTACATGAAAAAGCATTGCTGACATCCCCTACGTTTAGGCCATCGTTGAAGGCGACCCACCCGATCTCCCCAAAGAGGGCTATTCTGATACCGCCCAGGGCTTTGTTTCGAGCTGCCTGCACAAGATTCCCAATATGAGAGCAACCTACGCCATGCTTCTTAATCATCCCTGGCTGCAATCATTTTCCAAGCCTGAAACGATAGCAGAGGAGGCCGAAGAGGGAGAAGAGGCCGATAAGGCAGCGGAGGCTGTTGGGTATCTCAAGCTCGGAGGGGACGACACCGCCGACGAAGAAGTGGCCAGTTGGTTGAGGGGAGTGCTAGACGGAGGCAAAGCCAAGTCAGCAGAGGAAGCCGGCAAATCCTCCCGCCCAGCCCTTCACGCGGCTCCATTGGACTCGGCCAGTCCCATTAATAGTCCGATATTGAACGATGGACCTTGAGAGCGACATGTTTTTGAGATGCACGGCCATGTATAAGCACACCACAGCGATCAGGACATGAACACACACATTGCATCTCGGACCCACCAATACCTTATCTACTGACTGTTATTCATGTTGGGACAGGCAAGAGCATCTGGCACATGGTGCCAAAGCCGACAACAGAGCTGGTTATCTGTGTTCGGCGAAGGCCATGTCGCGACACGTCCATGAGCAACCTCCACGACTCTACAACCCTTGAACACGAAAGGAGTATGAGGCTCGACTCCACTCAAGTCACCATTCTCAGGCACCTAATACGCGACGACCAACCCATCTCCCCTTTTCTTCACTTTGTTGTCACTCTTATTTTCACCATGATTCATCATATCGGCTCTAAAACCAGATGAGGAGCACCGATGGTTTCTTTATTTTCCCAGACAAACGGACACTGCATCATGCATGGGTACACAGGAGAGAGGGCCGGGGGGCATCTGAATATTTCAAGTTATCGGGCTTCTTGTTGTCCAGGTAGTCAGTCAGGGAGATGGCCCATTTTCTCACGGCGCACATGGTGCGGTTTGTGGTGGCTGATGAGTGTGGTGGATGGCATGTAAGGGTAGAAGAAGTATAAGTAAGCAAATGAGCTACTACTCTGTAGCAGCACTTTTCAAAAATCAGCGTATCTATAACTTGCTTCTTTGATGAGCATCGTGTCATGAAGTGTAGAATTTGTCCATGCCACAAAATCGTACTCCATCGCAGGCAAATTGCGCATACAGCTAGACCGCCGTTGGACTTTGATCACCATTTCACGCATCAATCAGTACGAATGCAGCAACCTCACTCGCAGATCAAGTCTCGACAATAGATTTATTTCCATTACTCTGCTCAATTCAACATTACGCACATGGATTACAACCAAGTCATCTCCGGCAAAGGGTATCCCAACAACCACCACATCAAAGTATGTGCCGTGCCCGTCGAAAACGACTGGAAAGATGGCTCCCCCCTTGAAATTTAAAAATATATATATATATATGCAGTTATCGTCCCATCACAATCTTTCCGCGCATGCTCCACGTCTTCGGATACCCAGGTGGTTTCATTGCAGTCTTCATAATCGCAAGGCATTGGCATCGTGAAATTTTCAAGAATCTGTGGATGAAATCCGAGGACCGGCGCCGAGCGTTCATGAAAGAGTGTAAGCTGAGACGTAAGAGGGGAAGAGAGAACAAGACAAGAGCTGCGGAATGTGAGAGACAAGAAAGGGACGATCAATTACTCCACCCAGGCTTCGTTCAATGGCGGGCTCCCCCGTACAACACAAGAGGCATTTCTGGGCCAAATTAGAAATACTCTTGATGACGATTTTTCTGATTGAGCGGCAGAGGAAGAAGGGGGCACGGGAGCACAGCAATAACTCGGCGATTAGGTCGTATGTGTCGACAAGTAGATGAGCTGGTATTACATGCTTTGTGGAGATTTTTGTGTTGGAAAATTTCCCTCCGAGATATTCCCAGTGCCGCTTCCATTCATGCGCTGAGGGGCATGCATTATTGAACTTTACGAGTAGTCATCCTTGACACGGCGGCCGTCGTATGATCGAGTGCTGCGTTTGCGACGGAACATGCCGCCTCCGCTACCACCGCTGGCTTGCGACTTGTCACCGCGGATGCCCAGGGCGAACAGAACAGTGGCGATGAGCAAAGCGGCGTAGGAGCCCCAGATCCATCCGAACCCGTACCTTCCAAGAGTAGCCTCGCGGCCGGCGTCGCGGAACCGGTCGCGGGCCATGACAAAGGTAGCGGTGAAAAGAGAGGTGGCGACGGAGTGGCAGACGAGCGCGAGACCGGCAACGAAGAAGCTGATGGCGGCGCCGAGGCGGCCACAGCAAGCGAGGAAGCCGGAGAAGAAGGCCAGGACCTCGAAGAAGAGGGAGATGATGATGAAGACCCAGCTGAACCGCCACATGTAGAAGAACTTGAACGAGGTGGTGCCGCTGCCGTAGCCGCCGCCGAGACCATCAGGAACATTCTGGGCACCCGTGTCCCATGCCCAACCAAAGGGCATGGCGGCCTTGGCGCTGGTGCAGTCGAGGTTGTCGTCGCCGCAAATGTAGAAGTAGGTCCACTGGGACCAAGCTTTCGCGCCGGATATGCCCTCGGTGTTGGCGCGTAAGAAGTACGTTTTGTTGAGAGGCGTGGAGTCGCTGACGCCGGAGAGGATGATGAAGAAGAGGAAGAGGATGGACGTCGCCAGCATGACTAGGCCGCCGAGGCCGAGGGGGAAATCTACATTTTCAGACTGGTTAGTACGACTTTGCGGCAAAATACAAGTTGCAAAATCGATCCTTTGATGCGAATGCGGTCGTTGTTGTCATCCAGAGCAATCAATGGTTGGGCTGTTGTCGAAAACGACGCCCGGGGCAGCGAGAGCGGTGAAGGAGACGACGTCACGGCGATGCAGACGGCGGGTTGGAGCAGAAATGACTTACTCTTGGGCATGATGAATTATTGGGAGCCTGTACGGCTGCACCTATCGTATGAGAAGGGACTGTGATGGCGATGACAAATCACAGGTTTTGGATTTCGTAGAGTCGTGGACGGAGGAAGAAGAGTGGAAGCGAGGAATAAAATAGAGGAAAAAGCCGACAAGGTATGCAGGGGGAGGGTGTCGCCAGGTAATAAAGCAAGCCTGTTCTGTACCGCCGAAGCCCCCTAGGGCTAGTGCGGTGACCTCTGAGTTGTGTCGGTGGGACAGGGAGGAGGGGGGGGCCTGGGTTCTGGGTGGGGACTCTGGGGAGACGGGCGGGAGGGGAACGGGGGTGGGCATCGAAACTTGCGTCACCGGCACGAACCACGCAGCAGCAGGCAGCAGGCAGCACGAAGCACGAAGCACGAAGCACGCAGCTGTATTGACAAAACAGAAACGAAAATAAAATAAAAATAAAGTAAAATCTTGATTCACAGGCAGACTTGGACGGGGGTGGGCAAGCCCAAATTACAAGCCCGAACTTGTCTGGCGCCGGCCGGCTGTTAGTCGCGAGCTAGTGCCTGTTTTGGGCTTTCGGGCGTGTGCAAGCTGGGGAATGGAAAACAAGCCGACAACCTTGTTAACTTGTGCCGAGTCTGCGCCCAGAACAAGTGGGGCCGTAGCTTGGTGATGACGACATCGGCTGGCTCTGACCGCGACGCCATTGGTTGAATTGGGCGAGAAGCTGACGTCGTCTAGTCCGTATGTGGTTTTCTCTCCAAAAGCAGACGACGACGGTCTGATCGGTTGATGTCACCACGGCGACCCGCCCGACATTCATCAGAGACGGAGAGCTTCGTGCAGGCAACGGCCGGGTCTACCGACGTCGATGGGATGGATCCAGGCGCTGTTCCGCATCTGACAAGCCTTCAACTCCACGGGTTTCCTTGTCGCTGCAGCGAATGCATGACGTCGTTCGACGACGACGGACGACGGCGCTGGCTACGCCGAAGCCCGTGACTGAAAAGTCAACCTCATGACAGCTTGCAAGGACTGACCTTTTTTTTTTCGAGTGCGGGCCACTTTCCAAATGGCGCCAACATGTCTTGGCCCCCACCAACGCCGTGCCTGGCTTCTTTTTGTTCAGTGGCCAAATCTCGTCTTGATGCTCGCCGTGGCTTCATGATTGCCCAATTGGGCAGTTGCATGTATTCTCATGGCCAAAGCCTGTAAAAATGAGATAATCGTTTATTGTTCAAGAGTCTAATGATCCTTCATCATGAAAAACTGATTCCTTCAGCAAAGGGCCTAGAAAGACTGAAGTGTCGATTTGGCGCTGGCCTCGTCACATGGTGAAATACGGACTGGGGTGGGTAGCCGGGCAGCACCGCCACAAATAGGTGTTATCGGATATGGCGCGATTGGAGAAGTAAGAGCATAGACTTGACGTTTGATTTCTGAAAGGGCAGATAAAAGCGGCCTTGTATCCATCGTCCCAATGGCGCAACGGAAGTCATCTAGGAGCAGAGCAAGCCAATACGTTCATAATTCGATTTTGAACCTCTGTCTACCACATACGACCACAGCCGCTAGCAAACATCAGGAACCCGTCCGATCTCCCATGACAATCTAGCGAGCGCCGGATTAGTAGTTGGGTCGGAGACGACCAGCGAATTCCCGGTGTTGTATGTTTTTTTGCCCCTCCTTTGTCTTTTCGAGGATCTATAGAAGACGTCTAAAATGGCTTGATCTATGTTGACTTTCTTTTTCAGAATGAGAAGGGTACCCAGAATAAAACAATAGCTTACATAAATTTATTTCGCCGTACATACAGTGCCGCGTCACACAATTGAGATCCCCCTCCATTGCCCTTCACTTAACCCTTCTAGCCCCTGTACCCGCCCCTGGCAAAGAGGAACGAACAGAAATGCCGGTTCCAAAGACAGCAGGCAAAATAGCAAAATGCTCAAAAAAACAAATAGACTGGGGCTTCGCCGGGGATCGAACCCGGGACCTCTCGCAAACAGAGCATAGGGTGTCACCCTAAGCGAGAATTATACCACTAAACCACGAAGCCAGAGAGAGGGTCCCAATCGGTTGAAGGCTGGGGCTCAATTTACGTCTATAGCTTCATCAGAGTGGGAGAGCTTGTTTGTACATCAAATGCCGGTGAGCCATAACAAGCTCAGTGCAAAGCTTCGTGTCAAACTGTTAAAGGCCCACATTTTCCACAACTAAACTCGAAGCCTGACTTCCACGGTTTGTTCATGAGCTTTTCAGCCCGGCGCAACAAGTCGCGTCGTCTGCCTCAAGCTATTCCCCCTCGGCCTTTGGGTACTTGGCTAGCTAAGCTCACAATTCCGTAGTCGCTTTGCTCTGTGCTTGCTCACACGGGGGATTCCAAGTTCCTAGCGTCGGACATTGGTCTCACCCGAGGCTGGTGAAATGCGTCGACACGAATGCGTCTCACCGGTGGTCGTAAAATCATTGTCGTGACGGGTGCTTCTGCCGCGATTACTGAAGTCATCGTCTCGCACCTTGACCCGTATACTCACAACTCATGACTTTCAACATACAAGTCGTGCAGAAATTCCTGCTTTCGGGGTCGACACCACAGATACGCATCTTGGTTCGATTACAACGGCCCCATGTCTAACCTCAATGTCCTCATTGTTGGCGCGTCCGTCGCGGGCCCCATGGCAGCCTACTGGTTTGCCAAAGCGGGTGCAAGTGTCACTGTTATTGAGGCTTCTCAGAGCTGCGGACCGGCGGACAAAACATCGACATTCGACTGGACTGATGGGCGTGACTTGTCGAGCGAAAGACAACTCGCATAGAGGATGCAGTGCGTGTGTCCATAGCCCCATTGGAAGGCATGGCCTTTGTCCGAAACGATGACTCGCCCGTCGCTGTCATGAAAAGGACAGGTATCGCCGATCAACAATCCTGGTCTCCAAGTTTGAAATATTTCACGGACACGTCTCGCGGATTCTGTACCAGTTAACCAAGGGCTTCTCTATTAAGAAGGACATCTTCAACGGCGGCAAAGACGGCCTAGCTTATTGTGGTCCAGGAGGCCGAAGCATTGTGTAAGATCCCTACGGGCACGCAGGAGATGGGTAGTCCGTTCGATCCCTTTAACAGTGGAGGGACCTCACGGTGATTGCGAAAAGGAGTACTAGCCTATCACAGCCAGGCCAGATTATAGGTATTTGATTATCTGGGCAAATCCCCTGCTTCTTGAAGAAGGAGAGACATGAAAGTTGAATGTGTCAAGTCGTCGCGACAGCTGACCACTGAACCTGGGAGACCCTGCGACGGATCCAAGGCCGTCTCGCCGACAACTGATCCGGGATTTTCAGCGGCAAGATGAAATGCTGCGATAATACAGCTTCGTGAATTTCCATGCTCTGTGCGATAGCGATGATGCACCAGAGATGCGGCGCTAAACAACACGGAGATGGGCTTTGCTGGATGATTCACTTCAATAACCGTGAGCCTCCTCTAGCCATCTTCTGGAACTTTAGCAAGCCATCTAGTGCTTCATCTGTCAAAAAGATACTGTCGTTCTCGGTTGACCAAGGTTTGCCATTTTGATCCCGCCTAATGTTGCGGTTACCAGTGTGGGTGCCTGGAAGGAAAACAAAGTTTTGACCATTAGGTCCTTTGACTGAACCATGGTCCCAACAAAGCAAAACTTTGTACTCCTGGCGGAACGGACTTATTGTCAATGTGTAGCATATTGTCTTGAGCATTGACAGAGATTGGCGGGGTGTCTTTCCCACGCACATCAGTCATCTCAATGGGACCTCCCATAGCATAGGCCATCAGAGCTAATAGTAGCGGATGTGCGAAAGCTGTGTTGAATCTAGAGTCCTTGAGGAATGCTGCATGGTCTGCTAGATTCACATAGGAGTGCAGGAACGCACCACGACCAGAGACGCTCATGGCTTCGGTAAATTCATCGATCAGAATCTGGAAATTGGAAACATTGAGTAGCCCCGTAAAGACGATACAGCCATCGCGATCTAGTAGATCAACGAGTCGCAGGAAATGAGCCTCGGTGTCCTTATTCTTCCACGCAGCTCTTAGGCCCCCAAGAAGACATTGTCTAAAGCAATGCCGAGCTTCGGACCCTGGCCTTTGGCGATAGTGGTTTGTTTCCGTGGAAACACTGGGACTCGAAGTCGTACATGCCAGCTTGGTAATCAACTTGTGTCGCTCCTGAGCTGAAATCGAAATAGAGAGACCAACTTTCAGCTCGGGTGCCATGGCGTTGCAAGACTTGCCAAGATCGCACAGCTTTCCCACCACTGGCGGATCAACAGCAAGCGAATGGATCATGGACACTTTTGTGTTGTTTTGAAGCTGACTTGATTTGTCAAGAGAGAAAGAAAAAGATCTTGGCAGACAATAAAGAAAGATTCTAGCGACACTTGAATTTTAGTCACACGATTAGTGTACAGGATGGGGATTTGCTTACTTGAGTTCTCAAAAATAAGCAGTAATCCAATTCATAATCACTGTCTGCCTTCGTCAGCAACTCAAAGAGATCAGATATTTGTGTTCATGTATTGATTATTTGGACTTTTTCGTTGGAAAATGTTGCTGTGTTATTTCTTAACGTAATGTTATGGGTGGCTTTTAGCGTTATTAGGTGTTTGTCACACGGTGATGAGGACATCCATTACCTACTCATATCGGTATGAAGTCCAACCTTGCTTGACAGAACCTAAATTTGCGAAAATGTTGACTCTAGATCATTGCATAGATATGCAAGTCAAATTCTCTGCCGTCAAGAGGAAACCCGAAAGCTAACTGTTCTCGGCAGCCTTTGTCAGTCAGAACTGTGTTATGCCGACACAGTGCTCATAATTTTTGAATGGCGCGAAAAAGCCGAGAAACCCATAAATCTTCACGATTCGAAGCATATATGCGCAAATCCAAATAATCCAGATAATCTCAATAAATAACTAACAAAGCGATGTTCCCGCTCTGGCCGGAGCTTCGAACAACGCTGATTGAGATAACTAGGCAAAAGTCTCTTCCGATAGTGGCTGCACGTGACTGGGCCCGACAACACGACCTTGAGTGCATCTCATCGGACCTACCCCTAGCCTACCCGTAGCCTACCCGTAGAATTACATAATTTCTTCTTGAAAAACAAAGCCTTTGACACCTTGTATCCCGCACACAAACAACCTGCTTGTCCATGTCTTTCAGATAATGCTACCATGGGCCCCTGCGCGACGTGGCTTCTCTGCAGTCTCGCCATGCGCTTTACGTGCCAAACGTTCAGGTCATTGCAGTGGGTGGCCAAGGAACAAGGCAGCCGGCATTTCCCTCAATTCATCCGTGTCGCGGGAATGGACTCGTTCACGGGGAACTTTGAGCATCTTGGAGCATTTCCATCTCAGAGGACAAGGCCCATATGGCTTAGTGCCTTATGGCCAAGCTGGAGACGCCCAGGAGGAGCATCGCTCTAAATTTCTATCATGGAAGGCTCTGCCAGAGAAAGGCAACGAATTGGGCTCTGTACACGACGCGCCCAAACCGCGACTACTATCGTTTGAAGCCGAGCCCACGTTCACCCTGGGTCGTCGGCAGGAAGATCTCACCGCAGAGCAAACTTCTTGTTTGCAAAGTCCACTGCAGGTCGGGCTCACGCATCGCCCATCACCTCTCACGCAGAGCTTCATACCGCAGGTAATGAGAACGAATCGCGGAGGGCTCACGACGTATCATGGTCCGGGCCAAATAGTGCTCTGGCCCATTGTCGACATGCACTCACGCTTGTATCCCAAGTACGGCGTTGCTTCGTACGCCAATCATCTCGAGACAACGACACAACGCTTACTGTCCGAGTTGTTCGGCATCCAGACCTACATTGCTCGGGACGAGCCGGGCGTGTGGGTTTCAGCGCCCACTGGACAGCCACGCAAGATTGCTGCACTAGGAGTTCACCATCGCAGGCATGTGACTGCGCTGGGAATCGCGGTCAACGTTGACATTCCCGTCACTGGGGACGGAAGTGTGAACCCTTGGGCGCGGTTCGTCCCTTGCGGCCTGGACGGGAAATCGGTGACCTCCGTGGCTGCTGAAGTCGGGACCGATTCGTCAATGGGTTGGGATCTGGAAGACCTGGCGGGTCGGTGGGCAGCTCTTTTTGAAGAAGGGATGTTGGATGAGAGCAAAAGGAGTCGTGGGCGCGGCGAGGCAGAAGACCGGTTGCGACGGTGATGCTGCGGTTTGGCGCCCTCGGTCAATGGGTCTTCTCCATTCTGTTCACTTCGTTCTGATAGGGATATCTTTCCATCTTTCGCGGTGACATTCAGTGGTCGGTCTACAGCAGTCTCGAGAGGCATTCACAATCATTCCACGCGGGGAAAGATAAGTGAAGCAAATCGTGAGATCCAATTGGTGCATCGCACAATCACAATCATAAACATCTTTATCTGGGCTGGGTGGAAGTGGGGCAATGCAAGGATATCTCGGACATCTTCCATCCTTCTCCTTGTCCTTATCAACATCCTTATCTGAAACTCAATATTTGCTCCAATTATGCCAGAGATGCACGCGATTCTACATTAGCTTTCGAACAGGCAGGCCATGGTTTGATTCATCAAACTTTAAGACATGTGCATATCCGACCGTGTCGAACTCTCTCTCCCCTTGCCTGCCATCGGAACCTCGCTCACAAGTTCACAGGTTCACAACTGCCCTGGTCCCGCGGTAGATAAGCCTATCTTCCTGAAAGGGGCGGGACGCTCCGATCCTCGCCGCACGACATGGTGTTGAATACAATACCTGCATAGCCCCTTGGGGTTGCACTCTCTCTTGTTTCACTTGATTACGATTGTAGATGCCGTCCAGCTAGAAATCGTCCTGGCGTGTTCAAGACACCTCATCAAAAACCATCGTCCACGAACACATACACGTCCCTCACCATGTCGTCTCCCGGCCCAGCCCTCAGCCAGGGCTTTGGCTACGGAATCGTCCTCGGCGTAGGTTTCGGCTTTGCTCTCTTCATGATCTTCCTCACCCACATCCTCAAACGCTTCAACAATGAGGTCCAGACCTCCGAGATGTTCAACACGGCGGGCCGGACCATGAAATCCGGCCTCGTCGCCGCCGCCGTCGTTTCCTCCTGGACATGGGCTGCCACCCTCCTCCAATCCTCGGGTGTCTGTTACCGGTACGGCGTCTCCGGTCCCTTCTGGTATGCCTCTGGTGCGACGGTGCAAATCTTGTTGTTCGCCACGCTGGCCATCACCCTGAAGAAGAGGGCGCCCAATGCGCATACCTTTCTGGAGGCCATCAAGGCGAGATATGGCGCCCCCGCCCACTTCACCTTCATCACGTTTGGGCTGATTACGAATCTTCTCGTGTCGCTGATGCTCATCGCCGGTGGCGCCGCGACCGTCAATGCCCTGACGGGAATGCATGCCGTGGCGGCCATCTTCCTCATGCCTATCCCCGTGGTGGCGTATACTTTCATCGGAGGGCTCAAAGCCACCTTCATCACCGACTACATCCATGGGTTTGCCCTCTTCATCATCATCATCACTTTTGCGCTGACCGTGTACGCAACCTCGGATGTGCTCGGGAGCCCGTCAGCAGTGTACGACTTGCTCGTTGAAGCGGCAAAGGCTCACCCCGTGGACGGCAACCAGGACGGGAGCTACCTCACGATGAGATCGCAAGGAGGCGTCATCTTCTTCGTCATCAACATCGTGGGCAACTTTGGCACCGTGTTCCTCGACAATGGCTACTACAACAAGGCCATCGCGGCGCACCCCGTCCACGCCTTGCCCGGCTACATCATGGGCGGTCTGGCCTGGTTTGCGATTCCCTGGCTCACGGCGACGACACTCGGTCTGGCTGCCCTGGCGCTCGAATCGAGTCCTCGCTTTCCCACCTTCCCGAACCGCATGACGGAAGCCGAAGTCTCTGCTGGTCTGGCGCTCCCCTACGCAGCCGTCGCGCTCCTCGGCAAAGGAGGCGCCGCCGCCACCCTCGTCCTCATCTTCCTCGCCGTCACATCCTCGTTCAACTCGGAGCTCGTTGCCACGTCTTCCATCTTCACGTACGATGTGTACAGAACCTACTTTGACCCCAACGCCAGTGGGAAACGTCTCATCTACATGTCGCACATCTGCATGCTTGCCTACGCCACCGTCATCTGCTGCATCTCCATCGGCCTCTGGTACAACGGCGTCTCCATGGGCTACCTGTACCTCCTCATGGGCGTTCTCATCTCCGCAGCCGTCATCCCCGCGACCCTCACTCTTCTCTGGAACGGACAAAGCCGGTGGGCCGCCACGCTCTCGCCCATACTGGGCGCATCCTGCGCCATTATCGCCTGGCTCGTGACGGCCAAGAGGACGTGCGGCAAACTCGACGTCGAGTGTACGGGCTCCAACGATGCCATGCTGGCCGGAAATGTGACGGCGCTGCTGTCGCCAGTGTTGTTTGTCCCCCTGTTTTGCCTGATCTTTGGCCTGGACAAGTACGACTGGAAGTCCATGATGGAGATCCGAAAAGCCGACGACCATGATGTGCTGGAGGGCTCGGGCCTTGATGCAGAAGCACAGCGGGAGGTGGAGAGGGCAAGCCAGGAGAGTTTTGAGGAAGAGCAGCGCAAGCTGCACAAGGCTTTCAAAATTGCCTGTGTCATCACCATTACCATGTGAGTATTATTAATTCCGTCTCTCGACATCTGAGCACACTTTTTATTTCCTTTCATTTTTTTTTTTCATTTTTTTTGGGCTGACACATTCGCACAGGGCTCTGTCATTCTTGGTTCTTTGGCCCATGCCCTTATACGCATCCGGATACATCTTCTCCAAGAAATTCTTCACAGGCTGGGTCACGGTCGGAATTATCTGGATCTTTTGCTCATTCATGGCGGTTGGTCTGTACCCCGCGTGGGAAAGCCGAGTGACCCTGGTCAAGGTCGTGAAGCTCATCGTCACTGGCAAGAAGCCACGGCCCGTTCTTGTTGGCGAGCAAACATTGATTTCGGAGAACTCGAGTGGCTCTGCGACGCCGATCAAGTCAGAATCTGTGTCAAAAGTTGGATGATAAATTGTATGTTTTGCCCATGATAGACGTTTAGCTGTTGATACCGTGAAGAAATGCAATTCTAAAGCATTGTGATCCTTTGCCCAAATTGTCCCATGGTTATTCGCGTTTGTTCAGTTTCGCATCTCCCAATCTGAACCCAAAGCAATCCATGTCGTCGAATGTCCCAGATCATCCCCCCATTCCCAGTGATGAAACGAAGCAAGCCAACTAGTCCTCGTCTTCCTGTCCTTCATCCCCATCGTCTCCAGAATCCGCCAAAGCATCGTGAAAATTTTGCATGAACAGAGTCATGAGCGCTAGAAATCTTCATTTCATGGCATGTGCTGTTAGAATCTATAGTCCCCCCCCCCAAAAAAAAAAAGGCAAGAACCACACCTCACAGTCCACAGTCTGTACGTACTCATTCAATATCCCGACCTGTTCAGCCCAACTAGTCAGCATTGTCTGCATTATCACCGTACTTCGCGTCATCGTCCCGAGAAGTATGAGAAAACGTCTGACAGTCTCTAGCGCTTGTTGTTGCGCCCTGGGGATAACAACACGACTACTTGACGACAGTGTTGGCCATTGATCATCCCACGACAGAAGTTAGATCACGGACGGCACTAACCGCGCAGGGGGGGGAAGTTCTTGGCGCATGATTTGTAAAATTCCTTTTCCGCGAGAATATGCGCTTCTGTCTTTACGAATTCAGGCAATAAGCCTGTTCTTGGCTGGATGAATCAAAGAGGAGGAATAGATAGTATGATAGTGGACAAAGTTAGTAAGGATCGCGCGTTGGTGGCGGGTTGATGATGTTGAGTGTGTGCGAACATACATGGGGGTTTTTTTTTTAATGGCAGAACATGTATTTCTTTGCGATGTTTGGTCATCATTTCGGGAGGAATCAAGGCTACCGCTCGATGAATGAGTATTGTTCTTGTTCGGTAACGTTAAAGTAGAAGTGGTCAGCAAACGGCTCTATTGTGTATAACACATAAAGCGCAACTAACCCATTGTTTCACTACGAGAGTAACAACAATGAATCGATCAACTAATGAGAGCCATAATAACCAGAAGTTTTGTCGACGCGCTTCCTCCTTGCGCCGGAAAAGGTGGTCGAGGTGTCAATGAGGAAGGTTGTTTATGACGACTGCTTATATTCATTCGTTTCTTTCAGAAACTGATGAGAAAAAAAAAAGCATTGCTTCAACTTGCATGTGTAAGTCTATGTTATGTATAACTAGCTAACGTGTGGTGATGACCCGCTGTGGTAGTGAGTCGGGGCAAAAGTAGAAAACCATGCCCCGTACTGGAATCGAACCAGTGATCTTGTCATTACTAGTGACACGCTTTACCACTGAGCCAACGGGGCGCTTGACGTTGTTGACGTGACTGCGCTTTTTTGCATATTATCAATGACAGCAAGGGGGTGATTGTGGATTGGCGATCCGCAAGCCAATCGCGCCTTTTTTTTTCAGTTCCGCTGTGGTTGCTGCATGAAAGATGGGTCTAACAGCTTGTTGGTGAGCAGTGAGTGGCAGGAGCAATGTCTTCACTCATCATAAGCCGTCATCGCCATGGGCCAATGGCGCCGACGATGCTGGCCGAAAGTCATGGTGGCCCCCATCGCACGCTGCACGCTGCACGCTGCACGCTGCACCACACGCAAGTTTGTACGGCCCCTCCATGTCGCCATTTTTTTTTTTTCAAGTTCCCTCGCGAATCGGGCGAATCGGGTACCTTGGCATTATGACACTTATGACAAATCCAGGCCAGTATCTTGCCCAAATCTTAAAAGGCAAAAGGGTCATCAAGTCAGTCCCTCCGAGTTCACGAATCCCCATCATCAGCCCATGATGGTTGGCCTTGGCCCGCTTCGTCTCTTTTTCTTCTACATGGAAATTTTTTTCCTTCTTTTTTCCCTCTGACCAGTTCATCTTCCTCTCCCGTTGCAGCTCACCACCACCTTGCTCCCCTGTAGGACGTTTAATCTTGCGCAAATGCATCCCATCGCGGAAGCCGAGCTGCAGGGCCAAAACGCCGACGGCATTCCGTTTCGCGCGAAACCTCACCATGTCCATCGAACGTGGGCTCGAACATTCTCCTCGATGCCCGAGCTCTACATCCAGCCCGAATCATTGGCCGAGGTTGAGAAAACAGTGTTGCTGGCTCGGAAATGTCGCCGGCGCATAGTGACCACGGGCTGCGGCCACTCGCCGTCGGACATGACTTGCACCTCGAGCTGGATGGTCAACCTCGACCGCTTCAGCCAGATCCTTTCGGTCGATGCAGAAACGGGCATCGTCGTCATGCAAAGCGGCATACGGCTCTATGCGCTGTGCGAGGCCCTGGAGAAACATGGCCTGGCCATGCCGAACCTCGGCAGCATCAACCAGCAGTCCATTGCCGGCGCCATCTCGACAGGCACCCACGGGAGCAGCGTGCAGCACGGCCTCATGTCGGAGGATGTGCTGTCGCTCAAGATTACTTTGGCCAGCGGGGAGACCCGGGCATGCTCCGCAGAGTCGGATCCGCGGCTGTTCCGAGCTGCCTTGCTCTCCCTCGGCGCTCTGGGAATCATCACTGAAGTCACGCTCCGCGCCGTCCCCGCCTTCACCCTCGGGTGGACGCAGACCATTGATGCCGACTGCAAGCTGTTCAAGTCGTGGCCGCTCGACTTGTGGACTCGGAGCGAGTTCGTGAGAGTCTGGTGGTTCCCGTACACGAGAAGGGCCGTGGTGTGGCAGGGGGACAAAACCACGGAACCGGAGCGAGACCCTCCCGCAAGCTACCATGACAAGAGCCTAGGTTATTACGTCTATCACAACCTCCTTTACGCCGCCCAATTCGTTCCACGCCTGCTGCCCTGGATCGAGTGGTTCGTCTTCGGCATGCAGTACGGCTTCGCCGACGGCTCAAGCAGCTCGGCCGTCCAGCCTAGTCGCAAAGCACTCTTGATGAACTGTCTTTACTCACAATTTGTCAACGAGTGGGCCATTCCGCTGCACAGGGGGCCCGAGGCCTTGCGAAGGCTCGGCTCATGGCTCAACCACCTCACACCCGACGACCCGGACTATGTGCCTCACGATATCCCATTCTCGGCAGAGGGATTGTATGTCCATGCTCCCGTGGAAGTGCGAGTGAGCGATACGACCCTGACATCCAACCCTCGGCCCTATCTGGACCCCACTGTCGAGGACGGCCCGACCTTGTATCTCAACGCGACCTTGTATCGTCCGTACTGGCGTGATCCGCCTTGTCGTGACCGCTACTACGAGGCGTTTGAATGGTTGATGAAAGATATGGGGGGCCGACCTCACTGGGCCAAGAATTTCGAGACGCGCCGGCCAGACATCGAGTCAATGTACGGAGAGAGCCTGCAAGAGTATCGAAGTATTCGTCATCATGTTGACCCAGAGGGCATGTTTGTTGGTTCCTGGCACAGAGATCGTGTCCTTGCAGATTCAAAAGGAACCAAGCTCGAGCTGGAGGAGGTCGAGGTTTCCAGAAAGAAGGCCGCGAGCCGAGGTTTGATAACACTGGGTCTCGTTTAACAAGCGCCCGGAACATCAATCTGTTGTACCGCAACGTGGGGGTCCGTTCCCAGGATCCATCCATCCAATTTGAAGATATCCACGCAATTCATTCGTCACCGTTTCAGATCTACAGATATGGGCCGCATACACCGTAGATCGTATCAATACACAAGCCATAATCATATCCGGATTATAAATCCCTATCATATACACTACACAAGATTCAAACAAAAAAAAAATCAGCCAGTTCCAACTCCGTTCCCACAACTCCTGCAACAGCAAACATGACGTTTCCCTTCCGCCCACATCAGGCCACTTCCACCGAGCCGCAAAGGTAGCACAAAGGTGGCAGCAGACGAAATATTATGCCAAGACCAGTTATGCTATCCGGTGGGTCATCCGTGCGTTCGGACGCAGGGCAATTGCCGGTAAAGTAGGTGCTGAGTAGAATAGAAGGAGCCAAATGGAAAAAGTTGGAGAAAAAGAAACAACAAGAAGAAAAAGAAGAGCGATGAATGGTTTTGTCGCAGCCCCGTCGTTGGCCGGGCGTGAAAATCTCATGGGTAGTAATTAGATGAGCAACCATAGGAAAAAGTCGCACATCGGTTTCATATCCCCATGTTCAGCAACATACGCCATAGCTATTTTTTCCTTTTTTCGGTATGCTGTAGTTCCCAAAAAAGAACTTGCCAGTGAAGTGGCGCTCTTCTTAAAAAGGGTGCAGCGCATGGTCATGGTTGCACAAGTGTCTTCCTTGTACCTCGTATTGGAGCAAGTGTCCGGGAATTGGTCTTGGTCGAGTTTCCAGTCCTTGTTCGGTTTTCGGCAAGCGAATTGATTGCTCCTCAACCCGCACGACTGTGTGTCGCACTAGTACGACTTCGTTCATCCTCTTCCTCAATCACGTCGCTCAATCTTGTCGGGTGATGATGCCGTGGCACGGTCTCCCATCCGGGCGTCCCATAACCCTGCCCACTGTAGTCCTGAGGCTCAGAGTACGCCCCCGTCCACTTGCTGTCGTCTGCAGACGTAGCAGATGTGGCTTCATGTCCTCCGCTGGGTGGGTTTGTTGTCGCCGGCGTATCGTAGTCGTCTGCGTCCAGATCAGAAACCGATGGCCCAGAGGGCGGTGCGGCAACGACGGGAATCCTTTGCCCTCGAGAGTCGAGAACAAAGCTGCCCGCAGCATCCATTATATGTGCACCTTCGCCGAAACCGCCCTCTGATCCGCCGGCTCTGCCCGGCCGTGGATGCCCAGATTCCTGGGATCGGTGGTATGTACCGCTGGGACCGGCTGTAGGTGGTGGTGTGGTGGCAGCGTGTGCTTGCGAGTGGTCTGAGCCGTAGCCTGGTTGCGCGTAGTCAGAGTGACACGCCGCGGCATCCCCCGCCGTGCCTTGTGTCATGGGCACAACTTGAACTCCGCCCACAATGGTTGGATGGCCAGACTGTAGAGAAAAAGTTCGATCTCGTTCTTCTTGCGCTCTGCGCCCAAGTTCTTCCCAGGCTCGCCGTGCTTCTTCTTTGGAGATGGCAAGCTCCTTGCGCATCTCCGCAAGCTGCTTCTGAGCTTTGGATGAGCCTTTCTCGTGGTCGACGGCATCGCGAATAGCATCGGCACGATCGCGTCGTTCTCTTTCCAAGGCCTTTTCCAGCATAGCGTTGACTTCCTGGGCTCGTTCCAGTTCCGCCCGAGTCTCAAAGAACCATCGCTGGAATTTTCTTTCTGAGCTGGCTCGCAGCCGCTGAAGCTCCACCACGGCGTGAAACAGATTAGCTCCTGCCGCTGAAAGATCCGTCACTTGTCGCGCTAATTGCTGGCTCAAGGCGTCACGATTGATGTCGTCTTTATTCTGCTCCAGCTTTCGAATCCAGTAACTGGTAAGACCCTCCCAATGAGCTGACAAAGTTTCCCAACGCTCAAAAGCATGAGGGAATGAGCTTCGAGGTTTTGATGGTTCTGTAGGTTGCGTTGTGGTTTCCAACGGAGGGTAAGGAGCGGATTGTTGTTGCTGTTGCTCTTGCTGGCTTTGGGGTCGCGGCCGGCCGGCTGAGGGAAAGTAGGTAGGTGACGGTGGTAGCTGCTGCTGGGCCGTATCAGAAGCAAATTGTTGTGGCATTTGGTGCTGTAATTGTTGCTGTTGTTTTCCTGGTGGTGGTGGTGGTGGTGATTGTTGTGTGGACGGCTTCACTGTCGACCCGGTATTTGGGTTTCGCGAAGGTTGTACTGTTTCTTGAGCAACCTGGCTGTGACGTCGGGGACCTGGCTGCAGGTGCTGTTGATGCGGTTCTGCGCCGCTGCCCTGTCCGGCAGCAACGCCAGCAGATCGACGCTCGGTATTTCTTCTTCGTGCTTCTTCTAGCAAACGGGCTTCCTGTTCTGCTCTGCTTCGTTCTAAAGCAAGTTGCTCAGCTTCCGCTCTCTGTCTTGCCTCTCTTGCGGCTCGTTCCTGCATGATCATTCTTGGGCCTCGAATTCCAGACGGTGAGCTTGTGGGAGCGGGTCCTGCCGAGGGACGACGAGGGGCTGCTGCGCCATTGCTATTGCTGTTGGTAGCAGCGGGAATTCCGCTGGTGGCAGACATGAGGTCAGCCATGTCAGCGGATTCCTCAACAATGTCGGGAGTGAAGGGGTTTGGGTGCCGGAGGGCTTCTTCAAGAGCAAAAAGGATAGCACTGTGGGTGTTCCTGGATACTCGTACCGCCCGATGCGGCTCACGTCGATTTCGAAGGGAAGACGAGCGAAATGTGGAGTGATGGCGAGACGCCCCGCGGTCTGAGGAGGTCTCTTTCTCGAATCCTTCGGCTAGGTTCTTGGAACCCTTTCCGGAATAAAGGCGAGCACCGTCTTTGAAAAGGGAGGAGCTCAAGCCAGTGATGGAGGAGTCAGGGCGAGTCCGAGCAAAAGGAGTTGGAGTTGCTGCTGGACTTGGAGTTGCTGCTGGACTTGGAGTTGCTGCTGGACTTGGAGTTGCTGCTGGACTTGGAGTTGCTGCTGGACTTGGAGTTGCTGCTGGACTTGGAGTTGCTGCTGGACTTGGAGTGAATCCAATCGAGGCAGCGGCAATGTGAACTTGGCGCGGGTCTGGACTGGGAGTTGGAGCGCCTTCAAACTTGGGGGTCCGGCGAAGGGATCGTTGGACAGAGGAAGCTGGGGTGGAAATTCTCTCGACAGGATCCTGACATGGGGTATCGTGAGAATGTAATGACTGCTGAGGCAAAGCCGAATGCTGCTGGCGTTGCTTGGGGTAGGGCGCGGTAGGGTCGTGGTCTTGGTCGTGGTCTTGGTCGGGGTCGTGGGTCTCGTCAGGGTCGTGAAGAAGCGACTCGGGTGGCTGGGACACAGAGACTCCTGAAGCCACTGGGGTCGGGTGTGGAGGAGACAAGATGACGGGCTCACCACCAACGCGTGGTGGCAGCGAGCGAGCGAACTAGGTCCTGGTAGAAGGTATACCTCGTGCAAGGCTGGACTTCATGAAGGCAAACTCGTTGGCAGTTTGTTGCGGCAAGGCACGGTGCAGAGCTGCGTCTGGTTCTGCTGAATGCGGCCACAGCTAGCTCTGAACCGAGAAAGAATTGGGAGTGATGCAGGCTGAGTCGAAAGATTGCTGGGTGTGAAGATGCGCCCGCACCCAGAGTGGAGGAGCATTGAGGATGGGGCGGCGTAAAAAAGAAAAGGCGAGAGAGACGGGAGCGGTCACGTCAAAATGGTGGTGGCAGGAAACGAGCTAGAGCAGCAGACAAGGGGACAGCAGACAGGGGACAGCAGACAGCAGACAGGGGACAGGGGACAGGGGACAGGGGACAGGATGGGAAAATGGGGGGCTGGCAAAGCAAAGCTCTCACCAGCATGCATTCCTGTTGCAGCAGCCCAACCTCGAATGGTGCTTGCCAATTGGTCACGATTCAATTGAGCAGAACAAATCTTCCATTACGTCACTTCTGAGCCAGGCTCCTTCCTACTGACTTTGATTGATAAGACCACAAACTGTCAAAGCTGAAACTGCTTCAGTTCGCATATTTTACATATTTTATTCAAGCATATATTACTTACATGACTAGTTCCTAGCGTTCCATCCACTTGTGTTTCCCCGCCTAAGCAGTGTCCAACACGATAACTTCGGCCTCTCCAGAACCTCTACTCTCAATCGACAATTTATCGCCAGAGAAAACACCTTCGACAAATGCACCGTCGCCCTCGGAAAGCTCAGCTTCCCCCCTTCCATCCAAGCGAATCTTTGCTTTGCCGCCCTTGCACATGGGAACATGCACAAACACCTTTCTCTTATTCTCCCGCGTAGCGTTGGCGCCAACAACCCATTCGAATGTGCTCTCTGGGGCAATGATGCCCGCCCCCATAACAAAGTCGGCGTGAATAGGGATGGTGCCGGGAATGACGGCCTCGGCATCTTTCTCTTGCTCGGCAGTAGCGTCCTCACCGCCCTTTAGCGGACTGAGGATCTTGACAAAATCTTTGCGCTTATCCTCGTCCTTGAAGTTACGGGTATGGTAACGAGGTTGGAGCCCCTTTTTCCAGGGCACAGCCCAAATCTGCAAAAAGTGCACTGTATCAGACTTGTGCTCGTTGAATTCCGAGTGCGCGATACCGGTGCCACCGGTGGTGAACTGCACATCCCCCCTGTGCATCTTGTAAAACTTGTCCGATTGGCCGCCCTCTTGGCCCTTTGTCAACATGGAGTCCCGATGCGTCAGCTCCCCGGATAGAATGTAGCTGAAGATCTCAAAGTCGCGATGTGGATGCTTGGGAAATCCAGAGTCGGCCTTGACGCGGTCTTCATTCAAGACGCGTAGTGCGCCGAAATGAGTGAATTTGGGGTTGTACCAGTCCGCGAAGGAGAAGCTGTGATACGTGTTCAACCAGCCATGGTCGCTGTGGCCGCGGGTGCTAGACTGGTGCGGGGTGATCTTGGCCTGGCGAAGAACAGACTTGGACATGTTCTTGATCATAGACGGTGCTGGGGCACTTGATGAAGTAATCTTGCTGGTGTTGAAATAGTTGCTGATCCTTGCAAATTCTTGACGGACGGACGTGGACTTGTTGATGCTTGGTGTGACAATGATCAATATGGAAACTAAAATTGAAGCCCAGAGAGTGAAGCGCGACATATATACTTGAAATGAACCATGTGTTGAAGCGAAAAAGAAGGTCTCAGAACTTGGAGAGAATCGAGAATCGCTGGATTTGCTAATCGTTATTCACTATTACTCTAGCATCCGTTTCGCGATGCGATAGAAGCTGACGAGATGGTTATGAACGTCTGGTTGGACACGCAGACTTGCAATTTACTCTTTCTTACTCAATGATTCTTAATCGCAGCGTCACAGCCCGCTTTGCCTAAAACGGCTAGGTCTACTTCGTCTGATTTGTCAACTCCGATTTGTGCTTCGTACGGATTACCTGATGCTGACTGACCCGAGGCACAGCTCTTATCCCCCCTTTATACCCGTGCGACAAGGTATCACTATCACGTGATGCTTTGATCCCCACGCTGATCATACGCTGGCAAGTCTGTTTGGAGGTGTATTTACGGAGTACTCCGTATAGGTAATAGGCATTGACATCTATTTCCCAAGGACCCGACCAACAAGGTGCATTGTGTCTTAATTTCAAGAGACCTGACACAACTGCACTGGCCAGCACATCTCATTGTACAACTGTAATGAGTGCGCTTCAGTGCCCACGAGCAAGGTAGTTGAGCTAGAGGTGGTGGACGACAAGTGTTGTGAGGCGACGACGGTTGGGGGTCGGTTGTGACGTTTGTTGAAAGACTTACTTAGCGTGGAATTTGGCAACGACCAGGTCTGGAGCGACAGCGTTGGGCACGCAAGAGTAGCATGCCGCCGCAAGTAATCCGTAAAAAAAATGAAGGAACACCAAAGGTGATGATGGAAGTGAGTTTTTTTTTTTTTTTTTTCCCCCAAAGCTGAGCCGATCTTGGATGGACCCCGTCACTAGCCTCTACAAACGCAAAAGACAGGAATAAAAACCTGATAGGTGGTGGATTCATCGCGATTCATCGCGGCCGCCATGCGACGCCTGACTCTGTCTGGTTATGAATTGATGCGTCAGGCGTCAGGCGTCTTCCACTCCCAGCTCCCAACCTCTTGTTGGCGCCAAACGGTAAAGTGGGGTCGACTTGCGCCGCCACCGCCAAAATCCAGTCCGCACTCAGCTGTCAGCCGTTTGCCAGAAGCTCCTTCCTCAGCAGCAACACCACGAAAAGATTTTTCCACACACGCACGGGATACAAACTTTCAACTTTACACGAACCACTTGTCTTGTTTGTATTCGAATACTCTGACTTGATTTTTGTCTCTTATCTCATGTGAGTTGTTTCAAAATTTTCTTCAAAACTTCAAGATTGTCTTTTTTCATCGCGGGAGCATCCGCCTAGCGGCCGCCCGGCGTGGGGCCGGTGGCTGGATGCCAAAACGTCGAGATTAGCTTGGACCAGTCGCCGTTGCCATCGTCCCAACCTCGTCTGAAGAAAGACTTTGAAAGCCCAACCATATCTCGTTGTTTTCTCTCTCTTGCATGAAGCATCTTCTCCTGCATTGCATTTCGACTCCTCAATTGGCCCAGTAAACCCAAGTGGATCTAGCGTGCAGAGGGAGGCATGAATTTCCAAAATCTCAACTTTGAACATGCGGAAGCACCTCGTACGTCAAGCCTGAAACTCTGATTTTTCCAGGGTGATCTTGTTTCTATCGTTCTTGTTTTCAACTTTGATGGAATTGTTGGATCTGGTGAGCCTGTCAACTAATATTCGGGAGCAGATAAGTGGCCACCACAAGTTGTACAGCCATCCACTCGCGCACCTGAGGACGATTCGAAATCTGCTCCTAGCCTACGACCTTCTCATGAAGGTCATCGCCGTTTAGGTTACCAAGCATCACCACCGTCTTCACTTTCGTCGCTGGCCACTGGTGCTCCTAGAGGACCTTCACCATCTTCACCCACCCAATCTACACCCGAACTGTATGGTACAGACAGGGTGCGTGGATACTCGGGTGCATTCCAGTCGACACCACAGCCTCCAACTCACAAAAATCACCGAGCATTGAGTTTGAGTCTGGCGGCACGATTTTATGAGTCTCAGCTGGCCATGTTCGCGGCCGATAACACTGCTCGGATGAACAGCTTCAAAGACGAGTTGACCCTTGCTGCGGGCAAGGTTACTCCTGGTATTGACGATTCTCCATACATTCAATATGCCCTCGATGCATTAACTCGGGAGCGAGAAAGTTTCTTAACCAGCCATGCGCCTCTTCTTCCGCCTCCTTCAAAGCGATACAGCGAGAGGCTTCCGCCAGCACAGAATCCCAAATTTATGGTCAAGGGTTTTGCATCGTCGCGGACAGAGCCTGTATCAAACAAAGCGTTCACCTCACCAATCACTCACAATCGACCTGCTGCTCGTTATGAGTCTCCAAAGATCCAAAGCTTGCCATCTGAGCGGGAACAACCACTCCTACAGCCTACAGACTATCAAATTTCCACAACAGCGGGCAAGGGTCAGTGGATACCTGTAGACAAAGACAGGCTACAGACCGTCGACCCCAGAGGACGTACATATCAGCCCTTGACGTTCAAACCACGAATTTTACGACCTTTTTCAATGATGATGTTGATGACACTTTGCATACTAATGATTGCGGGCCTCGTCTTCTCCGCAGTCTACTCACAGAAGCATCATGGACTGACGCCATACCCCGGCAGTATATATTCTGGGCAATATTTCGTCTTTCGCGTTCTGCCGCAGCTTCTGGCAAGCATTATATTGATATATGCCCAAAATATTGTCACTGCATCACTCAGGATCATACCATTTGCCACATTGGCCAGGGAAGATCCTCAACAACGATATCTTGCATTGTTTCAAAGTCTATACCCCAAGACATTTTTGCTGCCGCAGTTATCTGGTCCTTGGCAGCTCAAAGCGTTTGGGTTCGCGACATGGCTCATGAACTTTACGGTGCCTTTGCAAAGTGCTTCATTCACCGTAATATATGCCGATAACGAAGCAAAATGGATCTGGGCCACCACCAAAGGCGTCATTTGGACCCTGGTGGCACTCTATGTATTTCTTCTTTTCGCATCCTCCATCCTTATGGCCTTTTGGTTCGGTCACTGGACGGGACTTACCTGGGATGTCCGATCAATCGCGGACTTGATTCCTCTTCTCCACCGAACCAACACCATGAGTAGCTATCGACGCAGGGGCCTCTACGGGCGCGACTGTGACTTCAGAACCGAACTGCGAGAAAGATGGTTTGACAGACTTGGGTACTGGCAGATGGAGGACATGACCACCGGGGGAATTTGGCACACCATCGGCACCTCAACAATGCCTGTCGACGACCATCAGCAACAGCAGCAGGGCGCTAGTAGCGGCGACAATTGGGTAGACGGCTACCCAGAACGCCTAAGCAACGAGCTCTCAGTCAACTCTCACCAGACGGAATCATCGGGACTTTTAGACTTCGAAGGGGGAAGCTACTTGCCATGGAGCCTTAGAAGCTTGCCACTGGTCACATATGTCCTTGTGACAGGCAGCTTGCTTCTAGCGCTGATCATAGTGTCTTTCCTGCCTCAGACGAGACTCGAAGCGGGATTCGCACCGCTTCTTGTCGCAAAGCCCAATGATTCGGCCTTCTCCGCCGCCAACTTCCTCTACGGCTTCCTCCCAGCCACTCTGGGCATGGTCCTCTTCCTCCTGTTTCAAAGCCCAGACAGGGCGCTGCGAATTCTACAACCGTGGAGTGACATGGGCGAAGTTGACGGTGCCCTCGCCAGCAGGTCCATTCTCGCCGACTACGCAGCCTGCCTGCCCTTCCAAGTGTCATGGAAGGCCCTGCGCAACGGGCACTGGCGCGTCGCCGTCATCTCACTCATGTCCACGCTCTTCATCTTCATCCCCATCCTCGCAGGCGGTCTCTTCATGGCACTCACCGCGCCCAATCAGCAAGTCCGGATGTTCCCAAACATGCCAGTCTTTGGCGTCCTCCTCGCCTTCCTCGTCCTCTACGTGGGCTGCCTCTTCATTCTCATCCCGTACCGCCAGCAGTTCCGCCTCCCTCACTCCGTAGAAACAATCGCCTCTCTCATAAGCTTTTGCACCGCCAAAGACCTCTGCGAAGACGCCGCCTTTCGCTCCGTCCGCTCCCGAACCGATCTCATGGACAGACTAGGTGTCGGCCGCCAGGACCACCGCGAAGAAAGCGTCTGGTTCTTCGGCCTCTTGGCCGGCCGTGATGAGAAACGCATCAGTGTACGGCGCATGCAACGATATACTGAGAAAATAACAATGACGAGATCTATGAATGCAATGGTTTAGTCACGAAAAAAAAGTTTTTTCACACATGTATGCGGGTCCGCCAATGAAAAAGGTCATTCATTTTACGCAGCATTTTGGGTCGAGTTTTTATGATGCACGCGGCGACCATCTATGCGATGTGCATGGCATTGGAGTTTGGTGTTGGGGATTTTCGTTCGCATGTTTTGCCCCCGATTTTGGTGGTTCTCCTGCACATAATTGTCTTGGAATTTCCTGTTCTTCGTGTGCAGTTAGCGGTTCGTCATGGAGGGTGTTGCATCATGTGGTGTCTTGCTTGTTTAATTGACTGGAATGTTTTGATGCAGCTAGATGGTATAGACGAGTGGGTGGGTGTAAGTAGACATGGCTGCGCAATGTTGGATGGAGTCTGGACACACCCGACTGGAGAGACGGAGACGTTCTCCTTCTGGGCCTAAGCAGGTGTTGATAGTTGCTTGGTGCCCGTGAGAAATATGATATAGAGCTTCGTATATACTGCATTTTTACAAAAGCACTTTGGCGGGAGAGCAAGGTTTCTTTTTTTTTTCTTGCTCGACCATTGAAACAGAAGGAAAATGAAGAATTCATTTTAATCTTCACCACCATATCATACTTGACCACATTAGTCCGTATTCTCTACAGCACGCGGTTCACAAAAAAAATAGGGACTGGTAGTGCAGTTCAATCGGCAACGCATGAGGCGCACGCAGCCTTGTCTTGCATTAACCTATTCAAGCCAAATCCGCCTGTCCTGTCCCGTCCTGTCCTGCTGTTATGGCTCGCCTTCTCATACCAGCTCCTCGGTGGAATGCACTTCTCCACCCACCACGCCTTGCATTGTCATAGTAACTCGTAGGCTGTTTTGTTTTCCCTCCCAGCCATCCCAGTAGTAAGCGCCTTTATAAGCATGTCCGTTGTTGTCCATGCTGCGCCGCTGGTTCCAGTTTAAGTTGGGGGGGGGGGGGAAATCAAGACAAAAAATGCCCCGTTGTCCCAAGACCCGGCTGAACATGCCTTGTTGTTCCCGCCGCTCGCTGAAATGGCACGCCCGTCGTAAGAAAAGAGAAAGAGATTGGGAATCGTGTAGAGAAGGAACAACTTGAAAATATGACGCCTAGGAAAAAATTCAAAGACTCCTTCGGTCTTTGCAAAGTCGCTTCGCTGTCGAAAAAATTGCGGTGCATATTGTATTGTTGAAATGTAGGAGAAGAGAGTTAGGGGACAAAAGGAACAAGTGACTATCGACTTCTCCGACCGATTAGTCGTCCAAAAACATCGTGTCCATGTCGTTTTGTCGGGGACAAAGGCGGGCGAAGCTCATCTTCAGTGGGCGTCGGCGGTGTGGTGTTGGAGCGGTTCCTCCTGCGCTTGTGATCGCTTTCAGAGCGTCTATGATGAAAGCTGAAGAACTTTTTGCCGTGGTCTTCTTCTACCTCATCGTCGGAATCGTCCTCAAAGACAGAAATGGGCTCCTGTTCAATACGACATGGCGACAGGGCGGCAATGGACTTGAAGTGCCTTGGTGCCCTGATCGGGGATGGTCGGATCTCAGGGGCGGGTAGATGGGTGGCGGAGTGGGATACCACAGAGTATATGGTACATGTTGATGGCCGACTGGACAATGGCTCATCGCAGGACTCCCTGGTGCGCTGATAATGGGACGTCGTAGGTCGGCGACAGTTTGTAGGTGAGATGGGACTTAGGTCGTCGTCCTTCTGAATGATGTAGTCTGACACGGCGAAGCTGACAGGTACAAATGCAGGTTGCTGTATACATGGCGTCAACAAATTTTCAGCAGGTCGTGGAGGCCTGAGAGGTTTCTTGTCCTTCTGTGAAGACCAAGGCCTGAGCTGGCGCTTGCTGGCCGTACGTGATGGGACAGGCGGTAGTTCTCTTGTTGGAGGAGGAGCAGTAGACTTGGGGAACGCAGAGTAGGTTGCCGCCGCTTTTCTGGACTGCTGTTGGGGCGGTGGTGAGGAGGCGTCGCGCAAAGGCCATGCGAGAGGTTCTCGTCCATCTCGTCCAAGAGACTGCTTCTTTCTACGCGGTGAGGGGATCAACGCTGGATATTGCTTGCTTGGCATCATAATGCATTCATCCGGCTTAGACACAGATCTGGGCGGCCAGAAGCTGTCCCAAAGTTCGGTCATGTGTGCGTGGTACTGGTAGTCGTCATCGAGAGAAACTTCCGAGTCTGCACGATCTTCGATCAACCCTGGCGCTGATCCTTCCGAGTCAAGAGACTCTCTTCCACGAGAGGACGTTGTGTTCGATGAGCATCGTGAGTAGCTTCGAGACGCTTTCGGGGCCGTTGTGCAAGCGTAACTCTTGCGAGGATATGAGTAGTTGGCGACTGGATAAAACTTTGACACCAGAGCCAGATCTACCAGGTTGCCAGAGGGTTGCTCCATGGCCGGCAGCTGGAGGCTACTGTCCTGGTTTCGGTGCTGTATGGTGTTTACTTTGAATCGATGGCGAAGTTGAGTACCCGTCTGAATTTTCCGTCTTGAGTCGAGTAAATCCGTGTCTTTAATGTAAAGCAGCTTATACGAACATAAGAGTCGTGTCACAGACGTGGACAGTCGAGGTTGCAGGCGGAAACCAGGGCGACGGGTGGCTTGAAGATGGATAAATAATACAACCATGCAAAGCTTACTTACACAACCCGCCACCATTTCTTGATAAACATTGGCAGGTGCTCATTTTTTTTTCTTCTAGGTCTCACGTCTGCGCAGGTAAGACAGCCCGTGGGGCGAAAGCTCGCACAGCAGTGACAGCATCATTTTAGCGTTGATCTCGCAGGTGCAGCTGGGCATTCCTTGGGCATTCCTTCGAGGAGGGGAAGCTTGGTGCGTTCCATGGCACAAAATTCTGACTTGGTGTATGCGCATCGACGGGAAAACAAGAGGCGCTGAGATGGCCGGGAGGCAAGACAAGCTGGGCCAGGAGTGGACTGGTGATGATGATGATGATGACGACGGTCACTTTTCTGCTCATCACGTGTGGGTGTTTGTTTCTTTCCTTCCTTCCCCTCACAAAGCAAGCCGGTGCGAGTCTGGCTGGTGCTTCTAGGGCACATTGGGGCCAAGGCTTGCTTGGTATGTGGCTCTCTGCCTCGCAGCTCCAATCACTGCATCATTGCATCACTGCATCATTGCATCACTGCATCATGCCATCATGCCATCATGAGACCGCTGAGCTGAGGAACAACAAGCCGGCCAGCGGTGGACTCTGTCCTGCACTATATGGTTCTCCCACCGCTTGATGACGATGAACCAGTTCATGTCGGTGGCTGTTGTGTTTGCCACGTTGCAGGTCTTTGCTAGCAGTCAGTCTGTCAATACTTGGCGCAGCATCCCGAGTCCGCGTCTCCCGCCGGGGGCTGCGTGGTGAGGCTGTGGTAAAGTATGACGAATATGTCAGTTCATTTTCCATGGTAGCTGAAGCTGGATGCCGCCGCTGGTGCATTTTTTAAAGAGAAAGACAAACGGCGTCGCCGACTGAAGGGTTCCTGTATTGCATGCACCCACCGGGGGTGTCCTGCAGCTCTCACGCAAATTGTAGGTCAGCAGCAGTGGCCCCAAATGCACCCAGGTGCGTCTTCCCGCCCAGCGCAACTAGGGCCGCGAATGACGCCGACGTGTCCAATCATGTGCTGCGGACAGACGTCGACAAATGTAGCATTCGGCATCTTCGATATCCACCACGTCTGTTTCCCAGCCCTGCCGCTATCGTCGCCTAGGAAGCCGTCGCCGGCGTCTCGGGACGGGAAATCTGAATTGCAATGTGCCCTGGGTGCCGCCGAAATTACGGGAACACACAAGACAGAAAAAACTTGAGTCGGGAGAGCCCTCCGCGTCTGCAACTTGTTCGAATGTACCGAGTGAGACTTTGTCTGCAATGCATGGCAGGCGCCAGCAAAACCAACGACCCCTTGTTCCCAGAAAGTCTCTTTCGTGGCTGCAGCAACTATTTGCGCATTTTTTCCCATCGGATGCTCCATCTTGACGCTCTCCCGCAATCAGGGTATGGGTCCTGATCTCTTGTTGATGATCGGAATTTTGGAATGCCACTGATTTCAGATCGCATCTTCATCTGATATGCTGTCTCATTGGCTCAGCCCTCCGCAATGCCTGTCATTGGCTAGGTGACCGCGAGTCTCGTCTCCTAATGCTGCTTTTTCAACAAAACCTGAGGATGCAGGTTTGCGATGTTGATTCCACGTGCCTAGGTCGACGGTACTAAGTATAGGCCTCTCTCTATGGATTACGGAGTAACTCGGCAGTGCTAGTTGTTAATTTTTCGGGAGCGTCGATGCGCCTTGCACCGTAGGCCAGCAGCTAGTTCCTAATCTAGCTTAGTCATGGTTATGGCTATGGTAGAGACTACATGTAGAGAATGTGTTTGGTAATTTCTATTGGTATCACAGGATTCCTAATATCAGGGTCGTAACATTATAAGCCCGAAGAATAGTATTGTTATTAATTATCAGGGAAAGCGGAACTTTGCCTGCGGTTTGCGTTATGATGCCGATAAATTCGGGCAGCCATAAGGATTCAGTAAGAGTTATTAAGCCCCTGCGGAATCGCGGAGGCTAGAACGCACTGGTAGGTTACGTAATACCACAGGCATCATAAAGAGAAGCTCCCAGCTACTTGTCGCGCACGCGCGGGCCGACCTTTTGCCGGACATTTGCGGCTGCGAAGCGCGATTGATATCATGCTTGTTCCAACAATTTCTCTTCTTCTTTTTTTTCTCAAATCCACAAATCCACCAACGTTCGTCGCGATGCACACTATCCATTATCCAACCACGGTTGATATGCCGTTCAATCCCTGAATCCCTGCTGACAGGCTGAGAGCGCAGGTGGGAAGCAAATACGCAGCCCAGAAGCCGACATGGAGTTCCAGCTCCGTCGTCGCCAGTCCAGCCAAGCCTCCCACGTTGATGCTCCAGTAGTACATGTTGTAAATGGACTCGATGGTACGGCCTCGATCGATCAGAACGCGCTCACCGCGCCGAGTAGTCGTTACGTTTCCATCTCGTTGGGTGGTGTACTGGTCGCCAACAAAGGCAACCAGAAGCCCATTGACGCCGGACATGCCCACAGCTATGAAGACCAGCGATAGAATGAAAAGAGCCGCTGCATGGTTGGCAGACGATAGTAGGCTGGATATAAGGAGCAGGATAGAGCCCATCAAATAGATGATGAAGGTGATGCACAGCACCATGTATCGACCCAACCGTTTATCAGCCACCAAGAAGTTCATGAAAGGAGCAGTCATGCCGTAGAATGAGAAACGCTCAGACATGGTGAGCAGCAACACCAGCCAAGCCAGACCGACAAGGGAAACCTGCCGACTACCTCGCGCAGATCCGCCGCATCCCCGACTTTATCCTTGCCGCCATAGCCATGTGATGGCCCCTCCTTGTTCGTCGTGGAAGATGGTGTTGAACCTCCCGGGCTGGTATCGATGGTGTCCTCGAGAAGGCCCATGTCGGATTTTTCGCGCCCATCGGATAGGTCTGCGCTATTCGATGTATTCGGCCGGCCCATTGTCGACGGTAAATGTCGGAGAATAGCGACAAAACGCCAGACAAAGGGGGGGGGGGGCTGAAGACTGGGCTGCACAGAGCACAAGAATGTGCGTGAAGAAGGCAGAGATTTGGTGGCATGACGGGGGAGGGTGGTGCGAAGCGACTCATCAACAGGTAAGCATCCGTGCCGCTTTCGCTGACTGCATAGGATTGCGTCTTAGGTCAGCCCTGCCTACGTAGTACCGAGTAGATGGACAGATGGACAGATGGACAGATGGACAGATGGACAGACGGACAGACGGACAGATGGACCATGGGACCATCGTAACCATCGTAACCATCTGCTTGCCCAGAATCGGCACCCGGGGCTTTTCGTCCTTCTACAATCGAGTCAAAGCTGCATGCAACTGAGCGTCTCAACAAGCAGCATCCTGATGCTAGCCAACATGGGGAATCAAGAGTGGGCATGGAAGCTCGACAGCTTGCCCTCGGAGACGAATACTCTTGTTCTCAACTTGAACTTGAGCGGCAATGACAATGACAATGGTGCTTCACAGGGCTCGACGCAGGGCTCTGCTCCGTCCGACATCCTGAGCTTCCTCAACGACAACGTCAGTTTCGTCGCGGACCGCGGCCAGTTCAAGCTCCTCCTGCCGGTGGTGTCGGGCTACGTGGCTCAGGCGGACTTCCTTGGTCGACGCATGATCGACTGCTTGGGAGTGGCCAAGGTGCAAGGCTTCGTCACTCCCGGACAACACGTCGAGGGGCGCACTATGGAAGTGTACTCGTCCATGAGTATGACTGACTTGCTTCCGCACTGCTACGGCGGTATCGTCGTCAGCGACAAGGAGGCCTCGGCCTCGGTCAATGACGACATCTCGAAACGCATCTCCTTCCCCTGGCTCTCCCCTAGCCCTGTGATTCGAAAGCGGTTGGCCGTGGTCGGTGCTGGCTCACTGTCCAAGATGGAAGGGTATGCGGTTGCCGCCCGCTCATTGAATGTTGCTCTGGTCGCCTTCGATGATGCGACGCAATGGATAGCCAGAGATGCATATTCTCACCTTCGCGAGGACTTCGTCCCGCTTGATATGACGGTGGATGATGATATTGCCCAACGCATAGCGGCGGCGCTATCCGAATATCGAGCGCGAAGTCAACCTCTCGATGGCCTCATGACTTGCGATGAGCACCTTCTCACCGTCATGTCTCATGTGGCGGTGCTTGCCGGCTTCGCCGCGTCTCCCCCCGAGTCTGTTGGCCTGGCGCAGAATAAGTTCAAAACTCGCCAGCTTGACACAAATGTTTACTGCCGCCTCGTCCGCTCTCCGGCCGACCTGGAGAAGCTGCTCGCCGAGGACGGCGCGCGGCTCGAGTACCCTCTTATCGTCAAGCCAGCCAGGGGGTGGTCATCCGAGGGTGTCTGGAGAGTTGAAGGTGAGCAACAGCTGCGCGAGAAGGTGCCAAAATTATGGCGCGATGCTTTCACCGCCTGGCATGGCGTTGATGTGGTCATTGAGACGTACGTTGATGGGCCAGAAGTTGACGCAAACATGGTACTTGCAGACGGCAAAGTCGTCTTCTTCGAAACCAATGATGACTTCCCTAGCACCGGAGACTACAACTACGACGATGGGAGTAATAAAGGACAAGTGGCCAACTTTGTGGAGACGTCCAACATGCTGCCGTCTGCTCTCCCCCCCAACGAGCTCGAGGCTCTGCAGCAAAGACTTCACGAGCTCGTCCTCTCTGCGGGCTTTCGAGATGGCGTACTGCATATCGAGGCCAAGTTGCGCAACTCGAGCTGCCACTACGCCAAAAGTTCGGATCCCGATGGACTTGTCGATTTGCAGCACAAGCAATCGTCGACGACAGCACGGCCGGAAGACGTCTTCCTGATCGAGATCAACCCGCGCGCGCCGGGATGGCAAGAAGTGGAAGCCACCGCACGAGCATACGGTGTATCCTACTACACCCTCTCTGTTCTCAGCGCATTGGCAGACAAGAAGCGCGTCGTGGCTCTATCTCAGCCCTTCCTGGGCGGCGCGCAATACCATGTGCAGCTTCTCTTCGTCGCGGCCCAGCGAGGCGGCGTCTACCAGTATGGTGACGTCTGCGCAGCTGTACTGGATGGTCGAGGGAGACATCTCGCCGCCCATGTAGCCAAAGGTGTCAGTCTCATGGAGAATGGTCAGGAGGTGCCTGATCCCCGGACGGGGCAGGTTTTCGGCAGCTTCATCGCCTTTTTCTTGGTCGCTTCACGCACGAGCCGGCGAGAGGCCATGCTCATCGGACGGGAATTGGAACAACTCGTCTGGCAGCACACGGACAATTTTTGAATCGTTTCATGAAGAGAACGACGAGCCCAGAGCTGCGCCCAAGTCAGTGAGAGACGAGCGCCCATCAACGTGCGGTCCGGATGAGGTACTTTGGGACGGAATGTAGTTGGACTTGGGAAGCTTCAACAGCTCTCGGGTCTCTTGTTTTTTTTTTTTCTCTCTCTCTCTTTTTTTTTCTTCTGGGAGTTCTGGAGCGACTCCAGGCATATTTACTCAACTACATCTCTAAAAAAAAGAGAATTTTGCGTCTGTTCATCATCACCGCCTATATCGCTGCCACTAATATACGCTACATCAGGCTAATAGTAGACGGCCCATGGTGTCGCTTTTGCGACTCCCGGGCTGAGCATGGCCTCGACCGCCGTGACGATCGAGTCGCCCGACGGAAGCGTCAGTTCGTCGTCACCAGGAAAGGTACACGCCACCCAGAAAGGAATCCCAGCGAGCGCAGGCACGTCGTCGACGGCCCTCCGCAACGCCTCCATCTCGTCTGCGCGCGGGATGGTTTCCATCGCCATGTAGCTAGCCTATATCCTGGACTTCAAGTCCGGGACGCCCGCCACGAACAGCGCGAGGCGCTCCCGGTGCCAGACCTGCAGCGGCTGGGCCGAGCCGTGCGCAGCATCGTAATCCTGTCCGTGTATTCCTGGCAGGGGGTTTCATGGTGGCACCGTAGTAGGCTGCTCCTACGCTCAGAGCCGCTTTGGCACCTGGCTGCTTCTTCTGTTGCACGAAAAAAAAAAAAAGAGGCGCAGCCGACTGGCCACTAATTCGTGCGTGAATTATCCCCTATGCACTTGCGACAGCTTCGCCTCCTCCGCCACCCGGACGGAGTCGTTGAGGGATCCCGGGGACACACCCCTGGGGATAATAACCCTTTGTCTTGGTCTGCGCGAACCCGTCTGCCGACGCTTGGTACGTTGAGGTGAGGATGAATGTCCACGGGGACGTTGCCAAAAGTCGCGCTGGCATCGGAGGAGAGTATCGCGGTCCGACAGAAGCACATGTGATGTCCATAGCGGCGTCTCGTCTGTGAGAATCACTCCGTGGTCGTATATAAGCGATGTGCCTAGGCCGCCGTCAAGGATCCGGATTTTCGACGCCATTGCCGAGCTGATCACAGAGTCAAGGGGGTACATTTTGGTGAATTTGTTGGTGTTGTTGTTGTACCGTGCCGATGATGACTAGATTTCCCTGGTCAATGAAACCGAATGGTGTAAATGCGATTCCAGAGAGATACACGAGGGCGAGAAGAGGAGAGCAAAGTGATGCTTTCGATGCAGGTATCTGTGGCATCTGGTTTGTTAGTATTACTACTCATTCTAAAGCCATTTAGGTCTGCCAAGTTGGCTAATAATTCTCGCTATTGGAGGGGGGACTTACTAGCTGTATAAGTGGGCTTTATTATACAACTCTAGCCCCTGTTTCATTTTTTACAAAGAATGTCAGCGCAGCGGCTGACAGAATTGTGCAAGTTTTACAGGCCGATCAGCCGTCCCGGAGTCCGGACCCCTTCCGCAGCCCTCCTCCCTCCTGCCGTTGAAAAGGGGGGCCTCTTTACGGCTTTACGCCGAAGAGGCTATCCCCATTTAGTAAGGCGACTCGGACTCGGACTCGGACTCGGACTTGTCAGACGCCAACCGGGCGGCGAAACCGGGGGATGACTCAGCTTTGTCTGCTCCGTACTTTAGCTGCTAAAGAGCGTGGTACCAATATCGTCAAGATATCAACTGGGAGACGTCTCGAGCCGTCGGGTTTCTACCGTGATACCAGCAGTTCTATCGTGGTAGAATCTGACAATGTTTCTGGACATGTCTGCCCCAAAGGTTTTGAGAAATAACACGGCACCAAATGCCCATTTAGCCTTGCGGGACGCCCAAAAGTTCCGCAAGCCCTTTGGAGTCTTGGGCGCACGAGTTTCCCTGCCTAATACTGTGTACACCGAGGTGTTTTGTACATGTGGCAGTAGTCATGAGTTCACAACATCATCCTTGTCCGTCTGTCTGACTTGCCAGCTTACACGTAGCACACGATTCGCCCCGGAAAATAGTAGGAATGCAAAATACGCCCGGGCTCACGCAGGCCCTCTTCACCAGAGCGCTGGGTTCCTCCACGGCGAATTGCGCATGTCTGCACCTGGTCATGTCGGATTTCCACGCTGCTCGAATATCGGATTCAAGGAAATGTGAACTGAAAAGGTCCATGGAGAACCGCGAGGTTCCAGGCGAAACCGAGGCGCAATACAGCGTGGGGGCTGTCGTTCACAATGTAAATTAGGTTGCCGATCCTTTGTCCTCGGAATCGGCCAAATGATGGCTGCTTACTTACTTTCTTACAAAGATGATAATGAGTCAGCGAGCTGCCACCGAAGCAGAAAGGGCAACTGCTGACCTACAAAACAGAGATGTTGTGCAGTCAGACAGATGGCATTTTGCGGTCGCGGTGACAGGACACTCGATACATGCTCAGACTCTTCTGTTTCTGCTCAATGTCAAAAAATCAGCCTTATGCCAGAGACGGTACACGAAGAAGAGCCCCCGAGATGCCTCGTCTCCCCCCCCCCCCCCCTTTTGGCTGGCCGCAAGTTATATCTACTCCCTACTCTACCCCCTACATAGATCCTCACGCCCAAACAACCTGGGATAAGCTTGGTGGTGTCAAAGTAACCCGGAATTTTCAACGTCTTTTCTCAGCTGTATTTTGGTGTAAATCCAATTTTGACATTTCTATTTGATTATTCGCAGCCATTGACCATGCCGGGCCTCGTAAACACAGCCGAGGCCGAGCACTTTCATACTTACCAAGATGGTGTGGACTCGCCGACTCTCACGAGCGGCAGCACCCGCCTTCGGTTTCCTCTGCACCAAGATGACGGCCCCTTGGAAACTCTGGTGGACGCCTATCTACACCATGAGCCTCTTGTCGGCCTTCCAGAAAACATGGCCGTCGACGGAGTGAAGAAGAAATTTGGCCCGTTCATCACGGCGCGCCGGGCCGCCATCAGATATTGCCTGTCTGTCGGCCTGTCGCCAACTGCCTTTCCCCGAACATACATGAAAGTCGACAAGACGCAGGCCACGCTCGTCGCACAACTATACGAAGAGATGACGCCCACGCCCAACGATGCATTGACGCAGGCGGCGTACCGCGCCCTGGCGAATGAGTCGCTCGCGCAGTGGCAAATCATCAAGGCTACGGGACTCCATGTCGAGTTCAGCCCGACCAGCCGGGGAGAGCCAGACCCGTACTCCAACCCGCGACGTCTCATCCAGGACGTGGTCGAGAATAATCATCTCTTTGTCACCGCATCTCGGTCTGCATATGGCAGCGAATCCTTTAAGCCTGATGACTCCAACCCCATGCTGGACGAGGTGCCACATGAGCGCATCTCTGGTCAAGTGCCGCTTGTCAATGACATTTTCCGCATCGTGCACGATTACTTCGGTCACGTCCGCGAGGGCCTCGGCTTCCGCTCCGAGGGCGAGTACAATACCTGGAGGGGCCACTCTGTCATGTACTCACCGCTCGCGAGGAGAGCCATGACCATGGAGCTGTTGGTTCAGAATTATTGGATCAACTACGGACCGTACGGGGAGCTGAACCGAAACGCGAACGTGTATGAGACGAGGTACCCGCGACAAAGACTGGGACTGTTGCCCGAGTGGGTGTATGAATAGGAGACAGAGGATCGGGGAGTCACGGTGTCCAAAGGACAAAGGAATGCCAATGACTTGATCTATAGTCAGCGAAAACAACAAATAGCAGGAGGATCTCGATTCTTCTAGACAACGTAGACACTCATTATTGCATGAAACGGTCTCAGAATGAGCGCAAGGCACTCTGGCCTCCCGGCCCGCGGCTGGCGGTGCTGCCAACAAAGCAAACGATTGCGAGGAAAAGTCGGCCAAAAACGTTGACTGTTTGTGTTCCCCAACAATGGTCAATGGTCCAATGCCGGTTTCATTGCCTTTAACGTATGTACGGAGTAGTCCCTCCTTACTATTAGCGTCACGGGCAGAGATCCGCAACCCTGGTAAGAAAAGAATGGGGACGATATGCATTCGCTATTGAAATAAATTCAATAGTTGCATGTGCGCTATGCCTCATTGGTTGAGAACCCCCAGACCTGACGGCGCGCCTGCCAGTCGACAAATTGTCATCATCAACTTGGCTTCGCCGTCGGCCGCGGTTTGTCGACATCAACGACATGCCACCCAGCGACACCTGCAGACTGGAACCTGCAGCTTTTTCGGCTTCGACCTCGCAGGTCCGAGACAACCATTTTCGCATACGATGCTCTTATTTACCAGGACTACGTACTTGAAGAGCGACTTGGCACAGACCGCAGCGTCGTTCGCAGCGTCGTTCGCAGCTTGGTCATTGCGGTCCAGCATTGGGAAGAGCTCCGAAAAGTGTTGAAAACTCAGCTGCAGCCTCTCTAGTCTGAACATCATGAACTACTGGAGCGTTGCCGTAGTCCGCCCACCTTCAAAGTCGATTGAACCTACATCGCCTGCAAGCCATAAGTCGACAGTGCCGACATTCATAGATAAATTGCGGCATGTAATCCAGACACTCCTCGCACTGGTGCTCACCCCCACGACCTTTCCAACTGTGATCGTTGCACTGGTGATTCTGGACCAGGTTTTCTCGTTCCCGCTCGAAGAGAGCAACGCGTTCTGCCCCCCTTGCGTTTCGTCCCCCTACGTCCCGGTCCACGATGTTGTTCGCCCGGCCTGTCAAGCGGTCTTCATCCCATAGATCACACCTGCATGCCTTCCACTTGACTCCACAGACGTAGCAAAATTCTGCGCCGCACCGACAGGCTATCAAGTGATGTCAGCATTCATAATTTGATTTTTTTTAATCAGAAAAAAAAAAAAAAGGGAGAAGAAGAAGAAGGGATGTATGCAGAAGGTTTGACCTACTTATATGGTTACACCCCGTGGTGAGATCGACCATACTGCGACAAGAATGGCACCTCTGCCAGCCATTGTCGGCGGCGATCCGCAGAACATCCAGTGTAGACGCATCTGCGGGGCAATCACCAGCATGAGACCTTCCCTTGCAGATGGTACAAGTCTTGCTCCGACACTTGACGCACGTCGCGACGTCGTCTCTGACAAAAGCCGGGGGCACAAAGGTGGAACACGTCGGCACGTGGCAATATGTCCTGTTCGGAGTTCCGTACTCCAGTTCCTTTGCCTTGTAGGTGCCCAGTAGCTTCGGGGGCAGGAAGATCTGGTTGAGGCCAAGCGGGATCGGTTTCTTGCAGCAGCGAGGGGGAAAGAGGGATTCGTCGCTGATGGCCGCGCTGAACAGCTTCGCGATGCAGTCGCGACAGTAGTCGTGAGAGCAGGGACATCGGACCGTGTCGAAGAAGGCCACGTCTGATGTGCAAGCCACGCAGCGTCTGAGCTCAATGCCATTCGCCGAGGCCGAGGCCGAGGCCGACGACGATGGGCCGGCTTTCTGCGCGGCTGGCGGTGTTGCCACGGATCGCGCAGCACTCGGCGGACAACTATTGTCGCCGATGTACAGGGCGATGAGTTTCCTCATCATCTCGTCCTCGACGATGGCGTCTGCCGAGGCATCGCCCGGGATGCCTGTCGCGGGCTGGCCGCGCACGGCGAATTCCCTGTCGTTGGTCGCTTGCTGCTCCTCGTCGACATGCGCCTTGATCGCGTCGCCGTCCGTCAGTACGGCATGGGCTATGCTGCGGCTCATGGCCTTGTCAGTGTAGAAGGACGCCAGGTTTCTCAGGTCATGCTCGAACATTTGGGCCGCGACCTCGGAGTCCGGCACCTCGCCCTCTCGATGTTTTCCCTTGATCATGTTTCGCGCATCTTGTACTTGGAGTTCGATGATCAGCTCGAGGGTTTCCTCATCAATTTCACTGTCCATGGTTGCCACTTTACAAGGTGTGGAATGATGCAAACAATGGAAAGAAGAGCAGATGAAGATTCTACTATCCAGGAAATCTAACAGGGAGAAAATGTTGGAACAAGCATGATATCAATCGCGCTTGGCAGCCGCAATTCCTTTCGGAAGAAGGTCGGCCGGCGCGTGCGCGCGCGTGCGCGCGCATGACCCCACCTTCTGGCCCTGTGATAGGGCAGGGCTTGAGTTACGTGACCCACCTGCACTACGTGATTCGAGGTCTTCAAACGAAGCCTACGATGAATCGCGATATCAAGCGAGATGCGTGAATCTGCATCAACGAACCAAGGATGAAAAGGTGATGCCTCAGATGTGAAGCTGCGATATCTTCAACACATGAAAAACAGGATGCACCTATGAAATGGCTGCCGTCACATATACAATTTGACACAATATCCCCGCAGGTCTGCTTATAACGCTTATTGCGTGGTTAAGACCTGGGCAATGAGCAAGCCTCATACGACTCTCGTCACTTGTGGCTCTGGTAGGGTAGAAATGAGGGCTTAGAACCTAATGAGAATTGAATGTTCCGTTGGGCTAAAAACAGGGTGCACCCATGAAATGCCATGAAATGGCCGCTGCTAATCTCATATATATATATATATATATATATATATATAGTCAACATGTATTTCTCTGGGGAATCAGACTACGACTCTCGCAATACTAGCTCTATTCATAAAATGGTTCGTAGTGGATTGATTGGTTTGTGTTTGGGAAGGTGTGGAAATGTAACCCAATGAGAATGTTCCGTTAGGCCAAAAAGAGGTCGCGCCCCCATGAAATGGCTGCTGCTAGTCTCATGTCTTTCACAAGAAGTGACCATGATGCAGCTGACCTGACGCGTATCGGGTTGATATTTGCCACACTAACTCCGTAGAGCACGAGAGAAATTAAAAGAACGACATGTAATAATTATCCCTCATTACATACGACGCTCGTACCGCTCCATACTACTGGAGGCATGGAGCACCTTTCCCGGTATTAGAGTCAGCTCCAGACGCAGATTTAATACGACGTAATAGCTTCCTAGCAGGCTAAGCATTTGATTCCGAGAATCCTACAGACTACTCCGTAGACGTTGAGGGATCAGAAACCTTGAGGCTATAGCAGAGCAACGGGAAAAATAATGATGACATGTGGCTCGACCGAATTGGCACATTACCACAATGCTCTCGTATTTTTGGCTCGATGTGTCAAGCGCTTGCAACCAACCAAAGCCGTTACTAACTGCCTATACAATACGGATTAACTTTACAAATCTACAAGCCCCACTTTTCGTCTCTCTCCAATAGTTACATATGATCAGCTTGCATATGTAATACTATTCTTAGAGAGTTATAAATATCCTTTTCTATACTCGGTATGAATGACTACTTACGAAGCCTCTATGCTTGCTTATGTCATGAGGGGTTTCTCACTATGCTCGAATGGTCACGTTCATTTCCGTTCATCTCCGTTCATCCCGTCGACGCATGATCGACAGAACCTGGAAATTCATCGATGGGGCCACCATCGTTCGGAACGCCGGATGCGCGGGATGCTTATGCGACTGTGGCCGATGGAACCATCTGGTAACGAACCTGGGTGGATTCGTCATGACTCACTCCCAGTGGGTCCTTCAACGGGAGAAATACCAGAAACGCACCCTGATTTCTAGGGGATGCCGCCAATCAAGGACCACACGTGCTGTCTTTAATCAAACTATGGAGACTAATGGACGCTAGCCACACCAAAAACGGGTGGGGGGCCGTCTAGCTCGATTAGGACTAGCGGCTTAATATGCGTGTTCAGTTTTTGACAACATGCGTCTTTAGTGGCCCAAACGTCAACACGACCTCGAGCCCCCGTAACTGAGCGTTGCATTCTTCAGGAGACTACATGCATATTGTTATCCCTCACCATGGAAACACGTGGCTGGCAGAGATGGATTCACCATGATGAATCTTGGTCTATTCGCATCGGAACGGTCCCAGAACCCAAAATGCGAAGTGGCCAGTCAACTAGACAAGCCGTCTAGCCGGGCCGTGACTCACAGCAACAAAGTTTCGAAGCCGGGCTTTCCGAAAAAAAAAAAGAAAAAGAAAAAGAAAAAGAAAAAGAAAGAACGTCTTTGCAAATTACCAACAACACGATGGCAATACCGGATAAAAAACACACCAATTATAAGTTAGCCCTATCAACCGACGGCACAGGGTATAGATGGCAGGTTCATGAGACTTGATTTAACCGCATGGGCCCATCACGCATCCGGTCCACACGGTTGATTAACCGGAATTGCTCGGCACTTGACTCAGGGAGCGAAGCGGGCAAACTACTCGTCACTTGCAAGATCCCTCCAAGACGACAGCAGGCATGGGGTCGTCGATTGTCTGGGGCACGAGAGCCGAACATCAAACCCAAGTCGGAGCAGCAGGGGGGGGAGGTCGTCGGTTTGGTTCCTGAAACTTTGCAAGGCAACTGGTAAATGAAGATGCTATAATTGGCATCCATGGTACGAACCAGGCTGCTGAGCACTCAGATATAAATGCAAGGAGGTTCCTCGTCCGCTCTCACTACCTACAAACAAGCTCCATCTGTGTGGTCATTCATTGATAGTCCTTCAGTGAGCGGGACCGTACATTATTCTCCTTCAACTACCTTTCATCTTCTCGACGTTTCTGAACCATGCATTTGCTATCTTCGCTCCCTTGGCTTGCCATTGGCGCAAATGCCCTGAGCGTGGATCATTCGGGCGTCGACGCGGCAGAACATAAGTCAGGGAGCCACAAGAATTGTGCTCTTCCCAAAGCGCATTGTCCCCTTTCGTATGGGTACTACCCAAACTGGGTAAGTGTTTGATAACAGCCCACGAGGAAGTCGAGCCTCGAATTGTGCTAATTCTGGTTCCATCACAACAGGCCGTCTACGCCAAGAATGTCACTGTCACCCAGATTCCGGCGCACCTTTTCACCCATTTGTCATATGCATTCGCCGATGTCCGCCCTAAAGACGGTCAAGTGTACGCCCAACCCGCCCGCTAATGAATTCATGTCAATCAGTCACTTACGAGTTGCCTTTTCCTGAAACAAACAGAATCTTGAGCGACGTCTCGGCTGATACTCAGCGCCTCTATCCCGGCGACGATCAAAAAGCCACGGGCAATAACCTCTATGGCAATCTCAAGCAACTGTACCTCCTCAAGAAGAAATACCGCCATCTCAACACGTGTCTTGCCATCGGCGGCGCTACTTACAGCGTCAACATCACATCTATGCTTTCCTCGCCAACCAAGCGTGAGACCTTCGCCCGGTCCGCCGCCAACCTCGCTGGACAGCTCGGTTTCGACTGCATCGAAATTGACCACGAGAACGTGCAGGACAAGCGCGAAGCCGCAAATGTCGTCGACGTTTTGAAACGCCTGCGAGCCGCCCTCGACAAGCTCGAGATCGAGAGCAAGGCCACGGCCCGGTTCCTCATATCCTTCGCCACCCCAGCTGGCAAGGACCACTACAAGTTGCTCGACTTCCCCGGGATGAACAAGTACGTGGACATCTTCAACTTCATGGCCGTCGACTACGCGGGTGCCCAATGGAGCAAAAAGGCAGGGTTCCTGGACAATGTCTACCCCAGCAAGAAGAATCCCGCCGCCACCGAGTTCAACACCAATTCTGGCATCCATGACTACCTCCACGAGTACAAGGTCCCCAGCAACAAGATTGTTCTCCAGAACCCTCTGTACGGCAGAGGCTTCGCCCAAACCGAGGGCATGGGCCAGGGCTTCAAGGGCCCCGGAAAGGACGGCAGCCTCGGCCAAGAAGGTATCTGGTTTTACAAAGACCTGCCCCCCAAGGGGTACAACCTCAAGTGGACAAACGATCTAGAAGTGGTAGGCAGCTACGGCTACGACAAGGCCAAAAAGTACCTCATCGCCTGTGACACCGCCGAGATTGTCCGCGCCAAGGTCCAGTACGTCAAGCAGAAGAAGCTGGCAGGAACATCCTTTTGGGAAGTTACTCAGGATCGCGAGCATTCTGGGGATCCCAACTATCCGAGCTTGATCGCCACAGCTCTCGAGGCGTATGGTGGCCCTGAAGTCTTGGACAAGCGCATGAACAACCTCAACTATCCCTTAAGCAAATACGACAATCTCAAGAACCAGATGAACTGAGAACTGAGCGTTGGATAGTTGCAGAGTCCAGACTTTGCCGTCCTTTTCCCTTTTCAGATCCCCACATGTGGCATGCCCCGTGTACAGTCAAAGGGCCCAGGATTTTCGTTCACGCATGAAGGGGGGGGGGGGCTTATAGATAGATCTAGAGTCTTAATTTTTTACAACATTTGACTTGCTGCACCTTTCGCAACTGATGTGTGAACAAGGGAGTGTTTATGCAGCATCCCATCTGACCCGCAATTGAAATCTGGGGAAAAGAGCCAAGCACTTGACTAAATGCAGCTAGGACAGGTTCAATCGGATACATTGTTAGTCCCATGCTCGAACGCTGAGGGACGTTCCTGCTACGGGATACAGGAGCCGGCCATCCAAGTAAATTGTTGGTATTCATCATTGCATGTGGATGGAATAGTAAACTTATACTCCGCAATGACAAAGGCAATACAATCAGGTTAGTGGCTAGGCTTGAAAACCAGGGTCCTTGAAATAAACTCCCAATGGGGATTGGGTCATGTTGGTGCGCTTGTGCTGTTGTCTCACGGAACAAGGCTCCGGGGCTGGATGATGAGGAGGATTGATTGAAAATGTACAATGTACGTGCTCATGACTCGTGAGGCAGGCGACGCAAGAAACAAAAAACGGCATCGCGGTTCATATTTGCCCGTCAGCTCGCAGGTTGATGCATATCGTCTTGGAAACGAAGAGAAGTGGGCCGAGGTGAGGAGGAACCCGTCACACGAAACGGGGAAGGGGTACGGAATAGGAAGGAGCTTGCTTTACATGGTTTGACGCCAGGCCACGACGCGATTGACTCTTTTCAGCTTGTTGCACTGCACCATCCTCATTTCTTCATCCATCCATCCATCCATCCATCCATCCAGTCACTCACTAATCTTCCCCATCGCGGCTGTGCAAGCTCGCGGTCACTGCCCGGCACAGCACAGCCTCAGTCTAGCTCGTGTCTGTCCCTGCTCCGTCCTCCGACTCCTCCCTGCGGTTCTGCCAGGAGCTCCCATCCGTCAGTTCTGGCGACGTGGTTCTTGGCGGTTCAGCTGCGTAATCCGAACTCCCGCCACCCGTCGCTTTGAACCGCGCCTTCTCCCATGAGCACCCCAGAGGTGCCTTCCTATTGAAATCAAGGCCCGGGGCCGTCAACCTGGTTTCCGACTTGACTCTGCTTTCTTCTGAGCTATCAATCGGATGCTTCTTACTTGGGCCCTGTACCACAGCCACGTCTATTTACCCCGCTGCTGCGCGCCGAGCAGAAAACGAAGGCAGCAGCCGCAGCAGCCGCAGCAGCAGCAGCAGCCGCAGCCTCGGTCGTGCAATTGCTGGCTCGACGCACTGCTCGCAATGAGTAGCCTCGACTCTGTAGGAACCGTGCTGGCCGAAATTGCAAACTTGATCATCGACGGTCTTCGTATCTTCAGCCTCTCCGATAAGCGACATTGGGGCCCCGACGAGTACGAGCAAGTTCGGGCCCTTGAGGACGCTCTCAACCAAGCAAAGAAGGATTTTCAGGCTCTGTGTCCGTTGGTGAATGGACAGGCTCAATATGAGCACGACCGAAAATGTAGGCATACCAAGGTTGGACTTGCGGAGGGGGAAAGCTATACAACGTTGAACTAACAAGGCACAGATGCAACGATTCGAGAGCTAAGCCATATACGGAGCCAATACGTCGCCCATGTTCAATTACTCAAGGACTGGAGTCGATCAGGAGGACCGATCAATCCCGTGTGGGTGCGCGAAACACATTCGCTGCAACAGGAGCTGCATCGTGCACAATGTCGAGCAGCTGGGCGCATCTTCACATCATTACACGAATCGTCGCAAAGGTGTCTGGGCGCCTTCCTCGTTCGCCGAGCACAAAGGAATATTGCGGCCAAGCCAATCAACGACTTGACGGAGAAGATGGTAGAGAAGAGGCAATTGGAAGAGCTGGGAGCTTGCACACGAATTGGGTCATTTGACCGTTTTGAAGAGGACGTGGTCTTTATTTGCGACTTTTGTGACGGGCACTTGATATGGAACGACGTTGAAAATATTCCGACAGAACGAACACCACCATATAGGCCGACAGGTCAGCTCAATGATCCTCACTGGCAGGCGACGGGCGCAACGTCATCGGGACCTGAGGAGAAGCATATTGTCTTTGCGCCAGTTGCCATTGCCAATCACATCGCACTGCGGCATGGTGATTGGCAAGCCACTCTTTTTTGCCCATTTTGCGAAGAGGATTCTCAACAACCGCAAGACAAGGACGACGAGGAAGCAAACTATCGACCGGACGATGTGTTTGAAGACGTTGCGGAACTACAGGAGCATCTTAAATGGCAGCATGCCGGCAGTCTTCCCGGAGCATCTTCAGCAACGTTACCAGCGAACAAGAACTGTTCAGTCATGTAGAGATGGAGATTTTGTTGGGGGAGGAGGGGGTTGGACAAAAGATGCCGTGCCAGTATGGCATTCAGATACCAAAAGATTTTACGATATCATGATGTACTGCATTATGGGTGGGGGGGTTGTTTTATATTTAGTCATGGATAATCGTACATAGACTCACAAAGGCATACGCCATGCGCCAACACAGCCATCTAATGCTCCGAACTCTGATCTTTTGTGTCGGCCTGCTGCATTGCCGTCTAGAAGAAACGCATATAAATGAAAAGCAAGATGAAGAAGCCCAGCGCAGCAAACGGACCATACTGCTTCAGCAACAGCTCCCAATTGATCCTCACAGCCGCCCTCCTGTACTTCTTACTATCGTCTCTCAGCCGACTACTGATCTCGCCCATCTTCTCCAGGCTATCCCCCCTGTACAGCAAGTCCTCGATGTTCTTGGTCATGACCTTTGTCACATCCTTCAGCTCATCATTCAGCTTATCCAGGTTCTGCGAGGCCCTCGCGTCCGCATACGTCGTCCGCGTCTTGGCAATAAAGTTGTCAAAGTCCATGAAGGCATAGGGCCGCAGGCTCGGCGAGTGGACCGCGTTGGCGGGGTGCGTGGTGAGGAACTCGCGCGCCAGGTCGGCGAGGTACGTGAAGGCCAGCTTGCGCGGGTACGAGGCGTCGCAGACGGCGAGGAAGACGACGTCCGTGTCGATGAGGTAGTGGAGGGTGTGGGCGGCGGATTGGATGGAGGCCTGGGGCTCGGATGTGCGTGTTAGTTTGCGGAGGACCTGGCGGGTTTGATGCTTGATTTCGGCGAGGGATGCGTCGTTTTGGTTTTGGGAGTCGTCGACGGAGGCGCAGAGCGAGAGGCCTTTTTTTTTCTCGACTGGTTAGTTGGGGGGTTTTTTTTTTTTTGGAGGGGCGGGGGCGGGAGGCGGAAATGGGAAATGGGGGACGGACCGTCGAGTCGGGATATTTGTGTTTCGCGAATCATTGTGATTTCTATGTTTTGGCGTATGGTGGAATGGGGAGACTTGGTGATGGATGCGTTGTCCTGTTTGGGGGTTTGGATGGATTGGGACGTACATGTATGTAGTGTAAGTGGCCCACGTTCGGGGTGGGCCAATCAGGGGTTTGGCGCGAGGGGACGGGAAGCTTCAGCCCACGAAGTTGTAAGTTGGGCGTTTACGTTTACCCGTCCAACCAACTCTGGGTTCATAACGCGACCGTGTGACTTGGAATGGAACAGAAGTCCGAACGCCGGCGGATTTATGAATATGTGTCTATTTAAATGAATCATCAATCGTCATGACATGATACGTGTGCTTTTCTACTAAATCTCATCCTCCTCGTCGTCAAAGTCGTCCTCCCTCCCCATCTCGTACAAGATCCTCCCGCCTTGGCCAGCGCCAATATCCGTCTGTGCATCAAAGTACGGCAAGACGATCCCTTCCCTATCTTTCCTCTGCTTCTCCGTGAGCCCCAGATTGAATGTACTTTCTGGTTCTTCCCCGCCTTCCTCTGTGCCATCCGCATCTGGTGTCCTGAACATGGGATGATCCGCCAACAGCGAAAGCTTGCCGGTGCCGAGCTTCGAGGATGGCGCCGCCGTTCTTGCCCCCCGCAGGAGAATGAACTTCTCTGTGACTGTTCGCCCACTCTTCCGCCGTAGCTCCATATCGATGACGACGCCCGCGCCAGCGCCCGCGCTGCTCGATGCAGATGTCAAGCCAATGATGACGCCTTCACGATCTTCCTTGAGCCCCCATTCGGGCTCTTGGACAGCGCGGTTGCGCGCTTTTTGACGGTCGGTTTCCTGGGATAGGCTGGAGAGACGCAGGATGGCGGTGGCAAGGTGGGAGAGGATGATGAAGGGGTGCGGCTCGTACTCGTTGAATGATTTGGGGAGGACAACGGGAACGTCTGTGTGGTAGATGGAAACGATGGAGATGGCTGGTGTGAGGATTCCTGAAAGAAAGCCTGACATGGCGCTTGCGGCCGATGAGGCCAGGGCGTTGAGTGAGTCGATGATGACGACGGCCCCTTGCGAAGAAACATGTCAGCACTGACACCTGCCATCCTTTTCGAGAGTAAAGCCTCGGGAAACTCACTTTGTGTTGGCTTCTGCGCAGCATCTGCCGCTGGGTAGTGTCCCGCCAATTCCTTCATCACTAGTCTCAAATCCCGCCCGGCGGCTTTGACGAACACATCTACATCTTTGGGCTTGGAGACTGTCGCAAACGACAGCAAGATGACTTTGGTCTTGGCAATCTTTGGGACAAGATTTGGTTATTTCAAATCGTCCAACTGAATGGCTATGTGCCAATGAGATAAGATGGTGCTCACCCTTGCCCGAGTTACGAGTTCCTCGAGGACAGGCTGAGCTGGCTGCTCAAGACAGTCCAGAACTAGAGTGAGCGGGCTGGCCGCATCGCGGAGATTGAGCAATTTTTGGAGCAGCAGGAGGCTGTGTGACCGAGAATGTATAGGGTTTTCGGGTGCCATTTTTCCTTCTTCTATTTTCACTCGCCCCTGGCCCCGACGTATTTTCGTCTCGTGCTGGTTAATAAGTGTGCAGAGACCTTGTTTAATAAAGAATGTGAGGATGGATGTATGAGAGAAAGTGTACAAGATGTGAATCTTTTTTAGAAAAGACGCCCCACATACGTCGACTGCCCCACCTGGATCTGAACTTGGCGATAGAAGCTCGCGATTGTGAATAAGTTGTGGGCGTGGCGTGCAATGAATGTTGCTTGTTAGTTTTCTTATCATTTGCCCATTACACCAATTGTGCGTCTTTTTTGTCAGTTTTTTCTTTGGCCCGTAAAAGGCATCTCGCGTAAGCTCAGTTCATCGCCTGGGGATTTTGATTTTCTTGTGTCCCCGGATCAGGTGCACCACCATCATCACTCACGCCCCCGCGACTGTTGCTGCGTTGCGACTCCTCATGTTGGGCAGATACAGGTGCAGGTGCTGAAGCGGGCTCCTTCCTCTCAATTTTGGTCCTTGCTTCGAGCCTCATGTGATCCGGGAGCAACCCCCAGTCTTCCTCAAACCTCTTGATCAAGAATTCGTCAAAATCTCCCGCTTTCCTTCGCTCGTGGGCCCTCCACGCGTCGCGTAGCCATTGCGGATCATGCCTCCCCTGGGCGAGGTTCTCTACGTAGGCGGCACAGTCTGCGCGGAAGGCATCGTCGTTCATGAGACTCTGGAAATCTGGCCGTGCGTCATCCGTGTCCGCGTCTAGGACGAGAGCGACATCTGGGAAGAGGCAGATGACTTCGCGCCTTTCTTGGATGGTGAGTGATGTCCACGCTAGGGGATGTGAGAGGACGCTCTGCAACCTGTTAGCGATGCATACGCGTGGAGGTTGGCCAGGGCGGGATTAGAGAAGAAAGTCGGTACTCTGAGATCGGCCGTGGCTAGAGGAGATCTGGGGTCGGTAAGAATGGTGTCAGCGTCCCATTTTGTTTTGCGTTTCCGGGGTGTCTTTCGTGGCGCCATCAGGAATGCCTGTTGACGAGCTTTCGCGGTCAAGGCAAAGTTGCATGTTAACTTGATGGCATTGATGTTTGTGGCAGGATGTCCTCAATTGACGTCTTGTTGCGTCGAGTAGATGGGATTCATGTCAACTGGTTGCAGGGTAGTTGGAGCCGCCACAAGTTACAACGCAGGGACCCACAATCAACACCTGGAGCATCGACGTTGCCAGTTGTAAGAGTTGCTAGACCAGACGTCACAGTGCGGGTGATACTCGAAGTACCTAAACACAGCCATCAAGTCTCGATGTTTAATATCGCGAACCAGGGCGTCCTTCATCGAGATGCCAAGCCATCTTTCGGCCACCTCTCACTCACCCATGATCCAACAATGGCCCTCAATCTGGGGCTACGATAACCCCCCGTCCATTCTCCCAAGTGGCTCTCCGTGACCGTGCCTCACTTGAAACCCTTTTACCGTGGCAAAGGGTGGTCCAACGATGGGCCCGAGGGTATTCATCATACGCTGCATCGTCAAGCCGTACCCCAACGACATTCCATCGTAAATCAATCAACCAACCCAAGTCCGACATCATTCTATGACCAGAAAAGGACTACTACTCTTCCAGCTTCGCCATTCAGTTCCTGCAGCTTTTGTACGCTCGACTCGCCGGGGAAGAGGATCCAGACCGGGCAGCAGAGTTCAGAAAGCGAGCGCAAATCGCTGCCCTTGACCTGGTGCACTACTGCGACGATCAAGGCAAGGCATTTCCCTTCGGACGAAGCGTCGGCTCAGCTAATCGGCGTATATCCGTCTATTCTCCAGTCGCCCCGGCGGTCATTGCATGTTGTCTTCATCCGTCCAAGCCTGTGGATACCCGATGAAGGCAGCGCACTCTAAATACGGCGTATCTGCATACAGCAGTGCTTTTGGATACTCCGTGCCATCAGGCATCTTCTCACTAGAGCAGTATGCCCTTGCGTCGCAACTGGGCCTATCAGACGAAGGCGGCGAGTCGTGGAAGACCAGGCGGTTTTCTGAATACGCCGGACTGGAGCAATACCGAGACGACAAACCTGTCGTCGTGTCACGATGGAAGTCCTTTGCCGATGCGACTGTAACGACGGTTCTGGTCCCCCCAGAAGGAAAGACTTCTAATAATTGGCACCTGCGAGCCCATAGTATACAAGCTGGGCGGACAGTCATGACGGCAGATGGATCGTTCGAATGCAACATCAACTCGCTTAACGGCCGGTACGTGCCTGGATCTCTACGACGAGAAGATCATTGGTGACTACGACATGGATTCCCCCGAAGGATGAGCCACGGGCCAGATGTCCATCACTGGCGGATAGACATTTTCCGCCAGTGATGGCGTCTCGCGAATGGCTGTTCGGGATGATGACCGACCAAGTTCGCAACTGGCCCCGATGAACCGATGAACCGACGCACCCGGCGCATACTAGAAGCCGTGGCTGAGAGACAATGATTGCTGCTTAATATTAACTGGGGGTTGTCAGCATCCCGTGGGGGCGGGCTGATTCGATGAACCCCTCCCACGCCCACCTCGGCTTGTCGAGCTAGCTAATAGGCTAGGGACAGAGTGACAGACCAACTTGACCAAGCTTGTCGGATTCACGAGATCGATGGCGAGCGACAGTGATATCTTGGTCAGCCCATGATCGCGTTTTGTAGCACTTATACTATACGTCCGTACAATCCGTGCATCTCGCCCATACCACCGGGTTATTGCTCCTGGCTCGCATACATCGGGACTCCTGTCAACCTCCCTGGACGATTTCTGATCCAGCAAGACTGCGGCCCGTCCAGAATTCAATTGGCTGAGACGAGAAGCGAAGTCTCATCTGCGACTGCCAAATTCACAAACTCACAAACACCAAATTGTACTGCCATCAGACATCCACAAGGTGCGCAACACACATCCAGCACCTACCGTCGATAAGTCGTCGACCTTCGCCCGATCTGGCAGCTTCCGCCACAGGCCGGTCAATACGCCATGGGACTTTTCGCCAAAGCCCTGCGCTCCATCGTTCGCAACGATGCCATGCGCCATGACCCCGACGACATCTACAACGGCAGAACCGTCGCGCTCGTATGCTGCGCCTGCTTCGGCGGCATGCTCTTCGGCTGGGACACCGGCGCCATCGGCGGCGTGTTGACCATGGACCAGACCAGAGAGAAGTTCGGCTACAAGAACAGGTCAAAGATTGACATGTCGAATCTGGACCAGAACATTGTGTCGACACTTCAAGCTGGTTGCTTCGCAGCCTGCCTGGTGACGTCGTGGTTCGCAGACAAGTTCGGCCGTCGCGTGACACTCATCGGCGCCGGACTGATGACCACTGCCGGCGTCGTTTTGCAAGCTGCATCTGGAGTGTATGGCACTCTGGCCATCATGTACATGGGAAGATTCATCAGCGGCTTGGGTGTCGGCTGTGCTAGTACTGTCACCCCTCTATACGTTTCCGAGTGCTGTCCAAGGGCAATTCGTGGCGGCTTGACGGGTGAGTTGGTTGCTGCAGATACCAGACCGAGTTGTCGCTAACGACGTCCGTTCCTTGGGTGGAAAATGCAGCCTTTTATCAACTTTTCAACGTCTTCGGCATCATGGTAGCCTTTTGGGTCAACTATGGGTGCTTGCTGCACGTGAAGGCACCGGCTGTCTACATTGTTCCACTGGCTCTCCAGGCTCTACCAGCTGTGTAAGTGACTTGTTTTATATATATTCTTTGTATTGGCCATGTTCTCGCCATCTGCTGACATTTAAAACCAGTCTTCTTGTCGCTGGGATGCTCTCGTCTCCCGAAAGGTTGGCACCCCAGAACTGGTCATTCGAAACTTGCCAACAACAATGCTGACTGAAGTCTAGTCCTCGATGGTGTGCGCAAAGGGACAACTGGGAGGGTACCACGAAAGTCCTGGTGAAACTGAGGGGGCATGTTCCCCGAATTTTCTCAAGAAAAGGGAAGCCGTGACTGACAAAACGATTCAGTTTACCCGCCGACTCTGACTACGTTTCGCAAGAAATTCAAGAAATGGCAGACCAGCTTGCGCATGAACGCCGTCTCATGGGCGCTGCAAATTTCAAGAGTTTGATGAGAGAAATGTGGCTTCTCCCTGCAAATAGAAAGCGCGCCATCATGACGATAGTTTTGATGATCTGTCAGCAGCTCACGGGTGTCAACGCCATCGTACGTCTTGTGACCCTTGAGCGAACTAAAACAGCAAGCTCACCCCCGGATAACAACGTCTAGAACTACTACGCGCCTCAAATCTTCACGAATCTCGGAATGACGGGCACCGACTCTTCGCTATTCGCTACGGGGGTGTACGGTGTCGTCAAGACCGCGGCCTGTACAGTCTTCCTGCTCTTCATTGCCGATTCGCTGGGCAGAAGAAGGAGTCTGCTTTGGACAAGTCCCATGCTAATGGTTGTCCTGTTCATCATCGGAATTTATGGACGCGTGCAACCTCCAGTGGAGGGAAATCCAGTACGTGCTGTGCTGTATAAGAAACAATAAAAAACACCCCCCCCCCTCCCCGAGATGCGTCACATACAACAATTCATGTTTTGTCATGACTGACCGCTCTCACTCACAGGTGACCGCATTTGGATACGTTGCAATCACTTGCATTTATCTCTGGGCCGCGTAAGTAGCCCCTCTGCTACGTGACTTGGAAGACTTTGACATCTCACATATGGAACAGATTCTTTCAATTTGGCTGGGGTCCCGCGTGCTGGATCTTGGTCAGCGAAATTCCCACGGCCCGTTTACGTGCATTGAATGTATCTCTCGGGGCCGCCACCCAGTGGCTCTTCAACTTTATCATGGCTCGAAGTGAGTTGCCACATGGCCATGCTAGCAAGATCCATACTGACTACTCCCTGGCAGCCGTGCTCACGATGCAAGACACCATGGGCTACAAAGGCTACGTAAGTCAGGGCGGGGGGGGGGGCATTGAATCGCTCCGAAAATCTGTACTAATTCCTCGACAGGGCATGTTTTTCATGTTTGGTAGCTTTGACTTCCTCATGGGTATCTTTGTCTACTTGTTCGTTCCGGAGACCAAGGGTCTGAGCTTGGAAAAAATGGACGAGCTCTTTGGTATGACTGATGCCGGGAAGCAGCTGGATGCGGAACCAGAGGGTGGACGAGCCACTATTGCACATGAAGACCTAGCAGCCAAGTCGTGATTGAGAAGAAAAAAACGCCATGTGTCGGGTATATAACGCTGCGAGGTACATGTAATAGTTTTCACACATGACAAAAGTACACAACATTTAAGCACGTCTCTTTCTGCGAACAGTGTAGTGAGGTGTATCACCAGGTGAGCCGACGGGAAAGAAGGTCATGTCAGGTGATTGCGGAAATGCAATCAAGTCTGGTACACAGGAAGCGTTGATGAAAGAGGATTCAACAACCTACCTAGGTTACGTACCCAAGCAGCCGAGGGGGGGGGAGAACAGGCCAGAGACTCTCATGTTAACACCCTCCCTCGGGATGCTCAAGGCACGTATCCGATGGATGATTCTCGTCCCTGTTTCATATGGATGTCGGTTGATGAACGCTCCTTCTTGATTGAGGTGTCCGCAATACGGCCGAAATAACGCATCACGGCGGAGAGTGCCTCTTTGGGGTGCCCGAGGGAGGGTGAGTGAGCGACGGGCTGAGCGACGGGCGGACCAACAACATATCATTCGTCAAGGACCTGGATCGATTGGCATGGATAATAAGACGGACAGGACCCTGGGAGGTACGCTAAGGCGTGTGTAACGTGTTTCTCGAAAGTTGAGCGACTGGCTGATCTGCTCGATATACCTGCATTATATACTGTGGACGCTGAATCATATGAATGGATCGACCCTCGACCCATCTCAACTTGAATCCGCAGTGCGTTTGTGTCGAGGTTGTCACATTGCTTGATGACTTTTGGTGATTTCACGGCCTTTACTCCGTTGACAAATCGAGATGGAACGTTAACGAGCTTGCACCACACCATCTTTCTACTCCCCGCTGTGATCATGAGGCAAGCCCCGGCGCCTCACCCCAGAGCACTGGTGCCGGCCAGGGGATCATGGCTCAAGCAGAGGTGCACTGCATAACGCCCTGGTCGACATCACATCCACTGAAACGACGCTAAACTTTGTTTACGTGCTCATGTTTTGAAAGGCGAAGAATAGTCTGGGTCCGTTCATTAGAGCGTTGCGGAAACCTCGCAAGGCTGATCTGATGACCTACCAGGGAACACATACATGTATATACATGGAGAGCATGGGGGCAGCCCCGTCCAAATTGACTTGTCCATGTTTCAGAGTGCTACGAACCGTGGCAACAATGCGGCAACAACAGAAAGTGACTGGACGGACATTGCCCTCTGTTCCGCCGAGGTGGACTGCATGTCATGGTATGATTTTGAACTCCCGGGCCGCTCTGGCAGGGGCATTGTCCAAAGTGAAAAAACCCAATGTCTTTGCGAGCAACCTTTCTTCCGTCGCCTCTGCGCGTTGTATCTGGTATATAATCCGTAGAGAGCATGCAACATCGATATAACGCGGATGTGATGGCGATCATGTCATTTTTCGCTTTGTTTGTCAGGACTCAGTGACCGGCAGGGCTTTTTTTTTTTTTGGGGGTAACGCGAAGCCCGTGCTCACCCGTCTCAACGTGGCCGTGGTCATGATCAGTGTCTTTGGCGTTGCATTATTCTGAGACATGGGAATTCATGGAGGTCGTGGCGTCTCGGCTAACTCGATTGCGCGTTCGTTGAGCGTAGTGTCTGGTCTGATTGAAGCGTCATCTCCCTTTCGGCGCGGAACAAGGGCCGGCATGGCTTGTTGGCCTGTTGGGGCACAGGAAGCTCATCTCGGAATGCCGGTTCAAACGTGTCTGGTTGGGCCCTGTTTCAATAAAGGAAAGGAGGAAGAAGCGTGAGAGAGGCAACCCAGGATCAAGGCCGGTGCGTGCAAGGATGACGTGATGTTTTGTTTCCCCACATTAATAATAATATCAGCGACGTCTGAAAGTTCCGTGCCTCCAGGCGGATTGAGGTGGGCGGGCGGGCAATGTCTGGTTCGTTGGGACATGGGCCGGGGCGGTGCGGCAGTGTTGGCGAGGCCAGCAATCCCTCATCAAATGATGTTTTGTACATGTAATGTTCCATCCATCGTGGCAGTCCCCAGAGTCCTAGACGGCCTAGACTTGAAAACAACAAACTGATCAAGCGAACAAGCCGTCGCTGGCGTCTGGCCCCCTTGCTATTTCCTGGCTTGGGCTTGTTCTTTCCATCTCCATCCATCTCCATCCATCTCCATCCATCAATGCTGTCAATGCTGTCAATGCTGTCAATGCTGTCTGTCACCTGTGCTCGGCTGCACCTTCTCCCTACACTGGATGTAAGGTTTGAATCAAGTCAAGTCGTCGGTCAATACGTCCGTACTTCCGTACTCCGTAGGCTCCGAGTCTTTCAGTCCCTGGTCGAGTCCCTACCTACCTTGCCTACTTTTGTGTACATACTTGCTATTTTTATTTATCATGACGGCTCTCCCCTCCTGGTCGCTGGTCGCTGTTCGCTGGTCGTTGGTCGTTGAAGTATTTTCCATTTGCACGCCAGGTTCGCCCGGCACATGCAACTATTATGTTGCTCTTTCAGTCACCCGTGAGTCGAACTGCTCTCGAACTGCTCTGTGCGGCCTGGCTTCCATCCAAACTTAACCCAACACCGTCATTGAACAGAACAGACATCGACAAGTCGCACGTGCTTCCCGCACTCGTGCCTGACCTTTGATTCGACAAAGCGATGGCGACAAGCAGCAACAGGGCGGGAGGCGGCTATGGCCAACAGCGGGCCTCCACCACGACCGCCACAAAATCCAACCCATCGCCGTCTGCTGCAGGTCCCGGCTCTGTCCGAAACGCATCATCAATACCTGCACCGCCTCCCTCGTTCCGTATGTGGTTGGTGGCTACTGTTTTCATTCCTTCCTCCCGCTTTCCCTACTTCTCCTCCTGTAACATGCGTCGCATTTTTGATACGCGTTTCTTTTGACCCAAGAACTGCCTTTCCATGCCGATCAATCACTTGCAAGTTGGACCGACTTGTCATGCGAACACGTTGCTGCTGGCGTTCAGCCACAACCAACCAAGCCAGCCCCGCTGAGGCGACTACTTCTCGATCTTGTTGCAAACTGAGCCACGAACTTTGTACGCAGGCATCCCAGACGCGGAAAGCTGATGCTCTTTTTGCAAGTGCCGAGCCAAGGCAAAAAAAACTTGGCGTCTGGTGTAGGACAATTAGGCTGTCTCCCTCCCTCCCTTCTTCTTGGCTTTCCTTCCGTCAGGAACCGCATGCGGACCTTGCGCATCCCGATTGAGCTTCCCCTTTGCAGATTGCCTCGCCGAAGCTTTCACTCGGCTCGGCGACTTGGCATGAGCCTAGACCAGATCGTAGCCCTTTCTCTCTCTCCTACTTCTTCCGTTGACTTGGGCTTTTGCCATGGCTGATGAGGAATCGCAACCTGCAGCGACACACAATTCCCCACGCACATGGCTCATCACTTCTGCGCTGTCACCTTTGGCGGTCCGGTTGATTCGCCAGCTGCTGTCCCACGGTGACTATGTGATTGCGTGCTTACCGCCTGATGAAATTGACCACGAGCAACGCAGCGCCGAGTTTCGGGAACTGATCGGGGAGTGCAAAAGCACGCGCAAAGACCGGGAGGGCTGGAAACACCGAATACGCGGCATTCGCTGCGATGGAAACATGAGTTCTTGTTTGTCAGCTGTCGCAGAAGCTGTCACAGTCTTTGGACGAATTGATATTCTTCTATGTTGCAGATCGGAAGGTATGGCAAAACTCGATTGCATTGGTGCTCTGGAATTGGCCTACTTGGAAAACTAACGATTGCGATTCGTCGCAGCCGTTGTCGGTACAGTCGAGGAGCTCTCAACAAACCCTCACACTCAAAGTTTGGTCCGACAGCAGTTTGAGGCAATGTTTTTTTCACAAGTCAACTTCATCAAGGCCACACTACCTGTGCTGAGGCGGCAGCACACCGGCCATATCATTGCGCTCACCAGCACCTGTGGCCATCTGGGAACCCCGGGCTTATCCATGTTCTCAGCTGCGACTTGGGGCCTGGAAGGATACTGTGACTCGTTGGCATATGAAGTGGCTCCCTTTAACATCAAGGTCACAATTGTTCAACCCAACATGGAGATACAATCGCTCACGAACCGTCTTGTGTTTGCGCCGCAGATACCAGCATACGTGGACGCGTATCCCACGGCGCCCAACGTACGCGATATACTTGTGAATGTTTTGAATTCCGACCCAGAAACTGCTATACCAGAAGTACCCGACGAAGTTGCTACGCCGTCGACCCCAGGCAGTATGTCACTCGAGCCGGAGCTTGGTCGAGGGGAGATTGTCTCTCGTTACCCAAAGCTTCCGACCCATGCTCTGGACAAGCTCGTGAGTGAAACCGTTCACGCGCTTATAGCTGTCGGTGGTCACGAGAACCCTCCATCACGACATCTTGTTGGCGCGGAAGCTGCATTGGCCGTCAAGGAGAAGCTGAAGACGGTGACGGAGGAAATGGAAGATTTTGTAGATGCGAGCCTAGCCGTCGACATTTTCGAAAGCGAGCTGAAGGAAGAGGCAAAAAGGGCCAAGAAGACTGGGGACAAGAGCCCCCAGGCGACGGGGTCCAGCCAGGGCCCTTCTGGGGGATATGAGGAACCTCGCTAGGCGCGAAACTGTGAGTGATTGGATGGGCCCGATGTGATTCTGAGTGAAGACTAGTAGGCGTGTTCTAGTTCTTTTGGAGAGCATGGCTAGGAAATCCGAGGCGGCCTTGTGCTCCGTAGTGCATTGCACGCCAAAATAGCCCTTTTTGGTCTTGACACTGAGACTCCACGACAAAGAATAGATTTGTGTTGTGCAGGCACAACATGAAACAGGAGACATTTTGTCTGGTACAGTCCAAGGGCGTTATTGAGCTCTCGGATGCTTTGCATTATTGTTTTCTTCTTCTTTTTATTTTGAATTTTTATACCCCCTGATGGACCCGGCCAGAATTATCAGTCACACCGAGCCCAAGCCAGTTAGTTGCCCGTGTGCCCCAAGATGCCAAGATGCGTGTGGCTAGGTTTAATCCACTCAATCACTCAGCCACTTGTAACCATTGTCGCACCGCCTCGGGCCACACTATTTTAGTCAATCGCCAGCTTGTCCATGTGGCTGACGGTCATTTGCAAGTTGGCTGCACTCAACTTCGTAACTTGAAAAGGGGCATGGTAATCCAACCTCGAACTCGGATTCCGCCCCCGAAGTCAACGCCCCCGGGCCAGTCATCCCCTCCTGCTCGTTTTCCTGAAAACGAGAAGCATTTCAAAACGAAGAGCATGCGCGCATAGCCCCGAGGCCCAAAGCCTGCAACGACAATTCGCTCGGCTGCCTATCCATCATCTTGAGCCTGAACCCCGCGAGCGATGCTCTGATCTCAACACTATTTGCTAGATCATGTTGCGACGACCGCAATAGTAAGACATGAGCTCGGATCCGTTGCTTCCCATCGCTCCCGCGAGGGTAAAGGCCCTTCTTCTGCCCCTGGGCAAGATTAAGGCTGAGCGATTCACTCCCTTTGTCCAGAGACTACAACAGGAACATGTCGTTCACCTCAAGGACATCAGCGTCGATGGACGGCCTAACAGAAGTAGTGTTTCCCACAGCAGATTCTCATCTCGCGTCTCGACTTGTTCCATGGATTTTGGATGCTGACTGTATGTTCTTTCGCAGACATGTTCTCTCCATTGGCCTATCGTGATGGCGCAATATTTTTCGAGCTCATAACACACGTGCCCCCCCCGTCACACCTCGCTCTGTCGCCGTTCGACCTGTACCGGGAACCTTTGGCATTAATCGCCTTAGCCGACGGCAAGGAGCTTCAAGAGTTGGCGTTTAGCAAGAGGCACTCGGCTAGCGGGGCAACCGCTGCATCAACGGTCGAAAGAAATATACGGGCCTTGGAGCAGGAGCTCGAGGTGCTGCGGGACAACTACCCCAAAGCTCTTGTGCACAATGTCGTCATATTTGACTACACTGTCCCCAAGGACAGCACCTTCACCATGCCCGATGACATAGTCACTGTGCCGCCGATTGAGGAATGCAAGCGTACCACTGTGAAGACAATCATGTGTGATATATCCTCCTTGCTGTTAGCCGAGATGACGACACTGGCCAAATCTTTCGAAGCCATGACCACTATCGAGTCCCCTGGGGTGCACGTGGCGACGAAACCTATGAACGGAAAAGCGTGGGACAGCAATGACGCAAGTGATGGAAGTCCAGGGAAAATGCCGCGCCGAAACACCCAGTTCTCCGCCTCCAAGCAGATTTCCCGGTCCAGTTCGGTGTCGAGCGTCGCAGACAAAGCCCAATCACGCATGTCCATGCCGCCTATTTCATCCCGACCACCCAGTAATGCAATGACCGGTCGACCGTCGACACCTCCTCGAAGCGGGCTGTCAGCCACGCCAATGAGTCCAGACGACGGGATGAGCGAAATCAGCACGGGATACCCGAGTCCGGATCAAAAGCCCCAAAAAGCTGACATGGATAAATCGCGTGATGTCAGTCGAGATCGAGTTTCTGTTCAAGGTTTTGGTCCTGGCGGTGCCAATGACCGTTGGCGGCTCCGTGGCAAGGGACGAACCTCGGTGCTGATCGGATCCATGTACTTGCAGGCGGGACGATGGAGCGATTCGTTAAAGGAGCTCTCGGAGGGTGCCACTACATCTCGGTCATTAAACGACCATATTTGGCACGGAAAGGCTCTTGAACTTATTCTCGTCAATCTTTTCCTGCTCGGCTGGTCCGACTTGGAGTTCCAGGTACCTACGGTGTGTTTGCCAAGTCAAGAGCGGCCTACCAGCGTGGCTAGCCTTATCAAATCGGATGATGCTGGCGATCCCTCCCAACCCAAGCATCTTCGTCATCTGCAAGCCTTGTTACCTGAGCTCCTCGATAGAATCCTGGGCCTCTATTCTCGGATATCCAGCGAAAACCTGCCACCGCTTCCCCTCGCGGAAACAACCATCCGATTTTGCAAAATCTTGTCTGCGGTGCATCTCAATGGTGGCAAGCTGGACCGGCAAGCGCTTGATACTATTGTCACAGGGCAGATATCTTCGCATGGCTTGACCACATCTCCTCGACTTTCCATCATACCCCCAAGGCAGCAAATCGTAAACACTCTTTTCAAGGCATTTCCTTCGTCTGGCACGGAACTGCTCACTATTGCTGACAGAACATCTATATTAAGCGGAATAGCCAGTGTTCTTGGCCCTCTCGGACTCCGTCGGAAAAAGGCAATGGTAGTTCGAGAACTGATCTCCGTGCTCATCGGGGGCTTGGTAGAAGCCCGCACGCGTGGTGCTGCTGAAGCTGGTGTGCATCCTGCAGCAGGCTTGGTGTCACTGGTGCCAGGCAGCGACAAGACCAGTGCCGCCGGAGTGGCGCTCGATCTAGGAGAAGGGGACATTGAGCATGGCATTGAAGCATTCCTCGATCTGTTGTGCAAGTCCTATGGCGTAGTTGGGTTTGACATGCGAAAGAGCCAGGACACGTCTAACGGTGTGGACGACTCAGAGGCCGTCACGAAAGCCAGAGTTCTTGCACAATCCACAACTCGGTTCCTCGGGTTTACCGAAATTAAACTGAACATTCTGCGAGCGTGCATCAACTTTTCTGAAGCTTTACCCGACTTCAATGGCGTGCTCAAGTTCTCTAGCGATCTTATGCGGACCGCTGGATCGGGAATCGCTCCAGGACCGAAGCGAGAGGATGCAGCGCCGCATATACACAGAGATGAACAGGTCCGGCTAGTGACAAACATTTCTCGCACGGCCACCCTTGCTGACCGATTCGGCCTGCCTGGCATGGCGGCCGAATACTGGGACGAATTTCTCATCCGTGGGATCGCGTTGGAGGCCCTTCCCAATTCACGAATCCCTGTCCCACATGCTAAGAATGTGCTCCCTGGCGCTGTGACTCTACGGGCCTCGCAAGATGTCAATCCATTCATATACAATCCCTTTCTCAAAGAACCAGATGAAATACCCGCGGAGAACCTGGTAGCTGATGAGCTGGCCACATTCAAACTCACTCTTCAGAACACGTATGATGTCGAGGTTGAGGTTGAGAGTATGCGTCTGGATACCGAAGGCGTCGAGTTCGAATCGATTGCCGAGAGAGCACTTCTTGGCCCCTATCGCACGCAGCTGGTTCGTCTGAGGGGCCGACCGAAAGCATCCGGGCCCATCAAGATCACAGGTGCCATCGTGAAGATCCGTGGTTGTCGCGAACGCCGCTTCCCCGTGTTTTCCAAACACTGGACACCGTCACGGGCGGAGAAGATCAAATGCAAGGGAATGTTCATTACAGATGGGTCAGCAGACGCTTGGGGCGCGCCACCTGTCAAATTGCAGATGAAAGTGCTGAAACTCAACGTCGTTCAACCCCAGCCTATAGTGGTGATCAAATCGACCAGTCTGGCCCAATCATCAGTCATGCTACTCGAAGGCGAGCGGCAAGTCTTTACCGTTACAATGCAGAACACCTCACCGACGCCTGTGGACTTCATGCTCTTTTCATTCAAGGACTCTACACAGGGCCCGTTGCAAGCAGCGCTAGATAAGCGCGATGCCACGCCTGAGGAGCTCTACGAGTATGAGCTGATTCTTATGAAGAAGCAGGCCCTAAGACTGCCCAGAAATGACCAGAGTCGACACATCCCGCCCGGCGGAGAAGCAACCTTTGAGTTCGAGATCCTCGGCAAGCCGGGATTAACGCAGGCGACGATCCAAGCTGACTATACGTTCCTGGGTGTACCGCGGGATGAAGTCACGGAGCAATTTTACACTCGCCAAGTATTGCTAGACTTGACGGTAACAGTCAATGCCAGCGTGGAACTCTCGCGCATTGATGCCGTGCCCCTGCCGGGGCCAATTCCCGAGCCAATGCGAGAGCGTCTTGGAGCCAATGCATCGTTGACAAGGTCCGATGACTACTTCTTGCTAGCTGTTGACCTACGTAACGCCTGGCCCAGTCAAATGTCGGTTCATCTGGAGGGCGAAGGTGGAATGGCCGTCGAAGATAGCATTCTACCTGGGAAAACAAGCAGGGTCGTGATCCCCGTGAAAAGAATACGCATTGAAGAGGCGCACGAAGCGGTGCCGAGCCTCAACCCCGCTCAAAAAAGGCAATTCGTCGTCAGCACCAGCAAGATATCCCCCGACGTGGAGCGCGCGAACCGTGAAGCGTTTTGGTATCGCGAGAAGCTTCTCGAAAACCTCAAGGCAACATGGCGTACCTCGTCGATACCAAAACGCAATGGCCTCGTTGAACTGCGCAACGTACGTCTCACATCTCGCATGATTGAAGCCATCAAAGTCGACGAGGTAGACATTACAGTCTCGGTAGAGGGAGCACCAGACAACGTGGCATATGTCGACGAGTTCGTGCAAGTAAAGGTGCAAGTCGCAAACAAAACAGCGAAGCCAATATTCCCCATCATCAGACTCATGCCGGCATTGTGCCATCGTCCTCTGAACGTCGCCCTCGATTACACTAGAAAGTTTGCATGGAACGGCGTTCTGCAGCAGCAGTTGCCGAAGCTGAAGGGTCATGAAAGCACCGACTTCGTCATTGGAGTCACAGCACTCTGTAGGGGTCAGTTCGAACTGGCTGCGTCGGTGGAGGAGTCTCAGGTTTTCGAGGAACGGGCTGCGGATGGCGTGGGAGACGCGGGTCGTCCGCGATCCGATACTCAGAGATTAATGGATGCGGCGTTGGGGGTCAAGGAAAGAAGAATGTGGCATTGCCGACGGCCCTGTGTTCTGACGGTGCGGGATAGGGCTTGAAGTGACTACTATAGCACTATTAAGGTTGAAGAGGCGAGGCGAGCGAGGGATTCCTCTATAGAAGGGGGTAATCAATTTATACATGGATGGATATGAATGCGTAGCGATTCATTGTGCACCTTAATTGTCCAGCCTTAGATGATGAGTTCAACGCCTTAGTCGCTTGAATTTTTTTTAATCTTCTTTGGACCTTGCTCATGAATGTGCTGCACCTTTTCCGTGTATTTGACGTCGGTCATTTCTGTTGTCATCTCTCTTGGCATGCCTGGTCGGCCGGAGCATTGCGCATCTTTTCTTGCGCCACATTTATGGACTCCCGACGTGACAGATCAGCAGTCATTATGAACACATTAGAATCGACAATAGCCACTACTATACGGACTAGTAAAAGTACACACAGTGCCGACCACACGTGTCAACACTACGACGAAACGCGGTGTTTGTGCGTTTTCGGACACTGTTTTAAAAGTTGATGCGTTGGCAATTACAATCTGTCAAGTTAACCAGTTCGGGGTGAAAGGGTCCCTAGGAGGAATTCTCCGTACGATTCTATACAATACAATACAACACACCTATGCGCATAAGGGTTCCTTGTCTGCATTATTCGAATGCAGTAATGTTATATTAAGTAGGGATAATGGGGGGGGAAGCCACTAATGCACCCACCCGGGCGCGGCTCAATCAACGTGTTGCCCGGGGTAGCGTTGCCGTGTCATGACTCATTATGACTCATACACGCGCGCGTTGGAATGCAGGGAAATGATCTACATCACGTAGGTTGCACCTTAAGAGATAGTCTGGTTATCCCTTTATAAAAGGGACGCTTTTATCCTCTCTTTTATATGCTAGTAGATAGAGAACTTATCCTTCTTTTAATTACATCTTAGGGGGTTATTATTATTATTATTTTAATACTCTAGTTAGCCTACTCGGGCTAGTTCTAGTACTCCTGTAGGTTAGTTAAAGAGGAAAACCTTTAGAAGGATAAAAAAACCCCTTATATCTTTATGCGGTCTAGCGCTAGCCCTACATTAGGCTAGCGCTACTATTATAGTGGCCTATCATAGTTATTTATTACTAGCTTACACTAGCTGTGAGGCCCCTCACAACATAACCCACGCGCATGCGTGCACCGCAGCGCTAGAGCACCGCAGTGCCTAATACTAGAAGGAAAGGCTAGGTCTATATAATATTAGTAAGCTACTAGCTATAAACTAGTAACTTATATATATATTATACTTAGACTTAGTAAGCTTTAGTTAATATATAAGTATACCCTATATCCTTTTACCTAGCTATTTTTATTCTTATAATTCTAAAGCTTTTACTACTAGCTACCTAAGAGTAATATAAGGCTAAGAATTACCTAATTAACCTAAGTAATATTAGATAATAACTAAAGCTAATTAAATAAGGGTAATATTACTACTAAAAATATACTATATTCTATAAGAACTAGAACTAAACCTAGACCCTCTAATATTAGGGCTAATACTATAGTAATAAATAAGTAAATTACTTATCTTAAGAAACTTAAAGAACTATAGGAATAAAAGTAAAAGCTTATTAATCTTCTATAGCTAAGTAGAGAAAAAAAGAAGATAAAAAGGTAGTAAAAATCTAGTTTTTTCTCTAGTAATAGCTACTAAGAGGTTAAAGTTAGGAATATTACTAATCTCTAATACCCTATAAACCTATAGAAATATAAAATATAGATAAATAATCTAAACTATACCTTTAATAAGGTAAAATAAAAGTATTAGTATAATTACTAAAAAATCCTCTTTATACTTAACTATATATATAGTAATTATAGGGTAAGATAGAACTAATACCTTAATAAATAAATAGCTAATAACTAAAGTAATCTTAAAGATAACTAAATATATTTAAGACCTAGACTCTTACACTACTCTAAGATATTACTAACTATAATACCTAAATAGCTATATAGCTAGAGAATATAAAGTAATATAAGGGCTAGAGTTCTATTAAATTTAGTATTTACCTAGATTTACTAGAGAAATAACTAGAAAAAGCTACTAAAAAGTTATAAGCTTTTATATTCTTTATAAAACTACTCCCTAATTTATAAGACTAGATTAACCTATATACCTTTATTATAAAAAAGGTATAAAAGGAGGTTATATAACTTACTTAGTAACTCTAGGAGGCTATACTAAAGAGTAAGTAAAAGTCTAAGTATTTAGAAAATAAGGGCCTAAATAAGGCTCCCTAATATTATAAATATAACTTTCTATAAGGTAAAAGGTCTAATAAAGATTAGAAAAATAAGGACTAAGAGAAGTCTCCTACTACCTACCTAAATAACTATAAACCTAGGTATAAAAGGTAGTATTTTAACTATAATAGTATAAAGTACCTTATAAATAAATATAATAAGCTAAAGAAGGAGTAATAAGACCTAGAAAACTCCCTAAGGTAGAAGTAGATACCCTTACCTCTACCTTAAATACTAAGGTACTAATAGGGTATTAATTTTATATACTAGTTATTATTTATAGGTATATAAATATTAAAATAGTAGTAGATCTTAATAGTTATACTAAGATTAATATTATTAGCGCTAAATTTATATAAGCCTATAAACTTAACTAAGCTAAGGCTATAGTACCTATTATTAAGGTAGTAGGGGCCTTTATAGTTCCCTAATATAGTATCTATAAGGTCCCTATTATAATTAAAGACTTAAGAGAAGAAAAAAAGAACCTTAAGCTACTATATATAGCTATTAATAGGGACCTAAGAACTAAGGGAAGCCCTATATTAATTAGAATATATACACTTACTAAGGAATATATCTACCTTTACTTATACTTATAAGAGTAATAGTTTAAGAAAAGAAGAAAGGCCTTTTTACTTATAACTCCCTATAAATTTATAAAGGTTATATATAATAAGACTATTATATATACTATTAATAGGGTTATAGAAGATAAGTTTATTACCCTTAGAGATAAAGAAGAGGTAAAGGTATATAGAACTATTAAAGATATCCCCTAGGAACTATATAAGTTTAAAGATATGTTTATATTAGATAAGGCAGGGAGCTTAACTTTAAGAAAGACCACTAATCACGCGATTAATCTAATACCAGGGGCCACACCCCTATACAGACTATGTGAGGCCCCTCATAACATGACCCACGCGCATGCGTGCACCGCAGCGCCAGAGCACCGCGGCGCCTAATACTAGAAGGAAGGGCTAGGTCTATATAATATTAGTAAGCTACTAGCTATAAACTAGTAACTTATATATATATTATACTTAGACTTAGTAAGCTTTAGTTAATATATAAGTATACCTTATATTCTTTTACCTAGCTACCTTTATTCTTATAATTCTAAAGCTTTTACTACTAGCTACCTAAGAGTAATATAGGGCTAAGAACTACCTAATTAACCTAAGTAATATTAGATAATAACTAAAGCTAATTAAATAAGGGTAGTATTATTACTAAAGATATACTATATTTTATAGAAACTAGGACTAAACCTAGACTCTCTAATATTAAGGCTAATACTATAGTAATAAATAAGTAAATTACTTAGCTTAAGAAACTTAAAGAACTATAGGAATAAGAGTAAAAGCTTATTAATCTTCTATAGCTAGGTAGAGAGAAAGAGAAAATAAAAAGGTAGTAAAGATCTAGTTTTTTCTCTAGTAATAGCTACTAAGAGGTTAAAGTTAGAAATATTACTAATCTCTAATACCCTATAAACCTATAGAAGTATAAAATATAGATAAATAATCTAAACTATACCTTTAATAGGGTAAAGTAAAAGTATTAGTATAATTACTAAAAAATCCTTTTTATACTTAACTATATATATAGTAATTATAGGGTAAGATAGGACTAATACCTTAATAAATAAATAGCTAATAACTAAAGTAATCTTAAAGATAACTAGGATATATTTAAGACCTAGACTCTTATACTACTCTAAGATATTACTAACTATAATACCTAAATAGCTATATAGCTAGAGAATATAAAGTAATATAAGGGCTAGAGTTTTATTAAATTTAGTATTTACCTAGATTTACTAGAGAAATACCTAGAAAAAGCTACTAAAAAGTTATAAGCTTTTATATTCTTTATAAAACTACTCCCTAACCTATAAGACTAGATTAACCTATATACCTTTATTATAAGAAAGGTATAAAAGGAGGTTATATAACTTACTTAGTAACTCTAGGAGGCTATACTAAAGAGTAAGTAAAAGTCTAAGTATTTAGAAAATAAAGGCCTAAATAAGGCTTACTAATATTATAGATATAACTTTCTATAAGGTAAAAGGTCTAATAAAGATTAGAAAGATAAGGACTAAGAGAAGTCTCCTACTACCTACCTAAATAACTATAAACCTAGGTATAAAAGGTAGTGTTTTAACTATAATAATATAGAGTATCTTATAAATAGATATAATAAGCTAAAGAAGGAGTAATAAGACCTAGAAAACTCCCTAAGGTAGAAGTAAATACCCTTATATCTACCTTAAATACTAAGGTATTAATAGGGTATTAATTTTATATACTAGTTACTATTTATAGGTATATAGATATTAAAATAGTAGTAAATCTTAATAGTTATACTAAGATTAATATTATTAGCGCTAAATTTATATAAGCCTATAAACTTAACTAAGCTAAGGCTATAGTACCTATTATTAAGGCAGTAGGGGCCCTTATAGTTCCCTAATATAGTATCTATAAGGTCCCTATTATAATTAAAGACTTAAAAGGAGAAGAAAAGGACCTTAAGCTACTATATATAGCTATTAATAAGAACCTAAGAACTAAGGGAAGCCCTATATTAATTAGGATATATATACTTACTAAGGAATATATCTACCTTTACTTATACTTATAAAAGTAGTAGTTTAAGAAAAGAAGAAAGGCCTTTTTATTTATAACTCTTTATAAATTTATAAAGGTTATATATAATAAGACTATTATATATACTATTAATAGGGTTATAGAAGATAAGTTTATTACCCTTAGAGATAAAGAAGAGGTAAAAGTATATAGAACTATTAAAGATATCCCCTAGGAACTATATAAGTTTAAAGATATATTTATATTAGATAAGGTAGGGAGCTTACCTTTAAGAAAGACTACTAATTATATAATTAATCTAATACTAGGGGCTATACCCCTATATAGACTAATTTACCCTCTTTCCTAAGGTAAATTAAAGGAACTTTATAAATATATTAATAAGAACCTATAGAAGGGCTAGATAAGACTATTAAAGAGCCCTATAGGTATGCCTATCCTATTTATACTAAAGAAAGATAGTATACTCTAATTATATATAGATTACTAGGGTCTTAATAGGGTAATATAGAAGAATTACTATACTCTCCCCCTAATTTTAGAGATCCTAAACTAGTGCTAAGGAGCTTACTTTTTCTTAAAAATTAATATTAAGAATACTTATTATAGAATCTAGATTAAAGGGGGTAATAAATAAAAAACTACATTCTATATATACTATAGGCACTATAAATATCTTATAATACCTTTTAGGTTAATAAATACCCTAGCTATATTCTAGAACTATATCTATAAAGCGCTTTATAGGCTAGTTAATACTATTTATATAGTATATCTAGATAATATCCTTATTTTTTTAAAAATATAAAAAAAGTATACTATATATATTAAAAAAGTTCTAAGGTATATAAGAGAGGTAGAATTATATATAAAACCCTCTAAATATAAGTTTTACTAGGAGTTAGTAGAGTTCCTAGGGTTTATTCTCTTTATTAATAGGATCTTAATAGATACCTACTAAGTTATTATTATTTAGGATTAGAAAGAACCTATAAGCTTTAAGGATATATAATCCTTCCTAGGGTTCTATAACTTTTACTAATAGTTTATCTATAAATACTTTAGGATTATAGCACTACTATATATATTAATAAAGGGTAGTTAAAATAGTATCTAGACTAGGAGGTTTATATTTAGGGTAAGAGAATAGGTAGTATTTTACTAGCTAAAAGATACCTTTTAGTAGGCTTCTTTTCTTTATTATTATAACCTAAGTTAACTAGTGTATATTAAGATAGATACCTTAATCTTTATAATAATAGGAATCTTATTATAATAAGATAATAAGGGCTACTAGTACCCTATAGCCTTTTAGTTAAGAAAGTTTACTAATACTAAATATAACTATAGTATACCTAACTAAGAGTTACTTACTATAGTTAAGTTATTTAAACACTAGTAATATTATATTAAAGGTATAAAGACCCTAGTAGAAGTCCTATTAAACTACTATAACCTATAAATCTTTATAAAGTAATAGAAGCTAAATAAAAGATAGGCTAAATAGTATATATTCCTATACCTACTAAACTTTATAATTGTCAGGGTCACAGAGGCAATAGAGCGACAGAGGCTATGAAGGCGATGGCATCATGTACAGTAGGGCCTAGTCGTGGCTCGCAGCGCCCTAGCTACAAGGTCGCCGCGAGCTAGTCACGTGCACGCAGAGGGGGTATTTAGGCGAAGGTTGCACATATAGAATATGGGAGGCTAGAGATTAAAACCTTCAAGCACATACACCTACCTTCTAGCTCTATAGCTACTACCTTGATCATACCATCACCCTGTTCATCATATTCGGCCCAGAAGCCTTGACAATAATTAAGTATAGATTAAGGAAAAGTAATTCTATAGATATACTATTAAGAAGGTCTAATTATAAGAGTAAACCCCTAATAAATAAGGCACTTCTACTAGAACTTAAGAAAAAGTTAGTAGCTATTAAAGAAATAGTAGAAGAGAAGATACTAATATATTAAAGAAGATATAGTAAGATACCTTTAGGGAAGGAAAATACCCTAGTCTTTATAGAGAGATATAGTAAGATACCTTTAGGGAAGGAAAATACCCTAGCCCCTATAGTAAAGGCTAGAGTAGCTATATTAAGAGGCTAGTTAGCTACTATAGATCTAGTAAAAGGTTAGCTAAATAAAGGTAATTTCTAGGAGAAGATAGTATATATCTAGAACACTAGTATAGTATAAGAGATCTAGGGGGCTATTATATTACTAAATCCCTACTAATCTAGCCTAAATAAACTATTAGTATAGCTACTATAGAAGGCCTAAAGCTAAGATCTAGACCTATAGAGATAGAGTAAAGAGATTAATTCCCTAAAGAGAGAGAAAGCTAGTCTATAGTTATATAGTATAAGAGGTCTCCTAATATATAAAGACTAGGTAGTTATTCCCTAAGAGCCTACTTTATAATAGGAGTTTCTATAGCTATACTATAATAATCTACTAGTAGGTTACTTTAGAACTAAGTAAATACTTAAGCTATTAAAGTATTACTTTTAGTAGCTAGCTATAAATAAGTCTATATTAAACTATATTATAAGCTATAGAATATATTAGTAAATAGTTATAAAAAGGTATTACCTATATAGGAGTCTTAAATTACTACTAATACTAGAGTAACTATAGGTAGAAATCTTAATAGACTTTATTATAGGATTACCTATTACCTAAGTAGGTAAATAAGAAACTAATATAATTCTAGTAATTATAGACTAATATACTAAGTACTCTATCTTCCTACCTATAATAACTATAATTAATATAGCTAAGTTAGTAAAACTTTTCTATAAGGAAATTAAGCTATAATTTAGGCTACTAAAGGGCATTATATCTAATAAAGGATCTATTTTTATAAGCTAATTCTAGTTATACCTATATTACCTATTATATATAAAATATAGGCTTTTTATAGTATTTTACCCCTAAACTAATAGGTAGACTAAGAGAACTAACTAGGTACTAGAGTATTACCTATAATACTTTACTTCTAAAAACTAGTAAATATAGCCTAAGCTACTCCTAGTTATATAATTTACCTATAATAATATAGTAAATAAAACTATAGGCTATTTACTAAACTATATACTTATAGGGTACTTACTAGAGTTTTAGCTAGCCCTTAGGGATAAGGTTATAAAAAGGAAGGTACTAAAGGCTTATACTTATATTATAAAGTTATATAAAGCTAGGGAGTAGCTAAAGTAAAACTAGGTAAAAGCTACTAAATCCTAGGTAAAGTACTATAATAAATATTACTAATTACTTACTCTTAAAAAAGATAACCTAGTATTACTATTAATAAAGAATATATAGCTTAAGGAAGTAAAATAGAAGCTAATCTCTAGGTTTATTAGATTATTTTAGGTACTTAATACTATTAGTAAGTAAGTATATTAGCTTATATTACTAGAAAAATATAGTAGGTTATATAATATATTCTATATTAGCCTACTAGAGCTATAAACCTATTATAGGAATATAGATAAAGAAAAAATACTAATACCTAACCTTAAGAATAAAGATAATAAATATAAAGTTAAGGAGGTTAAGGAATATAGAAAGACCTATAAAGATAATAAATACCTAGTAAAGTAAAAGGGTTAGCTAAGTAAATATAACTAGTAGGTTCCTATTAAAGATATAAAAAGAGCTTAGTATATAATTTAGGTATTCTACTAGAATAAGTTAAGGGAAAAGAATAGTAATATATAAGTAAGTTATAGGTAAAAAAGTATAAAGTTCCTATAAGAAAGGTATAGCCTTACTAGCTACTATAATATACCTAATAAAAGAAAATAACTAAACTATATATAAAAATAAGGTTTCGCACACTTTTCCGCACCGACCTAAAGGTCCGGGAACGTCTCTAAAACGCAAGAAAACATAATATTTAAAATCACCTTATTTAATTACCCCCTTCTATAATATTACATAGTAACAGAGCTAGAGGTAGGTATAAGAATAAGGTGCTAATAGTAATTAATAAAGGAATAGGGGGGTTAGCGCAGAGCCGCTACTACCCTAATACTAGCGCGGGATAATTCACTATCTAAGAGAATAGTAATAGACCTCTAGAGAGTTAGAACTAGTTTAATTATCTAGAAGAGTTAGAATGCTATAAAGTAATTACTAGACTTATCCCTAGTAATAAAATAACTAAAGCCTAGTAAGCCTATAAAGCCCTTGCCCTCTGGATAGCAAACCACGTCTAAACTAAATATAAATAGATAAACTATAATAATAATAGTAATATTTATACTATAAAGAAGGCCCTCTTATAGATCCTTAAAGAAGTAATTAAGGAAGTATCTAACTATAATACTATACTAACCTAGGTAAGTATTGCTATAGGCCCTATACTAAAGAGAATAAACACTACACTACCTTCCTTATAGGTCCCTAGTAGATAGTATAGGGAAGTCCTTATAAAGGGGAATACTATATAGGAATTACTCTAGTCTAGAACCACTAAAGATATAGTATTAGTAGTTAATAGAGTAATAGGCTAAACTATAGTAGTTATAGCTAGAAGACTCCCTAGTAGGGATATAATTATAATATTTAAAGGAAACACCTCCTAGTATAGAGATAACTAGAAATAAATTCCCGCTATATTTAGTCTAGAAGTAACCCTCTACTAATATATACTTAGTGTTATTATTAAAGGATTTCCTATAAAATATACCTTAATTAAAAACCTAGTAGCTAAACTAAGTAAAACTAATAAAGTAAATATTATTAAAGTAATAGTAAGATACCCCTAGTATAAGGAAGCCCTAAGAACTACCCTTATTCTTAGCCTTAAAGAGGTAGAAGATACTAATAAAATCTATAGAGATAGAATAGTCTATAAGGTAAAGCTATTCCGCTCTAAGCCCTATAATAAAACCCTCTAACCCTAATAGTGCTATAATTACTTCTAGACTAGGTATATTATAAAGTACTATAAATTAGCCCTAAAGTGTGGCAGGTGCAGAGCTAGCTAGCATAAGGGCAGTAAGGTAACCTACCTAATAACTAATAGCTAGGTATAAGGGAAGTGTATCTTATACTCTAGCCCTTACCTAGCCTAGTCTAGGGACTACCCTATCCTTAAAGAGAAATAGAATATAGCAAAAGTAGGATACCTTAAGTAACTAGCTTTATTTATAACCCACCCCCTAAGTAGAGGCCCTTCCCTAAGCTAGGAAAGGCCTATAATAATATAAACACTAGCTAATATAGTAGGAAGAAAAAGAGGCTACCTAACGCTTATAGAGTAAAGGGCAAAGTAACCTAGGGCTAGTAGGTCTAATAGTATTAGAAGATACATAGAGGTAACTAGGGCTAGCATAGAACTAGCATAGGATAGCAGAGAACCCTAACCTCCCTAACTTATATAGTAATATTATAAGTCCTCTTTTAGAATATAAATAAGAAGGATAACCTAGTATAAATAGCGCTCTAGCACTAAACTAATATTAATATAATTGCAATTTAGGAATAGGAATATATAAGAAACCCATAGCCCCTAGCTCTAGGTCTCTCCTAATTCTAACTTACACACTATAATAGACATAATACTATATATATAAATAAGAAACACGCTATAGGGTTATAGGTAGCCTAGGGAGGGACTAATTAGTCCCTAGTAGAGATATATAGTATAAATATATACTCTCTTTATTTAGAAGGGTATAGTAATAAGTAGAACACCCTAATCCGCACTATTAATATAGAAGAGTCCTATAATAGGTATATCTTTATAGGGGACTTTAACTAAAAATACCTACTCTAGGATAAACTTAATAGGACTAGTAATAGGGCAGAAGAATTACTAGAGTTTACGGGCTAGTGGAGGCTTAGGCTAGTAATGCCCTAAGGGGAACCTACTAGGTAGTATAATAGAGATAGGGATAGTACTATAGATCTAGCTTAGGTAACTCTAGATATTAGAGTCTACTATAATAGAGCGGTAGACCTAATAGGATCTAACTATATCCTATAACTAATTAGTATCTTTACTAACCCTTAAGAGACCGCCCCCCTAGTCCTTAGGCACTACTAGGCAGTAATAAATAAATTCCACGTGGAGGTAGAGGTAAGTAACTAGCTTATACTAGATAATGCCCTAGAACTATATAATAAGGAAGGGATTAATATATATACTACCTAGCTTATTATAAACCTATAGTAGATAGCTAACTTAGTAGCCCCTTAGAAACCTAGAGGCTTACCTAGGCTAGAGGTGTAGTAGTCTAGATAAGCTAAAGAGGTAGTTACTAGGGTAAGATAGGCTATAAGATAGTAGAGGCATAGAAGAACTAAAGTAAACTAGTAGGTGTATACTAATGCTAATAAGGAGTAGGAATAAGTTATTAAAGAGGAGAGAAGGAATACCTAGAGAGATATGCTAAGATAGGCTAATACTTAGAGTAAGGACGGAGGTATGTGGAGGCTAGAGAGATAGGTAAGGCTCTAGAACTTAATAACGCTCCGATTTAGGACGTAGACTAGTTTAACTCTAAGGAGATTATAGATATCCTCTTAGACATAGCAAACTAGAAGGCCCTAGGGGATAATAAGCTCCCTGCTAGATTTATTAAAGCCTGTGGTCTAGCAGCCTATTATGCGATAACTAGGCTACTAAACGCGGTACTTAAAGTTAGTTACTTCCTGGCCCGCTTCTACACCGCTAGGGTTATGGTAATTAGAAAGAATAGAAAGATAGTTAAAGAGATAAGGAGGGCTAATGCCTAGAGACCTATATTACTACTTAATATAGTAGGAAAAGTACTAGAAGCAGCAATAGTAAGATAACTTATAGCTATTACTAAGGCAGGGGGCCTCCTCCTAGAACTATAGATAGGAAATAGGGCAAATAGATTAATAGAAACTGTAATACACGCCCTACTAGAATACATTAGAGCGGCCTAGGGGAGAGGCAGGATAGCCTTACTAGTATAGATAGATATATTAGCAGTATTTAACGGAGTTAGCCACCTGTATCTTATTACCCTCCTTATTAAGATAGGCATCCCTCTATAGCTAGTTATAGTAATCTATAGCTTCCTTATAGGGAGAATAAGCTAACTTAGCTTTAATAGCAGACTCTTAGAACCCTTTAAAATTAAGGCTAGTACCCTATAGGGCTTACCCCTTTCTCCTATCCTCTTCCTTCTATATTCTATAGAGCTATATATCTACCTCTAGGTTATCCTAGGTATAGTTACTATAGGCTTTACTAATAATATAAATATTATAGCTTTTAGGAAAAACATAGCCTAGACCTAGAGAAGACTTAAGGTATCTTAGAGGATCTATAAAGACTAGGTAAAGGAAGTAGGAGTTAAGTTTAACCTAGCTAAAATAGAACTTATATACTTTAGTAAAGCCTAGTAACCTCCCTAGGAGTAAGTCTAGCTTAGAATAGAGGAGATAGTGCCTATAGAATCCTACTGCTTTCTTAGGGTATAGGTTAATTATAAACTTACCTAGAGCGCTTATAAGAATATTATTAAAGGGAAACTAGCCTAGTAGTGGCTTATACTTATATTACTAGTAGCATTAGCCTAGGGCTATAGCTTTAGAGACGCCCGCCTCTTATATATATAGGTAGTCTATCCTATTATTACCTATAGGGTAAGCGCGTACTATATACTAACTAAAAAAGCTAGAAACCCTAGAGATATTATAAAAAGCTTTATAATAGACTAGTTAGCCTACCTCTAAGTTATTATAGGGGTGTTTAGAGCTATACTAATTATATAATTAGAAGCTAAGACCTTAGTTCCCCCCCTTAACCTCTACCTAAACTATATTAAGAAGAGGTTTAAAGAAAGAGTTATAGCTAGCAGAATAGTAGAGATAATCTAAGTAGTAGCTAGCCTAGTAGTAACTATACTATATTAAAGAAGACCTTAAAGATAGAGAAACTAAGTTAAAAATAAGCTAAATATAAAGCTATATAAGGAATAGAGAAGACATTAGGAAGCGTAGTATAATAAAGAAAGACTAGCCTAGAGCTAGCGTAGTAGAGAGCTAACTAAGGACTAACCACTAAACTATAACCTAAAGATAATCTAAAGATTCTACACTAGACTAGATAAGTATATCTCCTCCACTATTATATAATTACATATAGGTAAGATTAGTCTTAATAAATTCCTCTTTATTAGAGGCATCCCTAGGGTAGCTTTACCCTTATATAGCTATAAATAAGCAGAAGAGGACTAGTACTATATAATTATTAACTACTATAAATATAGCTATATATAACTCTATTAGCGCTAGCCTATAGACACATAGGAGGCAAGGCTAGCCCTAGATAACCCCTAGAGAGCGAGATACTTAGCTAAGTGGTTCCTAGCTATAAAGAGACTATAATACTATACACTAGCATATAACTTAGTGGCTAGGTTAAGGGCGCTAGAACTAGAGCTAGAGCGCTCACATTACGGGAGATTAAATCTAGGGCCTATGACCACAGCAGATAGTAGAGATAGCGGGAGTAGCAAGAGACTAGGACCAGACTAAATAGTCTAGAGGCAGTGGGGGGCTAGAGGCAGGGCGGGAATACACATATAGGTAAAGAGTATATACTAGAATAACCCTTAGATTTAAACTACTAAAACTCTTAAATGCTAGGTATCTAATTTCCCCCCCTAGGCCTCCCCCGCCCCGCCACCACCGCTGCGCTAACATAATAATAAAAAAAAAAAAAAAGAAAAACAACTACTTCTCTTCTAGAACAGGGATCGCGTCCTCTAGGGCCCTGGCCCGGCTCTTAGCCAGCAGGGCTGTGACCTAGAGCCAGATTAACTCTGCTATCCGAGCGTCTAGCCTATATAGCTAGAAGATTATCTCCTTATACTAGTCTCTTATAGACCTACCCTCCCCCTAGACTAGACCTACTACTAATACACTCTATTTTTACTTACTTTAATTCTCTATATATAGCTTCTTAATATAAGCACTAAAGTTATCTAGGACCTAGGGAAGAGATAGATTAGCACTAGTGTAGGGCTAGACTAGACTAACTAGAAGAACACTTATATCTACACCTTTAGTAATTTTAGTAGATACCTTAGTTAACCACTGGTGCTCTGCTTAGTGCCTGGCGATTTTAACCTAGAGCTAGGTTAGTAGTAGCGCTACCCCTAAAAACAGAAAAAACAGATAAAATATATATTACCTTTTTATACCTATTATTTTAAACCTAGTAATTAAAACACATATTAGTTATAGCTCCTAGAAAGATAGATTAGCCCTGCTACTACTGCAGTATAGGGGGAAAAATATACTAACTATATTATAACACTAGTGCCCTAGGTTTTTTAATAATCACGCGTAATAAGAGACACACTAGAATATTTATAGCTTACCTAGCTAGACTAAATTAGCAGTAAAGCAAGCCTAGCGCTAGGGTAGGGGGAGTCCTACCTATAGTTTATAATTAAGTACTCTCTAAAGCTACTTTAATATAAGCTACTTCCTTAGGTAGTAAAGAGAAGGTTCCTATATAGATTAGCACTAAAGTTATAGGGAAGTAGGGCTAGACTTATAGGCAATGCAGAATACTAAGAGGATATAATTATAGGCTATAACTACACTAATATTAGCGACTAAACTAGACCTAGCTAGGGTTAGGGCCTAAGAGCACGTAAGAAAATAAAGGGAAAGAGAAGGGGAAAAAAAAAGAAAAGGGGAAGAGAACCTATAGGAAGTATAATAAAGGAAGAAGGAAGGAGGCCTAGATCTAGAGGTAGAAGGGATTTCTTTTATAATCTCTAGAGAGGGGGGGGGTCCTTAAAGCATTACCTAGATTTAAAGATAATATATAGATACTATAGATAGATAGAAAAGCCTAATATAAGAGAGCAGCGGGATTATAGCGGAACTAAGCTAGCTTTGCCCTCCCCCCCCCTAGAGTTTTAAAAAACCAGGTGCTCTAACTTTATAACTAGACTAGACTAGAGGAGAGGTAGAATAAACTAAAAAGTAGGGTATTAGATATATTAATAATAAAGCGTAAAAAAAGTAAGTTAAGAGTAGATTACTATATAGCATTAGATTTTACTTAGTAGGAGGTAGTTAGAAATAGATTAGAGTAGAGCTAGAGAAGAGCCTAGAGCTAGGCTTAAGATATAAGGCAGAGGCAACTCTGCTAATAGGGATAAGTCTAGCGTAAGCTAGTAATAAATAACTATAATAGGTAACTATAATAGCGGCGCCAGCCTGCCGCAGAGCTGGCGCTAGACTATATAGAGTTATAAGGGGGTTTTTTATCCTCTAGAAGGTTTTCCCCTTTAACTAAACCGCTGGAGTACTAGAGACAGCCAAATCAGGCTGGCTAGTGTATATAAATAAATAAATAAATAAATATATATAAAAATAAAAGAAAAAATATAAAGAAATAAAATAAAGGAAACTATCTATAGCTTTAGGAGAGTTAATAGAAATCCCTCTATAATTACCCCCTTATAGCTAAAGACTTAGCCCCTATAGACTATATACTTAGTATTATTCTTATCTACTATAACCACCTCCCTTATTCTATAATAAAAATAATATAATATTATTCCCTAGGTAATAAATCCTAGATTACTTAGCCTTAGCTATAAAACTATTATTATATTCTATATAGTAAGGAGTTATAGATAGTTAGCTTACTAAAATATTAGTAAATAGATAGTAAAATAGGGCTAAGATATAACCTACTATCCCTAGGACTAGAGCTAGGTTTATAGTAATTATAAGGGTTTAATAGGAGACTATATACTACTAATATATAATTAAAGTATCCTACCTAGATATATTAGTAAAGAACTAGTAAAAAGGGAAGAAATATATAGACCTAGTAGACCTTAGTAGCCCCTATGAACCTAAATATAATATAATATATTATATTAGTATAGTTAAAGCCTTATATAAGTTAAAGATAATAGGTAGTAAAACACTACTAGGTTACCTCTAAGAATATAAGGTCTTTAGGATTATCCTTACCCTTATTACTAAGTGCCTCTATTAGGATATCTACCTAATCTAGTACCTTTAATAAGTTAAGGAAGTTACTATATATAGTAGCTATAAACTATATAATTATTAGTAAATAGAAACTAAAGAGTAAAGGAAAAGTAAGATACTTATAGCCTTATAACTATCCCTATATAAATAACACTAAATATAGCACTTTAACTACTTTATCTTTAACTAACCTATATATAGGTTAGTATTAAATTAATAATTAATCTAGGGAAGTTTAGGGGTAGATAGGGGGCTCTTCTTATATTTAGTATATCTAGTATATAAATAGTGTATATATAAGTAGTTATAGAGTAGAATTATAGGCGCGCTTATAGTAATATATTAGTAATTAATAATAGATAGATAATAGTATTAAAAAAAAAAGTAATAATTTAGCTAATAATATAGAAATAAAAATAGAATAATATAGTAGAGAGTTAGAGGTAAATTTATACCTAAGCACTAACTATTATTTATTATTATAGATTATTATTTATTATTATTTTAATATAACTACTAGTTAGCAAATAGTTATAAAATATAGGGTAAAAGCTATTTAGGAGCCTAGTAATAAGGGGGGGGATAATTATAAGGCCCCTTATAACATAACCCACGTGTATGCGTGCACTGTAGCGCCAGAGCACCGCGGCGCCTAATACTAGAAGGAAGGGCTAGGTCTATGTAATATTAGTAAGCTACTAGCTATAAACCAGCGACTTACACACACATTACACTTAGACCTAGCAAGCTTTAGTTAATATATAAGTGCACCCTATATCCTTTTGCCTAGCTACCTTTATCCTTATAGACTAATTTACCCCCTTTCCTAAGGCAAATTAAAGGAACTTTACAAATATATTAATAAGAACCTATAGAAGGGCTAGATAAGACCATTAAAGAGCCCTATAGGCATGCCTATCCTATTTATACTAAAGAAAGATAGTATACTCTAATTATATATAAATTACCAGGGTCTTAATAGGGTAACGCAGAAGAATTACTATACTCTCCCCCTAATTTTAGAGATCCTAGACTAGTGCTAAGAAGCTTACTTTTTCTTAAAAATTAATATTAAGGATACTTATTATAGAATCTAGATTAAAGAGGGTAATAAATAGAAGACCATATTCTACATATACTATAGGCACTATAAATATCTTATAATACCTTTTAGGTTAATAAATACCCTAGCTATATTCTAGAACTATATCTATAAAGCGCTTTATAGGCTAGTTAATACTATTTATATAGTATATCTAGATAATATCCTTATTTTTTTAAAAATATAAGAGAAGTATACTATATATATTAAAGAAGTCCTAGGGTATATAAGAGAGGTAGAATTATATATAAAACCCTCTAAATATAAGTTTTACTAGGAGTTAGTAGAGTTTCTAGGGTTTATTCTCTTTATTAATAGAATCTTAATAGATACCTACTAAGTTACTACTATTTAGGATTAGAAGGAACCTATAAGCTTTAAGGATATATAATCCTTCCTAAGGTTCTATAACTTTTACTAATAGTTTATCTATAGATACTCTAGGATTATAGTATTACTATATATATTAATAAAGGGTAATTAGAATAGTATCTAGACTAGGAGGTTTATATTTAGGGTAAGAGAATAGGTAGTGTTTTACTAGCTAAAAGATACCTTTTAGTAGGCTTCTCTTCTCTATTATTATAACCTAAGTTAACTAGTGTATATTAAGATAGATACCTTAATCTTTATAATAGTAGGAATCTTATTATAATAAGATAATAAGGGCTACTAGTACCCTATAGCCTTTTAGTTAAGGAAGTTTACTAACACTAAATATAACTATAGTATACCTAACTAAGAGTTACTTACTATAGTTAAGTTATTTAAACACTAGTAATATTATATTAAAGGTATAGAGACCCTAGTAGAAGTCCTATTAGACTACTATAACCTATAGACCTTTATAAAGTAATAGAAGCTAAATAGAAAATAGGCTAGATAGTGTATATTCCTATACCCACTAAACTTTATAATTAAGTATAGACTAGGGAAAAGTAACCCTATAGATACACTATTAAGAAGGTCTAATTATAAGAGCAAACCCCTAATAAATAGGGTACTTTAAGAAAAAGTTAGTAGCTACTAAAGAAATAGTAGAAGAAGAGATACTAATATATTAAAGAAGATATAGTAAGATGCCTTTAGGGGAGGAAAATACCCTAGTCTTTATAGAGAGGTGTAGTAAGATACCTTTAGGGGAGGAAAATACCCTAGCCCCTATAGTAAAGGCTAGAGTAGCTATATTAAGAGGCTAGTTAGCCACTATAGATCTAGTAAAAGGTTAGCTAAATAAAGGTAATTTCTAGGAGAAGGTAGTGTGTGTCTAGGACGCTAGTATAGTATAAGAGATCTAGGGGGCTATTATATTACTAGATCCCTACTAATCTAGCCTAAATAAACTATTAGTATAGCTACTATAGAAGGCCTAAAGCTAAGATCTAGACCTATAGAGGTAGAGTAAAGAGATTAATTCCCTAGAGAGAGGGAAAGCTAGTCTATAGTTATATAGTATAAGGGGTCTCCTAATATATAAAGACTAGGTAGTTATTCCCTAAGAGCCTACCTTATAATAGAAGCTTCTATAGCTATACTATAATAATCCACTAGTAGGTTACTGTGAGGCGCTGTGTGCGTGGCCCAGGAAGGGACCGACCACACAGGCCTTATAACCAGTTGTAAGGTGCAATGTTAGCGACGGCTAGCATTGGCGGATCTTTTGGTCTATTAGGGAATTCAGCACACCTTCTGGGTTCTTACAATTATGCTAGCCGTCACGGGTCTTCTGGCTGTGCTAGTCCTAGGTTCGAATCCTATCGGGGGCACAGGATCGAAGTGGGGCTAGGCAGCTTACATCAGGCTCACAGGGTAGCTAGGTGACTAGTGGGCCTTAGGGGTTCGCAATTAGTTAGATTATCTCAGAGGCCACGGAGGACCGGGCCTAATCCCTTAAAGGTTACGTACCGGCAGAGACCCAAAGTGGCTCAGGGCGAGCCTCTGGAAGGGAAGGGATAATTATAAGGCGCTGTGTACGTGGCCTAGGAAGGGACCGACCACACAGGCCTTATAACCAGTTATAAGGTGCAATGTTAGCGACGGCTAGCATTGGCGGATCTTTTGGTCTATTGGGGAATTCAGCACACCTTCTGGGTTCTTACAGTTACTTTAGGACTAAGTAAATGCTTAAGCTATTAAAGCGCCACTTTTAGTGGCTAGCTATAAATAAGTCTATATTAGACTATATTATAAGCTATAGGATATATTAGTAAATAGTTATAAGAAGGTATTACCTATATAGGAGTCTTAAATTACTACTAATACTAGAGTAACTATAGGTAGAAATCTTAATAGACTTTATTATAGGATTACCTATTATTGAAAATGGAAGGGAATCTATACTAGAGGGATAGGAAGACCTCCCTAGTAGATTCAACGCGGCGGCTTCTAGATTCACTATAATACGACGATTCTTCAAGATATAGAGCTTTGATAGTTGAATATAGTTGATTTCAGCTAGATGAACGATCTGACGAGCAATAAGAGGATTTTCTAAGTCCCCTCATAGACCTACCGACCATATCGACGGAAGGGGGTCGCTAGCCGGGCCTTAGGAGCTATTTTTTATTTTCCGCAAAATTCATTTGTATGTGAAAAGTAAAAAATCGACTCACGACCATACAATCTAGCCACCCACGTGCACCAACTAAGCAATCTAATAAGCAACCCTATAAATAAAATATACCATAAAATCCGGAAAAAATCAAGGATTCGAACAGTATACATCAGCCTTTTATACGACTACTAGTTCCCTAGTTACAGTCGATTTTAGCTTCCCTATAGGGTAGCCTAGTCGGCTTTTTCATACAAGCCTGTGGGTTGGTTGTGTGCAGGAACGCAGGTCACAGCCAACAACGCTGCAGGCAACGCCTTGTAACCAACGTTGCAACAACGCAACTAGGCAACTAGTGGGCCTATAAAATAGTGCTATAAGTAGCATAATTTTAACACCTATTACCTAAGCAGGCAAATAAGAAACTAACGTAATCCTAGTGATTATAGACTAATACACTAAGTACTCTATCTTCCTACCTATAATAACTATAATTAATATAGCTAAGTTAGTAGAACTTTTCTATAAGGAAATTAAGCTATATTTATTTATTTATTTATATACACTAGCCAGCCTGATTTAGCTATCTCTAGTACTCCAGCGGTTTAGTTAAAGGGGAAAACCTTCTAGAGGATAAAAAACCCCCTTATAACTCTATATAGTCTAGTGCCAGCTCTATAGCAGGCTAGCGCCGCTATTATAGTTACCTATTATAGTTATTTATTACTAGCTTACACTAGACTTATCCCTATTAGTAGAGTTACCTCTACCTTATACCTTAAGCCTAGCTCTAGGCTCTTCTCTAGCTCTACTCTAATCTATTTCTAGCTATCTCCTATTAGGTAAAATCTAATACTATATAGTAATCTACTCTTAACTTACTTTTTTTATACTTTATTATTAATATATCTAATACCCTACTTTTTAGTTTATTCTACCTCTTCTCTAGTCTAGTCTAGTTATAAAGTTAGAGTACCTAGTTATTGAAAATGGAAGGGGAATCTAGCCAGAGGGATAGGAAGACCTCCCTAGTAGATTCCAACGCGGCGGCTTCTAGATTCACTATAATACGACGATTCTTCAAGATATAGAGCTTTAATAGTTAAATATAGTAGATTTCAGCTAGATGAACGATCTAACGAGCAATGAGAGGATTTTCTAAGTTCCCCTTATAGACCTACTGACCGTATTGACGGAAGGGGGTCGCTAGCCGGGCCTTAGGAGCTATTTTTTATTTTCCGCAAAATTTATTTATATGTGAAAAGTAAAAAATCGACTTATGACTATATAATCTAGCCACCCACGTGCACTAACTAAGCAATCTAATAAGTAACCCTATAAATAAAATACATCATTAAATCTAGAAAAAATCAAGGATTTGAATAGTATAAGTCAGCCTTTTATACAACTACTAGTTCCCTAGTTACAGTTAATTTTAGCTTCCCTATAGGGTAGCCTAGTTAGCTTAGTCATACAAGCCTGTGGGTTGGTTGTGAACGCAGGTCACAGCCAAAGCTGGCCGTAGCTAACAACGCTGCAGGCAACGCCTTGTAACCAACATTGCAATAACGCAACTAGGCAACTAGTGGGCCTATAAAATAGTGCTATAAATAGCATAATTTTAACACTCCCTCTAGAAAAGTATAAGGTAACTAATTCGATACCTAAACTTAGCTCTTTAATAGATATCTAAGTTAACCATAAATTTAATAATAAATCTAATAACTTTTTAACGAAAATCAATACTAATAACTTTTCAGCGGAATTCCAGTGTTTTTGTTGATTTTAAGGTTTTTTGACTTTTTAGTTGTTTTAAAGCTAGGCCTTTGTATTCGTAAGGCCTAATAGTTAAATAAATTGTTGAAATTTATCGTTAGGCAGGGGCTTAGTTAAGCCATCTGTAGGCATCTCTTTAGTGTTAATGTAGATAACCTTAGCTATACCCTTCTGTACCTTTTCTCTAGTATAGTTGAATTTTAGCAGGGTATGCTTTGTTCTGCTGTGAAGAGCAGGGTTATTAGCGGTCGTAATAGCGCCTTGGTTATCACTAAAAATCGGAATAGGAGGTGCTATAGGTAGCTTTATCTCTCTAAAGAGACTATAAAGCTACTCTAGCTCCCTAATAGCTTTATATAAGGCATCTGATTCAGCCTCTAATGTAGATAAAGCTATTGTAGTTGCTTTCTTTAATTTCTAGCTAATAGGTCCTTTAGCTAGCTTATAGAGATAAGTATAGGTTGATTTAGAGGACTTATCTCCCGCGAAGTCGCTATCACAGAAGCTAATAAGGGTTGCAGAAGCCTTAATAGCGTTTTTAGACCTTCTATAAGTTATAGAATAACTTATAGAGCCTAGAAGGTATCTAATCAGATGTTTAGCAGCATTTAAGTGCTCTATATAAGGCTTAGATAGCGCTGTTGAAAGCCACTAAACCGGAAAAGCAATATTAGGCCTTGTAAGGAGCATTAAATACATAATAGTCCCTATAATACTCTAATATAGCTTGTGATCGGAGGAGGAAAGAGGTTTAGTTAGGTGGTTGGCTGCCTGCTTTATAATTCTGGGTTGAAGAGGAATTTTAGCAGGCCTAGCATCTTTTATGTTAAATCTCTCTAGGGCTTTAGAAATGTACTGGGACTGGTGAATAGTTAGGGTCCCTTTCTTTTGATTTCTAGTGATTTGAACGCCTAGGAAAAATTCGGCTGGCCCACGATCTTCTATAGGGTAAGCTTTATGTAATAGCTTCTTTAGCTTGTTGATATAAGCTAGATCTGGTCCTATTAGAAGACAGTTATCTACATAAGTCGCTATATATGTAGATGTAGTTGGGTTGAAGAAGATAGCAGGGTTAGATATAAGGGGGTGGAAGCCTAATTTTCGAAGAAGTTCCTTTAGGGCCTGCTGCCACTCTCTAGAGCTCTGTTTTAATCTATATAAAGCTTTTTAAAGGAAAATAACCTGCTTTTGAGAGGGATTATAGCCATATTTCTTAAGTAATTTAGCTATTTTAGGCGTAGCAGCTTCGGCAAATTTAACGAATCTATCAGGGATCTGCATATAGATAGCTTCTTTTAGTAAGCTATTTAGGAAGGCCCCTATAAAGTCAACCTGTTTAACTTCCTAGTTATTATAAGCCGCTAGGGCTAGTAAAATCCGCTAACTAGGGGGGATGCTAGTAGCAGCATAGGTCTTAATATAATCCTGACCTTCTATCTGCATAAAGCCTTTTGCAACGAGTTGGGCCTTGTGTTTTATAGGATTATTTTCTTTATCCTTTTTAAGCTTATAAATAAGCCTATTCTTTAGAACTTTTTGGCCCTTAGTGTTATGGACTAGCCCCTAGGCGACTGCGATAGGGCGTCGGTATAGTATTAAGAAACTTAGGGAAAGAGAAGAGGAAGGTAGGAAACCTATCCTTACTAGGGCTCTTATAACCCCCTAACTACCTTATACTTATCCTCTTCCCTATGCCTTCACATATATAGCATGTATGTATTCTAGACTTAGGGCCCTTAGGATTTGCCCCTGCACATATGTAACACGTGTGCACTTTAGCAGATGCTTAGGACTATCTATCCCTACGTATATATAACATATATGTACTCTAGAGAATACTTAGGCAAAGCCTAAGCCCTTACATATGCCCTTACTCCTTCTCTTTAATATGTTATATAAGCCTATTGTTTTAATCCTAGGACTAGACTAGGCGCGTGACGCGGTTACTAAGCCCTGCGTTATTATTATGTTAACCCTAGCCCTATCTTAAACCTTCTATCCTATTATTTTATTTTAGTCCTAGGCATAGGCTAGGCGCGTGATATAGTTATTAAGCCCTATATTGTTATTATATTAACCCTAGCCCCGCCCCTACTTTCTATCTACTATTTATTTTATTATAACTTTTACTTTCCCCTATATAGAAAATTCTCTAAGATATTATAAACCCTATTATACCTTCCTATTACACCCCTCTAAATAACACTTTATTTACCTATTATCCCTATATTATACCCTTATTAAATATAGCTAACTATAGTAGTAACTATTATAGTAACTCTAGTTACTATCCTCCTTATATCCTAGCTATTCCCTCTATGCCTATAAATTAGTCTATTAGTGAGTTCCTTATAGAAGGAAACTTAGATAATAAGGAGCATACTACTCTATAAGTAGTGTAGTAGCCCTATAGGCTATATATTAAGAAATCCCTTACTATAGGTATCCTAAACTATAGTCCTCTCCCTAGTAGCACCTTCTATCTCCTATATTAGCGAAACTATATAACCTATATTTAGATAATAAGGTATTTATCTATAGACCCTTAACTTTAATATTACTTAAAGGATCTTAAGGCTATAATTAAGGCGGGTAACTATATTATCTAGCCTAGTATCCTAAAGATAGTAGAAACTAAGAGATAAATACTAGTGCTATCCTAGGGCTTTTGTGCCCTTATAAGTTAATAGAAAGCCCTTCTAGACTAGGCCTAGTTTAACCTAGCTTCTATTTATTCTACCCTTAGGGCACCCCTTTCTTCTACCTCCCCTACTATAGCCCTAAATAAACTTAAGATTATTCCTTTTAGCTATAGTAGCCCTATAAGTAGCTATAGTATAGTAGGGTCTATATAGTAAGTTATAGGTGTCCTACTCTAGTAGAACTAGTAGATTATAGGTAGTTTAAATACTATATATTAGGAATACTATAATTAATCCGCTCTCCTCTTTAAAGCTCTTTCTCCCTATTACTATAGTAGTTAATAATATATTAAGTATAAAGATAACTTACCTTCTTATTATTACTATAAACGCTCCTAACTTAGCCCTAACCTAGGGCCTATTAACTATTATATCTAGTATACCCTAACTAGTAGGCGCCCCCTAGCGCTAGACCCTATTCTTTGCTTATCCCCTACTAGAGGCTAACCTAGAGATAGGTTAACCTTTACTCTTACTAATTATTATTCTACCTACACTATCTAGAACTATAGAAATATCTATCCCCCCTATTATAACACTACCTATGCCCCTATTATACCTATAGTAACGCTAGCTACTATCCCCCTTAACTATAATAATAATTTAGTTAGGGGCTTAAGTAATATATCTATTATAATAGGTAGAGAGTACTAAGTTTACTCTAGTGGTTATTATAAGTTAATAGGATATGGACTAGGTGTGCCTTGTGTGTTATTAGAAGTCTCTATAGAAGTATAAGTAGTTTGTAATTAATTTAGTCTATTATTATATTATATATCTCCCTACCTTACCTTAAACTTATTAAGGGCTTATATCTATGCTATACTTTCTAATAGCTCCTATATTAGCTAAATATATCCTACCTATTTTACTAGTATATTATATCTCCTCCCCTAACCTAGGGTATTCTATACTACTAGAATCTATTCTACCTAGTACTCCTTAATAAGTTTATTATTATCCTCTATTAGGACCTATTCTAGCCCTAGGTAAGAGTCCTAAAGCCTCTAGCTAGGAAGAGGGTCCTCCGTGGCTTATTTAATAAGGTCTACGTGGAAGACTAGATAGATACCCCTAGGGATATCTAACTATACTATTAGTAGTGTTAGCACTTCTAAGACTATATATTTTGCTATAACCTAATTAAGTTTCTATAAGGGGCGGTTTATCTTAATATTCTTTAGTAAAAGCTACACTTTATCCCCTACCTAGAACTATTCCGCTAGCTATTAGGAAGCTAATGTAATGTCCTGCTATCTTTATTAAGTATAGGCTATTGTAGCCTACGCTAGTTAAGTACCCTCTTATAGGTGCTTAAGGAACTATATAGCTTATCCCTTAGGTATTATTATAGATACTAAATAGTCTAGTTATATCTAAATAGGTTCTAAATTATAGCTATAAAGTAACTTATTTAGACTAACTCCTATTATAGAAGAGGGCCTATTGTTAATTGTAAGCTGATAAGTAGCTAAGTGCTCTAGCTAATTAAACTATAAAAAGGAAACTATAATGTGTAATATTACCTAAACTTCTTAGTTTGCCCGCTCTATGCCACTATTAGTCTATAGGTAGTGAGATATAGAGAGTAACTAGTCTATCCCTATAAGGGAGTATAATATTATCTAAAATTTTCCTAACTAGTCTAACCCTTAATTTATAATAATAGACTAGGGAAAACCCCAAAACCTCTACTAGACTATTTTAAACTATTCCATATACTCCTTAGCCCTAATAGAGGTTATAGCTTCTAACTATATAAACTTTAAGAGTCTATCTATAATAACTATAAGATACTGCGGCCTCTTAGGGGATGCCGCTAGTAAGTTCGTTATAAAGTTAATAGAGATCTAAGACTAGAACTAATTAGGGATAGGCAAAGGCTTTAGTAAACCCTAGCGCTATTGCTAACTCTTATAACTACTAAAATAATAATAGTTATGAATAAACTAAGTAACGTCCTATAACATCCTATTCTAATAGAATTATTATTATAATAATTAAAACGTAGTATTACGACCTAGATACCCTGCTACTGGCGAATCGTGGCATTGTTATATAAGGGTTATTATAAGTAGTTCCTAAGCTGGAATCTATATATAGCCCCTAAACTAAAGCGCTCTATGTGCACTTATAGAACAATCCGTAACCTATTCCCTTATTAGTGCCTCTAGGGGAAACCTTTAACCCCCTTCCTAGATAGTCCTTAATTAGATACTATATATTAGGTCTAATATAATAGCCTAATCCTATAGGGACTAAAGGTACTTAGTAGCAAAAAGGACCTCCCCTACTAGTAGTAGTAATACTTACGTGTGGTGTAGGGCCAGGTTAGCATTATCCCTCTGCTCCTTAGGCAATAGCAAGAGTTATATAATTATAATAGGTTATAGGATATACCCTATCCTTAGAGGTAATCTAGTCTAGTCCTACTCCCTCTAGGAAAGGGCGTCTAGGTGTTAGGCTTATATACTAGGTCTATATTATAGGTAAAAGTTAAATAGCGTAAGTATGTCCACCTACTAAGCCTATCTCTTTAATATTAACTAAGGAGTAGTAAAGTACTCTAGGTTCTTATAATCTATATAGATAGTAAATAGATAGGGTATGCCTTAAAGTTCTACTAACTATGCCTTAAGGTAAGAGATAATAGCAAGTAACTCCTTATTATAGATTATATAATTCTTCTATAAGGATATAAGGCTAGTAGAAAAGTAAGTAACTAGGTATAGAACGCTATTAGGACCTTATTATAAGAGGCACCTACTAATAGCTTTACCTAAATAATTAGCTTCCACTACTATTAGCTAGTCTAGGTCCTATTACGCTAGTACTAGATATGTAATAAAGGTGTCTTTTAACCTCTTAAAGGCCCTCTCTTCCTTAGGTCCCTATTAAAAAGGGATATTCCTCTTAGTAAGTTATATTAGCGGAGCCGCTATCTCTAAGAAGTTACTAATAAAATTGCGGTAAAAATTCGCAAATCCTAGGAAGCTACAAACCCTATGTAGTTTTATAGGTGCTGCCTATTCCCTTATAGCTATAACCTTTATAGGATCTAGGCAGATTAAGTGACCTGCTATAATAATATATCCTAGGTACTAAACCTCTTTTATAGCGAATATAGACTTATTAAGGTTAAGGTATAGACCTATGGCCCTTAAGTAACTAAGGACTAACCAGACCTTCTTTATATAATCCTTCCTTAACCCCCCTAAATAAACCAGGATATTATTAAGGTAGGCTATAATAAAGTCTCCTAGTATATCCCCTAAGGATTTATTAATATAATACTAGAAGGTTATAGGTGCGCTAGCTAAGCTAAAGGGGCAGACTAGCTATTTAAATAAACTAAACCTTATATAGAACACTATAAGGTACTCTTAGCCCTTAGCTATCTATAGTTTATAAAACACTATGCGGATATCTACCTTTATAAACTAATATACTTAGGATAGGGAATATAGTATCTCTTTAATTAGCGGGAGAGGGTAATAGTCTTATACTATTATCTTATTAAGAGCGCGGTAGTCTACGTAGAAACGCTAGCTACTATTCGCCTTTTTAATAAGAAGGATAGGGGCTATAGCTACTAAGGAGCTAGCATAGATCTATCCCTTATCTATTAGATCTGTAATCTAGCGCTAAACCTCTAAAAGCTAATCCTATAGCATATTATATAAGGGTCCCTATAGGAGTGCTAGTTTAGACCTATCTAGGTTCTTATATATATATATATAGTAGTTAAGAGACCCTCTATAAGGGGGCAAGCTATTAGCCTTAGACTTATTAAAGAGGTCCGTAAAGTCCGCTAACTCCTTAGGTAGCGCTAATATATTAGGAGTAGCTAGCTCTATCTTAGGCGCTATAATCTATAGTACTATTATTATCTCCTTTAAGCTTATAGTAATAAACCTTATAGTAGTGTCCTTATTCCAGTGTGCCCTACAAGCCTTAGCGGCGTATAGGGATCTAATAATTCCCTATATTAGGACCTCTATTGCCTAAGTAGAGGACTTAGAAACGCAAAGGCCCTCCGCAGCTCTGATAACTAGTTATTATTATGCCGCATAAATTACCACTCCACGCTGCTCTAACCAAGGTATTCTAAATATCACATCCTAGGTTAGGCTAGCAATAACATATAGGTACACAAATAACTCCTAGCTATCTATGTTAATTCTAGTGCGCACTATATAGGTTATAGAAGAGGTATCTTCCTTAACCTACTTTCCTTTCTATTCTATTTCTACTGTAGTATAAACGCGCCTCTATTTTAGTAACCATATAAGCTCTAGGCTAAGCTGTCTTGCCGCTGATTTGCTTATAGCACTAGAGTAATTATAACTATAATTAATTTAGATATTAATAAAATAATATATATTAAAAAGTATGGAAATAAGGAATAGTGGTTAGTTTATGTATTTTACTATATCCTATTCTGTTTCTATATAGCGGTTAAAATTATCCTATAATATAGAAGTTAACTAGCCTATTAGCCCCTATGCAAGACTCTGCTTAGGGGCTACTTGTTTTCTATAGGAGGGATGTTCACCTCCTTATCCGCGCTTTTCTTATCCGCCCTAGATATATTAACACTAACCTACTAGCGCTAAGGCAGGAGAAGGGTGTATTCTTAAATAAAGTAGTCCTTAGACCTATATTAGAGGCAGTATCTTTCTTAGCGGTATCTAGCTAGTACTGCCTCTAATACCTATTTTACCTATTCTATATTTAGGGTAGCCTTTGCTTCCTTACCCTTCTTCTTAGCCTATTTCCCTAGCTAGGTCCCTACTATATAAACTCCTGTTATTAGAGTGTTACCCTTATAGTTAGTTAGGTTTAAGGGTTTAGGGTATAGGACCCTACGTTAGGTCTAATACTTATTCTCTAAGGCAAGGGCCTTAATATTAACCACTATCTCGCAATATTATATAACTGCTATATGCTAATTATAATAGCTTACGCCCTACCCTATGCTAATTTCTTAAAGGCACTTATTAAGCGTATATTAAAGCTTTACTAGCTTTATATTATCTACCTAAAGATCCCCCCTAGCTAATAAGAGCTTATCTATAAAGCAAATAAAGAATATAAAGAATACCTCCCTAGGTCCTTATTCTATTTAGTTAAGCTCTATAAGGGCTATCTCCTATCTATATAGGTTAGTAAATATAGTCTTAAGATACTCTAGGAACTTAAAGGGATTAAAGTTAATACTTTTACCTAACTTAAAGAAGTTAGCTACTTAAGACTATACCTTAGAGGAGAGGTTCTAGTAAACAAATATCTACCTATCCTTATTAGTGCTAATAAAGTCCTTATCTACTAGTAGCTTATACTCTATTAGGAGCCTCTATGCAGTAAATATAGCCTTATTACTATTATATAGGTTGCCTATAGGGATTAGTTTTTGCTTTAATTTAGCTACTATAGCTACCTATAGGGCAGTAAACGTAGTGGGGGTTAGGGCTTAGCGCTAGACCCTAGGGTTTAGTTAAGTTAGTTAGGCTAAGGGTCCTATGTGATCTATTAAGGGTCCTATATAATTTACATTAACTTACTCCTAGAGTTATGCTATTTCTACTATCTGCTTATTTAGCATATAGTAAAGTGTTTTGAATTATGCTTGCTAAGCTACTAGGGGCGCTGTGGCATTAGATCCTAGGGTAATAGTCCCCTAGTTAGGACGATCCTAAGGTTAAAGTGTATTTTGTGCACCTATTAGTGTGTCTATTAGTATATTAAAATCCATTTTATTATCTTTTAGTAGCTATTATAAGACTAAAGGAAGTTTCTTAATTATTATAGACTAGCCCCTAGGCAACTATAATAGGGCGTTAGTATAGTATTAAGAAACTTAGGGAAAGAGAAGAGGAAGGTAGGAAACCTATCCTTACTAGGGCTCTTATAACCCCCTAACTACCTTATACTTATCCTCTTCCCTATGCCTTCACATGTGTAGCATATATGCATTCTAGACTCGGGGCCCTCGGGATTTGCCCCTGCACATACGCGACACGTGTGCACTCTGGAGAATGCTTGGGCAAAGCCCAAGCCCTTACACTTAGGAATTTAGTCTATCTCTATAAATTTAAAAGTTCCGGCAGCTAGTAGCTGCTTAAATTCGCTAAAAGTAGCATTAACCCATTTTTGGCTATCCTTGCTTTTTAAAGCTTGTTTCTAGGTCTTAGGGGTATCCGGATTGTTGTTGTTAGATGACGATTTAGCCTTTTGTTGTGCCTTGAAGCATATCTCCTTAACGAAGGAAGATAAGTTGAAATCATTGATATCCATAGAATCAGGGTTAATTAAAGAATCCGAATCTAAAAACGGTTTTTCAATAGCACCCTTATTAGGGGCGCTAGAGCTTAGGCTCTCTAGGGGTAGCGCTGGAGGCGTTACAGGCGTTACAGCGGTCGTCCCGGGCGGTGTTGTTATAGGCGCGGCAGGCGCTGCAGGCGCTGTGGGCGCTGGGGGCGCTAGAGGCTTTGGATAGCTATCCTAAACCTCTAGATCTTGTAAGATATCGGCTTCTCCCTCTAAAGGATAGCTCCCTAAAGGCTTAGGGGACCCTACAGAGCCTATATCCTCTATAATCTTAACAAAGCTAGTCTTAACGACTGACCTTTTAGAGGGTATATAAACAAGATAAACGCTGGAACCTAGAGTAGCAAGCAGCCGGCCAGGGATGGTCCTAGGGGCTAGCTTCTAAAGCTTTAATCTCTGCTCCGGAGGTATTAGAACCTCACAATAAGACCCTATAGCCCTAATTTTCGAGAAGTCAGGCTTATAGATAGTCTTAGGCTCTAAGTTAGCTAGAAATAGCTGCTTAGGGGTTAGGGGCTTAGTTATATTAGCGGTGATGTTAACTAAGTCCACTATGGCTAGAAGGATATAAGACCATAGATATAAAGGCAGCTTAGACCACTGAAGTGTAGCTCTAAGCCAGTCTAGGATAACCCTAATAGCCCTCTTAACTAGCCTATTCTATTTGTAAATATAGGGGCAAGAGGTGCTAAAGCAAATTCCCTTAGAAGATAACCAAGACTGAAGTTCGTTGTTGATTTCAGTACCTCCGTCGAAGTGGTTTTTCAGGGCCTTAAAGAAGCCCTTAATAGCAGTATAAAGGGTCTAACCTTCTTTATTAGCTAATAAAAAGCACCATTTATACCGGGATTTTTGATCAATAAGGATAAGGACTAGGGCCTTCTTATTATGTGGTATAGGTTCGATTTTAACCGTATCTCCCTCTAGGATATCTAAAACCCTAGGGGGGTCCTAAATAGGTCTTTTGGTAGGTCTTCTAACAGCCTTCGATTGCATATAGGCTATGCAGTTAAAATCCTTATCTTTAATAGCGGAAAAATCAGGGATCCCTTTAGCTAATTTTAAAGATTTCTTTAGTAAAGGGAGGCCAATGTGGCCTAATCGAATGTGCCAAAGAAGGGCTAAATCTAGTAACTTCTTGTAACTAGAATCTAGCTTAGAAGATCTATCAGGGCTATTATCCCCTAGCTCCCTCTGTTGCCAGGCCTCTTAAGAATCACAGGCCTCTGGGGGCAATAGACGGCCACTATCATCACCTAAGTCATTAGGGTATAGACCTTCTAAACCCCCTATAGAAGATACCTAACTAGGAGGAGCTTCGGTGGGACATAGGGCTGAATCTTCTTCTTCTTCGGAATCTAATTCTTCGATTCGTTAATATTCCTCGGGATTAAATGCTGGCTGCGGAATTTGAACCTCTATAGGGTAGGAAAACCCTAATTCGGTCTTATAGGCTCATTATTATTGGCCCATAAAGGAGAGGTGGGTTGAATGCTTGCAGATCTTAGGAGTAGCTTGCCCCTTAATCTGCAAAAAGAAGCCGTGTTTAGTAGGTTCTAATAACCCACAGGGGCTTTTATCGGCTAGGAAAAGCTGATCTTTAGCTAGATAACCTCCCTTAAGATAGTGGGATAAACCGCTAACTAGGTTAGTATCTATACCGGGGAAATATAGGGTATCTAGCAGAGCTAAAGGCCTATATTCTGGTGGATTTTTCTTAACTAGAACGTTAAAAACAGCGGTGCCTCTTCCTTTAGGATAGATAGGTCCTCCTACTGTAATTATAGGGCTAGTTTAACCTTTCTTAAGAGGCTTAAAGTCCCTAAAGAAAGCCCTATTATTATAAATATGATAAGAAGAACCTATATTGTATAGAAGGGAGTTTTTAACCACATCGTTAGAGTAGCTAAAAGTAGGCTTGCTAGTAGTGTTACTAGTAGTAGTGGTACTAGAGGTATCTAAATCAGATTTAGAATCACTACTATCCTCGCTGCTAGACTCGCTAGAATCTAGTTCTTTAACGTATCCCGTGGCTAGGCTATAGCCTAATGCAAAAGCAGCTTCTTTTCCTTTATTATCCCTGTTGCCACTCTTCTTCTTCTGCTTTTTCTTCCTAGAGGCTTTAGAAGGGTTTGAATCCTTCTTATCCTGCTCTTTAGTGGCGTTAGTAGAGTCCTTCTTAGTATTAGGATTAGATTTCTTCTTCTCGTCCTTAGAATTTCCCTTATTATTAGAAGCCTTATAGCTAAGAGCTTTAGCTATAGGGGAGGTTTTATCCCTCTGCTCTTCTAATAAATCCGCCATAAGGAACTATAAATTTAAGGTATTTACAGGCAGCCCTTGTGCCCTAGTAGCTCTAATAGTAAATCTTTATCTCTTAGCCTAGCTAGGAAAGGTCTGCTTTAATGCGTTAATATAATGGTTTACTTAATCTATAGGAGCGATCTCTACACTACAAAGCTGTAGTCTAGCTAGTAAGTTATTAAAATTAGCATTAAAAGCCTCTAAAGATCCCTTATAATTTAAAAAATTTAGGGAGTGGTAGCTAGCGTATAGCGTACCTCGCTGGATTTTAGCACTCTGCGAATACTACCTAATAAGGACTTTATAGGCTTCTTCGGGGGATTTTACTAACATATAGCTGCCTGTAGTCCTGGTTGACAGCTATCTCTTAATATCATTAAAAGAATAGCTTAATCACAGTTAGCTAGATAGCCTGCTAAGCTTAGATTATCTATAAATTCAGGTAATCCTAGGGCTCTAAATTAGATGCTTAGGGCTTGCTTCCACTAATCATAATTTTCAGGGCCTTTTAGCTTAGCTCCCTCAGGAATAGAGTGAACCTTCTTATTTAGTTCCTTAATAGCCCCTGTATTAAAGGCAGCTTATAAGTTACTAGAAGGTAAACTCGTAGAATTAGTAGTAGGCAGGTCTTCTACTAGAGCCTTGGTATTTTCTTCCCTTAGCTTAGTAGAAGAATCCTAAAGACCTTGCATAATAGTCATGGTTTGCGTTAATTTATCTAATAGATCTTTAATACTAGCCTCGTTTTTTAGACAATTTGACTCAGTATGCTTGATAAAATCAGTTAAGGTCTTGCCTTGTTGTTTAATTTGGCTTTGCATCTGTTGTTAAAAAGCACTAGCTTAAACAGCCGGACCTTCTATTTCCATCCTATTAGGGTCCCTAGGAGGGCTAGAAGAAGGGCCTGCAGCAGGTCCCTTACCCTTATAATTCGGTGGTGCCATCTCTCAAAATTCCTTAGGATCTCAAAAGATATCCTATGTAAGATCTCCAAATTTCTTCCTATTACAAATAACGCGCGCTGGAAGCTAGGTTGTGGTGCAACCGGGCTACGCACGCAAATTATGTGGTGGGGCTGTTTGAAAGGGTGCCCCTCGAGGTCTAAAAGTAGGTCTGCGGTATGTGAGGGCAGAAATAGACCGGAGAAGATTCTCTGCGAAAATTTTCTCAACACTAAAAATAGGATCGTAGGTAATAGGTATTGCAGCAGCCACAACGCAACGTAACGTGATGTATAGTGCGTGCAACGTATTGCAATAGGTCAAAAAGCCTAGTATCAAGATACTAGATGTTCAATGATTTAAAGGATGCAGCGTATCTACAGAGTAGATAATATTAATATATAACGGTCGCGGCAGTGAATAAGATCACTAAAAAAGTGGTTGTGGTTGTAACTAGATAGTTACAGTTACAATGTGGTGGTTGCAGGTGCGGCTGTAAATGAATTTCAACACCAAGGGTCTGGCGTTGCGATGCGTAGAGCTAGTAGATAAAAGCTTCAACTAGCGGTTTCCTTTGTAATCTAAGAGCCCACAGGTCTAGTAGAGAGTAACTAGTACCTAAAATCAAGCACTAATCGCAGTAGAATAACGTAGTAATATAGTAATCTTTAGGCCTTCCGGGCTCATAACCTATTGAAAATGGAAGGGGAATCTAGCCAGAGGGATAGGAAGACCTCCCTAGTAGATTCTAACGCGGCGGCTTCTAGATTCACTATAATACAATGATTCTTCAAGATATAGAGCTTTAATAGTTGAATATAGTAGATTTCAGCTAGATGAACGATCTGACGAGCAATAAGAGGATTTTCTAAGTTCCCCTTATAGACCTACCGACCGTATCAACGGAAGGGGGTCGCTAGCCGGGCCTTAGGAGCTATTTTTTATTTTCCGTAAAATTCATTTGTATGTGAAAAGTAAAAAATCAACTCATAACTATACAATCTAGCCACCCACGTGCACCAACTAAGCAATCTAATAAGCAACCCTATAAATAAAATACATCATTAAATCCAGAAAAAATCAAGGATTCGAATAGTATAAGTCAGCCTTTTATACGACTACTAGTTCCCTAGTTACAGTTAATTTTAGCTTCCCTATAGGGTAGCCTAGTCGGCTTAGTCATACAAGCCTGTGGGTTGGTTGTGAACGCAGGTCACAGCCAAAGCTGGCCGCAGCCAACAACGCTGCAGGCAACGCCTTGTAACCAACGTTGCAACAACGCAACTAGGCAACTAGTGGGCCTATAAAATAGTGCTATAAATAGCATAATTTTAACACTAGTTTTTTAAAACTCTAGGGGGGGGGAGGGTAAAGCTAGCTTAGTTCTACTATAATCCCGCCGCTCTCTTATATTAGGCTTTTCTATCTATCTATAGTATCTATATATTATCTTTAAATCTAGGTAATACTTTAAGGACCCCCCCCCTCTCTAGAGATTATAAAAGAAATCCCTTCTACCTCTAAATCTAGGCCTCTTTCTTTCTTCCTTTATTATACTTCCTATAGGTTCTTTTTCCCTTTTCTTTTTCCCTTTTCTTTTTCCCTTCTCTTCCCCTTTATTTTCTTATATATTCTTAGGCCCTAACCCTAGCTAGGTCTAGTTTAGTTACTAATATTAATATAGTTATAGCCTATTATTATATCTTCTTAGTATTCTATATTACCTATAAGTCTAATCCTACTTCCCTATAACTTTAGTGCTAATCTATATAGGAACCTTCCCTTTACTACCTAAGGAAGTAGCTTATATTAAAGTAGCTTTAGAGAGCACTTAATTATAAACTATAGGTAGGACTCCCCTACCCTAGCGCTAGGCCTATTTTACTACTAATTTAGTCTAGCTAGGTAAGCTATAAATATTCTAGTATATCTCTTATTATATATAATCATTAAAGAACCTAGGGCACTAGTGTTATAATATAGTTAGTATATTTTTCTCCCCTATACTATAGTAGTAGTGGGGCTAATCTATTTTTCTAGGGGCTATAACTAATATATATTTTAATTACTAGGTTTAAAATAATAGGTATAAAAAGGTAATATATATTTTATTTATTTTTAGGGGTAGTGCTACTGCTAACCTAGCTCTAGGTTAAAATTACTAGGCGCTAAGTAGAGCACTAGTGGTTAACTAAGGTATCTACTAAAATCACTAAAGGTATAGATATAAGTATTCTTCTAATTAGTCTAGTCTAGTCCTATACTAGTGCTAATCTATCTCTTTCCTAGGTCCTAGATAACTTTAGTGCTTATATTAAGAAGCTATATATAGAGAATTAAAGTAAGTAAAAATAGAGTGTATTAGTAGTAGGTCTAGTCTAGGGGGAGGGTAGGTCTATAAGAGACTAGTATAAGGAGATAATCTTCTAGCTATATAGACTAGACACTTAGATAGCAGAGTTAATCTAGCTCTAGGTCGCTGCCCTACTAGCTAAGAGCTAGGCTAGGGCCCTAGAGGATGTAATCCCTATTCTAGAAGAGAAGTAGTTATTTTTCCTTTATTTTTATATTAATATAGTAGTAATAGTAGGGTAAGGGAGGCTTAGGGGGGGGGGGAATTAGATACCTAGTATTTAAGAGTTTTAGTAGTTTAAATCTAAAGAGTTATTCTAGTGTGTGCTCTTCTCCTATATATATATATTCATGCCCTGCCTCTAACTCCCTACTACCTCTAGACTATTTAGTCTAGTCCCTGTCTCTTGCTACTCCCGCTGTCTCTGCTGTCTGCTGTGGTCATGGACTGTAATGGACTCGAGCTCGAGGCTCGGGTCCTTCTTAGGTCCGGGAGGGCTCTGGAAAGGGCGCGGAGAGTGTATAAGGCAGCGTGCGGAGGTTATGCGGACCTAGGGCTTACTACACGCACTATATATATAGACTATATATAGGAGAATATATAGCTATATACTATATAATCTCTTACTTAGCTCTTTCTTTCCTCTTTAAGAATAGTAATTATACTTTAGATACTTATTTATAGTTACCCTAAGGCTAGTCTAAAATATTTACTATTCTTTACTTTCTTTATATTCTTCCCTTTTTTAGCTATATTCTAATAATAGTATAACCTTTATTAAGTAGGATAGAAATAGGTAAGCTAGCTATATTATAGGCGCTTATTAGGGAGTAGTTAGTATAGATCTAAGTGCTTTATAAGAATTAATACTAGGTAAGGTAAAAGCTATTACCTATAGGGGCACTATTTAATAGTAATAAGATACTTTTTATAGCCTAGAAGAGTCTTATAGGCTATAAGCTAGTTATAGATTAGGGATTTATTAGGGGTACTAAGGACTAATAATACTTTATTTACTAAAACCTTTTAGTAAAGGTTTAGGCCTAGGTTATACCCTACTTTAAGAAGGGAAACTTAGTAAACTTTAATATAAGGTATTTTCTTAATTACTTAGGGGAAATATTTAATAACCCCTATTAATAGGAATTAGCTATTACTAAGCTTAACTAGTTATAATAATAATAATATAAGCGGTTTAGTAACTTCTATATATAGTTTAAATAGAAACTTATACTTATAGGTAGGCTAGGTTAGGTAAATAAGGTAAAGCTTTTAAAGCTATACACTACCCTTAATAAGTAAATAAGGGACTATAGTATAGGATATAATATTCCCTAAGCTAACTACTCTATAGTATTAGCTTAGTTTAGGAATATTATATTAGATATTAAGTCCTATTATTTAGAGAAGAAGCACTACTTATATTACTAGGTATAACTAGCTCCCTAGGTAGACTAGTCTTTAGGGTAAGATAAGAATATACTAATAATAGATATCTAGTTAGTAAGTATAGTAGGGGCTTAGAAGGGCTATAGGAAGGCTATAGGTTACTAGTAGTAAGGGGTAAAAAGGGCTAAATAGGTTTCCTAGGAGGTACTTAATATATAATATAAGGAGGGTAAGTATATATAATATAGCTCTAATAAGCACTAAGTTATAAAGTGTTCCTTATATTATACTATCTATCTAAAGGAGATACTAGTAGTTAACGCTTATAAGGTAGAAGATATTAACTCTAAGGATTTAAGTAATAAGTTAGAAAAAGAGAATCCCCTTTATTAAGTTATTTAAATAGGGAGGAGGAATAGGAGCTTAGAGAGGCTTTATAGTATATAGTTAAGGTTAAGGATAACTTTAAATATATCTAGAGTAATATAAATATATTACTATTGAAAATGGAAGGGGAATCTAGCTAGAGGGATAGGAAGACCTCCCTAGTAGATTCCAACGCGGCGGCTTCTAGATTCACTATAATACGATAATTCTTCAAGATATAGAGCTTTAATAGTTAAATATAGTAGATTTTAGCTAGACGAACGATCTAACAAGTAATAAGAGGATTTTCTAAGTCCCCTTATAGACCTACTAACTATATTAACGGAAGGGGGTCGCTAGCCGGGCCTTAGGAGCTATTTTTTATTTTCCGTAAAATTCATTTATATGTGAAAAGTAAAAAATCAACTCACGACCATATAATCTAGCCACCCACGTGCACTAACTAAGTAATCTAATAAGCAACCCTATAAATAAAATACATTATTAAATCCAGAAAAAATCAAGGATTCGAACAGTATAAGTCAGCCTTTTATACAACTACTAGTTCCCTAGTTATAGTTAATTTTAGCTTCCCTATAGGGTAGCCTAGTTAGCTTAGTTATATAAGCCTATGGGTTGGTTATGTGCAGGAACGCAGGTCATAGCCAAAGCTGCTGGCCACGGCTAACAACGCTGCAGGCAACGCCTCGCAACCAACGTTGTAATAACGCAACTAGGCAACTAGTGGGCCTATAAAATAGTGCTATAAATAGCATAATTTTAACACTCCCTCTAGAAAAGTATGAGGTAACTAATTCGATACCTAAACTTAGCTCTTTAATAGATATCTAAGTTAACCATAAATTTAATAATAAATCTAATAACTTTTTAACTAAAATTAATAACTTTTTAACGGAATTCTAGTGTTTTTGTTGATTTTAAGATTTTTTGACTTTTTAGTTATTTTTCTTTAAAACTAGGCCTTTATGTTTGTAAGACCTAATAGTTAAATAAATTGTTGAAATTTATCGTTAGGCAGGGGCTTAGTTAAGCCATCTGCAGGCATCTCTTTAGTATTAATATAGATAACCTTAGCTATACCCTTCTATACCTTTTCTCTAGTATAGTTAAATTTTAGTAGGGTATGCTTTATTCTGCTATAAAGAGCAGGGTTATTAGCGGTTATTATAGCGCCTTAGTTATCGCTAAAAATTAGAATAGGAGGTGCTATAGGTAGCTTAATTTCCTTAAAAAGGCCATAGAGCCACTCTAGCTCCCTAATAGCTTCACATAGAGCATCTAATTCAGCCTCTAATGTTGATAAAGCTATTATAGTTACTTTCTTTAATTTCTAGCTAATAGGTCCTTTAGCTAGCTTATAGAGATAAGTATAGGTTAATTTAGAGGACTTATCTCCCGCGAAGTCGCTATTACAGAAGCTAATAAGGGTTGTAGAAGCTTTAATAGTGTTTTTAGACCTTCTATAAGTTATAGAATAACTTATAGAGCCTAGAAGGTATCTAAGCAGATATTTAGCAGCATTTAAGTGCTCTATATAAGGCTTAGCTAACGCTGTTAAAAGCCACTAAACCGGAAAAGTAATATCGGGCCTTGTAAGGAGCATTAAGTATATAATAGTCCCTATAATACTCTGATATAGCTTGTGATTAGAGGGGGAAAGAGGTTTAGTAAGGTGGGCTACCTGTTTAATAATTCCGGGTTATAGGGGAATTTTAGTAGGCCTAGCATCTTTTATATTAAATCTCTCTAGGGCTTTAGAAATGTACTAGGACTAGTGGATAGTTAGGGTCCCTTTCTTTCGATTTCTAGTGATTTAAATGCCTAGGAAAAATTCAGCTGGCCCACGATCTTCTATAGGGTAAGCTTTGTGTAATAGCTTCTTTAGCTTATTAATATAAGCTAGATCCGGTCCTATTAGAAGACAGTCATCCACATAAGTCGCTATATATGTAGATGTAGTTGGGTTAAAGAAGACAGCTAGGTTAGATATAAGGGGGTAGAAGCCTAATTTTCAAAGAAGTTCCTTTAGGGCCTACTGCCACTCTCTAGAGCTCTGTTTTAATCTATATAAAGCTTTCTATAGGAAAATAACCTGCTTTTAAGAGGGATTATAGCCGTATTTCTTAAGTAATTTAGCTATTTTAGGCGTAGTAGCTTTAGCAAATTTAACAAATCCATTAGGGATCTGCATATAAATAGCTTCCTTTAGTAGACTATTTAGAAAGGCCCCTATAAAATCAACCTATTTAACTTCCTAGTTATTATAAGCCACTAGGGCTAGTAAAATCCGCTAACTAGGGGGAATACTAGTAGTAGCGTAGGTCTTAATATAATCCTAACCTTCTATCTGCATAAAGCCTTTTGCAACGAGTCAGGCCTTGTGTTTTATAGGATTATTTTCTTTATCCTTTTTAAGCTTATAGACAAGCCTATTTTTAAGAACTTTTCGGCCCTTAGGAATTTAGTCTATCCCTATAAATTTAAAAGTTCTAGCAGCTAATAGCTGCTTAAATTCACTAAAGGTTACATTAACCCATTTTTAGCTATCCTTGCTTTTTAATGCCTGCTTCCAGGTCTTAGGCGTATCTAAATCGTTATTATTATTATTAGACAACAATTTAGCCTTTTATTACGCCTTAAAGCATATCTCCTTAACAAAGGAAGATAGGTTAAAATCATTAATATCCATAGAATCAGGGTTAATTAAAGAATCCGAATCTAAAAACGGTTTTTTAATAGCACCCTTATTAGGGGCGCTAGAGCTTAGGCTCTCTAGGGGTAGCGCTGGAGGCGTTACAGCGGTCGTCCCGGGCGATATTGTAGGCGCGGCGGGCGCTGTAGGCGCTGTGGGCACTAGAGGCTTTGGATAGCTATCCTAAACCTCTAGATTATCTCGTGAGATATTAGCTTCTCCCTCTAAAGGATAGCTCCCTAAAGGCTTAGGGGACCCTATAGAGCTTATATCCTCTATAATCTTAATAAAGCTAGTCTTAATAACTAACCTTTTAGAGGGTATATAAATAAGATAAACACTAGAACCTAGAGTAGCAAGTAGCTAGCTAGGGATAGTCCTAGGGGCTAGCTTCTAAAGCTTTAATCTCTACTCCGGAGGTATTAGAACCTCGCAATAAGACCCTATAGCCCTAATCTTTAAAAAATCAGGCTTATAAGAGGTCTTAGGCTCTAAGTTAGCTAGAAATAGCTGCTTAGGGGTTAGGGGCTTAGTTATATTAGCGGTGATATTAACTAAGTCCACTATAGCTAGAAGGATATAAGACTATAGATATAAAGGCAGCTTAGACCACTAAAGTGTAGCTCTAAGCTAGTCTAGGATAACCCTAATAGCCCTCTTAACTAGCCTATTCTGTTTGTAAATATAAGGGTAAGAGGTGCTAAAACAAATTCCTTTAGAAGATAACCAAGACTAAAGTTCATTATTGATTTTAGTGCCTCCGTCGAAGTGAAGGTGCCTAGGATACGCATTATATTGGTTTTTCAGGGCCTTAAAGAAGCCCTTAATAGTAGTATAAAGGGTCTAACCTTCTTTATTAGCTAATAAAAAGCACCACTTATACCGGGATTTTCAATTAATAAGGATAAGGACTAGGGCCTTCTTATTATGCAGTATAGGTTTGATTTTAACCGTATCTCCCTCTAGAATATCTAAAACCCTAGGGGGGTCCTAAATAGGTCTTTTAGTTAGTCTTCTAACAGCCTTCGATTGCATATAGGCTATACAGTTAAAATCCTTATCTTTAATAGCGGAAAAATCAGGGATCCCTTTAGCTAATTTTAAAGATTTCTTAAGTAAAGGGAGGCTAATATAGCCTAATTAAATATGCTAAAGAAGGGCTAAATCTAGTAATTTCTTATAACTAGGATCTAGCTTAGAAGATCTATCAGAGCTATTATCCCCTAGCTCCCTCTATTGCCAGGCCTCTTAAGAATCACAGGCCTCTGGGGGCAATAGACGGCCACTATCATCACCTAAGTCATTAGGGTATGGACCTTCTAAACCCCCTATAGAAGATACCTAACTAGGAGGAGCTTCGGTAGGATATAGGGCTGAATCTTCGTCTTCGGAATCTAATTCTTCAATTCGTTGATATTCCTCGGGATTAAATGCTGGCTATGGAATTTAAACCTCTATAGGGTAGGAAAACCCTAATTCGGTCTTATAGGCTCTTTGTTATTATTAGTTGCAATATTAAGAGCCCATAAAGGAGAGGTGGGTTGAATGCTTGTAGATCTTAGGAGTAGCTTGCCCCTTAATCTGTAAAAAGAAGCCATGTTTAGTAGGTTCTAATAACCCACAGGGGCTTTTATTAGCTAGGAAAAGCTAATCTTTAGCTAGATAACCTCCCTTAAGATAGTGGGATAACCCGCTAACTAGGTTAGTATCTATACCGGGGAAATATAGGGCATCTAGCAGAGCTAAAGGCCTATATTCTAGTGGATTTTTCTTGACCAGAACGTTAAAAACAGCGGTGCCTCTTCCTTTAGGATAAATAGGTCCTCCTGCTGTAATTATAGGGCCGGTTTGACCTTTCTTAAGAGGTTTAAAGTCCCTAAAGAAAGCCCTATTATTACAAATATAACAAGAAGAACCTATATTATATAAAAGGGAGTTTTTAACCACATCGTTAGAGTAGCTAAAAGTAGGCTTGCTAGTAGTGTCACTAGTGGTGGTACTAGAAGTATCTAAATCAGATTCAGAATCACTACTATCCTCGCTGCTAGATTCGCTAGAATTGTCAGGGTCATAGAGGCAATAGAGCGACAGAGGCTATGAAGGCGATGGCATCATGTATAGTAGGGCCTAGTCATAGCTTGTAGCGCCCTAGCTGCGAGGTCGCCGCGAGCTAGTCACGTGCACGCAGAGGGGGTATTTAGGCGAAGGTCGCACATATAGAATGTGGGAGGCTAGAGATTAAAACCTTTAAGCACACACACCTACCTTCTAGTCATATAGCTACTACCTTGATCATACCATCACCCTGTTCATCATATTCGGCCCAGAAGCCTTGACAAGAATCTAGTTCTTCAACGTATCCCATGGCTAGGCTATAGCCTAACGCAAAAGCAGCTTCTTTTCCTTTATCCCCGTTACCACTCTTCTTCTTCTACTTTTTCTTCCTAGAGGCTTTAGAAGGGTTTAAATCCTTCTTATCCTGCTCTTTAGTGGCGTTAGTAGAGTCCTTCTTAGTATTAGGATTAGATAATAACTTCTTTTCCTCATCCTTAGAATTTCCCTTATTATTAGAAGCCTTATAGCTAAGAGCTTTAGCCATAGAAGAGGTTTTATCCCTCTGTTCTTCTAATAAATCCGCCATAAGGAACTGTAAATTTAGGGTATTTACAGGCAGCCCTTGTGCCCTAGTAGCTCTAATAGTAAATCTTTGTCTCTTAGCCTAACTAGGAAAGGTCTGCTTTAATGCGTTAATATAATGGTTTACTTAATCTATAGGAGTGATCTCTACACTATAAAGCTATAGTCTAGCTAGTAAGTTATTAAAATTAGCATTAAAAGCCTCTAAAGATCCCTTATAATTTAAAAAATTTAGGGAGTGGTAGCTAGCGTATAGCGTACCTCGCTAGATTTCAGCACTCTACGAATACTGCCTAATAAGGACTTTATAGGCTTCTTTAGGGGATTTTTGCTAATATATAGCTGCCTGCGGTCCTGGTTAACAGCTATCTCTTAATATTATTAAAAGAATAGCTTAATCACAGTTAGCTAGATGGCCTGCTAAGCTAGGATTATCTATAAATTCAGGTAATCCTAGGGCTCTAAATTATATGCTCAGGGCTTGCTTCCACTAATTATAGTTTTCAGGGCCTTTTAACTTAGCTCCCTTAGGAATAGAGTAAACCTTCTTATTTAGTTTCTTAATAGCCCCTATATTAAAGGCAGCTTGTAAGTTACTAGAAGGTAAACTCATAGAAGTAGTAGCAGCAGGTAGGTCTTCTACTAGAGCTTTAGTATTTTCTTCCCTTAGCTTAGTAGAAGAATCCTAAAGACCTTACATAGTAGTTATGGTTTGCGTTAATTTATCTAATAGATCTTTAATACTAGCCTTGTTTTTTAGATAATTTAACTCAGTATACTTAATAAAATTAGTTAAGGTCTTGCCTTATTGTTCAATTTAGCTCTGCATCTATTGTTATAGTTACAAAGCACTGGCTTGAACAGCTAGACCTTCTATTTCCATCCTATTAGGGTCCCTAGGAGGGCTAGAAGGGCCTGCAGCAGGTCCCTTACCCTTATAATTCAGTAGTGCTATCTCTTAAAATTCCCTAGGATCTTAAAAGATATCCTATATAAGATCTCTAAATTTCTTCCTATTACAAATAACACACGCTAGAATCTAGTTGTGGTGCAACCTGATCGCGTACGCAAATTATGTGGCGGGGCTGTTTGAAAGGGTGCCCCTTAAGGTCTAAAAGTGGGTCTACAGTATGCGCGGGCAGAAACGGGCCAGAGAAGATTCTCTACGAAAATTTTCTTAACACTAAAAATAACAGATAGGAATAATAGGTATTACAACAGCCACAACGCAACGCAACGTAATGTATAGTGCGTGCAACGTATTGCAATAGGTTAAAAAGCCTAGTATAGATATACTAGATGTTTAATAATTTAAGGAATGCAGCGTATCTACAGAGTAGATAATATTAATATATAACGGTCGCGGCAGTGAATAGAATCACTAAAAGAGGTTATGGTTACAACTAGTAGTTACAGGTGCAGCTATAGTTGAATTCAACACCAAGGGTCTAATGTTATAATGCGTGATACTAGCGGATAAAAAGCTTTAAAAGCTAGCGGTTTCCTTTGTAATCTAAGAGCCCACAGGTCTAGTAGAGAGTAACTAGTACCTAAAATTAAGCACTAATCGCAGTAGAATAACGCAGTAATGTAGTAATCTTTAGGCCTTCTAGGCTTATAACCTATTAAAAATAGAAGGGGAATCTAGCTAGAGGGATAGGAAGACCTCCCTAGTAGATTCCAATGCGGCGGCTTCTAGATTCACTATAATACAATAATTCTTTAAGATATAGAGCTTTAATAGTTAAATATAGTAGATTTTAGCTAGACAAACGATCTAATAAGCAATAAGAGGATTTTCTAAGTCCCCTTATAGACCTACTAACTATATTAATGGAAGGGTGTGAGGCCCCTCACAACATGACCCACGCGCATGCGTGCACCGCAGCGCCAGAGCACCGCGGCGCCTAACACTAGAAGGAAGGGCTAGGTCCACGTAATATTAGCAAGCCACTAGCTATAAACCAGTAACTTATATATATATTACACTTAGACCTAGTAAGCTTTAGTTAATATATAAGTATACCCTATATCCTTTTACCTAGCTACCTTTATTCTTATAATTCTAAAGCTTTTACTACTAGCTACCTAAGAGTAATATAAGGCTAAGAACTACCTAATTAACCTAAGTAATATTAGATAATAACTAAAGTTAATTAAATAAGGGTAGTATTACTACTAAAGATATACTATATTCTATAGGAACTAGGACTAAACCTAGACCCTCTAATATTAGGGCTAATATTATAGTAATAAATAAGCAAATTACTTAGCTTAAGAAACTTAAAGAACTATAGGAATAAGAGTAAGAGCTTATTAATCTTCTATAGCTAGGTAAAGGGAAAGAGAAGATAAAAAGGCAGTAAAGATCTAGTTCCTTCTCTAGTAATAGCTACTAAGAGGTTAAAGTTAGGAATATTACTAACCTCTAATACCCTATAAACCTATAGAAGTATAAAATATAGATAAATAATCTAAACTATACCTTTAATAGGGTAAAGCAAAAGTATTAGTATAATTACTAAAAAATCCTCTTTATACTTAACTATATATATAGTAATTATAGGGTAAGATAGGACTAATACCTTAATAAATAAATAGCTAATAACTAAAGTAATCTTAAAGATAACTAGGATATATTTAAGACCTAAACTCTTACACTACTCTAAGATACTACTAACTATAATGCCTAAATAGCTATATAGCTAGAGAATATAAAGTAATATAAGGGCTAGAGTCCTATTAAATTTAGTATCTACCTAGATTTATTAGAGAAATACCTAGAAAGAGCTACTAAAAAGTTATAAGCTTTTATATTTTTTATAAAACTACTCCCTAACCTATAAGACTAGATTAACCTATATACCTCTATTATAGGAAAGGCATAAGAGAAGGTTATATAACTTACTTAGTAACTCTAGGAGGCTATGCTAAAGAGCAAGCAAAAGTCTAAGTATTTAGAAGATAAGGGCCTAAATAAGGCTCCCTAATATTATAGATATAACTTTCTATAAGGTAGAAGGTCTAATAAAGATTAGAAGGATAAGGACTAAGAGAAGTCTCCTACTACCTACCTAAATAACCGTAAACCTAGGTATAAAAGGCAGTGTTTTAACTATAATAGTATAGAGCACCTTATAAATAGATATAATAAGCTAAAGAAGGAGTAATAAGACCTAGAAAACTCCCTAAGGTAGAAGTAGATGCCCTTACCTCTACCTTAAACACTAAGGTACTAATAGGGTATTAATTTTATATACTAGTTACTATTTATAGGTATATAGATATTAAAATAGCAGCGGATCTTAATAGTTACACTAAGATTAATATTATTAGCGCTAAATTCGCATAAGCCTATAAACTTAACTAAGCTAAGGCTATAGTACCTATTATTAAGGTAGTGGGGCCCTTATAGTTCCCTAATATAGTGTCTATAAGGTCCCTATTATAATTAAAGACTTAAGAGAAGAAGAAAAGAACCTTAAGTTACTATATATAGCTATTAATAGGGACCTAAGAACTAAGGGAAGCCCTATATTAATTAGGATATATACACTTACTAAGGAATGTGTCTACCTTTACTTATACTTATAAGAGTAGTGGTTTAAGAAAAAAAGAAAGGCCTTTTTACTTATAACTCCCTATAAATTTATAAAGGTTATATATAATAAGACTATTATATACGCTATTAATAGGGTTATAGAAGATAAGTTTATTACCCTTAGAGATAAAGAAGAGGCAAAGGTATATAGAACTATTAAAGATATCCCCTAGGAACTATATAAGTTTAAAGACATATTTATATTAGATAAGGTAGGAAGCTTACCTTTAAGAAAGACTACTAATTACATAATTAATCTAATACTAGGGGCTATACCCCTATATAGACTAATTTACCCCTTTTCCTAAGGTAAATTAAAGGAACTTTATAAATATATTAATAAGAACCTATAGAAGGGCTAGATAAGACTATTAAAGAGCCCTATAGGCATGCCTATCCTATTTATACTAAAGAAAGATAGTATACTCTAATTATATATAGATTACTAGGGTCTTAATAGGGTAATATAGAAGAATTACTATACTCTCCCCCTAATTTTAGAGATCCTAGACTAGTGCTAAGGAGCTTGCTTCTTCTCTAAAATTAATATTAAGAATACTTATTATAGAATCTAGATTAAAGGGGGTAATAAATAGAAGACCACGTTCCACACATATTATAGGCACTATAAATATCTTATAATACCTTTTAGGTTAATAAATGCCCTAGCTATATTCTAGAACTATATCTATAAAGCGCTTTATAGGCTAGTTAATACTATTTATATAGTATATCTAGATAATATCCTTATCTTTTTAAAAATATAAGAGAAGCATACTATATATATTAAAGAAGTCCTAGGGTATATAAGAGAGGTAGAATTATATATAAAACCCTCTAAATATAAATTCTACTAGGAGTTAGTAGAGTTCCTAGGGTTTATCCTCTTTATTAATAGGATCTTAATAGATACCTACTAAGTTACTACTATCTAGGATTAGAAGGAACCTATAAGCTTTAAGGATATATAATCCTTCCTAGGGTTCTATAACTTTTACTAATAGTTTATCTATAGATACTCTAGGATTATAGCACTACTACATATGTTAATAAAGGGTAGTTAGAATAGTATCTAGACTAGGAGGTTTATATTTAGGGCAAGAGAATAGGTAGCGTTTTACTAGCTAAAAGACACCTTTTAGTAGGCTTCTCTACTCTATTATTATAACCTAAGTTAACTAGTGTATATTAAGATAGATACCTTAATTTTTATAATAGTAGGAATCTTATTATATTAAGATAATAAGGGCCGCTAGTACTCTATAGCCTTTTAGTTAAGGAAGTTTACTAATGCTAAATAAAACTATAGTATACCTAACTAAAAGCTACTTACTATAGTTAAGTTATTTAAATACTAGTAATATTATATTAAAGGCATAGAGACCCTAGTAGAAGTCCTATTAGACTACTATAACCTATAGACCTTTATAAAGTAATAGAAGCTAAATAGAAGATAGGCTAGATAGTATATATTCCTATACCTACTAAATTTTATAATTAAGTATAGACTAGGGAAAAGTAACCCTATAGATATACTATTAAGAAAGTCTAATTATAAGGGTAAACCCCTAATAAATAGGGTACTTCTACTAGAACTTAAGAAAAAGTTAGTAATTACTAAAGAAGTAGTAAAAGAAGAGATACTAATATATTAAAGAAGATATAGTAAGATACCTTTAGGGGAGGAAAATACCCTAGTCTTTATAAAGAGGTATAGTAAGATACCTTTAGGGGAGGAAAATACCCTAGCCCCTATAGTAAAGGCTAGAGTAGCTATATTAAGAGGCTAGTTAGCTACTATAGATCTAGTAAAAGGTTAGCTAAATAAAGGTAATTTCTAGGAGAAGGTAGTGTGTATCTAGGACGCCAGTATAGTATAAGAGATCTAGGGGGCTATTATATTACTAGATCCCTACTAATCTAGCCTAAATAAACTATTAGTATAGCTACTATAGAAGGCCTAAAGCTAAGATCTAGACCTATAAAGGTAGAGTAAAGAGATTAATTCCCTAGAGAGAGGGAAAGCTAGTCTATAGTTATATAGTATAAGGGGTCTCCTAATATATAAAGACTAGGTAGTTATTCCCTAAGAGCCTACCTTATAATAGGAGCTTCTATAGCTATACTATAATAATCCGCTAGTAGGTTACTTTAGGACTAAGTAAATACTTAAGCTATTAAAGCGCTACTTTTAGTAGCTAGCTATAAATAAGTCTATATTAGACTATATTATAAGCTATAGGATATATTAGTAAATAGTTATAAGAAGGTATTACCTATATAGGAGTCTTAAATTACTACTAATACTAGAGTAACTATAGGTAGAAATCTTAATAGACTTTATTATAGGATTACCTATTATATAAGTAGGTAAACAAGAAACTAATATAATCCTAGTAATTATAGACTAATATACTAAGTACTCTATCTTCCTACCTATAATAACTATAATTAATATAGCTAAGTTAGTAGAACTTTTCTATAAGGAAATTAAGCTATAATTTAGGCCACTAAAGGGCATTATATCTAATAGAGGATCTATTTTTATAAGCTAATTCTAGTTAGACCTATATTACCTATTATATATAAAATATAGGCTTTCTATAGCGTTTTACCCCTAAACTAATAGGTAGACTAAGAGGACTAACTAGGTACTAGAGCACTACCTATAATACTTTACTTCTAAAAACCAGTAGATATAGCCTAAGCTACTCCTAGTTATATAATTTGCCTATAATAATATAGTAAATAGAACTATAGGCTATTTACTAAACTATATACTTATAGGGTACTTACTAGAGTTTTAGCTAGCCCTTAGGGGTAAGGTTATAGAAAGGGAGGTACTAGAGGCTTATACTTATATTATAAAGTTATATAAAGCTAGGGAGTAGCTAAAGTAAAACTAGGTAAAAGCCACTAAATCCTAGGTAAAGTACTATAATAAATATTACTAACCGCTTACTCTTAAAAAAGGTAACCTAGTACTATTATTAGTAAAGAATATATAGCTTAAGGAAGTAAAATAGAAGCTAACCCCTAGGTTTATTAGACTATTTTAGGTACTTAATACTATTAGTAAGTAAGTATATTAGCTTATATTACTAGAAAAATATAGTAGGTTATATAATATATTCTATATTAGCCTACTAGAGCTATAGACCTATTATAAGAATATAAATAAAGAAAAAATACTAATACCTAACCTTAAGGATAAAGATAATAAATATAAAGTTAAGGAGGTTAAGGAATATAAAAAGACCTATAAAGGTAATAAATACCTAGTAAAGTAGAAGGGTTAGCTAAGTAAATATAACTAGTAGGTTCCTATTAAAGATATAAAAGGAGCTTAGTATATAATTTAGGTATTTTACTAGAATAAGTTAAGGGAAAAGGATAGTAATATATAAGTAAGTTATAGGTAAAAGAGTATAAAGTTCCTATAAGAAAGGTATAGCCTTACTAGCTACTATAATATACCTAATAAAAGAAAATAACTAAACTATATATAAAAAATAAAAGAAAAAATATAAAGGAATAAAATAAAGAAAACTATCTATAGCTTTAGAAGAGTTAATAGGAATCCCTCTATAGTTACCCCCTTATAGCTAAAGACTTAGCCCCTATAGACTATATACTTAGTGTTATTCTTATCCATTATAACCACCTCCCTTATTCTATAATAAAAATAATATAATACTATTCCCTAGGTAATAAATCCTAGATTACTTAGCCTTAGCTATAAAACCATTACTATATTCTATATAGTAAGGAGTTATAGATAGTTAGCTTACTAAAATATTAGTAAATAGATAGTAAAATAGGGCTAAGATATAACCTACTATCCCTAGGACTAGAGCTAGGTTTATAGTAACTATAAGGGTTTAATAGGAGACTATATACTACTAGTATATAATTAAAGTATCCTACCTAGATATATTAGTAAAGAACTAGTAAAAAGGGAAGAAATATATAGACCTAGCGAACCTTAGCGGCCCCTATTAACCTAAATATAACATAATATATTATGTTAGTATAGTTAAAGCCCTATATAAGCTAAAGATAATAGGTAGTAAAATACTACTAAGTTACCTCTAAGAATATAAGGTCTTTAGGATTATCCTTATCCTTATTACTAAGTGCCTCTATTAGGATATCTACCTAATCTAGCACCTTTAATAAGTTAAGGAAGTTACTATATATAGTAGCTATAGACTATATAATTATTAGCAAATAGAAACTAAAAAGCAAAGGAAAAGCAAGATACTTATAGCCTTATAACTATCCCCATACGCATAACACTAAATATAGCGCTTTAACTACTTTATCTTTAACTAACCTATATATAGGTTAGCAATAAATTAATAATTAATCTAGGGAAGTTTAGGGGTAGATAGGGGGCTCTTTTTATATTTAGTATATCTAGTATATAAATAGTGTATATATAAGTAATTATAGAGCAGAATCGTAGGCGCGCTTATAGTAATATATTAGTAATTAACAATAAATAGATAATAGTGTTATAAAAGAAGTGATAATTTAGCTAATAATACAGAAACAAAAATAGAATAACATAGTAGAGAGTTAGAGGTGAATTTATGCTAAAGCGCTGACTGTTGTTTGTTATTATGGATCGTTGTTTGTTATTATTTTAATGCGACTGCTAGTTAGCGAACAGTTACAAAATGTGGGGCGAAAGCCGTTCGGGAGCCCGGCGATAAGGGGGGGGATAATTGTGAGGCCCCTCACAACATGACCCACGCGCATGCGAGCCGCTAGCTATAAACCAGCGACTCGCACACACATTACACTTAGACCTAGCAAGCTTCAGTCAATATACAAGTGCACCCCATATCCTTTTGCCTAGCTACCTTTATCCTTACAAAGGGGGTTGCTAGCCGGGCCTTAGGAGCTATTTTTTATTTTCCGCAAAATTTATTTATATATAAAAAGTAAAAAATCAACTCACGACCATACAATCTAGCCACCCACGTACACTAACTAAGCAATCTAATAAGCAACCCTATAAATAAAATACATCATTAAATCCAGAAAAAATCAAGGATTTGAATAGTATAAGTCAGCCTTTTATACAACTACTAGTTCCCTAGTTACAGTTAATTTTAGCTTCCCTATAGGGTAGCCTAGTCGGCTTAGTTATACAAGCCTATGGGTTAGTTATGTGCAGGAACGCAGGTCACAGCCAAAGCTGCTGGCCACGGCCAACAACGCTGCAGGCAACGCCTCGCAACCAACGTTGCAACAACGCAACTAGGCAACTAGTGGGCCTATAAAATAGTGCTATAAATAGCATAATTTTAATAATTACCCTTCTTAGTCCCTGTGTTAATAAATAAGATAACCTTTTTAGATGCGTAAGTTAATATAGGATGTAACTACTATGCTACTATTAGTAAATACCTAGTCTAGAAGCTATAACTAGAATACATCCCCCTACTAACTAAGAGGTTGGTTTATATAGCGGTTAGTGTGAAAAGAGGGGGAAGGGAGAATTATAAGGTAAGCTTATTAATTATATATATTATCTGTTTTTAGATAGATATAGATAGATAGGAGACGCTAATTATAGCATATATAATCCTAGGATTAATAAGATAACTTATCCTAGGGACACTGTAGATAGTGCGCTATAATATTAACTTAAATATATAATACTAATAACTAACTATAGGAGTAGCTAATAACCTATAGATTTAGGCTATAACTAATAGAGGGGTGGAGAAGCCTACTATATGTATTATAGGATCTTTATTTATAGGAATAGTGCGTTAGGTAAGGAAGCAGAAGGAGTATATATAGCTTTATACTATAAGCTTATAGGAAATTATATCTATCCTATAGATTAATACTATACTAAAGCCTATAGAGTAGGAGCTCTTAGTATCCTTACTAGAGGAGTTATAGGACTATAAGGACCTTTTCTAGGAGAGTAAGGCAAATACCCTACTACTATACTAGGGTAAGTCTAATTACTATATTTACCTAAAGCGGGATATAGAGGGTAATAAACTAGACCTACTATAGGCACTATTATATAATATACTATATTAATATCTCCTAGAGATATATAAGTAGGTAATAGACTTAATAGATAAGGGCTAGATTAGGGTAAGCTTATTATTAGTAGTAGTACTAGTTTTACTAGTAAAGAAACCTAGGGGTAGTTAGAGGTTCTGTGTAAACTATTATATATTAAATAAGATTATAGAATAAGACTATTACCCCTTGCCTTTAGTAAAAAAGACACTACACTCCTTAGCTAAGGTAAAATAGTTTATAAAGCTAGATATATAAGTAGCGTTCTATTATATTTATATTACTAAGGGCTAGGAATACTAGACTGCTTTCTAGATATAATTTAGATTATTTAAGTAGTTAGTATACCCCTTTGGTTTAGTAGGTATACCTATAACCTTTTAGAGGTATATTAATAGTGCGCTTAGTAGTATTCTTAGGGACTATATTACTACTTATCTTAATAATATCTTAATCTATATAGGGGGGTTATAGAAAGACTATATATAGAAGGTCTATAGGGTGTTAGCTAGGCTATAGTAAGCTAGGTTAAACCTAGATATTAAGAAGTGTGTTTTTATAATAAAGGAGGTTAAGTACCTTAGGTTTATTATCTATATAGGGAAATAGATATGCCTAGATAATAAGAAGATTACTATAATTAGGGATTAGGAGGCCCTAACTTAGGTCTAAGGAGTATATAGGTTCCTAGGGTTTGCTAACTTTTATTATAACTTTATACTATAGTTTTTAGAAGTTATAGGTTCTCTAATTAACCTAATAAAGAAAGGTATAGTATTTCGCTAGATAGAGGTATATAAAAAGGCTTTTAAAATATTAAAGCTAGCTTTTATATTATACCCTATTCTTATATAATAGGACCCTAATAAGGATATAGTAGTAGAGGTAGATTGCTTAGGAATAGTATTAGGAGGCTACCTTTCCTAGATAAATAATAAAGGGGTCTTATATTTAGTAGTATATTACTTAGCTTACTTATAACTAGCTTAATAGAATTATATAATATATAATAAGGAGCTTCTAGTAATTATCTTATACCTTAGGGTATAGTTAGTAAAGCTATAAAGTATTAATAGGCTATTTATAATACTTATAGATTATAAGAACTTAGAGTACTTTATAGCCCTAAGAGAAATATTAGAATAGTAAGTATAATAAGTAGAGACTTTAGCGCTTTTTAACTTCTACTTATATTATAGACTAGGGATATAGGTAAGTAGGCTAGATATATTATTAAGATATTATTAGGAGGAGGTATAGTCTACTAAGCTAAAGGTACCTATTATATAGTTAATAATAATACCTATATAGTTTAGCTTTAGTTAGGGGTAACTATATATAAATATTAGACCTATAGTAGCCCTAGAAAGCACTACTTTAGAGGATAGTTTAGCTCCTACTCTAGGTATTCTAGCTAGAGACTCCTTATTTATAGATAAGTACCTTTAGTCCCTATAGGATTAAGCTATAGCCTATAATAAGACTTATAGGTTATAGCTTAAGGTAGTAAAGGCTAGGGCTTAGAAGTTTCCTAATATAGTAAGTATAAGGGAGTAGATTATAGACTATTAGATTAGTATAAAGGGAGCACTTTAATTCTAGGGCTAGACTTAGGTGCTAAAGTAGGAGCCCTTAATTATAACCTTAATCTAATAGATATATAACTTACCCTTACTAGGTTACCTAGGGTAGAATACTACCTTTAAAGCGCTCTAGAGGGATTTCTATTAGGATAGTATATTATAGGATATAGTATAGTTTATATAAAACTATTACTACTATAGGGGGTAGAAGAGCTAGTAGCTATAATAGGGCTTACTAAAGCTAATTCCTCTACTAAATAGATATTAGTTATAGATCTCTATTAACTTTATAATAGAGCTTCCTACTTAAGATTAGGCTAACCTATAGTTTCTTATAGTAATTATAGATAGACTCTCTAAGTTTATATAGCTTAAGGCTATAATATTAATAAAGGCTAAGATATATATAGAGCGGTTTAAATACTATTAGTAGTGGTTTTATAGGTTCCCTACCTAGATTATTATAGATTATAGTTTAGATTAATTAAGTAGTTTTTAGATAGTACTTTATAAGAAAGTAGGTATAAAGTAACTACTATTAACCTTATATTACCTATAAATAGATAGAGGTATAGAGAGAGCTAACTAGGAGGTTTAGGTAGTGTTATAGGTAATATTATCCTTCTTATAATTTAAGTAGGCTAATTACCTACTAGCTTACTAGTTAGTGTTAAATAATAGGGATTCTTTAGTAACTAGAGTAAGTGTAAATATAGCGCTCTATAGCTTTAATATACCTATAATCTAGAAGGCACTACTAATAGGGGTATTAAAAACTTTAGTAAAAGATTAGGTATAAGTATTCCTATAGTACTTAAAAGAGAGTATAGACCTAATATAGGCTATAATAGCCTTTATCTAATAATAATAATAGGAAAGTATAAATAGTAGTTAGAGACTAGTAGAATAGTTTTAGGTTAGAGACTATATATAGCTAAGCCTTTAGAATATTAAGATAAACTAACTATATAAAAAGTTAGATTAGGTTATAGTAAAGTATAAGGTACTAAAGGTACTAATACTATTAACTATAAAGTTAGATATTCCTAGGGGGCTATACCTAATCTTTTATATAGATTTAGTTTAGAGAGTAGTAGAGGATCTATTACTAAGCTAGAAGCTAGCTAATAAATAACCCCTACTAGAGCTAATATTAATAAATATAGATAATAACCTTATAGAGTACTAGGTAAAGGAGATCCTTATAGCTAAAAACACCCCTAGTTAGGGAGTAAATTATAATATACTAGTTAAATAAAAAGGTTATATTTAGCTAATATAGGAACCCCTAGAGAATATAAAGGATACTAAGGTATTAAATAGATTTAAGGTAGAATAAGGGGATATATAGATAAGTAATAGTCTAAAGTAAGTATAGAAATAGGTATAGTTTAATTTACCCCTAGAGAAGTAAAGCCTCTAGGATATATATAAAGGGGGGAGGTAAGGATAAGAAGGAGGTAAAGTTTAAAAAATTTTTCTTATATAGTAAGGGAAGGGGAGGGGTATAAAGAGGGGTATATAATAGACTTAAGCTTAAGGCTTAGGTCTTTCTTAAGTCTAGGAGGGCTTTAGAAAGGGCATAGAGAGTATATAAGGTAGTGTGCGGAGGTTATATAGACCTAGGGCTTACTACACGCGCTACGCGCATAGACTATGTATAGGAGGATATATAGCTATATACTATGTAATCTCTTGCTTAGCTCTTTCTTTCCTCTTTAAGAATAGTAATCGCACTTTAGACGCTTATTTACAGTTACCCTAAGGCCAGTCCATAACATGGACTCTAGATTCGGTCTCCCGCGTCGCGAGCGCTCCGGCTCTGATTCTGGTGCCCTTGACTTGGCCGCTGAAATTAAGCTATAATTTAGGCTACTAAAGGGCATTATATCTAATAGAGGATCCGTTTTTATAAGCTAATTCTGGTTAGACCTATATTACCTATTATACATAAAATATAGGCTTTTTATAGTATTTTACCCCTAAACTAATAGGTAGACTAAGAGGACTAACTAGGTACTAGAGCACTACCTATAATACTTTACTTCTAAAAACTAGTAAATATAGCCTAAGCTACTTCTAGTTATATAATTTACCTATAATAATATAGTAAATAGAACTATAGGCTATTTACTAAACTATATACTTATAGGGTACTTACTAGAGTTTTAGCTAGCCCTTAGGGATAAGGTTATAAAAAGGGAGATACTAGAGGCTTATACTTATATTATAAAGTTATATAAAGCTAAGGAGTAGCTAAAGTAAAACTAGGTAAAAGCTACTAAATCCTAGGTAAAGTACTATAATAAATATTACTAATTACTTACTTTTAAAAGAGATAACCTAGTATTACTATTAGTAAAGAATATATAGCTTAAGGAAGTAAAATAAAAGCTAATCCCTAGGTTTATTAGACTATTTTAGGTACTTAATACTATTAGTAAGTAAGTATATTAGCTTATATTACTAGAAAAATATAGTAGGTTATATAATATATTCTATATTAGCCTACTAGAGCTATAGACTTATTATAGAAATATAGATAAAAAAAAAATACTAATACCTAACCTTAAGGATAAAGATAATAAATATAAAGTTAAAAAGGTTAAGAAATATAGAAAAACCTATAAAGGTAATAAATACTTAGTAAAGTAGAAGGGTTAGCTAAGTAAATATAACTAGTAGGTTCTTATTAAAGATATAAAAGGAACTTAATATATAATTTAGGTATTCTACTAGAATAAGTTAAAAGAAAAGAATAGTAATATATAAGTAAGTTATAGGTAAAAAAGTATAAAGTTCCTATAAGAAAGATATAGCCTTATTAGCTACTATAATATACCTAATAAAAGAAAATAACTAAACTATATATAAAAATAAAAGAAAAAATATAAAGGAATAAAATAAAGGAAACTATCTATAGCTTTAGGAAAGTTAATAGAAATCCCTCTATAGTTACCCCCTTATAGCTAAAGACTTAGCCCCTATAGACTATATACTTAGTATTATTCTTATCTACTATAACTACCTCCCTTATTCTATAATAAAAATAATATAATACTATTCCCTAGGTAATAAATCCTAGATTACTTAGCCTTAGCTATAAAACTATTACTATATTCTATATAGTAAGGAGTTATAGATAGTTAGCTTACTAAAATATTAGTAAATAGATAGTAAAATAGGGCTAAGATATAACCTACTATCCCTAGGACTAGAGCTAGGTTTATAGTAACTATAAGGGTTTAATAGGAGACTATATACTACTAGTATATAATTAAAGTATCCTACCTAGATATATTAGTAAAAAACTAGTAAAAAGGGAAGAAATATATAGACCTAGTGAACCTTAGTGGCCCCTATTAACCTAAATATAATATAATATATTATATTAGTATAGTTAAAGCCTTATATAAGTTAAAGATAATAGGTAGTAAAATACCACTAGGTTACTATCAGGGTCATAGAGGCAATAGAGCGACAGAGGCTATAAAGGCGATAGCATTATGTGCAGTAGGGCCTAGTCATAGCTCGCAGCGCCCTAGCTATAAGGTTGCCGCGAGCTAGTTATATGTATATAGAGGGGGTATTTAGGTAAAGGTTATATATATAGAATATAGGAGGCTAGAGATTAAAACCTTTAAGTATATATACCTACCTTCTAGCTCTATAGCTACTACCTTAATTATACTATTACCCTATTTATTATATTTAGCCTAGAAGCCTTAATAAGTTAATCTCTCTTTCCTATTAGGGTAATAGGCTATTAGTAGGTTAAGAATATTAGCACTATATAGAATAAATACCTATTTAATAGGTACTAATAACTCTAGAGTAAATACACTATATAAAGATATATTTATAGATTAATACCTACTCCTAGAGTATAAGTTTTCTTATCTAACTACCCTAGAGAATTCCTATATATTAGAGCTAGTTATTAATAATAAAGAAGCTATATTAAACTATAGCTTTATATAAGTAGAGGTATAGCTATAAATTACCTAAAAAAAATATAAACTTAAATAGCTATAGAAAAATTTATAGGAAGTAAATACCCCTCCCTAATTAGATAATACTAATTAAGGCTTTACTTCTACCCTATAAACCCCTCTTACTTAAGCCCTTATTCCTATTCCCTAGTTAGTACTAACTATACTAGGGCTATATAGATATAGTATAGTAAAGATATAGCTTAAGACTCCTATATATAAGGGGGATACCTATAAGAATCTATAGATATTCCTAGTAGATTTAAATATAGTTTTTACTATAAATTAGAATATATTTATAAATAATATAATAAAGGTTATATATACTAGTAGCTACCTAGTAAATAAGGTAAAGTAATAGTAAATATATTTTACTACTATAAATAGTTATATAAATTACTAGAGCTATACTTAGATAGAGTTTATTTAATAGTTAAAAACTAGAGAAATAGATAAAGATAGTTACTACCTAGAAGCTATAGAAATACTACTAACCCTCTAGTAAGATAAGGACTAGTTATTCTAAGTATTTATTAAGGTTTAGGGTAAGGTAGAAGTAGAATTACCTAAGCCTATACCTAAGCCTATAAGAATTACCTAGTTTATATAATACCTAAATAGTACTATAAAGAAGTAGGTATTTAGCTAAGAATACCCTATAAGTTAGAACTATCTTATAGGCTAAGGAAAGAAGGTAGAAGTAGTAATAAAAAAGGAAAAAAGGCCTTACTATAAAGGTAACTAAAAAGGTAACTAATAGAAAAGAAGGAATTACTTAGCTTTACTAGAAGGTAGGTTATAGGAAGGATACTATATAGAAATAGAGGGCTTACCTATTACCTATTTTAAGTATAAAAAACTAGGCTACCTCTTAACTAAGTGCCCTAAGCTAGACTATAGTATCTACTATAGAGGTAGCTATACTACTAACTAGTATTAAGGTAGTAATAACTAAGCTAAGAGCTAGTTAAACCTAAATAAGGCCCTAATTAGCTTAGTATAGCCCTAGGAAAATACTCTTAATATAATATAACTTAATAAGAATAGGTAATTAGACCTATAAATTTATATAGAAGTTAAGTTATAATAAGATTACTACTAGGTAGTAGTACTAATACTATTTAACCCTAGCGCTATATATTCTTTAATTTATCTAGATATATTAATAGACCTAGACTAGGTAAATATATAACTAAGTAATAGTATACTTAAGAGTATATCTAGTAATATTATACTATATTAAGGAATTTTAAAAAAGGTAATATTAGTAAGGGATAGTATAGGATATATAAAGATATACTAAGTTAGCTACTATATTACTAATAGTAATAAAAAGCTAGTGCTAGGTATTAACTAGGTAAGATAATATAAACCTATTATAATATTATAAGGGAAAAGACTTTAGAGATACCCTATAATAAAGGAATGTATTTTATTAGTAATAGGGTTATAGGATAGATAGTATATAGAGAAATACTTATTAGTTATAATAATACTTTCCCCTTAGTTAATAGGTCTAATTAAGTATATAGCCTTTATTAGGGACACGCTAAAAGAGTAGAAACTAAGTAGTGTCTATATAATAATAAATCTATCTAATACTATTTATAAGGTAGCCTTCCTAGAAGTTTATATAGAGTTTAAGGATATATTCTTAAGCTATAAGGCTAGTACCCTCCCTAGATTAGGTAGGTAGATATATATAATTAAATTAGAAGAAGGAAAAACACTACCCTAGGGACCTATATATAACCTAGCTAAGAAAGAGCTATAGGTGCTCTATAAGTACCTAGTAAGTACGTAGGAATAAGGTTAGATCTAAAGATCTATTAGTCTAGTAGGTACCCTAATCCTATTTATACTAAAGAAAGGGAGAAAATTATAACTATATATAGATTATAGGGGCCTAAATAAGATTATAGTTAAGGATAAGGCCTCTTTACCCCTAATTCCGGAAATCTTAGATTAGCTAAGAGGTATAAAGATCTTTATAAAGTTAGACCTTAAAGATATATACTATTAGCTATATATCCGTAAGGGAGATAAGTAGAAGATAGCCTTTTAGTGTAGATATAGTTACTTTAAGTATCTTATAATACTATTTAGGCTTATTAATATGCCTACTACTGTCAGGGTCACAGAGGCAATAGAGCGACAGAGGCTATGAAGGCGATGGCATCATGTATAGTAGGGCCTAGTCGTGGCTCGCAGCGCCCTAGCTACGAGGTCGCCGTAAGCTAGTTATATGCACGTAGAGGGGGTATTTAGGTAAAGGTTATATATATAGAATATAGGAGGCTAGAGATTAAAACCTTTAAGCATATACACCTACCTTCTAGCTTTATAGCTACTACCTTAATTATACTATTACCCTATTTATTATATTTAGCCTAGAAGCCTTAATAAGTTAATCTCTCTTTCCTATTAGGGTAATAGGCTATTAGTAGGTTAAGGATATTAGCACTATATAGAATAAACACCTATTTAATAGGTACTAATAACTCTAGAGTAAATATACTATATAAAGATATATTTATAGATTAATACCTGCTCCTAGAGTATAAGTCTTCTTATCTAACTACCCTAGAGAATTCCTATATATTAGAGCTAGCTATTAATAATAAAGAAGCTATATTAAACTATAGCCTTATATAAGTAGAGGTATAGCTATAAATTACCTAAAAAAGATATAAACTTAAGTAGCTATAGAAAAATTTATAGGAAGTAAATACCCCTCCCTAATTAGATAATACTAACTAAGGCTCTACTTCTACCCTATAAACCCCTCTTACTTAAGCCCCTATTTCTATTCCCTAGTTAGCACTAACTACACTAAGGCTATATAGATATAGTATAGTAAAGATATAGCTTAAGACTCCTATATATAAGGGGGATACCTATAAGAATCTATAGATATTCCTAGTAGATTTAAATATAGTTTTTACTATAGATTAGAATATATTTATAAATAATATAATAAAGGTTATATATACTAGTAGCTACCTAGTAAATAAGGTAAAGTAATAGTAGATATATTTTACTACTATAGATAGTTATATAGACTACTAGAGCTATACTTAGATAGAGTTTATATAATAGTTAAAAACTAGAGGAATAGATAAAGATAGTTACTACCTAGAAGCTATAGAAATATTACTAACCCTCTAGTAAGGTAAGGACTAGTTATTCTAAGTATTTATTAAGGTTTAGGGTAAGGTAGAAGTAGAATTACCTAAGCCTATGCCTAAGCCTATAAGAATTACCTAGTTTATATAGTGCCTAAATAGCACTATAAAGAAGTAGGTATTTAGCTAAGAATACCCTATAAGTTAGAACTATTTTATAAGCTAAGGAAAGAAAGTAGAAGTAGTAATAAAAAAGGAAAAAGGGCCTTACTATAAAGGTAACTAAGGAGGTAATTAATAGAAGAGGAGGAATTACTTAGCTTTACTAGAAGGTAGGTTATAGGAAGGATACTATATAGAAATAGGGGGCTTACCTATTACCTATTTTAAGTGTAAAAAACTAGGCTACCTCTTAACTAAGTGCCCTAAGCTAGACTATAGTATTTACTATAGAGATAGCTACACTACTAACTAGCACTAAGGCAGCGGTAACTAAGCTAAGGGCTAGTTAAACCTAAATAAGGCCCTAATTAGCTTAGTGTAACCCTAGGAAAACGCTCTTAATATAATATAACTTAATAAGAATAGGTAATTAGACCTATAAATTCGTATAGAAGTTAAGTTATAGTAAGATTATTACTAGGTAGTAGTACTAATACTATTTAACCCTAGTGCTATATATTCTTTAATTTATCTAGATATATTAATAGACCTAGACTAGGTAAATATATAACTAAGTAATAGTATGCTTAAGAGTATATCTAGTAATATTATACTATATTAAGGAATTTTAAAAAAGGTAATATTAGTAAGGGATAGTATAGAATATATAAAGATATACTAAGTTAGCTACTATATTACTAATAGTAGCGAAAAGCTAGTGCTAGGCATTAACTAGGTAAGATAATATAAACCTATTATAATATTATAGGGGAAAAGACTTTAGAGATACCCTATAATAAAGGAATATATCTTATTAGTAATAGGGTTATAGGATAAATAGCGCGTAGAGAAATGCTTATTAGTTATAGTAATACTTCCCCCCTAGTTAATAGGTCTAATTAAGTATATAGTCTCTATTAGGGACACGCTAAAAGAGTAGAAACTAAGTAGTATCTATATAATAATAGATCTATCTAATACTATTTATAAGGTAGCCCTCCTAGAAGTCTATATAGAGTTTAAGGATATATTCTTAAGCTATAAGGCTAGCACCCTCCCTAGATTAGGTAGGCGGATATATATAATTAAATTAGAAGAAGGAAAAACACTGCCCTAGGGACCTATATATAACCTAGCTAAGAAAGAGCTATAGGTGCTCTACAAGTACCTAGTAAGTGCGTAGGAATAAGGTTAGATCTAAAGATCTATTAGTCTAGTAGGTGCCCTAATCCTATTTATACTAAAGAAAGGGGGAAAATTATAACTATATATAGATTATAGGGGCCTAAATAAGATTATAGTTAAGGATAAGGCCCCTTTGCCCCTAATTCTAGAAATCTTAGATTAGCTAAGAGGTATAAAGATCTTTATAAAGTTAGACCTTAAAGATATATACTATTAGCTATATATCCGTAAGGGAGATAAGTAGAAGATAGCCTTTTAGTATAGATATAGTCACTTTAAGTATCTTATAATACTATTTAGGCTTATTAATATGCCTACTACCTTCTAAGAATATATTAATATGGCTTTAGAAGGTCTTATAGATATTATCTGCATTATCTACCTTAATAACATCCTAATATATAGTAGTAATATCTTAGAGCATAAGAATTATATTAAGTAGGTTCTTAAGAGGCTTTAAAGCGCTAATCTTTTTATTAACCTAGATAAGTGCTAATTCTCTATTAAGGAAGTTAAATTCCTTAGTTATATAATCTCCCTAGAAGGAATCTTAATAGACCCTAGTAGAGTTAAAGTAATTATAATGTAGCTAATACCTATCTACGTGTTTAATATCTAATCTTTCCTAGGATTTACCGGTTTCTATAGGTGCTTTATTAAGAATTATAGTAAAATTATTATCCTATTAACTAACTATCTATAAGGGAAATAACTAGTAAAGTTTAAGCTAAAGCCCTATAAGCTAGCGGCGTTTAGAGAACTATAAAAGCGATTCTAGGAGGCACTAATTTTAGTGTATTTTAATCTAGCGCTACTATTATAAGTTAAGACTAATGCCTCTAGATATATAATTAGAGCTATCCTTATAATATTAGTGCTAGGTTACTAGCACCCTATAGTGTTTATATTAAGGAAGTTAAAGGACACTAAATTACGCTATATAACGCTAGATATAGAGTTACTAGTAATTTAGGAGGCCTTTTAAACTTAGAGGTATTACCTTACTTACTTAGCTTACCTAGTAAAAGTAATAATAGATTACTTAAACTATAAATACCTTATTTTAAAGCCTAAGCTAATAAGCTAGTAGGTTACTATATTAGATAAGCTATGCCTATTTAACTTTATTATTAAATACTAGGTAGGTAAGCTAAATCCTACTAATACTCTATTATAGAGATTAGATTATATTAGTAAGGAAAGGAAAGCTAAGGTATTTATATCTTAGTTACTAACCTTCCTTACTAAGTTTACTACTATTAGGCTATAGGGGCGCTATAATAAGTGTAGTACTACCACTAGTCTAGTAAAGCTATAGTATATTAGGTTTATAATTAATAAGTAGCGTAAGAGTAGTAGTAACTTTATTAATACCCTATATCTAAGATTACTACCTATTAATAGTATAGTAAGAAGTCTAATAGTAGGTAGGAGAACCTCTATAAAGTTAATCTTTACTAGGCTAATTAGATAGTTTATAGGCACTACTAAAGAGCTATAGGCTTATAGTAGTATTATAGTAAGAATCTTAGTGGTTTAGAGAACCTCTATAATATTAAACTCCGCTATTAGGAGTGAGGCATAGGAATTAGAAGCCCTAATTCTAGTCTTATTATTAGAAGCATAATAAGGGGATACCTTTATAGTATAGTAGAAGTTATTACTAATAAGTAGCGACTCTAGTGTATTAGGACTATAGTTAATTAGTCCCTCTAAGCTAGAGGCTAAAGGGTTATAGATATAGACTAGGGTGCCCTCTAAGTTACTAATATATAATAATTAAGTTTTTATTCTATAAGGTATATAAAAAGAAGTCTTACTATTAACCTATAATAATCCTATAGTAGGTTATTAGGGGGTTAGCAGAACCCTCTATTAAATTATAGGCTAATATTACTAGCTATTAATAAAGAAAGACATTAAGTTATATATATAGACTTACGTTAATTATTAAGTTTTAAAGCTAAGGTTATATAAACCTTATAGTAAGTTAGCTATACTACTAGTGCCTAATTACCTTTTCTAAGAATTATTAATAGACTTTATTATAGGCTTACCGCTAGTAAAGGATTAGAAGCATTAGATATATAATATAATACTAGTTATTATAGACTAATTTTTAAAGTATAGTATTTATATACTAGTGTCTACATACCTATCTAGTAATAAGCTAGCTATAGTATTCCTAGAAAATATTTTTAAGGACTATAGTGCCCTAAAAAGTATTATTATAGACTAAGGGTTAATATTTACTAGTGGCTTCTAGAGGATATTCTACTACCTAATTATAATAAAGTAGTAACTAAGCACTGTATTCTACCCCTAAATAAATAGGTAAATAGAGTAATTAAACTAGGTTCTTAAGCACTATCTAAGAGCCTATATATATACTAAATAGGATAACTAAGTAGAATATCTACTAATAGTATAGTTTACCTATAATATAAGTAAGTATAGTAGTTATAGCCTAATACTAGCGGAGGCGCTATATAGGTATAACCTAAGGGGACTACACTAGGCTATCCTAATACCTAATTTAGTAAATAACTAGGTAGAAAATAAAGTCTTAGAACTAAGATAGAGATACTTAGAGATTAAGTAGCTACTAAGTAATATATAAGTATAGTAAAAGAAGTACTATAATTATAAGAGAATACTAATAGAGTTTAAGGTTAGAGATTATATATTACTATTAATAAAAAATATTAACCTAAGATACCTAAGCTAAAAGCTTACTATAAAGTACCTAGGGCCCTATAAGATTAAAAAGGTAGTTAGTAATTATAGCTTAGCCTATTAATTATAATTACTAGCTAGCTTAAGACTTTATAATATATTTAATATTATAAGCCTTAAACCCTTTAAAGGGGACCTTACTAGCTATATAGATATGTCCTTATTATAAGATAATATTAAAGATAATAAAAAAGAGTTTAAAGTTAAGAGAATTATTTTATATTACTATAATAGAAAATAATATAAATACCTAGTAAAGTAGAAAGGCTATAATAGTTTAGAAAATTTATAGGTATTAAAAAGGGATTTTATTATAAAGGATATTATAAATAATTATAAGTAGTAATTAAGTAGCTAGTTTATAGAGATATAATTACTTTAGTAATTTAGTATATAAATATCCTATAATATAAGTTATATTCTTCTTAAAGTAAAAAACTACCTTATAGCTATCTAGTATTTACTATTCTATTATTATATTAGTAGCTATATTTTTATCTATAGTAACTATAGGAGCCTTATTATTAGAAGACTTCTCCTTATTCTTATAAATAAATATATAAAGCTTTTTAGGGAGCTTAGAGAGGCTAATATAGGTAGGGATATTAGAAGTAAACTTAGTAAACTAGTAGTAAGTTAGTAAATTAAAAGCTATACCTAAAATAATAAGATATTACTATTAGAGTATACTAGGTAATAAAGTATAGGCTATTTATAATATTAATCTATACCTTAAGGTTTATAGCATTAAATAGCTATAATATTATAGCGTACTTATTAGCATTAGCCTTACATATAGCCTTAGTAGTTAATTAAGCCTAGTAAATATATCTATATTAATTAGTATTTTTTATAGCTAGGAGGGTATTATATAACTTATATTTAGCCTATATAAGACCCTAGTAATAAGTTAGCTATAACTAAGTTATTAGAGTTAATATTCTTACTAAATACTTATAATATTAAATACCTTCTAGGATATTTCTTATTATCTTAAATAACTTATAATATAATTTTATAATTTAGGTAGGATACTAGTAGTATATTAGTTATCTAGAAGTAGTTTCTATAAGAAAGGTACTTATACTAATATATAATTTATTATTTTTTATATAATAAGTATACTTAAAGGAATTTCCTAGCTAAAGTTAGTAATAAGAAAGTAGTAAGTAAGTAGCTTAGTTATACTAGGAGAATAATAATACTTATTAGGAATAGGTTTTCTATTAATAATATATTATAGCTTATTACTATTATCTTTAGGTATAATTTACTAGATAGTAGCTTACTAACTATAGTATAGATATAGGATCTTAATACTATTATTTAGTAAGTTAGCTATTATAATACTATAAGTAAGAGATAAAACTTATATAGTAGTCTTAGAAGCTTAGGATACCTATTTATAAGGAGATTTTTCTAGGGTAGGAGCTAAGGGACTAGGAGTTACTAGGTAGATAGTAGATATAGTAAACTAGCTATAAGTTAGTAGTAAGTAAGTAAGAAAGTAAGGTAGTAAAAAACTAATAATAAAGAAGCTTAGAAGTAAGAGCTAGGAATAATATAATCCTAGGTAAGGTTAGTAACTACTAAGTAATAGTAGTAGGAGCGCTACTATAGGGCTAGTAAGGCTAACTTATAATTTATATAGAGTAATTAAGAAGGATAAAGAAAAAAGGAAGAGATAAAGAGGGGGAAATCTAGGCTTTTTTATATTAACTATAGCCCCTTAAGTAATTTATATAGGTAGTAAAAGTAAGCTATAGGTTAAAGAGTTAGTATTATAGCTACTAATAGTAAAAAATTATAGCTAGTTATATATACCTAGTGAGTTTATAGTAACTTTACTAGAACTTATAGTTAAACTTATATAGATATATAGTGTCTAATACCCTATTTATTTAACCTAATTAGAAAATTTAATATAGGGTATCTACTTCTATAGAAACTATAATAAAGATAATATAAGTATTTATAAAGTAACTCTATAGCTATAATTATATAGTAATTAAGAGCTTATAAGTAAGGTAGGGAATAATCTATAACCTATATTAATAGGGCTATTATATCTCCCTATATATTATATTATAATATAAAAAGTTATTTAGATTTATATAGGAAATTAAGATAGTAAGTTTATACTAACTAGGTAGCTAGTTATAATTAAGGGTAATTATAAAGGAGAGGGGGAACTATATTAGGGTTATAGAGGTAATAAAGTAATAGAGGCTATAAAGGTAATAGTATTATATATAGTAGGGCCTAGTTATAGCTTGTAGCGCCCTAGCTATAAGGTTACTATAAGCTAGTTATATACACGCAGAGGGGGTATTTAGGCGAAGGTTGTATATATAGAATATAGGAGGCTAGAGATTAAAACCTTTAAGCATATACACCTACCTTCTAGCTCTATAGCTGCTACCTTGATCATACTATCACCCTGTTCATCATATTCGGCCCAGAAGCCTTGACAACTACCTTCTAAGAATATATTAATATAGCTTTAGAAGGTCTTATAGATATTATCTATATTATCTACCTTAATAATATCCTAATATATAGTAGTGATATCTTAGAGTATAAGAATTATATTAAGTAGGTTCTTAAGAGGCTTTAAAGCGCTAATCTTTTTATTAACCTAGATAAGTGCTAATTCTCTGTTAAGGAAGTTAAATTCCTTAGTTATATAATCTCCCTAGAAGGAATCTTAATAGACCCTAGTAGAGTTAAAGTAATTATAACGTAGCTAATACCTATCTATATATTTAATATCTAATCTTTCCTAGGATTTACTAGCTTCTATAGGCGCTTTATTAAGAATTATAGTAAAATTATTATTCTATTAACTAACTATCTATAAGGGAAATAACTAGTAAAGTTTAAGCTAGAGCCCTATAAGCTAGTAGTATTTAGAGAACTATAAAAGCGATTCTAGGAGATACTAATTTTAGTGTATTTTAATCTAGCGCTACTATTATAAGTTAAGACTAATGCCTCTAGACATGTAATTAGAGCTATTCTTATAATATTAGTGCTAGGTTACTAGCACCCTATAGTGTTTATATTAAGGAAGTTAAAGGACGCTAAATTACACTATATAACACTAGATATAGAGTTACTAGTAATTTAGGAGGCCTTTTAAACTTAAAGGCATTACCTTACTTACTTAGCTTACCTAGTAAAAGTAATAATAGATTACTTAAACTATAAATACCTTATTTTAAAGCCTAAGCTAATAAGCTAGTAGGTTACTATATTAGATAAGCTATACCTATTTAACTTTATTATTAAACACTAGGTAGGTAAGCTAAATCCTACTAATACTCTATTATAGTTAGTAAATAGTTATAAAATATAGGGTAAAAGCTATTTAGGAGCCTAGTAATAAGGGGGGGGGTAATTATAAGGCCCCTTATAATATAACCTACGTGTATATATACACCGCAGCGCCAGAGCACCGCGGCGCCTAACACTAGAAGGAAGGGCTAGGTCTATGTAATATTAGCAAGCCACTAGCTATAAACCAGCGACTCGCACACATATTACACTTAGACCTAGCAAGCTTTAGTTAATATACGAGTGCACCCTATATCCTTTTGCCTAGCTACCTTTATCCTTACACTAGCCTTATCCCTTTTAATAGAAGCACCTCTATCTTACTCCTTTAGCCTAGGTCTAGGCTCTTCTCTAGTCCTATTCTAGTCTAACTATATTTACCTTCTACTAAGTAAAATTAGTTATAGTATAATAATTTACCTGTTAAAATAATGCTATTTATAGCGCTATTTTATAGGCCCACTAGTTGCCTAGTTGCCTAGTTGCGTTGTTGCAACATTGGTTACAAGGCGTTGCTTGCAGCGTTGCCTGCAGCGTTGTTGGCTGTGACCTGCGTTCGTGGCTGTGACCTGCGTTATGCACACAACCAACCCACAGGCTTATATGACTAAGCCGACTAGGTTACCCTATAGGGAAGCTACTATAGGGAAGCTAAAATCAACTATAACTAGGGAATTTGACAAAAGTCAAGTGCTGTCTGCACCTCTAATTGGCCAAATTTGAACGTTTTCCATCATACCAATCGACCCAGGTCTGCCCAAAGAGACCTATAACTTCCAAGCGCGTAAGTTTGAATCCCACATATTACGCATTACACCACGTTAATCCTAAGTAAGCTCTTTAAAAATTACTACTAAAAGCCCTAGCCTAGGTAATAAAAAGAGAGAGACAGCTCTAGGTATCAAAGTAATAACTTAGGAGCTAGGGGGTGTGTCGCAAGGCATACAAGGTTAAAGGGATAATGTACGCACAAATTAGTGGCCAAGTCGGCTGCGCCTCTTTTTTTTTTCGTGCAACAAACAAACAACACCACGGTCCCGACTTGACGAGAGCCGAATGGAATGAAAAGAACTTGTCACATTCATTTCTTCTTCCCCTTGGACAAATCAACCTCGTACGTCTTGGTTCCCGCCACGGCCGCGGTGGTGGAAAAGGACGAGGGCAGGACATCTAGATCATCATGGGCATCACCGAGCGCCGCATCTTGTTCCTCGATGCCTACGACTCATTCACCAATAACATGGTCTCTCTTCTCAAGGATGCCCTCGGCGGCCATGTCAAGGTACATGTACTGCACATGGACCTCAAGACCATGGATTCGGATCCCTCGCCCGATTGGACCAACGAACAGTTTCTTCATCGCCTTGCCGACTTTGACGCCGTCGTGTGCGGTCCGGGACCTGGCTCACCGCTCCATGACGCAGATGTCGGCGCCTTCAAGTTCCTCTGGGATCTGCCTCGAGAGCAGTCTGTCCCCGTGCTGGGCATCTGTCTTGGCTTCCAGAGCCTGGTTGAGCATTTTGGGGGCAACATTCGACGACTGCGCAGGGGCTTGCACGGCATGGTGAGAGAGATTGATCATGTGCAGGATCCACCTGCTGATGTTTTCGACGGCGTCCCGAGGTTCAAGGCGACGCTGTATCACAGCTTATGTGCCGATATTGGGCAGGATGAGATTCCGGAAAAGGACTGGCGAGCAAGACGGTGGATGGTGCCGGAGCAAGCTCCCGAGTTGGTTCCCCTGGCTTGGATCCTGGAAGATGATGAAGGGAATGACGGTGGGCCGGAACGTATCTTGATGGCAGCTCGACATGCTACGCGGCCGCTTTGGGGTCTTCAGTATCACCCGGAGTCTGTTTGTACCGAAGATGGTGCCCAGGAAGTCGTTCGAAACTGGTTCCGTCAGGCTTTGAAGTGGAATGAGGCGGCGAGGCGCCAAGTCAGAAGGGCACCAAGTGTTGATCATGTCGATAGCCTGCATCCTCACAATCACGGTCTGCCTGGCGTCGATTCCGGCCAGAAGCTGTCGTCGTGCTTGTGGTGGGAGGACCTGCAGTCCGGGTTGGCACGGCGCGGCATAAACCCAGGGTATTCGTGTCGGCAGATCAAACTGCCTGATGGTGTGGACACGGCTGATGTTGCAGAGGCTCTTGGCCTTGGAGCCACCGACACCATCATACTGGACTCGTCCAGCACGATGAATGGCGGCGATCCTTTGGCAAGGAACTCCATCATTGCGCTGGACGTCCATGAGGCGCTACGCTTGCATCATCATGTTGGCGACGACCACCTACTGCTCCGGCAACCAGCAACGTCTAGACGGCAAGAAGAATGCCAAAGGATTCGTCTCGGGAGGATGATGGGAGACATTGATCCCTGGAGTCCGTGGCACGTCATGTCCGAGTATTGGCGATGGAGAAAGGTGCCAGAAAATGGCATCACGCCCGCCTTCAAGGGTGGCTTCATGGGCTTTGTCACTTACGAGATGGGCCTCAGCACCCTCAGCCCCGGGTCCGTCTCGGGCACAAGAGGACATCGCCGACCCGACTTGTGCATGGCATGGGTGTCCAAGAGCATTGTTCTTGATCACCAGGCAGGCGTCGCCTACATCCAGAGTCTCACCACCGAGGACCTTGACGATTCGTGGATAGATGGCATGGTCCGCACCATTCAGGGCTCTCACGCCTGGACACGCCCCGGCTGTGATACAAGGTACCTCACGAAGCCTCGTTTTTCCAACGAAGCCCTCCTGGATCATGTCCGTCAGCGCAAGGGGGGGCGAGTTCAAGTCTCTTTGCCCGACTCGGGCGCCTACGAGGCAGACGTGGCCAAGTGCCAAGAGTACATTCGACGAGGTGAATCATACGAACTGTGCCTCACCGCGCAGACAACCATGACGCGACCACGCGGCAACGACCAACCTCACCACACCAAGAGGACTTTATCCACGCCCGCCACCGCCGCGCTACAAGAGCAGCAGCGCAGCAAAGCCACCACGAAGAAGATGAACCATGTCGAGGATTCATCTAGTCACGGAACACCATGGCAAATATACAGAGCCCTCCGGGCAAGACAGCCCGCGCCCTTCGGCTCCTTCACCCGCCTCGGCGGCGCGACCCTCATCAGCTGCTCCCCCGAGCGGTTCCTCAAGCACGACCCCGACGGCCTCTGCTCCATGCGTCCCATGAAAGGAACGGTCCGCAAATCCCCCGACTGTTCGACGCTCGCGCGAGCCGAGGAAATCCTGCACATTCCCAAAGAAGAAGCCGAGAACCTCATGATTGTCGATCTCGTCCGCCACGATCTCTACGGCGTCTGCGGGGCCCAGAGCGTCACCGTCCCCGATCTTCTCCGCGTTGAAGAGTACGCCACCGTCTTTCAGATGGTCACGGCCGTCAATGGCCAACTGCCGCCGCTTAAACTCGCCGCCGGCACGGATCCGTCTCGTGGGGGGTTCCCCTTCACGGGCATGGACGTCCTGGCGTCGTGTCTACCGCCCGGCAGCATGACGGGCGCGCCCAAGAAGCGTAGCTGCGAGATTCTGCAGACGATCGAATCCGGCGAACGGAGCGTGTACTCGGGCGTGATCGGCTACCTGGACGTGCAGGGCCGCGGAGACTGGAGCGTCACTATCCGCACCATGTTCAGGTGGGATGATGAGCGGTGCGCACAAGATGACGGACGCGAGGTATGGCGCATCGGGGCCGGCGGCGCAGTCACGACGTTGAGCACCGCCGAGGGAGAGCGGGAGGAAATGTTTACGAAACTGTGCGGGCCGCTGGGGACGTTTTGGGACTCGGCGTGATTGATGTTGGCGAAACGAGGAATTTCAACATGGTATGACATTGGCGTTTTTTTTTTTTGGGGGGGGGGGGAGTATCAGGGTTATTCAACATTTTATAATGATGATGATGATGATGATGATGATGGAATGAGGACAAGTCAGTCAGTACACGCTGCCTTTTTTTTTTTTTTTTTTTGGCATCGCGGACGCAAAACGTGTGCAAAGAAAAGATTAGTTTAGAAAAATACCAATCGCCCCTTACTCGGTAACAAGAATGCCCGTCCACAAGCCAACTCGAAGCCTCCAATCTCACGGGAACCACCGAGGCCCCCTCTGCCCAGAGCACTTAGGCCTGCACGTGTATGTAGTCCGGCGCGCCACTAAAACTCCTGCTCTTCCTGGAAGAACATGCCGAAGCTGATGATGGTTCCGTAGATCAACAAGCCGCCTACTATCGACATGAACATGGCTTCGACGCGGATGAGGTCCGAGTGGGCGAGGACCACGGGGAGAGCTACCTTTTTTCGTCAGTCACGAACTTGTTTGCCCAGCCCGGCAGCGTTTCTGCAGGCTTGATTTTGTTTCCAAGCATGAGCATTCTGGTCTTGGGAGAGAGAAGACGTACCCATCCCCATGACAACCAGGGATCCCGTGAAGAAACGCCCCAGGTCGAGAAGACCCGCGCCGGAGCTCTCGACAAAGTCATCCGGGTTGGCGCATCGGCGGCAGATCCAGTTCGGAATGGGCGCAGCGACGTAGGTCGCTACGACGAGGAGCGGGAAGTAAGATGAGAACAGGGCGCAGGATAGGATGACGAGGAGGAAGCCGACGGCGAGGACGAAGGATAGCGCGATGATGGTTTTCAGGCCGGCGTTCGGCATGGTGATGGATCCCCGCGGTGGGGGTTGTCGAATTCGCGATGCCAGACCGGTTCGAGTTATGAGATGGGGGAAAATAAAAACACCTCGTTGCGAGAAGCTATGTGCTCAGAGTCGTCTGAGCTGCGAGAACGTTTATTATGGTCATGTATGGACCGACATTGGCCCAAGCTTGTATCTCGAGGCAAAGCCACGGATGAGGCATTGTTCCGCAGCCGAGCAGGGGACCCCAAGAAAGGTACCTATGTACAATGTACCTTACCTGCGCCACGGCCACAAGGCCACAGCGGGTTGGCCCAAGCGTCTTCCCGCCTATCATGGCTGGGCGAAAAAAAAAAAAAAATATTGGAAGCGAACTTTCTTGCGAGCTGCTGAACAAAATAATCGCCAGCCTTTCCGCCCCGCTCATCTTTTTTCCCCTTCACCCTTTGCAACGGAACGCCTCGTTTCTTTGTCTATTTCTTCTTCTTCTTCTTTTCCCCTATCCTCACAACTCAGGAAAAGAGGAATTCTTCTTCACGCTTCGAGACCAAGGTACATATCAGGTGACTGCACCAAAGATGGCGTCTGACGAGATTGTCTGGCAAATCATCAACCAGCAGTTCTGCTCGTTCAAATTAAAGTGAGTGCTGCACCAGAAACCCATCAGGTTGTCTTGATCGTGCCCAAGTCTCAGCTTCCATAGTTTCAATGCTTCAACTCTGACCGATCCTGCCATTACAGAACAGAAAAGAAGCAAAACTTCTGCCGCAATGAATACAACGTGACGGGCATGTGCAACCGACAATCATGTCCTCTCGCCAACTCGCGATATGCCACGGTGAGGCAGCACCCGACCAAGCAAACCCTGTACCTGTACATGAAGACGGTCGAGCGAGCCCATTTGCCGTCCAAGATGTGGGAAAAGATCAAGTTGTCCAACAACTACACGAAAGCGCTGGAGCAGCTTGATGAGCGTCTCCTCTACTGGCCCAAGTTCCTGGTCCACAAGTGCAAGCAGCGCCTCACGCGGCTGACGCAGGTACAAATCCGCATGCGAAGGATTGCTGCCGAGGAGGAACGCCTGGGCGAGAAGCTGGTGGCCAAAATGGCGCCCAAGATCAAGCACCGTGAGAAGGCTAGAGAGCGCAAGGCCGAGGCGGCTGCCAAGCTGGAGAGGACGATTGAGCGAGAGCTGGTGGAGCGTTTACGGCAGGGCATGTACGGCGACCAGCCATTGAATGTCAGCGAGGCCATCTGGAAGAAGGTCCTGAATGCCATGGAGAGAGAGGGCAAGGGCGAGCGGGACGAGGACTTTGACGAGGGTGTCTTGTCCGAGGAAGAGCTCGAGGCGTTGGACAGCGAGGTCGAGGATGGTGAGAAGGAGGTGCAATATGTTTCTGACATTGATGAGAGCGAGGAGGAGCTTGAGGATCTGGAGGACTGGTTGGAGAGCGAGAACGAAGAGGAGGAGGAGGAGGAGGAGGAGGAGGAGGAGGAAAAGGTTGGCAACAAGCGCAAGCGTGGGCAGGCCGTCAAGATGACCAACAAGAAGGTCAAGGGCGTCGAGGCCGAGAAGGAGAAGATGATGTTGACGGTGACCAACGACCTGTCGTGGTAATCTTTGTTGCTTTGCTTCCTGGAGAGCTGCTTGCGGCCTGCGTTGAATGTGTGACACCGCTCATGTCGAGTCTTGTTTGTCTGTCGTCGCATTTTCCGGGCGTTGCGGCGTCATATCCTAGCTATTTTTATCTTGTTTGCATACATGATGAACAAATGATGGTTTCTCCTTGTGTACATGACTGCATTTTCGTGATGCACATCTGGAAATGTGGTTATAGTGTGTTTCGAAATCAAGGTGCATGCCCACCTGACACCCCCACCTGTATTACACACTTATCTTATCTGACCACGCCCCACCACCAACTGTTCAACCTCGCGTCTATAGTCATCGCCATCGTTTCCCTCCGTTCTACACTCTAACCCGGTGTTTCGCCCTCACGACCACGACCACGACCACGACCACGACCACGACCACGACCACGACCACGACCACGACCACGACCTTGACCACGACCACGACCCAACAAACCCACCAATCTTCAAATCTTCAATACAAAAAACCCCCATTCAAAACCATACAACACACCCGTCCGTCACTTTGCCTCCCCATCGCAGCCGTCCCCCCGTCCCCCGGCCCCCAGCCATCCGATCCGCGCGCAACACAACATGACATCGTGGTACTCCAACATCCTCACAAAGACGACGTCCCAGATCTCGTCGCTCCGCTCCACCCTCCTTTCGTCCGACAACGACGGCGACACCGAGGACGACACGCACGTGTGCCGTGTCCTGCGCAACTACTACACCGACAAGGGGCGTCCCCTCCCGGGCTGGCTCCCTCCCGACCCCAAGGCCGCCGTCGCCCCTCAGCCTCTGTACGCGCAGTCCCAGTCCCAGGTCCAGGTCGGCGCGCGGTACGGCGGCCTCACCCCCGGGGGACAACCTGTCGCCGCCGCGACGGGCGGACTGTCCAGTCTGTGGGAGAGCGCGCCCCAGGGAGGAGGGCAGCCGCACGGCTTGAGGGCCGGCAGGGGCATGTCGGGCAGAGGGGGAGGGCTGGTTCCTCCTGGGCGGGACGAGGTCCAGGCGAGGGCCAGGCCGTTGCCGAGCCAGAGGGTGGGAAGCTATCAGAATGCCCAGAATGCCGGGGCGCTGCAGAACTCTGTGCCAACGGCGGGGGCGGGGGCCGGGGCCGGGGCGGCTTCGGCGCAGGATCGGTTGAAGCAGAGGTTATGGGGGGCCGCGAGACAGCCGAGTCCTTCGCAGGCGGGGGGCCAGTTTCAGCCTCCTTCGGGGTCGGGGGGCGGCGGTGCTGCTTCTTATGAGGATCGCTTTGCACCGGGGGGGTCGTATGGGCCGCCTGGGGCGGGAGGATATGTTGGCAGTGGCACACCGAGGAGGCAGGGCTTGCCTAGTGGTCCCAGGGGATATAAATGATGAGGGGAAAGAGGGAAATGGAAGTGTGTGTAGATGCCCGTCATTGGAAGATGGGTATAATCTAATGTATTACTTTTCTGTCGACACAACTGGCCTTCATGACCCGTCCAACGCACGGAGGGGAACGCGGAGGAAAGAAAGACACGAGCTCATCTGAGAAGATGGGACAAAAGCTTGCTTGCTTGTGTGGTCGGCTGGAACTCATCACAGAAGTATTGTGGTACATCGGATCAATCATTCGACGTGTGATATGTTATCAGAGCTTACAAACGTGCATCGCATAAAAGAAAAAAGAAAAAAGCAGTCTCGTCATAGACGCTAGCCAACGCCAGAATATGATACAAATTTCCCCTTTGCCATTGCACATGCCCCCTACTTTCCTGGCATCCCATCTCCTTTTTGCTCTACTGTTTTTCTCGGCAAAATTTCCACCTTCTTGCTCAGCAACCGCCTCAGTTCAGGCGAAGTCACCTTCTGTTGCGACTCTGTTGTTCCCTTGCCTTTGTTATTGGCAGGAGACTGTTGGGTCTCAGGGTTTCCAGACGACTGCTCCTGCCCCTCAGAGGAAGACCCTTTTCGTGGTGCAGGGAAATTCTGCTTTTTATCGATTGCCTCGACGAGCCTTTGGAATTTTCGATGCAGTGCTTCTGCCCGGATGAGCATGGATTCAAGGTCCATGGTGTTTGAAAGCTCGTTCACTACCCATGGCGGTCAGCGTCCCATGTCGCCCCTTCTCTTCGCAGTCACAGCGCAGGCTAGTTAGTTGCAAGACTTACCGTATTTCAGGACCTCGTCGAAAGCTTTAAGATGCTCCATGATGATATCTCGGTGCTTCTCCAAGATGGCCAATGCAATGAACAAGTGGAAATCTGCGCTCATATAGTCTGTCCATAAGGCCTCCCACAGCCTCAGGATGTCTGGCCATTCAAACTCCCGCTTATACCACACCAAAATCATGCGGAAGAAGAAGAAAAAGTTGGTGCTGTCCGTTGCTTGCAAGTGATCCCACAATTTAGGATCCATAAAGTTGACGAGATGGTCTAATGTAAGAAGCTGATTTCGCATGCCGGATTGGTCTCGTAGGAAGTTGCGTTCCATGCGCTCCATAAACTTTTGGAACCCCCAAAAAGCAATTGCGTCGTCCTGGATGACGGCGTATATGGGAGACAGGAGATCCGACATGCCTTGGACGTAGCCGAGATCTTTGTTGTGCTCATTGTATGTGAGCAACATCTCCTTCATCTGTTCGAGGTGCACATTTGTGCCGACATCGGCAAAGGGGGAGCTGGGGTCAGGATGAGGCGTGTCCTCGCCTTGGAATATGGCAACGTGACGATCCGTTCGGTGTACATCCTTTTCTATGAACAAATCAGCACCACTGAGCTGGCAGAAAATACTCTGATCCATCATGAACAGGGTCTTACCAATCCGTGCTCTTTGCTCTCGCCACCACTCTCCGGCTTCCCCTTCGCCGCCGTCCCCCTCCAGTCTCTCCCACCAAGAATGCTTCAACCGATAGTACTGGTCACGCAAAGATGCAAGCTGCGCTTTGCGTTCATCAGAGGTTCCATACCACTCATACACGCCAAGCAAGAAAAGCCATGCCTCCTTGCGGACACCGTCTTCGGCGTCCAGTCCGCCGTGGAATATGCGCTCTTTGACTTCGTCCACTGTCACCGATAGCCGTCCCGTCTGTGGGTCAAAGAACGTTTCCCATTCTGCCATGGTCACTGTTCTGCGTTTTTCCTCGAGCGACAATGCACTGGCCCCCTCAAGTAGCTCAAACTCGCCAACATCCGTGTCTTCTAGGTCCACAACATCCTTGACTGTCCAGATACGACCGCGACGATCCCTTTCACTCTGCTCAGCAATGCCCATGGCCCATCGAGCAAGATAGATCCTGGCGCTGTCGAATTCATCCTGCAAGGTTTGTACCTCGGCGTTTTTCAGCAGCCTCTTTACTTGTGGAGGTAGATTGTTGTTGTCTGCGAAGTCTTGGGCCGCCCTCCTCGTGAATGTCGTGACCTTGCTGAACTGGTTCATGATGTTCCAGCCTGTTTCCTTGATCAGCTTGACAAAAGGGTCCATCTCCGCGTCCTGGCTGGCCCCGGCCCTGGCGTCATTCTTGGTCTTTTTCGGTGCGCCAGGTTTTCCTCCAAAACCTTCCAAGTCCTCTTTGCTGGGCTCAACCAGATAGACGTTGGGCTCAGCGCCTGACCTTTCCATCGCGACATATCTCTTTACCCATCGCAACACTTCGTCAGCACCCCAGAACACCTGACCCGACTCGCCGAATGGATCAAAGTTGTCCTTGGCCAGCTTCTTCTTCTGCAGAATAGTGCTCTGGCATTCGTCGTCGTGGAAGAAGAGCGCCGGAAAGCTATCTCCCGCACGAGAGTTGATGATGATGGACCCATACCACCACCCCAAGCTGGGTGGGCGGACGAGAAGGGAGTAAATGGCACTGACGGGTACGGCGAATGAGTAGCCGCCAACCGAGCCGCTATGACTGGTGACTGTTGGCGGAGGGGGAACAAGGTATGACTGTTTGGGTGGCGAGTCGCCGTCGCAGAGGTCTACTTTGACATAGACGTTGGCTGAATCGCCGAGCGCGGATTCGGGAACCCACGCCAAAAGAAGATCCGACGATGCTGGCGAAGTCGATTCATGAGAGGATGATGAGGTTGGGCGGCCAGGTGTCGAGGGCTTTTGTTGCAAAAGTGCCATGTACCCAGGGATATTATCTTTTGCTGACGGAGTCGGGTGCACGTAGACCTGCATGAACATGTTGGTCGGTATGTAAAGACAAAGAGGTCCGATGCATACCTTGCTTTTGGAGAATAGCAACTTGACCCCCCTCCCCGTCTCTGTGTGCGTGATGGTATTGTAACCACCCTCTTCATCGTCACTCATGGCGTAAAAGCTTGCTGATGGTGATGCAGAGCGTGCTGGATCGTGGGACGAGTAGTCGGATCGCTGGGTCAAGGTCATGGTCTGGGTCTGGCTAGTACAAGTCGCGACAACTCGGATGCTGCCTTCACAGACTAGGCGATGATGACAGAGAGAGCCGGCCGAGTTGCGAAGAACAAAGTAGTGAGTGGCCTGGCCACGTTTAAAGAGACCCCGGGCGGATCGTGTTGAGTGAACATGTGCGACAGAGTCTGGGAGTCTGGGAGTCTGGGATGGATGACGACGTTACATTGAAAGCAAGGCAGGCAAGCCAGAGTCTGTCTGTGCCCACTGCCAAGTTGTGCCAACAAGTGTGCGTCGATCCACGTCAGTGCCCCGCCGTCCACGCGGTCCCGTGTCGTGGTCATGGAGGGGTTGTTGATTGTTGAGAGGGGCAAACAATCTTGTACCTACTCCAAGGAAAAAAAAACATCATGGCATCTTGTCGAGTGAGTGATCAGAGAAGTGGACTTGCTTGCAGACCGCCTAGAGACTACCGCAAGACGACGTCTGGTTGTCACAATTTTATTGGGGTCGCGCCCATCTACTTTCAATCACGATGATTCGGCCTTTCCCCACGTCAGACATATCTGACAACGAACGCATCACACAGTATTGTTTGTATACACAAGGATCCAAAAAAATGATCAAGCATGATCTAACACGAGTATGGAATTGGTGCAAGGAAGTACCTGACTTGTAAAAGTCTATGCCGTTGCCTGCGAACGCAGTCTCTTGTCATGTCATTTCGAAAGACATGCCACGATCAGGACCCATCACTCCATCTCATCAACTTCCACCATACGCCCCAAAATGAGACTCTGAATCATGAGTTCATCCGTAAGAATATTCAGATTCCGCCCCACCGGCTTAGCAATCGCTGATTTCCGTTTCTTCTTACCCGTATCCTGCGCCGCTGCCAGTATCGACTCCATCGTGCCAGTGCCAGTGGATGAATCCATATAAACACATCCGAACGGCGCTCCGTTCTGTTCGGCCCGTCGAACTGCAGCGCCGGCTTGTTGAACTGTGGATACTCGTGAGATAACGGAGGGGCCTAGAGCAAGTGCTAGGAAGAGATATTGCTGCTTCGTTTCCTTGCGTGCCTCTTTATGATCCATGATGATTAAGAGCTTCTGACCGTCAAGGAGCTTATCTCGCTCTTCTAGTACGTTAAACAGCTTGGCCTCTAGCGCGTCATATGGTAACAGTGTACGCGATCGAATGGCGTTTCCAAGCACTTGGGATTGCCCTGCACATAGTAGGTACGGCATCCAGTCTACTATCTTGCCTCGCTTCAAGCACATGGACGCCCATTGGGGGGCTAGGCACGGTAGACCCAGCGCCAATGCCTGCATGTACTTGGCTTTCCGCGAATGTGAGTCTGCGATGACAGCAGCGAAGCCACACCCGCTATTGGTCTTTCCTAACGTGAGAAAATCATCACTGTCCTCAACGGTCGTATACAGCAAGGGTGATGACTCAAATAGTTCTTGAAATCCTTTGTGGAGAATTATCCCGCCCGCTTGTGTTATTTTTGCCTCGAGTTTAGTTCTCTGCGTTTGATTCTTGGAAAATGAGAGGGCAAACACCATGCCCTCAAATAAACGACGGCTTCGGGGTGTTTGTCCTAGGCTTGTTCGAGATGAATGACTGGATTTGGATAGTGTGCGATGCAGCTTATCGGTGGAGTCCGAGTCTATTCGTATTAATCGCCGTGACAGTCTCATGGCCTTAGTCGGTGGCTGTGGCGATTCGGAGCCCGACAAGTTAGTTAGGCTAGACGATGTTGTCACTGCCTTATAAGCGGAGCGAGAGCGCCTTGGTGTTGATCGAGTGCTCACACGCTGGGGAGGTTCCAAGTTGGAGCTCGTTGGTGCACTAGAAGGCTTAACTGTGTCTTCTGAATTTCCTGCATCTTGGTTAGCCTCGTCCGACAACGGCAGCGGCATTCGCAGCGGCAGTGGCGGTGGCTCAGGATTATGATCTACATGATCATTGGCATCCGCATCCGCAGACGATACTATGGCTAAGCGCCTTCGTGATTTGCGACCCCGTCTGCCGTATGTTCGATGAGGCTGCCGGCATACCGGTGGCAGTGACGAACAGTCTGCCGCATCTTCTAACCCTTGCCCTGTTCCGCTCCGTCTGATGGGTGTTGGCAGTTCTGGCTCTGAAGCCGAAGGCGCATCTCCCCGATAGGCAGCTGGTGAAGAACGCACGGGACTAGTAGCAGGTATCATTTCTTCGTCCAACATCTTAGGTTCAGGCTGCGGCGCGCTCGGCGCGCTCGGCGCGGGTTCGTCCACCTCTGGAGCTTCAATTTCAACTTCTGCAGTCTCGCCCGGGGTGGCCTTGGCCGACTCCAAAGAGGGTGGCTCTGTTGATTGCGAGACAACCTTTTGTGAGTCTCGTACACAAGGTTGGGCTGCACCATTTGCTCTGTTTTCTTTGTTTTCATTGACATTGGCAGTAAAGCCCAGTTTCCTCCTCTTCCCGGGCCGTTCATCTTCCATCAGTGATGATTTGCGCTGCGTCCTTACGAAACTAACTTTGTCCATCTCTTTCGCCGCCAAGGCACGTTTTCTTTCCACCCGTTTCTTTCGCTCTAGTATTTGAAACGTCTCGTCATCGGAGTCGCTATCCATTAGATTGGGTTTCTGTAACCGTTTATCGGAGCCTTTACGCTCCTGTGAGTATTTTATTGGCTCGTAATAAGCCATTGGTTGGTGACTAACAGCAAATCTCGATGTGGTGGGCGACTCTGGAATTAGATCGTCCTTCTGTGACTGATGAGGCACTGGCGTTTCTTCTGCGATAACAGACGGGTCCTCCTTGGATATAGTTACGGGAACTTCGTGCTGTCTCGTAGGGCTGGAGGTCTGGATATTAGTAGGAGACGAAACATTGGTGCGGTTCTTTAATGGCGATGTTTCTACTATATTGACGAACACTGCCGGCGAGGGACGTGAGGGGGTCGGACTAGCGAGCTTAACGGCAGATGACAGCATTTGTGTCTGCCTAAAGAGCTGAGTGCCTCCGAATGGAACCGCACCACCATTACCATTGCTTTCCATTCCAATTCCAAAGGGGTTCTTGGGTAACACGGGAGTTTCCAGGGGCGCGTTGTGCGGTTTGTATGGCGTCAAGCCGTACGATGCCGCGGCATCAGTTGGGAGTCTCCATTGTCCGCGCGTATTCTCAAAGCCCCTATCCTCAGATACTTGGGAAGATGGCCTTGCGAATTCACTCAGGCTTCCAAAGTTAACTGCCCCAGTATCATTAGGGTTCAAAGTCCGTGGTTCCTCGTTGCTCGTAAGTTGTGTATAATCGGCTGGGCTCGACGGCAAAGGTCCGCAAAACGTCACGTAGTCGCGATCCTCATTGACCTGTGTCGGCGTTTGTTGCGAGCCGTCCATTTTCCAACGGCCAGGCACCAGCAAAGGCGGCTCTGGCGGCTTGTTTTCAGCACTCAACGTGGCGGATCGCCGCTCATGGTCTAAGTTGGAGATCACGACAGTGGCGTCGTCCTTGTAGAAATCTCGGTCGACTGGCGCTGTCTCTGGCAGGTTACTTGCGTTTTGCGTGTCATCTCTTGGCGGTTCATCCACGATAGTGATGCTCGTCAACACGTCGCGGTTCGCAGTGGTGCCCGTTGCTTGCTTTTTCTGGGAGGGACAGGGTTGTTGGTGACATCCTTGTCAGTACGGATTACTGTCAGTCTGTATGTACCGGGGTGGCCCACCTACCTGAGTGGCCGGCTTCGCTGGCTTCGCTGCGACGTCGACCGGGGCAAGGCTGTCGGTCACGGTCACGGTCACAGTCCGGAGGCACTCGGCTTCTGTCTGAGAACGAGGCTTTGATACCCTGGAAAGCAAAAGATGCCTGGGTGGCGAATTGCTCATCTACATATCTCGAGTGTGAGCGATTCGAAGCTGACCAGACAGGGGTGCCACTTGCCCAGGTTCAGGTTCAGGTTCACTGCCACAGACGACAGATACGTACCGCGCCAACCCCAAATTCCGCCTTGAAGGCGTCCAGAATCGCCTGGCTATCCTGGGATTCATTGCTCCCCTCCAAGGCAGCTTTTTCTGCTTGCGCAAGCGAGTTGAAGCGTGTCATGACCCCGGTTTGCAGACCATCGCCGTGGGTTTGTGATAAACTGAGTATTCACATGTGCCTTGGGCAATTATTAGCTAAAGGAAGGGCCTTCCAATGTGGGACGAGGCGCGTGGTTGAAACCGCGCCTGCGACGCGCCTCACGTGCCTCAGACGCTTTTCGCGAAATCTCAAAAGTTTATATCGCTCTTCAGGGAAGTCAAGTCTTAACTCTGGATGAATAGGGCTTATTAACAGCATTCTTAGGAATATATTTCACCGCTTGAAATCAATCCAAACAACATAACGGCGGGTCTCATGGTTCTACCACCGCAAAATTTGTTCGTCGCCATTCCCTACGAGCCGACTCATTCTCCATGCTCGCTAATAAAGCTCAAGGAGACCGTTTCTCCCGGGCACTAGATTAGAATTTGCAAAAGTCGATGTGTGGGTGTGATGATATATAGGATAATATGAATGGAAAAGCCAAATTAACGACGGCCCCAATCCTCCCGACTTCCCCAATCGACCCCAGAATAATCTGCTGCTGGATTTTGCGCCCATTTTTCATTTGCTGCGACTTGATGGCCAGGAGGAGCATGCATACTTGCTGGACGGCTGCCACTGGCAGCAGCCAAGAGAGGAGCTGGTGTCAGGTTTTGCTCTTTGCTCTGCTGAGGCGGCTGATTTTGCAGAGGAGCGCTGTGGCCTGCATCGAAAGACGTCTTGGAATTGCCCATCGGCAGCTGCCCGGAGCTTGGCGCGCCTCGAATTCCCTGACCCTGAGGCCGAAGGCCTGGCTGGGTCGTTGTGTGGCCCTGTGACGGAGAATTAAGAGGCATGCTGAGAGGATGCACATGTCCAAAGTAGGTCTGTCCGGGCGGCATCTGCGCAGGGGAACCTTGAGAAGACATTTGTGCTGTAGGTCCCTGACCTGTACTTTGAGCGTGTGGAAAGTGGCTCGGATGCATTTGGCCGGGCAGGAATTGGCTTTGAGATGGCTGGCCTGGACTCGTCTGATCGTGACTTGCAGCTCCCTGAATAATTTGAAGAGGACCTTGCGCCTGTCGTACATTTCCCGAGGGCATTCGAGGCATCCATCGGGCATACATCTGTCCTTGAATTGTTTGTCCCGGGGGAGGAGGCTGACCAGGTGCTTGTTCCTGGCCACCACCTGGGACCAGATTTTGTGGCCCAGGCATTGTCGACTGTCCAGCAGGCAACTGTTGACCGTGCCGGCTCCTTCTATCTGACCCCAAAGTGGAAATTGAAGCAGAGTCAGATATGCTTGGACATTGTCCTTGGCCTTGAGGAGCCATGCCGGCCGGACCTTGCTGTCGCGGCTGCCAGATATGGGCCGGACTAAACGGGCCACCGGCGGCCCATTGTTGTGGTCCTGGTCTTGGTCCCGGAATGGGTCCTGATTGCGGTGGCATCATCTGAGCTTGCTGTGGTGCTTTGGATTTACTGCTGCCGCCCTTGAACCACCTTGTCCACTTCTTCTCCTTGCATTTGGCCCCTTGGAACTCTTGATGGGGGTGTGCAAGGGTTACTTCTGGATTCCATTGACCCTGAGGAGGTCCATGAGGGACTGGCCCGGAAGGCATCTGACCTTGCATCTGATCTGGCGGCATTACCCCTGGGGAAGGCTGAGCGGGGGGTGGTTGGCCCATCGTAGGCTGCGCCATGGGTGGCTGTCCTAGCTGTTGTGTTGGTCTTTGGACCTGGCTTACGGCCAATGGTTTTGGCTGAAGCAGCGGAGGGCCCTGGGAGCCGGACGGTGTATCTGGCATAGACTGTTGCAAGCTGGAGGCGATCGAGCTTGGCCGCGTCACTTGTGGCGTATGAGATGGCTTTAGTGCTTGCTCGTGTTCCTCGTACTCTTCAATTTTACCAAGCAAATATCCAGGTGCAGGCGAAGTGACGCTTTCATTATTAGCAGGAGCTGCCGAACCAGGTTGACCGCTAGTAGGCTTGACATGATAACCAATGGGATACTCCAAGTCTGGTCTTTGCTGAGGCTGTTGTTGCGATGGTTGTGCCTGGGACACTTTCGGAGGAACAACTGGTTGTTGTTGGCCTTGTCGCAATTGCGACTGAAGGAGGATATTAGCTGCGTGTTGCTGCTGTTGCTGCCGCTGCTGCTGCTGCTGCTGCTGCTCAGGGGTAAAGGCAGAGGTTCTGCGAATGCCAGGTTGCATGGGTTCCGCAGGACCAGATTGCTGTCGTTCCGCTGGAAAACGAGATTGGTCATCATGGGGGGGGCTCTGTGGTTTAAATGGCTGCCCTGCTGCAGCATTTTGGATATTCCGTAGGGGCGGGACATTGAAAGATGAGGTTGTAGCAGGTTGCTGTTCGCCCTGCGGATTTGGAGGTGCAACAGCGGGTGCAACAGGCTGGTCGACCGAGGGGGCCTGTTGAAGTCGAGGTTGACCAACAGCCATATCTTGAGCATTTTGCAGCGGTGAAGCGTTGGCGGGAATCATTGGCGCAGTTGGCCTTCGCAACTGTGACTGACCGGCTGCCATGTTATGGATATTTTGCGACTGAGGAACTCGAAACTCTAAAATAATGGGAGAACCCTCCTTGCCTGTCTGATCAAATGGTCGATTTGATGAAGCAAGAGCGGTACTGGCAGGACCGGAAGATATTGTCCCACCAACAGCAGTCTGCGGTCGCATAGACTGTTCTTGTCCTAATGTAGGCATTGCGCTAGCTCGTCTCTTAGGGAGCGTCTGTCCCTGCCAAGACTTCCAGGACTGGGGAGAAGATTGGCAGTTATCTGAACTTCCGGGAACTATGGCATTTGGCTGAGTCTTTGGCTGCGAGACATGTGACCTGTCTGGCCCTGGCTGCGTTGTAGTTGCGATGTTCTGTCCATCCGCACCTGACCCAGAGTTGTGTTGATTTGGGGGACCATCAGGCCAAGGCTGGCTTTCTGTCCTTCCCCTTTCTGGCCTCAAAACAGACGGGAACTGATTCATTGCTTGACTTGACCCCTCAGATCCTGCAGGACTTCCAGACCAGGGTACCTGCCGCTGTTCCCGCTGGCGTTGCTGCTGCGACTGCTGAGGCAGGCTCTGTATAGAATGTCTCTGGTTGCGCGCTGGCTTCAACACGGACGACGGAACACGCGCCAGACCCGCTTCCCAATCTCTTTCCCTCTCTCTCCGCCGTTGTTCCGTTTCGGACTGTACCGCCGTGGTTTGCACTGACTTTGAAGGGTCATGCGTGGGAAGGAGGACTTTGGGAACAGTGCTCGGATTCATGGAGATGGATTCCCGCCTTAGATTCAACGTCAAGGAGGCCTCTCGTTGTGGAGAGACACTATGTCTTTTGTCTGGAGTTGCAGCCTGCGAGGTGCTAGGGTGGCCTGGGACATGGGCCTGGTAGGTGGATTGACTCTGACTCTGAGATTGAATCGGTGTTCCGGGAGTGCTTCCAGGTTGTTTTCTCGTCATCTTGTACGTTTCAAGTTTGGGGGCAGGCTGTGATGACTGTTCGCCGTTTGTCCTTGGACTTTGAGTGTGATGATTTCTCACGTCCGTAAGCTCGCCTTCCGCTGGAGCTTTCTGTTCTTGCTTTGTGTCAACGGTTTGCAGCGTCATTGCCTCGGTCGTTGCTCTTGCTTGTTCTGTAGATCTGTTCTCTTCCGGCGTCTTGAAGATGCAAATTTTCTTTCCTTTCCCATCAACCGAGTTGTTCTTCTCCGGCAGCTCCGCCAAGTTCATATTAGTACATTGCATTGTCTCGATGGGCGCGAGTATCGAATTGTCCGCAATTTCCACGGGATCGGGGTGGAGTTCAATGTGTGCCACGCCAGTGTGCTCTGTTGGCATTTCGGCCACGAGTCCTACGGGATCGAATCGGTGAGCTGTATCGCCCAGCATCTCGACGGGCATGTCACGGCTGTCAAGGATATGAAAAGCCTGTGTACCAGGATCTTCTGCTAGCATGGACGCGAGATCTGCCTCCACTGGCTGTGATGCGACGGGCTCGCTTTTTATCATATTTGCAACAGTATTGTCGCCTGAAGTAGTAGGGCTCTCGATGGAGGGAGAATGCTTAGTATCGACGGTTTCATCTATCGCCGCTGCCGCCTTGGAAGCATTTGTTGCTGGAGTCGTCGATGAAGAAACCTCGCTCTTCCCCATCATGGGCGTCGTCTTGCCACTCCCCAAGGGACTCGCCCCCTTTTCTCGCTCACCTATACCTCCAGTGACTGCTCTCTTGGTAGCTTCCTCCTCCTCCTCATTCAACGGGCTGACATCCGCATAGGTTCCAGGCCCCAAGAACATAAAGTTCTCCGGCTGAAACACTGCTTCTTCCTCGTTGTCACCTTCCCACACAGTGCTCACCGGCTTGGCTGTTGCAGACATGCCGAGCGAGTTGGCGATTTGCTCGCCGCCCGCTTTCTTTGTGTGTTCATTGGGTCCAGCCGTGCCCGTCTGTCTCTTGACCTGCTGCTGCGACGCGAGACGTTCCTCGGGAGCCAAGTTGGGCGCGGGTTCTCCCGCTTGAACGAAATCCGGGAACTCATCACCTTCGGAGGGAAAATGAAACTGAATATGACCGGTGGGTTTGTATTTGTAAAACCAGCGCTGGCCATCGTAATCCCATTCCCAATTCGGTGGGAGGCCAGTCATTGCTAATGACGCCCCGGGAACGAGGGCAGCTCCAGCCTAATGCGCGTTACGGCGATGTCTCAAGATCTTCTGTATCGCGTCGAGCCAGGCCGTTGAAAGGACAGCGTAAGCAATGCGAGATGGCGTCGTGGCTTTGATTTGATCCTCAAGGTCGCGCTGCGTGTTGCTCAGTCCTCACCGCATTCTCGCGATGTCGTCTAATGAATCGAAATGCTCGCTCGCACCTCGACCAAAAAAATAACGCGGGATGCAATCAATCCGACCAAGTATCTCGTCCAAAAAGGTCTAAGGACAGCCATCAACTGGTGCCTCAGGGACAGGGCAGCACCGCATTTTGCGGCTGAAAATGCTCAGCTCGTCCAAATGGCTGAGCTGACAGCTACCCTAGCCATGTTTGCCAGTCCACGATCTGTCTTTTCTTCCGAGCCGAAGTGCTCATCTGGACTCGGCCGTCATCGGCAAGCTCGTTGCTTATCCTGGAACGGCCGGCGTCTTTGTCGTAGTACCCTGTGAGTTGTAGAGGACGTGGCTGACGCTATAGCAACTCGGGGCGCTTGTGTCCACCGACTTGCTATGCAATGCGCCAGCTGTCTGAAAGAAAGCTCCCGGTATATACCGAGTAAATCCAATTGATCACAGTAACGGAAACTAGCAAATTACAACGATTTGCCCTCCACTGTGCGATTCTTTAACCAGTCGCATTGGATGCGACCGTTGCGATGAACTTTATTTGAGATATCCCAGGTTTTTATCTCTGCCTCATTCATGGGGATTTGCCGGGCATTTGTCAGAATCGTTTACATTTCAGGTAAAATACCTAGTTACTACCGCCCTCGAATGCCCATTATATTGCATGTACTTTGAAAATCTTTGGTCTACATTCTGTCTTCCAATAAGTGAAAATCCAGTGTATTTTCATGTATTTTCATGTATTAACCTGTATTAAATGTATTCAAACATAGAAACAAGTATATTAGGGCGAAAAGAACCAAGCAGGCGAAAATTTCTGTCAATCAGAACCATGTCCGAGATGAGATGTCATAAATAATCATCCACATGAAACCTGGCATCCTGGCATAGCTTATAACAATGAATTTATCAATCATTGATGTATCTCCATTCATTTCTATATCTAGTTACATCCCGCTCATGTTGCTCTCCGCGACAAAACTACATGGACGCCGGGTGCAAATCTTGTATCTGTAGAACTGACTGATCTGCAGATGTACTCGCTACCATTATGGATGGCAGTGGTATGAGATATGCGAATGCTGGGGCTCAAATTTGCTCACGGCAAGTTTAGCCAATAATACTTGGGTAAAATGGGGCAAGAAAGAACAAGGAAACACAAAGAAATTCTGCTGTGCGACACCAACGCTCACGTTACACCATGTCTCGTGTTGTTCCCTGCCGTTGCAGACTCTTGGATCCGCTACGGTACCGGCTGAACAGACCAGAACGATTCTGGGACCCGGCAGACTGGGTTGGCGTGAGGGCGGCACCCGAGGTCGAGGCTCGCGGTTCGTGCTCGGCTTCTGCTTTCTCTGCAAGGTTCTTTTCTCGAATTAATTCCATGCGTCGGGCAAGGGACTGGTCACGCCTGTTCTCGAACACATCTTGGAACCCAGCAATGGCCTCTTCGTTGGTGGTGGGAAGACGCATACTTCGGACACTGTTGCGTCGGGGCATAGCGCCACGCACTGGCCCTGGCGGATGTCCCGTTGAGTCGTCATGGACTTGCTCCTTGCCGTTGTACGGTGGGGGGTGTGAACCAGCATAGAACATTGGGTATTCCCTGCTGCCACCAGGATCGATGCGCAGTGGGCCTTGGATGCCAATATGTTCCATCTGGTATGCTAGCTCAGTAACAAATTTGTTGTGACGGTTCAGACGAAGAAGTTCGTTCTGGAAGTTGGACTTGTGGATGAACACCATGTTCATAGTACATGATCGGACTTGATTCACACCAGTCAATTCAGCAATGATGGTTGGCTGGTAGTCGCGCTTGTTGGCCAGGCAGAAGTCCAGCATGCGGGCCTTGAGTTCCTCAATCATCCATGCAGGGGTACCAAATTTGAACTCCAAGGGAATCACATCAGAAATGCCGTTGGACCGTCGCTGATTGAGAATGAATACAGTGTTGAGCACTGAATTGGGTGCTTGTACAATGTGTCCTTGAAGCTTCTTGAACTCGGTGTACAAGAGAGAAATCTCGGTTACATAGTAGTCGTCTCCTGTCATTGTGGCACCAGTGGAGCCATAAATTGTGACGCGATCGCCGACATCAAACGGATGCTTGACGAAGACAAAGATGATGGACTGCAGGAATTCTTGTGCAGTAGCCTGTAGAACCCACGCGAGACCTAGGATCGAGGTACTGGCCGAAGCCAGGCCTGCGGCTGTTGAGCTGGAGAAAATGGACACGAAAACAATGATGGACACGACAATGATGATAAAGACAAACACCTTATCAAGCTTCTGGATGACAGAGTCCAAGTCTTTGAGGGAAGCAGCAATGGCCTTTTTTTCGAGATGAATCTCGTTGCAGACGGCTTCGAACTCATCGATAGAAACGTCACCATTGAGATCTTTGTCGAATACACCAAACATAGCATCAATCTCCTCCTTGGTGGCGAATACCGCCTCCATATCGTCTGGGTGAACGGTGTCGCGATCTTCCCGAACCAGACTGCGATAAATGAGACGGGCCAACGTGTGGGCTGAGGATGTACTCCGCAGTAGTTCGGAAACAACTTTACGGGGAATGTTGGTGCTGCCCTTTCGGCCGATGAGATCATTGCCGACTCTGTTGGCGACGTAGCCAACCTTGCCGAGAACTTGACGAGCCCCCTGGTGGAAGTTAGCCATGGGAGTTTGCGCTCCGCTGGCAGTACGGGTGCCCCCATTAGGATCTTGCCAAAATTTGTCAGTGTGTTCAAGTTTGGCTTTGGCATACTCGTAAAGCTGTACGAGTTGCCTGACATCGCCCTTGTTGTTCTCGATTCGAGTTGAATAAGTCCGCTGATGAAAAGAAGTCGCAATCCATTGAATCAGAATCTTCTCGACAAAGTTGAGAGTGAAAAGAACAAAGAGGGCAATGATGACTTTGTTGACAACGTCTACCCAGTCATTTCCGGAGTCGCCCTTGTCCGGCTTGCCGCGGCGGTGCCCGTTGTTGGTCGGTTTGAACGAGATGAGGATGGCGAGAAACCAGAGGAACAAGGCGACGTGAAGTTCCAACTGGGCTCCAATATCCCTCCACTTCTTGGCGTTTGTTGATCCGACCATGCGCGCCAAACTGTGAAATAGAGGTGGCAGAAGACTAGTCAACATACGTGACACCCACAATGAACCCCAAACAATCTCGAGCCAGATTCCGAACCACATCAATTCAACACCACCGGGTCCACCAACGAGCTTGCTGCCATCATTGTATCTGATGGCACCGAGAAGAACGGGAACCAGCAGTAAAGCCGCGCCCGGAAACAAGTAGACGATATACCGCACGAATCGAGGAAATTTTTTCAGGAACAGCCAAAATTTGTACAAGGCCGCATCCTCGTTTATCTTCTTGATCATTTCCTCCTTGGTCACGGTTGGATTGAAAGCATCATCAGGCTCTACATTGTGAGCTCGTGTCTTAGAGCGAGCTATCGCAACACCGGCTGCTTCATGCTCTTGATTGGAAATATAACGCTCGGCTCGTAATAACTCCAGGTCATCAGTGAGTCGACTGGTCTCGGCGCGATTAACAGAAGGGGACATGGTCATCGCCTCAATGCCATGTGAACCGTGGGGCTGAAGTGTGTGGAAGGTGTCCAGAGAAGGGGGTGAGGGTTTTTCTCGGAAGTCGTCATGGTAGTCTTCTCTGGTTGAGGAATTGTGTTCGATTTCGGGAAACGGCTCAGAATCAGTCTGCTGATGCTTCAGCGACTGACTTCGTTCTTGATCAAGGCCATGGTGATCATCTGTATGTGTTGACCTGGCCATACTGGCCGCCTGAGGTAGATGTCAAGGCTGTAGAAGAATATAGCAGCAGAGAACCTGAACGCGAATGGCAAGACAGGGGTGGTTTGCTATTTAACTTTACTTCCGGATGAGTATGTTGAAACTGCTCGAAGTGGGGTAGCGGTTGGATTGATGATGTCGAAGGTGTCGCCCAACGCTATCGAGTTGGGTTTCCCGAGCTTCTTGGGCAACTGGCAAATGCGCCAGATTGTTGGATAGTACACTATTTACGCAATTTGGCAGATGGCGCGAAAATCCCGTTGCGTTGTTGTTTCTGTGGAGCGAGCGACGGAAAAGTCAGCGGAAAAGAGTGGGGGTATCGTGAAGTTAGTGAACGGTGTAATTTGTACCGCGATAACTGCGAGGTAAGGAATAACGAGTGAAAGCCGAGCAGCGCACTGGCTATGTGTTGCAGCACGAATAATCCAAGATGAAGAAAATGAAGCAAGAATTCAGAAAAGCTGGGAGACCGGCGAGCCAAAAGACAAAGCAACAGCTACAAAAGAATGTGGGCACACACACAGCCAAGAAAGGATAGAAGAAAAAATCGAGATCGAAATGGGGTGTAATTCAAGATGGATGGGGGTGGAGAAAAGGCCCGGACATGGCGGAGGGGGGTGGGTGCGACGGCAGGAGCCAAGAACTCCGTGCCTTCCGGGAAACCGTTTTGAGCGGTAGTGCCGGCTCAGAAAATCACGAACGAGTTTCGTCCGTTCCCAGGTGCCCCATGTCACCCAAATGGTGGTGGAACCTCTCCTGTCCCTGTCTGATGCCAGTGGAGACACGCTCCATGTTTTTAGTGGACGATGGTAATCCTACCCGAACGGAGCCTTGGAGGTAGGTGCGCAATGACCCCTGTTTTCAATTTGCCTCGCCACAAAGGATCAAATGAAAGGAAATCGACACCATGTTTGTTTAATGGCGCACTTGCAAAGAGAGTCACGCCATCGCATCTAGCGGAAAGAAATGGAAAAATCATCGTCCACTCGTCAAGCCACTCGACGGCTACAAGCGAAAATCGCGTGTCACAACCGCCTGCCATTTATGCCACGAGCAAAACGTTGGGCCAGCAAAACTTTGTCTGGTGGCTGACGTCATGCGTGCACGGCCTTGGTCGACAATGTTTTATCACGATTGCAGTCATGAAACCATGAAATACATGTACGTCCGTACACAAGAGGTGTAGACTTCGTATAAACCTGCCAAAGATCTCAATTGTACATAGAGTAGTCTGCGCCATTTCCTTCTGCCAAAACGTCGCAGGCCTCCGCCCTTTGCATGAAGAAGGCATTCCACTTCTGAAAATTGATCGCTGTAACATCTACTACGTAGACTAGTCCACGAACGTTTAAACCCACTCGCCACAGAGTCGGTCAGATGCTGAAAAATCACTACTGCATGTTTACGTGTTGATAAAATTGATCTTGTTTTAGGCCGAAGAGCATCCGCTATCTGGTGGGGTTTGCTGGTGCCTAAGCCACTGGTGCCTAAGCCCATATTTCTCTACGACCATTTTACTCACTGGAAAAACCTTGCTGGTACTATCCAAGTATCAGCTCTTCGTCACGGACCTTACGCATTATGGCTTCGCAAGAATTAATGAAGTGAATTAGCGAGGTGATGCAGGACATCCAGAAAAAAAGAAGAAACAGCCCAAGAATTGTTGACATTTATCGAATCTTCGGAGCGGACGAAACTACAGCTTTGTAGCAGCGCATCGGGCTCTCGAGGCCACAAAAACCTTGTCGACATATTCAGCTGGGATACCCAGATATCACAGTTTCGGGAGGATCTGGCAAACATCAGGGCATCGATTCAACAGTCGTGATTGAAATTGAATGAACTACAAGAAGAGGAGCGGAAATCATCCATGAAGTAGCACATTATCGCAGGGCGTCTACTCTTTTGCGCAGTGCCGCTGCCTGTTCTAGGAACGCGGTCATCCTTGGATCCTGTTCATCTAGCAGACCCCGATCGCTCAGATACTTCGTGTAGCGCTTGGATTCCTCGAGTCGGTTCCCAGCCTCAATTGAGAAAGATTCACGTTGACGAGCTTCCGAGATAACTTGTTTGGCATCGGCATCGAAGAGTGTCGGAAAGATAAACTTATAATAGACATCCTTAAGGGTCGAGGGACGGCGTAATATCTGAGCCACAGCTAATGTATCATTCCGTTGTGTGTCCCAGTCTTCTTTCAAGCGCGCCGAATCGATGTGAGATCGGCTGGCCGCCTCCAATTGCAAATAGAAATGAGAGCGAAGGAGTTCTTGCTTGCTCTCATCTATCCCTGCACAGTCATGCCCTGTGATCCATGGCGGTGGTGTGAATAGCTGTCGCGGAACGGTACCTGTAAATTCCCAATCTATAACCCCCCGTATTCGAAAGTCATCATCAATAATAATATTATTATGTCGTAGGTCTTGATGAGCTAGGATAAAGGGGCCGTGATCCCAATGCGGATCAAGTAGTTTCGTTATCTGCTCGGAGACGCTGTCCATAGCGAACAGCTCAGACATAATCGAATCAAGGCTTGCATCCGCAGTCGGCAAATGATATGTCTCTGATAAAATACGATACCTGTATGGAATGTACTGTGTTGCGGTAGAGAAGGGACCTGCATCTCCGTAGCCCTTGCCATACCTTTGGAGCGTTTGTAGAGATGGATAGGGCACCACCAACTATCGGTGAAGACATATCGCCGGCCTTTGCTAGTAGTGAACCTGCAGCTGGGAACTCTAGTCGTCTCAGCTCCGACATTATCTTAATTAAGTCTTGAAAGAGTCTTCTGCGTTGCTCCTCTGTAGCGTTCAGGTAAATATTCCTATCGAGCTGTCGTCCGGGGATGCAATCGATAATCATGAATAGGGTTCTATTTCCCTTAATGAGGACTATACTTTCCCCATACGCGTGTACTTGAGGTATAGGGATAGATGTTCTCTTTCGCACATATCTATGCTAAATTAGTTCAGTGCCGTCTATTCAAGGACAGCTGAACTTACAACATTGTGACAACTTCACTTTCGATCTTTAGCTGACAGTCTTATATAACTGGCACAATAGGTATTCTCACAACCCATCTAATATCATCCCCAGGGAAGCGAACAAAGTAGCAGATATTGAAGTCACCGTTCTCGCGTCAAAATATGTCGCAGTGTTTGTTGCCATTGTATTGGGACGCTAGGAAAACCACGCCTTTCTCATCGATTAGAGCAATGTATTCTCTGATCTTACTTTGAATCTCATTCCATGTGAGAGGGTAAGGGGCTGACAGAGGCGGGACGGAAGTCGGGGGACATTCATGCTGCGGTGATTCAGCATCTCGTAGCGAGTCCTGCACGCCTCGGTGGAAAAAGAACCGCGGGTAGAAGTCATAAATTTTTAGTAGAAATTGCATCAATTTATGCAAACAAAAGAATTGGGTTAAAGGAATCCTTCTCGATGTCATTTTGAACACGTCGTTGGCCATCAGGCAAAGAATGGTGTTTCGAAGGGACTTGGCGGCATAATGTTAATCCGCGGCCCTATGCGTCACTCAAAGCTTGACTCGCTAGGTACAAGTCATTACTTTGTACATAGTGCACCAATTTAACCAGAGCGCGTCAAAATAATCGGCGCGCTCTTTTTTACTACGCTAGTGGCAGAAACACAATTTTTCATAGGGCTTCCCTCTTTTAGCTATGTAAATAGCCCCTGCTATTTTAGTACAATATTGATTATTATAAATAGGGGTCTTTAGAGGTATGGTAATTACCCAGGGTGCATGCTATAAAATACTAACCGAATATGGGAAGGCGCCAGCTCCTAACGCGCCAGCGGGTCTGAAATTGACGAATTTTACAAGACTGCGCCGACTTGTTTTGGATCGCACCCTTATAAGTTAATATAAGGAGGGGTGTTAGATTTCCGCAGCTAATCAGGACCACTTTGGATGGATTGCGCGGCGGAGTGTACATCAGGGCAAGTATTGCCCACAATCTGTACTTGTGTGACTTGTACTTTACATGCAATATAAGCTGTCACACGTACGGGGTATTTGGGCATCAACCATATGTTCATTGCATCACTTGTACCAATGTTCTAACGTTTCCGCCCTAGCGTGAGTCTCACCGCATTGCTAAGACTTGTCATCAACTCTTGTCATGATGTTCGAAATGGGGCAAATATTCTTCTAAACCCACACGTAGTCCTACACTCTAACGGCTCTCAGCTACAGTTTCTATGTTGCCAAATCCTCTAAGCAAGCTTGATGCCCCAGTCCTCGTTAATCCTGGCTCCGACTCGTCCTAGGACTGCGAACGCTGCCCGGTCCTTCTCGGCGGCGTGGTAATCGACCTTGACAGTCCAAGTACGGCCCTCGGACTCGATCAACACTTCCTTTTGGTTCAGGGTCGCAGGTGCGCCAACAACGATTATGCGGTCCACGTATACCTCACGCATAGCCTGGAGCCAGCTTCCAGCCTTGATCGATTTGACGTTCCTGCCCTCGGCATCAATGGACTTAAGTGTATTGTCTGTCAAATGGAACTTGCGATGAATGTATTGGCCCTTCTCATGCTCAAAAGTGTCACCGTCATCAGCGTATAGGTCACCTTCAGCAAACCCATCTTTGGAGATAGTTACGACCAGTGTGTAGTCGTCAAAGCGCATGGCAGCGCTGGATCGGCGCGGGATGTCGCGGCGCGGGAAGATATGGCCACCACGCATAAGAAGAGGGACAGAATCAATGGGAGCATCTACTGCGACCTTCTTGCCCTTTTGTGTCTTCATCAGCTTGTAGCTAGCATAGTCATAGTACACCTCGTCATCAGGAATCCAAATATCCGTAGAAAACTTGTCCTTTTCGACAATGGGCTTAGCGAGGAGACCGGTTGTTCCCAAGAAGAGCTGGTCATCAATGGCAAAGCCGGTCTCTTCAGATGGATGAGTCCACAGCATAGGGCGCACAACGGGGCTGCCATCTCGATTGGCGTGAAAAAAGGCAGTGTACCAGGATGGCAACAATGAGTAGCGAAGACGAAGAGCCTTTGTCAAAATCTCGGTGTATGGCTCGCCCAGCATATAAGGCTCGCGGCGACGGGAATCAATGTGAGCATGAGCACGCATGAAGGGGTAAAAGACACCAGCCTGATACCATCGAGCCATCAAGTCCTTGTCAGGATTGCCGAAGAAGCCACCAACATCGGCACCGGCAAAAGGGAATCCAGAGATGCCTTGGTTGAGGACCATGGGGATGGAGGCGGCGAGATGATCCCAGCTAGCCTGATTGTCACCAGTCCACATAGCACCTAATCTCTGCGAGCCAGCATAGAAAGAGCGTGTTAGAATAAAGGGTCGTCGACGCTCTCCCTTCTTTCGGCTGACCATGGCCTCCCAGGAGGCGTTGTGGAATGTGAGTCCGTTCAAATTGTGAACATCGCGGTGCTCCCAGTTCCCGTGGTGAAGGTTGTCTTTCGGCATCGTGGTTTCGGGGCCATTGAAGACAGATGGCTCATTCATATCGTTCCACAGGAAGGTGTTCTCCCGGGTGCCTTTGAAGAAGTCGTATTTGAATAGGGTCTTCCACCACTCATTTGCTTTGGGATTGAAGCAATCGACCCAGTTGGATGACCCAGGCCAGCACCAACCCTCGTAAATCTCGTCGTCCTTGTTGTGAACGGCCAAATCCTGGGACAGCATTTCCGAGCTGACAGGATAGTCGTCAACCTTCTTTATGTGGGGATCGATGATAACAACGAGCTTACGACCATGAGCATCCAGCTGTTCTCCCATACTTACTGGGTCGGCAAATGAGTGCGGGTCCCAGGTGAAGTACTTCTTCTCATTGGTGTACTCAATGTCGAGCCAAATGACGTCGTAAGGAATTTTGTACTTGTCCATCCGTCGGTCGACATCTTTGACGTCGTCATCAGAAATGTAGTTCCAGCGACACTGGTGATAACCAACGGAGAACTGTTGAGGCATTGCGGTGTAACCAGTGAGCTCGCCGTATTTCTTGGTGATATCGCGAGGTGTGGGACCCATGAATACAAAAGTATCCAAGATGCCAGCTTCAGAAAACCAATGAGTACGGGTGCTATGTGTGTCTTTGCCAAGACTAAGAGGATTCTTGCCATCTTTCTCTTTGACAATATCGATCCAAGTCTCAGCAGCGTTAAGCCAGAAGACACCGACGGAAGAGTCCTTGCGGTGAGCCTGCATGAGAGGGATTGCGCCGTAGAGCGTCATGGGGCTATCCAACACATACTCAAAGACATCTGTATTATACAAGCGGTAAGGCTCGTTGTGATTACCATCACCACCGCGAGTTTGCCGTAGAGATATAGGGCCAGTGTGTTCGGGAATACCAAACACTTGCTCGTATCCCACAAAGGAGATGTCCAAGCCGACACTCTCGGGTCCACGGGGCTTAGAGTCGGTGTTTCCACCGAAAGACTCATCCCACCAGGTACTCTCATCTTCGCCATTGTCAGTCTTGGTGTTTTCTTCGACTTTGCCTTCCTCTCCTTCGGCTTGTTCCTTTTCAACTTTGGATCTCCAATGTTCCATATTGAACAACCCGCGGTCGTTGAATGTAATGTGAGATTCGCCGTCGCGTTTGAACTCGATCTCAAATGGGGAGAATCTGATCACGGCCTCGAGCTTCTCGTCGCCACCATATTTAATGTTGGCCTGAGACTTATCCTGAAAGACGACTTGCGCCTTGATATCCAGCTCCATGCCGCCCACAATAACCCAGTTCTCTGCCTCGTTGTAACGTTCTTTCCGGGCTTTGCTGCCATGGCGAAGGTCGATATCCTTTCTTTGCCGCTTTTCTTCGTCAATCGAGACGCGAGCCACGCCACTTTTTAGAAGGGAGATCGTGACTGGAAATCGAGCTCTCTCGCCATTATCGATGGTCTTGGTAATGATGGCCTGCCACTGTCCATTTTTGAGATTGGCCGATTCGGGAATTATATGATAAGGTGAGCTCCAAGTCAATGCATGGGCCGCGGCATTGTCAGCAAATGCACGGTTGCGCTTGCAGAAACCCGATTGATCACATTTCTTGAAGTCGTGCTCCTTCACCGATGCTGGGGTCGTGAGTTAGACCAAATAGCCCAGCATTGATGTGATTTACTGGACTTACTTGCTGGTTGAAGAAGACAGAACAGTACAACGAAGAAGGATAGCAATACTGCCCATTGGATAGATAGGGCAACAGACGACCGCATGGTCGTGATAGACAGTCCCGGGACCAAGGAGCGACACTATGAGAAGATGGAATAGCTAATTACGAGACGAATGAATGGGTTCTCACGAGCTTGATACATATCCCTAGGGAGCTGCTTATGTGGGGTTATAACTGACCAATAGGTGTGAAGCCACGCTGTCATGAAACAGTGGGGCCTGGTCCAGTAAGCTTCAAGCTTATTGATTACTTTGGGGCGGATAAGGAGTATGTACTTCGATTCACCGGTAGACACTATGATTAAAGTGCTAGTAATTATGTGATAAAGAAACACATTATTTATGATACACTTATTCTCAGTGATACAAAGTATCTTTGTTTACCGAGTAGAGTGTGGGTCCTCCATCTGCCTCAGGTTGCCTCAGGTTTTTGGGACAACCTAAAGGGCTGTTAACCCGAGAGTGGCGAACAATGACTTAAAAGCATCCGTGACCAACATCTCCTCTTGGAGATGTGCGAGCCTCTGCGACTAGAAACGAAAACAACAAGTGTCAACTGCACTACGGACTACATACGTGCCCCTGGTATAGCTCGACAGCTCCCTCTCCAATCTACTGCGGTCAGGTCAATGCTACAAAGACGCTCATCATGGCTAGACCCCACTTGGAGCACCTTGAGCAACAGGACCCCGCTCCAAACATCAACAGCCGCCATCCAGAGGACAAGAACAGGAGTGACAATCCTACGGGCAGTGGCACCGCAAGCACCAGAACTAATAGCACTCGACGTCGCATCACAGTGTGGCCGGCTGTGAAAACCCTGACCCCACCAATTCTTGCTCTCCTCTTTGCATTGGCTGCCACTGCCCTCGTTTTCTTCTTCTCCTCCCGCCAGAATCTTCATCCTATTCCCGCTTCTTCAAATTCACCAAGCCCCTTTTCAATTCCAACATCTGCTGCATTCTCACCAGCGTCTCCAGACTCAAAAAAAACATTCAAAATGAGCGCTACCGAGCAGACGTGAGTAATTTTCTCTTAATTCTCTTTCCAAGTCTTCTCGATCTACCCCGCCAAACTTACCACTCCAAAAGCTCTCCCGATGTTGGTATCACAGCCTCACAGGGTACCTGATATCAGGATCGAATGGTTGCGAGATCAGAATAGGAATAATATAGTCACTATTCTCTGCTCTCAACCATTCGATCCTGATATCAGGTACCCTGTGATACCAACACCCGATGTTTTGGGCAATTTCTACTGCAAGCGGCCCCATTCTGACACAATGTACATAGCTTCATTGCTATCAAGCCCGATGGTGTCCAGGTAGGCCTCTTTGATCCTTCTGCTGTCTGAAGATTTCCGGGTCTAATTCGGTAATAGCGTGGCTTGATTGGCCCCATCATCTCTCGCTTTGAGAACCGAGGGTGAGAACGCGCCTCTGATGCATCCCCTAGCGATGCCCCTCCGATTGAAAGGAACAACAGCATTGACTTTTATTAGTTTTAAGCTTGTCGCTATGAAGCTCGTTGCTCCCGACGAGAAGCACCTCAGATCTCACTGTCAGTACTGCCCGTTCCTCCGCAATAGACAACGGTGCTAACCAACTTGTAGATGCCGACCTTGACACCCCCAAGAACGCAAAGTGGTTCACTCCTATGATTGACTGTAAGATCCAACACTGTTCGAATATTTACATTCACATCTAATATCCACAGACATGAAGGATCAGCCCATGTGCGCCATGGTCTGGGAGGGCCGTGATGCCGTCAAGACTGGTCGTGGTACGTCCCCATTCATTTGTAGACGTTCCGTGCCATTTAGCCTTTGATACTGATATTCACTCAAAGCCATCCTCGGCGCCACCGACCCCCTCGCCTCAGCCCCTGGCACCATCCGCGGCGACTATGCTCTCGACAAGGGTCGCAACATCTGCCACGGCTCTGACTCCGTCGAGAACGCCCAGAAGGAGATTGCTTTGTGGTTCGAGAAGAGCCAGGTCCTCAGCTGGAAACACTCTCAGGCTCACTACTTCATGGAGCTGTAGATTTTTCAGGAGGAAACATAGAGGAAACATACACTTCCGTTACATATGAAGTCATCTTGCAGAGAGAAGTACTTTGTAGCCCAGAATACATGACATAAAGACTGTATGGAAAAATTCAAAATTTTATGCAATTCTTACATATATCTTCTCCAACTCATCATGGCTATGATTTGCGCGTCAATGTTTTCCTCAACCTGTGTAGCACTCCCGCAAACCAGGGTGTAGCCCATACACTGCCCATTATGCGAACCGGCAGAAGAGCCTTGGTGACTGCGTATGCAAGCGCAACCTCAACAAGAATTTTGTACTTTCGTTCGCCGCTGTCCCATTTCCCCAATGCACTCAAACCATCAGATCCGTCTCTCTCCACATCCTCTGGACGAAATCCAAACCAACCTTTCCGGCTAAAGTATCTCTCGAATCGTGATATACCAGATTGGACATAGTGGCCAAAATGTGAGCTCATGTATGCCACTGGGACGAACGTCGTGTAGTGAAAGAGCGCAAACAGCAAAGATAGCGGCACGATGGCAGTGAGCTCGTGAAGGATCAGAAATGATACGAGGTGCGATATTGGCGCATGACGAAGCCCATTGGTGTATTTCTGCAACCGTCGAGGCAGTCGCGCTGTGATGCGGTCAATCCGTGAGGCTTGCGAGGATTCGTGTCGAATTCCTAGCGTCCAAGAAGACCTAGGTTGACGGACCCTGGGCTGGCGGAACCATTGAGAGGTGTTAAGACGTCGGAGCATCCTGAGAAAGTTGAACGACTTGAGTCGTGCACAATGGGGGTCAAGCTTGGATAAATGTGGCAGCGTGCGCGGCGTCGAGTTGGGTTTAGTTGGCGGGGAAGTTGTCTCGGGCCCCGAGCCATATATCGTAGGGTAGGTAGGCTTGCTAGGAGTGACAAAACATCACCAGAATTCCAATTTCGAATGTAACCTCAGACGTGCGCAACAGTTTTTTTCTCGTTTTTCGAAGGCTCTATGGTACCTATATAGGTAGGCCTACAAAATCAATTTATCTGATACAGCAGGATTAACTGATTTTATATTCACTTGGCTTGATTGACTGGATCTTCCTCCTCGCCGCCAAAACGGCATTGTGCTTCGGGTCACAGGACAAGGAGTCAACGTCAACAAGTGCAGTTGGCAAATTCATACGCTTTCTATCATGACAATTCTAAGAAGGGCCTGCACCAAACCATGCACTCATTTGATGTCGATCCACTTTTACACTGTCTGTTCACAGTTGTACCAGCTGTAACACTGATCATGGGTGGCCGTTCCTTCCCTCTCAGTGACAGCTGCTGTTTCTTGGAACACTTGGCATGCCCAGAATGTAATTCTCTCACAGTTCCTTTTCCTTTGACATTTCTTTCCAGCTTCGTCTTCTTCTCCTTTCATACTACTTCCAAGTCCTCTCCGTACTCGTTTCGTCAAGAACACTCCATCAAACAAACAACATATTCACAAACACAATCCTTGCGTCGTTCACAATGGCTGCCGCCAAAATCACCACTGGGCTGGTTGCCATCCTGGGCCTAGCATCCGTTGTCCAAAGTCAGAATCCATCCAAAGGAGACCTCATTCTCTGCGACTGTGGCATTGGAGATGACAAAGAGCATCCAGATTGGTCCACCTCTCGCCAGATGAACTGGTATAATGAGATCAAGTGGCCAGAGTCTGCTTCTTCTTATCCCAAAGCTCCTGATATGGCCGTTGAAATTCCTTACAAAGATGGAATTTACCCTTGGCTCCCTCAAGGAGTAACTGGCACCATGCCCAATGGTCAGGTGTGGACTGCTTACATTGAAGATGGAACCCCAGACGGGTTCAAGGCTGGAAATGCTGTCTCCAGCAAAGATGGCAAGAAGACTCTCAACTGCTGGGCATATCGTGGTCGTCCCATCAGTGCTGCCATCAACGAGACTTTCAGTCCCGATGCCATTTGCTGGACTGCTTTTGTCTGCAATCATGACAACAGCCCCCCTCCTCGTCCCAAGGACATGAAACATCACACTTCCACTGCGACAGCATCTACTGCCCCCTCGAGGTCTACCTTTTACACCAACCCCCCCAAGACTATCACTGTCACCCCAACCTCTTCGGGACAGCCTGCTCCTACCTTCAACCCCAAACAGGGACAGCTGGATGTATACGCTGGTGTCAACCCTCGTTTTATCAACTGGCAAGACACTTGGCAGGCATTCATCAACCAATTTGTCTGGGACAAAAACACTGGACGTTGTATTGGCGGTCCGGTCCGCGGACAGGGTTTCAATATCACCATCGAGTGTGCAGGTATCCAGGTTGACGAAGATACTCACATGACTCTGCTGCTGATCAAGGCGCTTCGAGATGTTGGACTGAACAGTCTTTGGTTCAACCAGAACCCAGTCATTCCTGGAGGCACCAACAACAACCAAACGTCTCCAAACTGGGTGGTTATGCCCGAAGCATTCAGCCTGCAAGCTACAGATGCCGCCACAAACAGCATAGTGGGCCGACTCGCTTACAAAACTCATTACGATGCATTCCTGACCACTCCATGTTCTACTTGTGAGACGGGACGATTCAACAAGAGCTTCTTCGACCCGATCATTTCAGCTGTACAGGGAAGCTACCCCAAGTTCAACAACTTCACCGTTCAGGCGCAGTGCGAGCCTTGGATGGCTTGTGATTGAGGAATGATGTGTTGTTGGTGTTTGCTCTTTATGGAGGGATAGACTCATTTTTGTTACTGGCTGAGCCTCTTTATATTTGTCGTCGACATTGTTAAGATGATTGACCCAATGGCTTCAAGATCACGGCCCACTATACGGTAGACATATGTTGTCTTTTTATTTTGACAAAATATACTCTTTGCTTTTACAAGCCACGTTGTCGTTTTCCTGTGACTGAACAATGTGAATGCGCGGTCTAAGTCTGATTTTTTTTTTCGTAAAAGCGACATGGAGTTCTCCGCTAGGTATCGCTCTTACCGTCGGAATAGTACTCGAACTCTTTGGGAACCTCGAGCAGACGGTTGTTGAGAGGATCCGGATCAACCTCGATGGCTGCTGTGGCTTGTGTTTGTTCGGTTAGTGTCGTTGAAACGGGCACTAAGGAGTGTCCTCTGAGCAAGGACGACAGATTACCAGCCCATTCCCACGGTCGACTGGCATCACCTGGCAAGCTGTTGAAGTACTCCCATCCCATGACGCCTCCAAAATTTTGATGCCTCCGGTGCAGTATGCCAAGGACAGCAGACAGCATCTCCCAATCCACAAAGCCGTGGCCGTTGGCAGGATTCGTGACCACTCCAATGACGATCTTGTCGGGACTCCAACCTTTTTGCAGCATCAAATCATACATGAGGGTATTACTGAGATTGCCCCATCCGCAGTAGAACTGTGTATTATACCAGGCAATTTCGCGTCCACGCATAACCTCCAGCGCCTCGTAGTCAAATCCGCTCAGATTCTTGGTCGGATCAAGCATGGCCATGGCCACTGGCGCCATTGTGATGATGAAGGTTTTGCCAAAATCTGTTCGCAGCCGGTCAATCAATCGGATGATGCCCCCCAGCGTCATGGGCTCTTCCACATCCAGATCCAAGCCATCCAGGCCACGCTCCAGGACGAGCTCTCGCAAGGGGCCATAGAAGGATTCGAATTGTTCATGGGAGCCATCGAGACGAGCATACGAGCCCTTTGCGGCGCCGCCGAGCAAGCCTAGGATTTTTACGCCCGAGGCTTGGAGGACGCGTAGCTCAGCCCATAACGTTTGGAAGCGCGGGTGATTGGGGGGATGGTCGTTGAGAGTGAGGTCCTGGGGCCGGGAGTTGATGTGGATGGCGGCGAGGATGACATGGGTTATGGAGATGGAGGGCTGGGTGACGAGGGGGAGGATGGAGATGGGGTTTCCGGAGGGGTCGTGGTGGGTTTGGAAGTAGGTTATGAGGCGGGGAAGGGGGTTGACGTGCGGTGGGATGGGAGGCATTGGATGTTTTGGTGATGAGGAGGCGCGAGGTGGGAGATGGGAGGATCTTCTGTCTGGAGAGGGTGTGATGATGGGGTCTGGTCTGGTTTGATGATGTCTGTTTAGTGTTCAGTGTAGGCGGGTGCACTTGGTGTTGTTGGTTGCGCTTTGGCGGGGGTTGCGGGTTGGATTGGAGGGCATCTAGGGCATCTAGGGCATCTAGGGCATCAGACAAGTGGACGTCCGGTGGACGCCACCTACAGAGGATACCAAGCCAGGCTGATTATATGCGACGCCGTGTAAGTCGTCGGCTTTGGTCGAGACTGGAGGTTCATTCTTCGAAGCACATTAGGGTGATTCAACCATTCAACATAGCTAAAGGGAGGCAAGTAGGTTTTAGCAGGGGCATAGTCGGATGCCCATTCAAGACAAGGAGGTCCTTCTTACTGGTCCACTATTTCCCGCTTTCTACCGACGCTAGAGCCTCAAGCTACAGCAATATTCCATCTCTAGCTAGCAACTAATCAAATCAGTAACATCCACCTCTCAACACCCTGTTGGCGATGGCGTCCAAATCAGCGCTGCTGCCTCGCAGCGGCCAATGCCGTCTCCTCGTCAGACAGGGACGACGCCCCCCGTCAGCCTGTCCAGCCTGCACCAATGCCTCGCCCACGCATCGTCCTCGAACCCGAGCCCGGCACGACGCCCGTTCTCGCCGATACCTCTCGACGCCGTCGCTCCATCCCCGAGCAGAGCTGGAGAGGACACTCCTTGAGCTGCAGAAGCACTCGTATAATCTGATCAACCTCTCGAGGTTGCAGCTCGCGCTCCAGGGCTTACGGCAAGAGGCGGGATCTGAAAATGTTCGAATCGCGATCCTGGGACTAACCAACAATGGCTCGAAAGCCGGGCCAACGGCGCGGAGAGTCCTGCGCTCTTTGCTTGCGGACCCGCTACAGGAAGAACAGTCATGGGAAAGGGAGCTGGAGAGTCGGGACGAGACGAAACCGTTGATTGTGCGAGTAGGACCACCGGAAAAGCACGCTGTTTCCTTGAAAATTGAGAGGGAAACAGGCCTAGACGAGATGCACATCTCTTCGCCGCATCTGGATAAATGCAACTTGGAGTTCCTCTTTATGGAGGTCGATGTCCCATACGGCGCCCCTGGCAAAACGTCCGTCAAGGCATTGGAGGATGCCGTATTGATTCCCGCAGTTGACATCCCCTCGGCCGCGGACAGAACATCACCCATTTCCACGCCTGTTCACCAAGCTCTACTGGTCGCGGACGGGCTGTTGGGCGCGGCGAACGTATCAGCTCTCCCTGTCACCGAAACAAATGAGTCCATTGTTGCAGCTGTTCATTTCGAGGGACTATCTAAACCCCAGCTTGGAGAGACCACCTTCAACATTGTCGACGTGTCGTTGGCTGAGCAGGGCATCCGTCTATTTCGACAAGGTCCCCAGCACGGCATGGAATACGAACGTCTCTGGTTCACCAGTAATGTTCCTATCCTCATCAATTGGTTGAAGACAGGCGCTTCGTCGTCAGCAGGCGAGACGAAGCCCGCGGTGCGAAAGCTCATTGCTTCTATGCTGCAGAATACATTATCGGAAGTGCAGCTCCTGGAGGCACGCAAACTATCCAAGGGTTTGACTCTCAAGAGCCATGATCCTGCCGTGGCGGCATTGAACGGAGGCCTAGCTGACTGGGCGCACAAGGCGCATTCTGAGCTGCAAGAGGATCTTGATCTTGCCTTTGGGGGACGCAGATGGCGCAAGCTGGGCTGGTGGAAGCTCTTTTGGCGGGTAGATGACGTCGCGATGCTCACGAATGAAATGCTCAGCCAGCGCTTCATGCCGACTGCTGAGCAGGAACTTGTTTATTTGACCGGCCGAATCGCCCAACTGGGAGGCTCATCGCCAGAGTATCCCCAGCCCACACCATCAAGCGAGGCGTCTTCCGAGTCGCGCACGCTCGCGAGCTCATCTGCACTGCCTAAATGGCCCGGCCACATTGCATTCACACGTCGCTATCTACAGAATGAGACCGTGCCTGCTCTGCAATCCCTAGCACAAAAGCTCGTTGTTCAATCCCTCGGCACCTCAGGCATAGCCACGTCCCTCGCTGCTCTCTTGTACGTGTCGTCATTCTCCTCTACCGTCTACGAAGCCGGCGCTGTTGCCGCCCTCGGCATCGTCTACAGCCTGGGTCGAGTGCAGAAGAAATGGGACGCCGCGAGGGCGTTTTGGGAAGGCGAGGTTCGCGAGGAAGGTCGCAAGGCTGTCAGAGCCGCAGAGGAGAGTGTGGCCACCGTGTTGGAAGGCAGCAAGTCAAGCGGCTCTGCTGAAGTAGTGGAGGAGTTGAAAAAGACAAGAGAGTTGGTTGCCAAGGCAGAGGATGCCCTGGCAAGAATGAGGTAGTGTGTACGACCAAGCAGCGAACCACACACAAATTCGCCGTACCATGTACTAATTAATGCAAATGGCCTGACGCACGACCGTCCTCCACGTACTTGATCAAACACAAGCCATATCACACAAAGCATCACGTAGTCGCTGCTCAAGCGAAAACACAGCACGTCCCAAAGACACAGCCACGGCTACAGCAACAGCAACAGCACATGTTTGCCAATGCAAATCCCCTTTTCTTCTTTTACCAAAGAACAAGTTGATAAAATGTGATCCAGAACGCCAAGAACAACCCTGTAATCCCCCTCCCCTCCCTCCCGAAAACCCTGTTATTCGACCAGCCTCTCCCTTCATTCTACCACCAAACGACTCAGGTTTCACCCTATCGCCGTCCTCCTGCCCGGGCCCGACTTACAGTCGCCCTGCCTCTGGCCAAACCAACACCTCTTCCGCGCAAGTTTCTACTCCTGAACATGGGTGCGTTGCGCAACATATCCGGCACGATGAAGAAGCGCACGTGCGAACCGCGGATATACACCTGTTCGAGGTGGGAGACGCGGCCGTCGCGCGCGGTGACAGTAATGTCTTTGAGTTGGACGTTCATGTTGTCTTCGGCTAGAGATGTACTCAGTTATATGCTTTGTTAGAACGGCGGGTGGTGGTTGGTTTACCATCGAGGAGCTTGCCGCGGTAGGTTTGGCCGGATGTGATTTCGAGTGTCACGATGTGGCCCTGGGCATGTTAGCTTCGTCGATTCACGGGGAGGAGGGGGTTGGAAGCGCGAGGAGACGAACTTGTGCCTCGTTGAGGAGCTTGATTGGGATGCCGATTGTGGAGGTCATGGCTGGGTCGGGGCGGTGCGGTGCGGTGCGGTGCGGTACCGTTTTGTCGTGGTGGGTGGGTGTGGTTTTGGGAAATGCCCTGTGTCGAGATAGCTGGAAGCTTGAAATTTGGGTGGTGAAGTTCTGGAAACGCAGGTTGCTGCGGGGTTATCGTTTTGCCGGACCGGGGCGTGGGATGACGGAAAGTGGGGGGGGACTCTGGTTGACGCTGGCACTTTTACTTTGTCATGTACGGATTATGATGAGAGAGCATTTAACGACAGCGCTGGGAGGCGTGCACGAAAGGAAAAGGACTTAGATGAAGATACCATCCTATATATGTGAGAATAAGAAGTGCATTCATACACGTTTTATTTTCAGATGGACGATATGCCCTTTCAAAGACATCGGCTTGCTCAATACGTTGCGATGGACCGCATAGCCCTTATCGCGGGTGTGCTCGAAAAAAAAAAAAAATCTCGCTCAAAGGCCCTTTTATTCCCCAACTTCCAGCATCCTACTCGTACTTATCCTCCACACGAGATATGAGCTTACAACAAGAGGCCGTGCTTGTCGGTAAAATTGTACAAGTACATCAAGGTGTTGACCATTCGGGCTTCAGGCAGCCAGATTGATGCGCATTTCGCGGTGCCCATCTCACGACGCCATACCTGACGGACTTGCACAGCGATAAAATACGACGACGTATGGAGTTTCATACTTTCCGGGATATTGCTAATCACGTATTCATGCAGGCTTATTCAACGCGAAGTCGATGTACACTGCAATGTGTTGAGGAAAAAAGAAAACCTCAATCAATTGCGAATTCCAGCGACGTTGGGGATTCATTAAGCTTCCTGGGTATCAATAGATCTCTGCTTCTTCTGCCTCTTCCCAGACAAAAGCTCTCTCTTTTCTTGTTTTCTTGTCTGCTTGTCCAAGTTGCCGATCGTCTTCGTCTCCTGTCCACACGGCCATTTCACCATGGCCGCCTCTTCGGCCGCACCATCCCATTCTCGAGGTAGAATGGCGAATACGAGGTACGACGTATGGGTCTTGACGTCATTTTCTGTACGGTGGACGACGTTGCCTTGTATCCATGAAGGGTCTCCGTTTTTGCCAGACTCCTTATCAGTCCAAGTTGACGTTATTTCGTCCACGTCCATCTTGGATTCGGAAGCATCAGAGACTGGCTGAGATATTTGTGCCTTGTGAAATTCTTGAGTCCGCTTGAGATCAACCTTGAGCTTCTTGACGGCTTCCGTCACGTCTGTCGGCGCGGTGCTGACTCCAGCTCGGTCTCTCATGATGTTGAACCTCCGATGCGCAATCTCAACCATGTCGATATCTGTCCAACCCAGTGTCCGCAGTTCGGTGACAGTGCGCGTGACCTGTTCAATGCAGGGCGAAAACGTGCAAATGTACACACTTTGATCGGGATCAAGAGGTGACACCCAATCACATGGGTTTTCGTCCAGTTTCCCCTCCTTAAGTGTCTTACGCCGAGATAGATGGTGCAATGCTTCCCATGGAGCCGGTAGGTCGAGGAAAATAGCATTGGCCTTGGGGGACTTTCCATCCACGATGAAACCTCCGTCGCAGACATCTCTGTGTGTGACTTGAACAACTCCGTCGAGTAGATGATCTTTGATTTCTACCTGCATTTTTTGGAATCGGGGCTCATGAAATTCGAAACTAAACACCTTCCCCTTGACATCAGTGTCTGATTTCGGATAGCCGTTGTAGACCGCACGCGCAGACGCATGTGTAAAGCTACCGCTTCCCGCCCCGGCCTCAATGATTCGTGACCCCGGTCGAGCTCTAATGCGTTGCAGAACATAGCTATAATCTGGGGTGTAGACGACTTGGGTTCGATGCGGCAAGCTGCTGGTCCATAGCTCTGGGGTTGGTCGAAGCACGTATACGAAACCGCTGGCGGCTACAATAGCCTTTTTAGCGGGGGCTGAGCCCGGGGTATCGTTCCCATCATCCGCATTTGAGGTTGGTGTCTCTTCGTCTTCGACTTCGCCGCGTCTGCGTTTGCGTCCTCGGGATCCTGTGTCCACCACGGAAGCTCGAACCTGCGAGCCCCAAGGAATATCGAGCAAAGTCGAGTGAGGAAACGAGCCGAATCTTGTATTCAAGGTGACGCCTTCTGCATATCCGTCTACTGCACCAGCCGATTGCTGCAGGGTAATGGGCTGGAAGTTGTCTTTGGAGAGACTGATGATAGCCAGTGTATTCGGCTGGGTCTTGGAACTGGGAGCAAGAAAGGGCGAAAGCGCGTGCTTTTTGACAGAGTTCATAGTGGTACGACGTGTGCCAAGGCTGTCTTCAACAGCCTGATCTTTTGAAGTCGGATCGAAGCGACACTGTGTGTCAATTCCAGATCGCGGTTGGGGCAGGCAAAGGATGGAAATTTGAGAAGTTTGTCAGATTTTGTTAGTGAGGGGCCGGGGGCGACGCACGAAGGCGGGTTCAAAAGGCCACACTGAGTGTCAGTCTGCTCCGCCCCAAGCTCCAACTGGCAATTTATTATTCCAATTGGCAAGGACTCATCGACTTGTCAGACAAGACGGACCTTGGTGATGACACGGCCGCGTCCAGTCTCTGCAGCTACTTGACTCCTCTTCTTGGCACATCAGCCGCTCTGAATGAATCGTTTGCGCAGCCTCTATCGTCGGAGAATCACATCAGTCGTTCTTGTTCCCGGCAGCTTCACTGTTTTCCTCGGTCGAGGCTACAGCACCGCCGCTATGGAGTCATTAAAGGTTCACAACTCGCTCAAGCCAGGTCCTCCTGTGCCTTTTGTGCCCATGGAGCCTGGCAAGGTGTCATGGTACGCATGCGGTCCTACGGTTTACGACAAGAGCCATCTGGGCCATGCTCGAAACTATGTGTCCAGCGACATCATTCGGCGCATCATGATGCATTACTTTGGTTTCAAAGTCAACTATGTAATGAACATGACCGATGTTGACGACAAGGTATGGCAGGTTTCGGGTCCAGCCAGCGTTCAGCGGAACTAACAGGTCCAGATCATCATCAAAGCTAGAAGACAACGGTTGTTGGACCTGGAAAAGAAAAAAAAGTACTCCAAGCACGATCTTCATGAGCTTAGTCTTGCTGCTTTCCGCGCCTATGCATCAAGCAACCTGTCGCTTCTGGCAGACGACGCTTCCAAATTAGACGAGACCGATTATACCAAAAGGCGAGACGCCGCCTATGGACGAGTTTTATCGGGTGGGACGCTCTCTGGCGATGGCAAACCTGGCGACCCGGAGGCCAAGATCAAGATGCATCTCGGCAACATGGATGCTGCTGCCGAGGCTCTGAAACAGGACGCCATCTTCCCCGGCGCCGACGAGGTCCTCCTCCCTTACCTAGATTCGTTGTACAAGGATACGATCGATACCAGTGACCAGACCATGTTTACGGACCTTACTCAAAGTATGGAGGCTTTATTCCTGGAGGATATGGACAACCTCAACGTTCTACGGCCCGATGTCATCACCCGTGTCACCGAGTACATGCCGCAGATTGCTAAATTTGTCGAGCAAGTCGTGGATAAAGGTTTTGCCTACGAAGCAGAAGGCTCAGTCTATTTTGACATTGGCGCTTTTGAGAAAGCTGGCAATACATATGCTCGCTTGCGCCCCGAAAGCAAAAACGACAAAGGTTTGCAGGAAGAAGGTGAAGGCTCCTTGTCGAAGAACCTTGGAGGCAAGCGTGGCCCGGGAGATTTCGCTCTTTGGAAAAGATCCAAGGCTGGTGAACCTTTCTGGCCGAGCAAATGGGGTGAAGGTCGACCAGGATGGCATATCGAATGCTCCGTCATGGCCTCTGACGTTCTCGGCTCTCGCATGGATGTTCATTCTGGAGGCATAGACCTGGCTTTTCCTCACCATGACAATGAGCTTGCTCAGAGTGAGGCTTACTTTTGCGAACACGACAAGGGTGAGCACACTTGGGTCAACTACTTCTTACACATGGGTCATCTGTCTATCTCGGGCTCCAAGATGTCTAAATCCCTGAAGAACTTCCAGACCATTGCAGATGCACTTGCCACCACATACACGGCGAGAAGCATGCGCGTTGTATTCTTGATGGGCAGATGGAACGACGGCGTTGAGATCTCGCCGGATATGCGCGCCCAGTCCGACAACTGGGAGTCCGCCATAAGCGTATGTGTTTGCCCCCGCTCGTAGCATCAAGCAACCCTCTCCGCTGACAGAAGCACAGAATTTCTTCACGAATACCAAGTCCTGGCTTCTCGAAGCTGGAATCAGTGATGGCGTCAAGACATTGTCCATAAGCAAAGATCAACCCCCCACTGGCCTTCTCGCCGACCTAGATCAGGCCAAGAAGGACGTGGAAGCTGCGCTGACCAACTCCTTTGATACCCCTCGAGCCATGCTCATTCTCCTCAAGTTGGTCAATACAGCCAACGTTTACGTCAAGGAGAACAAGAACTTTGAACTCGCTCAAGTTGAAGCCGTCGCGCGATGGATCACCAAGATGGTTGGCATTTTCGGCTTAGACTCCAACGCCAGTTTTCCGTATGACGGCCTGGGCTGGGCCTCATCGATCGCCGCCGACGTAGATCCCAAACAGGCAGTAAAACCCTACGCCGAGGTGCTCAACTCTGTCAAGACCGAAGTCTCCGCATTGTCATTGTCCAGCGAGGTCCTCCCCACTTTGCTGTCCCAAGATCCCTCCAAGGAATTTGAATCCACTGCGTCTACCGGCACTCGCGACATTGAGAGACTGGCTCTTCCCTACCTGCGCGTAGTTTCACAGATCCGTGATGAGCTCCGTCGCATTGTCTCATCACAGACGCCCGAAACAAGGCGTGCCATTCTCGCCATGACTGATCGAATTCGTGACGCGGATCTCACCAACCTCGGCGTCTATCTAGATGACCGCCCGGATAACCAGCCCTCACTGATCAAGTTCATCCCTGCAGCCGAACTCATCCGCGCCAGGGAAGAGAAGGCAGCACGCGAAGCTGAGAAGGCCGCCAAGAGGGAAGAAGCAAGACTGGCTCGTGAAAAGGCCGAGCAGGAAGCCAGAGAGAAGGCCATGGTACCTCCAGAGGAGATGTTCAAGAAGGACGAACGATATGGCGTCTGGGATGAGACGGGTATGCCAACCAAGATGAAGGATGGAAGCGACGTGCCTAAGAGTCAATTGAAGTCGTTGAAGAAGATGTGGGAGAAGCAAAAGAAGGCGCATGACGAGCTCAAAGCTAAAGGTGGACTGCAGAAGTCATGAACATGAGTGAACTTTGCATCGGGAATAGCAAACCAATTTCGACAAACAAATAGCATTGCTACTCGATCGGCATACCAGCCCCTTAACCGCGCGGTGTGTCCTCCTCAATGTCATATCCTGGTCCCGCCCAATGCAACCCCGAGACTCAGCCCCCAATGCATGTCAGATCTGGTGCAACGCACCCGGCCTTGACACGGGTGATTCCCAGTTCCATCTTTCTCGCGCCTAGACCGTCAAGAATTATGGTTTTCATGTACAAAATATTTGAATATTGCTTAAATACATTGTAGGTACTTATTATTCTGCGGGCCGGTTCACCCGCAAACTCAGCAGGCGATGAATGCGGCAAAGAGGGTTGTCGATCGAGTGTACATAACCAGGGGTGAGCACTGTGAACGTTCCTCTTTGCAATCGGGCTCTTCAACTTGAATTGGGGAGTTTTTTTTTTTTCCTTTTTCCTTTTTCGCTCAACTTGTGCTACGAGAATGGGCTCCTCCATCATTATGCTCTCCCTGGGCATTCTCGCCATTCCAAGCCTGCTCTACTCTCTCGTGCGACATCTTCGTAAACATGGTGAGCTCTCGTCGCAAGCCCGTCGCTTTCCAGGGCCGAAGCAATTCCCCTTTGTAGGGAGGGTGCACGACCTCCCGAAGCGGTCGTTGTGGTTGAAGTTTCATGAGTGGGCGGGCATGTATGGTCCCATCTATGAGACGTCCATGATGGGGCAGCGGTTCATCGTCATTTCGAACGAAGAGATGGCGCGGGAGGTGTTGATTCATAATGGGAATCACTTCAGTGGGAGGGTGCAGATTCGGGCGTTGATCGATCACAAGACGTCGCCTACGTATGTTGCGCTGCAAGATCGGAACGGTTAGTTTGTTCGGCGTCGGACCTTTTGCCTCGAAACGTTTCATTCTCATTGGAGCCTGATTTCGGTACAAGAGCAGACAGCTGACGAAACTATCAGAAACGTGGAGGGTGCAAAGAAAATGGGTTCACGCCGCCATGGCAGCAGCGTACCAGGACAACTTTCATGGGCGGATAGAAACCGAGCTGAAGCGGTTCGCTATGATGCTTCTCTTGGATCCGGCCAATTTCCATGCGAACACGCGAGAACTTACTGGGCGGATCATGAGTACGCTGGCGTGGGACGATGCGCCATTGGGACCAAGATGCGGCGAGCATGCCATGGAGACGCTGACGCAAATGTCTGTCTCCGGGCCCATCGTCAACACTGTGACTCCGATATGGTACATTGCTGAGTTCCTGGGGCACAATCCCTGGAGGAAGTTTGAGGAGGCGCGGGAAGCAAAGATGAGGGCTTGGTGGGCTGACAGTCTGCGAGTGGCCAAGAGGAGGTTCCTCGACGGGGAATTGCCCCGAGATACGTGGTCCTACCGATACTGCGACCAACTTGTTTCCGAAGGCAACGAGACTTTGGAGCAAAGCCCCGACGACGAAAACTTCGCCGCCTGCATGCTGGGGTTTCAGTGTATGGTTGGCGTCATCACTGCGGCCGGCCCGTTGCAGTACTTTCTGATGTGCATGGCCCTGCATCCGGAATGGTTGATCAGAGCTCAAGGGGAGATTGATCGAGTGTGCGGACGTCGTCTGCCGACTATACAGGATTTTGAACATCTGCCTACTGTGAGGGCGTGCGTGAAGGAGACATTGCGATGGAGATCGACGGTGCCACTGGGTAAGTTCACGTTCCCAATGCCTCTTCACGTTGGCCAAAATTGACAATGTTGCAATCTAGGAGTTCCTCATCTATGCGAGACGCCAACTGAGTACATGGGAGTCCCCATCGGAAAGGACGACATCATTCTTGCTTGCGAATGGTCGTTGAACCGCGACGAAGCCGTGTTCCCTGATGCTGAGAACTATCACCCAGAGCGCTGGCTAGAACCAGGTTGGCCGACATACATGGAGCCATTATCACGATATCCCAATCTTCGAGAAGGTAAAGCAATGCATACATTTGGCTGGGGTCGGAGATCCTGCCTTGGTCCCTCCCTGGTTGATTACGAAATGTTCATGTTCGCAGCCTATGTCTGCTGGGGGTTCGACTTGTCGTTGAAGAAATGCCCCGTGACAGGAAACAATATCACTTTTGATACGTATTCGAGCAATTCGAGAGTCATCTTGGAACCGAATCCATGGCCGATGGATGTAAAACCAAGGAATGGCGAGAAGGTCAAGGCAATCATGGATAGTTATGAGAATGTTCAAGGGGAAGTGAGAGTTTGACAGAGTCCTGGCCTGACAGATCCTTTCCGACGCAGGACAGGCAGGACAGCCGTCAAGATATGCACAAACATCTTTCGCAGCTGTCAACACAAAGAAGTAACCCGTAACCTGCAAACGGGTGTCCCCACCTACCGTGTTGTTTACTCCTGGTCGTGTTGGCTTTTGCTCACACTTTGCAGGCCAAAACTCTCTCCCTCTTTGCACTCTTATTTTTATTCTCAAAACCTTGCCCGACCCTTTTTTTTTTTTTTTTGATATCTGATATCGAAAAGCTTACTTATATATGCGTTGCTACACTCCAGGAGAGCACTCTGGGTCCTTGACAAATGCTGCTTCAAGGATCGTATCTCGCTTACAAGCGGGAGACAAGCAGGCTCGTGTATCTCCTTGTGACGGCTTCCAACGCCGTTCTGTCTGTCAAGAATCTCAAAGTCAGATTAAACACAACTGGGAAAATCGACTCTTCAGGGTTCGTTCCAGCAGCTGAGCTCATCGCCAAGCACATGAAGAGCATACCTCGCGAGATTCTTCGCTTGCTCAAATCCGTCATTGAGCTTCGGATATCCCACTATGCAGAGTTTCAGCGTCGTGTCTCTACCAATCCCAACTTTGAAATGGAAGAAAGCAACAAGTCGCACAAGCATTTCATCGACGTGCTCTCGCGGACCTTTCACATTCTAGGTGGTGAAGACGGCCTCAAGAAAGAAAAGAAGGCGGAAGTGAAGGCAGACAAGAAAGAACTCAGCAATGAGGATTTCCAAGCAACTTTCTCCAACCTGTTTGAGCATCTTGACCTTCAAAGTGTGCAAGACAGTGACGAGGAAAATGATGACACATCCCTTTCCTGCGGAGACGGCGAAATATCACGAACTGGCTGTGCAAAGAAGGCTCTTCTTTCCAAAAGGGCAAAAGCCAACAGGAACGGCAAGAATTCGCGTGGGAAACCATCTTCAAAGAACAAGAAGAAATCACCGGGCAAAGTGCCCCTTGAACAATATGGGATCATGGACGACGATCATCATGTCGCAGCGGAACACTTCCTCGTAGCTTCTTCTATCTTGGAGCAGTGCATCGATCTCAGGCTTCAATCCCAAAAACGCTGGTGGTCAGTGGCCTACAGCGACTTTCAGCCGCTTACTGCTCTATCTACTTCAGCGCAAAGCATCGCGATGATCCAAAGAGCGCACAAAACCACATCGCTCGAGTTCCCAGGCTCTCATTCCTACATGAGCCTGATCAATACATATACGAGAGGCGGCATGGAAAATCTCCAACCGACTACGACCATAAGAGTTTATCGCGACCGCGACAGCGATGAGTGTTGTGTGAGCATGCAAGAGACAGCGGTTTCACGAGAACCTATGAGGGAGTTGCTCATGGAGCATGCGTACAACAACCTTGTCGAATTTCTCGAGGATTATGGAATGACGCCATCTGGAGCGCCGACCAAGTCAATGCAGGCTGAGATAAGTCAGTGGGATCCAGAGTATGATCTTGAAGCGGCTACCGATGATCAGAGACTGGAGTGGCGGAGACTCTACACCATCAACTGGCTGTACGGTCTGGCTGGTTATTACTTGAGCACGAAGCAAGAAGTCGAGCAAGAAGGCACCAGGGCTAGTCTTAAAACTGGCCGGAAAATTTCGACGCCATGGGCAGATAATTACACCTTCTTCGGTTTGGGTGACTTTGCCAGGTCCATTATTTCCCTAGCCCGGAAGGCGAGTAGATCACAAGTACAGGACTGTATACCGCCACATCTTGTCTTCCAAGTTCAATGCATCGTGGACTCCTTCACTGCTTCCCGAGGATGGGCAGTAGAAGTGTCCGGGCACATTTTGAAGGCTCCGCCTGTTGAGGAGGGACTACCTGAGAAGTGTGGCATGATAGGCTGGTTCAACAGAGTTACGTGCGCAAACGAATGCGAGCACCATCAAGGATTGTCACAAGCAGTCCAATCGCTCTCGAACCTTTACGCGTCCTCGGAAACCCGGCATTGCGCTTTTGGCAGGGACTCCTTGGGACTGGTTTGGAAAAGTTGGTGGGAACATCACCGTACCATCATCGAGTTGCGAAATGGCGAGGCCCCTGGTCCTCGAGTAAATGGTAGGGTCGGTCGATTAGATGAGTACGGTCTTTTCTCCTTCTCTCCATTCCTTTGTAGCTTTGCAATGCTGCAGACTATCGAGCTCTTCTACAGATATGCCATGTTTGTTTGGGATTCAACCCCAGAGGTAATTCTCATCCTGCACTTGCACAATATGCTTTCCCAGACGGGCGCTCTGAAAGAACCTGTGGAGCTCATGGATAAAGTGACGTCTTGGTTCTCGCATGATCTCTTTGGCGAGACCCGACCAACTTCCAACTTCCGCCAAGCATTTCTTGATCGCAAAGGCGCGCTGCGATTCACAAGCTTGTCTCTCCTTCAGCCTTTCCTGATCGGTATGCCCTCATATAAGCAGTTTCACATGAGCGAGCGCTTCTTCAAAACTAGATCATCGTTCCTCGTCTTTTACGAAGCCGGTTGGGAGGCCGATGCAGTGTCACCTCTCAGAGTTTCCAACTTGAGCAAGCCGTCTTGGCTCAGGATTGCGATCAAAGCTTTGAAGAACCGCAGTCCATTTGACAGCCGCAAGCATTTCACCAAAATACCGAAAAGCGGACACGACATTGACCTACCTCACTTTGACCCTACTAGTGAGCACATACCCGAAACGATGGTCTTGGATCAGAGCAATTACTCTTTGGAGCGGGACATATGTACATGTTGTCAAGCTCCTCTATCAGGTGTCAATTTCTTGGCCGTCACTCATAGGCTTCTCTCCATGTGGATCGCCATCGAAGAGAAGCTGAAGCATTCAGGGCATGTGCGCTCTGATGGTGTCGATCGAACTGCATCCTCATCGCGCAGGAGTCCCATTGAATCCGTCCTTTTGACCGCACTGCAGGGCGACGACGACGAGCTCAACCAGTTGATGGCCGAGGTGTTTGATGAGAATCGAGGAGGGAGTATCAGCAGCGTTGCATATTTCACAGGTTCCAAGGGCCCTGAGCAGGACGACGTAGGCGAGGAAGACGCGGGCTCAGTGTAGGAGGATCTGTGCCGAAAATTTTGCGCACCACCAGTACTGCGCTGAGTTCGGGATCTGTGCGTGGTCACAAGCTTGTTTGTACATGTCTTTGTAACTGATAGAGTAAGAAGGCACTGGGAAGTCAGAGAGGCTTCGGAAAAGGGAAGTGGGACTCGCATCAGACTTACTTTTCAGGATGAAGCCATGAAGATGCATCGCACTGACTCTGACTGAGAGGGGGGGGGAAGCACAGGACATGGAAACGCACATGGGTGTAATTGGAATGAACATGTGAACTTGTAGACGTTTAGTACTTGGGTAACATATAAATCCACTCTATACAAAAGTGTTGTTCCCTGTATATACGAGTATCGTTTATGTCTAACTATCAGCGGTAGAGAAGATGCATCTGATATGATGCATTCATCCAAAAAAGCTTTCATTGAAAACTGGAAGAACATTCGCGGCAGAAACAACTTTACTTCTTGGATCAAACAGTCACCCAACTTCTTAATAAAGCTCATGACGTCCTTCTAAAAAGACAAGGAACCAAGTAATCCACATATCACCATTCACTGGTGAAGCAAGACAAAAATAAAACGCGCGCGTGGCATCTCCGATGCGGGGAATCGAACCCCGGTCCCTGCGGAGCTTTCAGGCATGGCTTGAAAGCGCAGTATGATAGCCATTACACCACACCGGATGTGGGGGCACTCCCCAAATGATGGATTTGATGCGAGAAAAGCGTGTGATTTTCACTTTATCAGCCCCCCTCACGACTGCGAGCCGAAGCCAGGCAAGTTCACCACCTCCCAGCTCCCGCCATCCCATCCCCAACTTGCCGATCAATCATCAAGCATCCCCCCCTCCAAAACAAGGACAACTCTGCCAAAAAAAAAATTAAAAATGGCACAATCCACCGCCCACCGTCGCCTCCTCCAGGAATACCGCGCCCTCACCAACAACCCCCCCGAGGGCATCACCGCAGGCCCCATCTCGGAAGACGACCTCCTCCACTGGGAATGTCTCATCCAGGGACCCGAGGGGACGCCCTTCGAAGGCGGCGTCTTCCCCGCCGAGCTCAAGTTCCCAAAGGACTACCCCCTTGCGCCGCCCACCATGAAGTTTGTCGCAGACATGTGGCATCCCAACGGTACGTACGTGCCCCTTTGAGTGAGGGGGAAAAAAAAAGACACGACGGGTTCGAGAGCAGAGCACCCAGTTGCTGACCTCGTGTTGATGATGAATCCCAATCCCCATAGTCTACCCGAGCGGTCTGGTATGCATTTCTATCCTCCATCCTCCCGGCGACGACCCCAACCACTACGAGCACGCGTCCGAGCGGTGGTCTCCCATCCAGTCTGTCGAGAAGATTCTCATATCCGTCATGAGCATGCTTGCTGAGCCGAATGACGAGAGCCCTGCCAATGTGGAGGCGGCCAAGATGTGGAGGGAACGAAGGGCGGATTATGAGAACAAGGTTCGGGATGGCGTGAGGCGTATGCTGGGCTTGTAGATGGGGGGGAGACCGGTACGTGATGGAAACGACTTGTTCGGTGGTTTTGCGTGAGGTTTAGTTTTTTTAGTGACTGTGATTTGTGCATTTGTTTTGCATGGCACGGTGTTCTCTAGGAGTAACAAGATTTTTTTTTTTCATTAAATCTCTCGCAACTTTTGGTATTCACTTCACTTTTGTGGCATGGTAGCTCCCTTAAATCATACGTGTTACTGCTCCTTACGATCGCGGTTCATAGCATGTTACTCATTCGCTTCATCATGCTATGAGAAGTAAATCAACTCTATTACATCCCGTTGTCCGCCTTGAACTTGTCCCAGCTTTCGTTCAGGGTGGCGAATACAAATCCAGCAATGAGTCGTATCTCGATGTTGGCGTTTGGGGGAAGCTGTCACGGGTAATTAGCAATAACGTCTTCAATGAAGCCATTTGATGGTTGGTGTATCAAAAAGAAAAGTCATAGACAGGGATCATACCTTGTCAGGATGAGTCTTGGCAATCGCTTTCATGTACGCTATCTTGACTTTGTTGGTCATGACCAGTTCGTGCAGGCCAACTTTCTTCCATCCGCTGTTCTCCCAAAGCACTTGGTCCAAGCTGGCTATCAAGCCTCGCAGGTTGTCCCGTTTTCCATCTCGCCAGGCAGACACCTTTGCATCGACCTTTTCTGAAAGAGCAAACTTCTCATCGTCTTCTCGAGCAGCATTTTCATTCGCTTCCCGTAATCGGATGACAGCCTCGGAGCTCTTTTGCGGGGCCAGGCTGGCTGTTGCTGAGGCCTTGGGTCTTGGTGCAGCTGTCACGGGCTTCGCGGCCGTCTTGGGTTTCGGTGACAAAGTGTTTTGACATCGCTGACGACCCTTGATGGCCGTCGCTCCACCTACGCCAGCTTCTACGCACTGTTGCCACGCTGAGCCTGCGTCTGCCCATTTTTCCAGTGCCTCCAAAGCTTCCGCTTTTCTACTCAGAGCTTTGCCAAAGAGCTCCTTCATATCTCTGAATTCTTCTTTGCCGTCTTCTCCTGGCACGGCCACGCTCTCGCCCTGACCGTTTCCAGGACCAATGAGCTTCAAGGCCTCGTCCGCGTCATTTAGGGCTTGCTTAGTTTCTCCAATCTTGAGAGAAGTGAGGGCACGATTTGTGAGTAGGACGATCAACAGTGGGTGGCCAGCAGGGATTGTGGATAATGACCGAGAGTAGGATGACTGAGCTGTCGCGTAGTCTCCACGCTTGAAATGCGCCGTGCCCTCAAGACGGTATTTTGCGGACGCTTGTAATGCTGAGGATTCGATGGGAGGGATCCGGCGAGGCGGTTTCGCGGTCGCTTTTCTAGAAGTTGGCGGCGGGGTTGCTTGGGATTGTTCTGTGAAGGACGCTGTTTGTCGTTGCGCATGCCGTTGAGGTACGGGCTGTTGTGATGGCTTGGGGGCTTCCGTGTTGAACAGCAAATCAGCTTCAGCTTCTCGAGGCTTAGGTGGTGCGGATGGTATTGGCGTCGTCTTTTTTCTGCGGTTGGCAGTGACATGGCTAGAGAAGCTGTCGTCGTCATCATGCGCTTGCATTCGGCTCAATCTAGACAGTGCATCCGACATGCCGGACGTCGTCTGTTGTTGCCATCGAGGTACTTGGCTGTTGCGACTCTGGTCACCCGACGATGGCGCCGCTGGCGATGAGGTACGAGACTGTTGCAGGCCAGTCCTTGGATCTGCACTAGGCCGGCTGCTGTTCCGACTCTGGCTTGTTCGGCCACCAGATTGGAGAGCCAGAACTTCATCGGTCGCTTCTGCACAGGAGCGTCCCGTATCCTGATTCCGCCCTTGTTGTGCATCGCGCATCCACTTCGGCTGGGTTGGATCTCCTCCGTCTTGTTGAAAATCCGCCACGGCTTGTTGCATCTTTTTCTGACCCGTTTTCCATAGCGAGTTTGCAGTTTTGAACAGGCTGCTGCCCACCGCTGCGGCGGACTTTGCCAGGTCAGTGTCTGCACCCCTTCCAGACGATCCGGCGACTCTGCGCTCAGCCGTCTCGCCCGTACGACTTGGCCCGGTGGACGAGCTCCTGCCCTGGGCTTTCTCCTGGGCTTTCTCCTGGGCTTTCTCCTTGGCTTTCCTGTGAGCATCATCCAGCAGCCAATTTGCCGCCGCTTGGACATTGAGTTCAGAGCCACTTTGGCGAAGACCCCTGCGAGCGTCTTCTGGAGAAAACCCATAGTCCACCAGTTGTGCAATAGCTCGGTCAAGTCCCTTATTTGCACCACTGCCTCCTCTAAGTTCTTGTTCTCGTGTCCTTGACCGCATGCGGTCGTCCTCGGACGAGCTTGACTCGGCATTTTCGATGGGTTTTCCAGGTTCAGGTTGTTTCCGTTGTTGCTGCTGCTGCTTCATTCGAATCTCTTCAATGGGTTTTCCGAGGTCTCCGAGAAAGTCATCATCATCTGCTGCTGGTGTCGCTGTCGCTGTCGTGGAGAACCGGCCGCCTGGTTTGATTTCGTTTAACCCAAACGGATCATCATCTTCATCGAAACTATTGACGTTCGGTTTGGTTCTGGTGGTTGGGAGAGTCGCGGTAGTATCCCAGGCACTCGGATTTCTCAGGTCCACATGCTTCTTCTCCTCAGCAGAAGTCGACTGTTGCCGTTCCGGCGGCGGGTAGTGACTTGAAATTTCCACCTTTGTGTCCTTGTTGAAGGCCGCAAACAGGTCATCGTCGTCATTCTGTGCTCCATTTGATTTGCCGACTGGAGCCGCGGCGCTGGGACTCGAGGTAAACGCTCGCGTCCCAAGAGCATCCCATTGTTGTGCGTTGCCAAATTGTGCCTCTGTCTGTTTCCTCTTTTCTTCGTCCTTCTTCCTCTTCTCCGCCTCGAGTTGTGCTTGTCGCTCGGCAAGGGATAGGTTTTGTTTCGCCCTAGTCTGGCCAGCAAAGCTCATCAAGCTACTGAAGCTGTCTGTGGCAGGGTTTGCGGCAGTTTGAGCAGAAGACGGAATTGCAGCGCCATTTGATGCAGGCGTGCTACGTCCCGAACCAGCAGGCGATGGAGTCGGTCGTAGTGATGGATAGGATTGGTTTGTTGTCATTGGATTGTATGATGGTTTGGGTTGAGAGCCCGTCGGCTTGGACCAGTCAAGGCCCGAGAGATCATCCATCGTGAGGGAGTCTTGAAAAAAATGCTATCATAAATCATGGCCGTAACACTGGCTAGTCATTCAATGCATATTTTGGGAGCAGCTGTAGGAAGCCACACCTCGTCGCAATATCCTGATTGTGGGTGACTATGCTGCAGCTACAAACCTCCATGTGTCGCGTGGCTGACGTACACCACTGTAGATACGTGCGCTACTCCGTACAGATACCGCATTCCCCAATCACATGACTTGATCACATCCAAGCACCAGCATGAACTGCCCGCCACCATCCTTTGGGACTGAGCAAGAATGTTCTCGACAGTAGTCTCCTCTCTGTTGGATAACTTGAATGGAATCGTTCTTGTTGCGGGAATCAATCATCTCTAATGGAGCGTGATAATAATATGTGCACAGCACACGCAGTGCTTGTCATACTTGTCTAACCAACCAATCACCCGGAGCTACCCTATAGAAAAGCTATTCATTTTATTTGAATGTTCAATGGCAGCCTACTCGTACACATTTCACTGCATGCCTTTGACTCCTTTGAGCAAACAGTCAGAGCAGGCGAGAATGAAGCTATACGCCCAACGTTGTCACAGTAGATATCTCGTGAATGTCAAACACCCGTTGTTGATGCACATACTCCATCCCCAACAGCGCGTGCACATATCGCGAGACCGGCCAGCATTGTACGGACGGAGGCCAATCTGGCTCATGTTGCCTGCTGATCGCCATCTGCTTGGCTGCGACCTGGGAGGTGGGAGGGGGCACTTGTGCTTCGGATTAGTCAGACAAATAGACCTTTTTGCCCTGTAAGTGGGCACGATGATGACATCAGGAAAGCAAGTCTGGACAAATCGTTTGTGTTCCGTCCTACGTGGCACAATTACACGTGTCTCGTTGTGCTAGGCGGACGGCGGCAAGGGCGCAAGGGACGGTTTTGTGAGACCAATTGGCATTCAACAGAGACAACGTGTGTACTCCGTACGTACGCCGACGATATACACAGTGTTAGATACCCGCCCTGTGCCTTGCTAACGTAGAACACCATAAGAGGTGCCAGCGAACCGAAATTCGAAGGCGTGGATGCCAATGACATCAGATTACCTACGGAGCACGTGTGTACAGTGCTTCGTACACTAATCCGTACACCCCCTTCAATTATTTTACAGATCTACTCAGGGGAATTAAGCTAATTAGCTATTAGCAAGGACATGAGAGAAACTGAGAGAAACAGGGGCTAGGATTAAAAGGTACCTTTTCTCCCTCCCACCAACGCATCGACTTCTGTCGCGTCCAACAGGGAT